>OZ017785.1:13058854-13178769 GCA_963969325.1 Lycopodina hypogea
CACTGGATAGTTGTCGGAAGCTAGCATAATTAAAAAAAAAATTTTATTTTTGAAAAACATTGTACTATATTTAGGATTCTTGTCAGTCTTGAGAAAAGTTGATTGATATTTTAAAGTTTGTATGTAGATCACAAGTAGTTAACACAAGTGCTTATTGGGGGATTCATTGAGGAAATAACTATTCCTCGCACTAAAATAAAAGAACTTTGCCACTATAAAATGAATATTCAATTAAACACTCATTGTATAATTGAAGATGTGAAGACATTTACAACTTTGAATACTATTGTAAGAATAAGGTAAAGATTTCAAATATACAAATATATATCATATTTGATATCATAATTTTTGAACTTTGGCCTTTTTTGACCATTCAAAATGAAATAATGTTGCATATAACCATCAGCACCCATCAGTTACTTTTATCGAAAATTGTAATTAGATGATCTAAATGGATTGTTTCAATGTTTGGTGATTGTCAGATAAACATACCGGTTTTTCTTCACACCTCTTATATTTAATCATTATGGGTAAATATCTTTTAAATATTAGCGTTAAAACAATGGAGTTAAGTATAGGCAAAATTCAATCATTACTTTGTGTTTTCTTATCAAAACATGGTGATATGGAAACTTGTATGAATCCCTAATGGGTTAGTTGTGTCTACTTCTTAGTCTAATATTATTTACGGACTGGTATCTGTTTCGTTTAGCTAGTTTCTTTTCTTTTAGAAAAAAAGTAGAAATTAGTGATTCTTTTAGTTTAAGCTGACTAGAATAAGCATAAACCTGTTAAACATGTGAGCTAGCTAACTAAGGATTAGACTTGGTTAGTTAAATTCATTGATCAACATATAATGTAAAGCTTATGTGTCTGTAAACATGCAAAAGCTAATCCAGCAACATGACACAGCTAAATCAGTTTAATATCCTATCATTCCATTTACAAGCAACATTATCATGTTGATTAAGAAAGATATTCTAATTGGAACTATAGGTCAATAACATCCTATAGTGCAGTGGCATTGAAACAGTAAGTTTTTTGGGATGAGAGTTTGTGCATGGGTTCCTTTCACTAAGTACAGAAACAGTGTGAAGCTGTAGTTACAATTATTGGCACACATTAACTTAAACTAAGTATTCTAGATTCCTGATTGCATGAATCATGTTTTACTTACTATTAAGGTTTTTTTGTGCTTCTGTTACTATGTATACACACGCCCTGGAAAAAGTTATGTTCTATGGACAATTTGCTTATCAGAGAGTACTGCAGTTTATTTGGTCAATCAAAGTTACATATATGCTAACTCACTTTCAATTAGAAAGAGCACTCCTAAGATCTGTCACAGCATCAGAGTTTACAGTATAGATCGTCCATATAAGCATATTAAGCACTTTTTCATAAATTTATACATTATAATCTAAAGTTACCGAATTCATTATGAATCACAGCTCCATCATTCACCCTTTGATTTAACACAAGTTAAATTAATTTTGATGTTCTGTGTCACCAGCCATACAATTACAATATGAGGTAGAATGGCAGTTATGTACTGTGGGCATGCTCGTAGAGTAAAAAGACCTTTTTTTGGTGAATTATACAATTATAATCTTTAGTGCTTGAGTCATGACAATGTTAGAACTCAAAGATTACAATTAGCATAGAAGCTCTACTGAGAGACTAATCTGCAGTGATTTAACAAGTGGCCTTGGTTACCAGGTGCTAGAAACCCCATGATGGTAGACTTCCAGTCTCAGGAAGCCAAATAGAAGCCAAACTTATACTACAAGAAACCAAGAAGAAGCCAAGAAGGAGCCAAGAAGAAGCCAAGAAGAAGCCAAAAAAATTTTAAATTCCCCCCACGCATTTATGCCAAGAGAGACAGAAGATATCAACTCACATCCATGCAAATAAGATTAAGATTGAAATGACTAAGAGCTAGAGGACTAGCAGATTTCATGCACCATAACAGGGTTGGTGGTTAGGCAACAAAATGACATTTTACTAAATGAAAGATTGTGTTGTATTGACCTCAAATTATCTAGTACAAGATCTGACATTTGAAGCTGGTACAAGTCACATGTTTTCCTGGAGCAAACTGGCATCGAATTCAATAGAATACATCAATATCACATTCAGCTTCATTCAGTTATGTTTCTAGTAACTAAATTACTATAATATCTCATTGCTTTTATCTGCAAGTTCTTGATAAAAGCAAAAGGGAGGTGGATGAGAAATAGGAGATTGAACACAAGCAGCCTAGTGCTGATAAATTACAGTTGTAGATACATAAGGGAAACATTTAAAAAAAATTTTTTTATTTATTTATTTTTTAAAAATTTTTTTATTTTTTTAAATTTTTATGGTTAAAATTTAGAAATAGCCAAATTTGGCTTGGCTACAAAATAAAAAATGCTATAGCCAAGCTGTTTCGAAAATAGCCAGATTTTTGGACTCTTACTATAAAATAGCCAAACTAGAATCCCTGTTGTTTTCTCTGAAACTTTAACTTTTTTTATCTCCTTCCCTTGTGGACACATTGTTTTATTTCAAACTGATATATTTCTGACCTTATCAAACTAAAACCAGTAATAAACCCCCCCTTTTTTCAACTTAGAGTTGTATGAGAGGAGATATCAAATTGCAGCCAAACTGATTAGGCTTCTTTGTTTAAAATTCTACAAGCCA
This sequence comes from Lycopodina hypogea, assembly GCA_963969325.1. Lineage (NCBI taxonomy): Eukaryota > Metazoa > Porifera > Demospongiae > Poecilosclerida > Cladorhizidae > Lycopodina > Lycopodina hypogea. Next base: position 13,061,543 of record OZ017785.1, read on the forward strand.
TTTTTTTTCCCTCTTAGAAGCCAAACAGAGGCCTCACAAATCTAGATTCTGAGTTTAAAATTCTTGATACCAATTTGTCATCAAGAGGCCAGTATCGAGCTACAAGTTGGCTTCCTGAATTTCTGTTTCTTAAGCGAAATCGTTTCCCAAGAAGCCACATTCTTATAATATGGCCTCCCATGAAGACAGATGCTGTACCTGCCTGGGGAAAAACAATAAATGAAAGCCACGTGTATACTTCTTAAGCTTCATGAGAGCCTATCAATCTAATCATAAGTTCACTTCATGTAGAAGTGTCCAGCCCAAGCTGAGGCATGGTGCTAATGTGGCAATAAACTTTACCAGCCAATGTAACAAACAATCCAGTTGATTAGGTAGGCTGATATTCAATAGTTATCTATGACATGCTATCTAATAACCATCCTAATTAGTTCTACCTTACTATTGTCACCAGTCTTCAGTTAGTGTAATAATTAATGTTTCTAAAATTTATTAAAAAAAAAAAAAAAATAGTGTAAAATACATCAGTTCACTGTAGATCTATATTTATTTTTTCTATTATTTACAGCACTCTTGACTATCTAAACGTTAAACTGCAATTATAATAGACAATGGTACAAGGTTTATTAGTCAAGAGTTTAAAGTATTTATAAAGAAGCTTCTGACCTATACCACCCATGGTCAAAGGGGCTGGCTGAGAGAGGGGTACAGATCGTGAAGGAGGGTTGAAGAAAGTGACCACAGGTTGAAGAGAGTGACCACATGTTGCCTAAACAACGGACTGGCCAAGGTTCTGTTTAACAAGCTCACTCCACAATCTATAACCACCATCTGCATCTGCACCCTCAGAACTGCTGTTGGGGAGGTGGCCAAGGACTAGATTAGACTAGTGTAAGCCACACTTAGCTGATAGAGTAGAAGGCAGACAGTTACAACAAAAGGTGGTTTATGATAGGGCAGCCAAAGCTAGATCATTTCATGTTGGGAGACACTGCAATTGATGAATTTTAGTGGTCGACAGAACTGGCTTCCAGGGAAGATTGTTGAAAAATCAGGATCAGTGTCATTTCAGGTAAGACTGGAGGATGGCAGATATAGACATTGCCATCAGGATCAATTAAGATCTCAAACATTTGATAATGATGCTCTGGAGTCAGACTTGCAAAATACTTAAGTAAGTTCAGATATTTCTGTGGCAGTTGATGATATAATTTCACCTGAGAGCTCTATTGGAGAAGCAATGCCAGAACATGCACAAGCTGTAGATACACCTTCTGACATACCTTCAGGTAGTGGAAACACTCCACTTAACGCTCAATCTTTTGTACCTACGCATCCTCACAGGAACAAAGAACCTCCAAGTTATTATCCTGCAGGTGTGAAATAATTAATGACTCCATGGTGAATTAAGTTTTTAAAACTTGATACTGAAAAAAGGGGGGAAAAAAGTGTTGTGGTACTACATTTAAAAACAGTGATCATTTCCTGCCTCACCTATACAAGTTGAACTGTTGCTTGTGTTTGAGTATATAAAAACTGTCTAGTTGGCCATTGATCAAGTTAAACGTTAAAGATATGATAGATTCAAACAACCAAACTTAATACATTTTACTTTAAAAAAAGAAAGGAAGGAAAGTCGAAAAAAAAGGAAGGATGGAAGGGGGGGGGGGGGGGGGGGGGTGAAACAAGAAGAAAAGAAGGCAAAACATGGTGATATGGAAAGTTGTATGAACCCTTAAGTATCAGCTTTATCTTGAATAGTAATTATGATGCAATTAATATTAATTGATTAGCTGTGTCTACTTCTTAGTCTGATTCTATTTACGGACCGGTATCTGTTTTGTTTAGCTATTTTCTTCTTTTTTTTTCTTTTTTTTTTTAGAAGAAAAGTTGAAATTAGTGATGAGTGCTTAAACCTTGATTTTGTTAGTTTATGCTGACTAGAATAAGCATAAACCTGTTAATCCTGTGAACTAGCTAGCTAAAGATTGGACTTGGTTAGTTAAATTGATCAACATATAATGTAAAGCTCATGTGTCTGTAAACACGCAAAAGCTAATCCACAAAATTACACAGCCAAATCAATTATATATCCTATCATTCCATTTATAAGCAACATTATCATATGTTGATAATGATAGATTTTCCAACTGGAATTAAAGGTCAATAACATCCCATAGACATAAAAAAAAAATAAAAAATAAAAAATAAAAAAAAATTGGGAGAGTTTGTGCATGGGTTCCTGTCACTAAGTATAGAAACAGTGTGAAGCTGTAGTTACAATTATTGACACACATTAATCCTTGAGGAAGTTGAATGCTGTAACTTAGACTTAATATTCTAGATTCCTGATTGCACTAATCATGTTGTATGTACTATTAGGGGTTTTTATGCCTCCGTTACTATGCATACATATACCCTGGAAAAAGTTATGTTCAACGAACAATTTACTTACTAAAATGTACAGCAGTTTACTTGGTGAAGCCGGGTTATATATATGCTAACAAATAGTTTATATACAGCAAATAAATATTTTTAATTAGAAAGTACACTCCTTACAGCTGTCACCCTATCAAAATTCACAGTATAGCTCCTTAATATAAGCACATTACTGTTCCATCATTCACCCTTTGATTTAACACAACTCAAATCGATTTTATATCATAAATTATGTTTTATATCACCAATCATATAATTACAATATAAGGTAGACTGGTATCTATGTATTGTAGGCATGCTCAGATAGATCTTGAGTTAGTAGAGCAAAATGACCTATTTTGATGAATTATACAATAATAATCATCAGTGCTTGGGTCATGCTAATATCAGAACTCAAAGATTACAATTAGCATAAAAACTGTACTGGGAGACTCATCTGTAGTGATTTAACAAGTAGCCTTGGTTACAAGGTGATAGAAGCTCCATGAAGCCAGACATGGAGTCTCAGGTAGTGAAATAGAAGCCAAACCTTTTCACCACAAGAAGCCATGGAGAGCCTTTTTTTTTGTTTCTCCCCCCACTTGCTTTCATGCCAAGAAGGACAGAAAATATTAACTTAAATCCATGCAAAATAAGATTAAGATTAAAATTACAAAGAGCTAGAGGACTAGCTGATTTCATGCACCATAACAGGGTGGATGGTTGGGCAACAAGATGACACTTTTACTAAGCAGATGATATATTTATTGAATTCAAAATAATCTGATACAAGGTCTGATATCAGAAGCTGGTACAAAGTCATTTGCCAGGAAAAAACTACATCATATAAATCAGTATCACATTTAGTTTTACTCAGTTGTGTTTCTAGTACCTTATTTTGGTTCTTATTTTTTTAAACTGAACAACTGGAATATCTCTATTATTTCTGAAAGTCTTGATAAAGGCAAAAGGGAGGTGGATGAGAAACAGGAAATCAAGCACACCTTACTCAAGCAGCCTAAATGGTAATAAATCAAGGTAGTAGCTATATACTAGTGAACTATTTTTGAAAGTTAAAATTTAGAGATGACCAAATTTGGTTTGGCTACAAAATTATAAATTCTATAGCCATGCTTTTTGGAATGCTACTATAAAATAGACAAACTAGCAACCCTGTTGTTTTCTTGAAAATCTTATCTTTTCTTGTTTCATCCTCTGAATGACACACATTACTTTACCTTAAGCTACAATTTTATGGCTTTACAAAACTAAAAATAAACAGTAATTAACCTTCTTTTTTTAACTTGGAGTTGCCAAGTACTAGAGGAGATGCTAAATTGCAGCCAAATTTATTTGGCTTCCATGTTTGAGCTTCTGGAAGCCATTTTTTTTTCAGCTAAAAAAAGTACATATAAATTTAGTTCTGATTTCAAAATTCTGGATGCCAATTTTTTCTTCAAGAAGCCAGTATAGACCTAAACAAAGTTGGCTTCTTGGGTTTCTGTTTCCTAAGCCCAATAATTTCCCAAGAACCCAAATTCCTAGAATGTTGACTCCCATGAAGACAGATGCTGTACCTGTCTGGGGAAACACCATAAATGAAATCCACATGTAAAATTTCTAAACTTCATGAGAGCCTATCAATTCAATCATAAGTTCACTTCATGCAGAAGTGTCCAGTCTGAGCTGTGGTATAACGCTAATGTGGCAATAAACTTTACCATCCAATACAACAAACTATCCAGTTGATTAGGTGGGCTGATATTACATATAGAATAGTTACTTGTTTATTAACCATCTGAAATTAGTTTTACATTGCTATTGTCACCAGTCCTGAATTAGTGCAATTACTAATGTTTTTAAATTATGAAATTAGTTCTACGTTGCTATTGTCACCAGTCCTGAATTAGTGCAATTACTAATGTTTTTAAATTATGTATAAAAAAAAGAAAAAGAAAATACATCAGTTCAGAGTAGATACATATTTTTTTGCTAATATTTACAGCACTTATGACTATATATAACCTATTTAAACACTAGCTAAAAGCCTTCCATATGGGCGTTGTTTCTGCCTACCAAAGGTGGGCTGTAGTCATAAAAATATTTGCTTTGAAGACATACTGTAGACTTTCTAACCAAAAGTGAACAAGTGAAATTAAATGCAAAGAATCAACAAGTGATTAAATCAATAACTATTACAATACTCAAATAACAACAAATATCACATCACTTCAAATCTTGTTCAACTCCTAGATGGATTGTCCAGGAAAGAAAAATAAAAGTATTTAGCAAGATTGGGTCTCAAGGCAAAATTAGTCTACACCCTTGCTGTATGTCCCACCTGAAATAGATTAGTGAATGTATTCTATCCAACTGTGCAGAAAGGCAACAATAGAAGAGGCCCTTCAACTCAGTCTAGTCTGTGGTCACCAATTAAAAAAAAACCAAAAAAACAACCCTTACTTGGTGGAGGCAGTGGGAGGATGGGTACTGTTTGGGCTAGAATTCCCCACTGTCAAACACCACCCTCACTAAGGGTATGTCTAGCTACCTAGCTATGGGGGAAAGGGGGAAAAGAGGAAAAAAAGGAACCCAGGATAGGATTTCCAAATTAAAAATTTTATTTTTTAATTAAAAAAAATTTTTTTTATTTTTATTTTTATGCTTCATATCATGCACCAGGACCACCTGCATATATCCTGTGATTTTTGCTTTAACAGGTGCCATAGTTTCAGTGTTCCATCACAAAAAGACGTAAGGGATTCTGAAAAATGCACACAATCTTGGATTACAATCAGCTACAACACCCTCTGGCTGTAATAACACACCAACACCACACACACCATTCAAACACACAAGCTGTTCAAAACTTATTGAATTGAAATTCCTATTAGAATAACTATTAACCAATACAACATATATTCAATGGTGACCTGAATGAAAGTTTTTCAGTATTGACTAGTGTAATACCAAGAAAGAAAAAAAGGGGTAACATTTTCATGGTGAGACAAGTTGTAATATTCCTCCTCAGCCTATGATATATTAAGTTCAATCAAATATTTAGTTATTTTAGTTATGGTAACTAGATGTACCTTAAAGGACTTACTAGTAAAAGTGATCAAATCTATAAAAAAATTCTTGTTACTGTCATCATCACCTCCCACATTCTTTAACAGATATTGATAGTCTGACATAACCTTGTGAGCAAGTAACTCCATGATTTACAGATTTTTTTATCTCCTTTTATTTTTTCTTAAACTAAGCTAATCTCATTATGTAATGTAATCCCAGATAATATAACTGTCTTGAATGCTAATAATTTACTAGAAAACTGTGCAATAACTTTTTTATCTTAACTTTTTAAAAATTATTTTGATGATTTTATGTGAAACCAATAATGCAGAAAATAATTATCGTATTCAAGTTAGTTCACCAGGATTCACAGGAATTTTATTTGCCCACTTCTTAATTGGACTTAAAACTTTTAGAGTGTTCCATTCTTCAGTAAGTGCTGGATCTTGTTGAGCCAACATTTCAATGTTGTTTTCTAGCCACTAAAAGTTGCTTGTGTTAAATATACACTTTGACACTCTCCACCTTTCTGATATTAGCTAGCCACATATATTATTTAACCTTTAAATGATAGTTCAAAAGTTTGAGGCACTTCTTAATTATTATGGTCTTTGTCAGAGCCACAGGAGGAAGACTAACCCCCCCCCCCCCCCCCCCCCCCAAACTACTACAAACGTGGGTAACCAAGGGAGGCTGGATAAAGACAGGAGGTATGAGATTTCTGTAGTTAATAGAATGAAGATAACCAAGAGATGGTGGATAAGGACTATTATGATAACTCAGGTGAGAAGGATTCAGCTAGCCCCTGGGAGCAGAGGCCCAGGAAGTAACCACGAACTTTTAAGTATAATCTGTTAATTGCCATCAAATGAATAAGGTTATGGACCCCAGCAGTTGTAGTTTCTCTTTTTAAACATCATATTAGGGAGTGATATCACGTTAATATATAAACTACTCCCATTCTGTTGTGTGTGCATGTTGTGTGCATGTTGTGTGCATGTGTGTGTGTGCATTCGATTTTGATAGCTTCCTAAATGATGTAATTAAGGAATCATTGTACAAATATTTGGGGGGTTTTAGAATAAGTTTTGGTTTTGGATGGATTTCCATTACTGTGGTAACATGATAGAGGAATAGTTATGCATTGAAGGGTAGAATTATTTTTATGGAATCTGTTTGAACAGTCATATTCTAACTTCCTTTTTTCATTACTTGCTTCACCATCTTCTACAGTCTTCCTTCCACTGCACACATAACCTCAGGCAGGATGAGCTCCATTGGCAACCTATATATATATATATATAGAACATAATAGCTATAAATTAAGGTTGGGAAAAACCTCAAGTTGTTGCTGTATCAAAATCCCCAATACAGCCACACCATGAAATCATATTGGATCTTTGTCATTCACATCCACTGTTTACATGCATTTTAAGATTGCCTGACATCGCCCACCCAGTAATTCTTCCATAACTCATTCTATAATTTCAATTCCAGATCATTAATTCTGAATTATAATGTACCTGCCATACATTCACATCATATGGCAGACTATTAAGTGCTATTCTTCACAGTTTCTGTACGTTCTGAAGTTGGAAATTATCTAATCTATAAATGCGAAAGTTAGTGTGTGTGTGTTTGTGTGTGTACATGGGTGCATGCATGCATGCATGTGTGGGAGTGTGTGTGCAAGTGTGCATGGGTGTATGCGCTTGTTCACAGTGCACACACTGACACCTACATACAAAATATAGGTAACTAGCTGAACAACTTATTCTTTACTACAAACTGTGTTTCCCAGTCTTCCTCCACATAGTCAGTCACCATCACCAAAGGTGCTAGCAGCAAGAGACCCTACTAATAACTTGCTTGCTATGAGATCTGTAATTCGATTTGGTAAACAAATTAATACCTGTGGTTGGTATTTTATAGAGCTTCAATCGTTGACCTCAAATGTAAATTTTATGCAACTTCTTGGATAGTCAAAACCAAAACCAGATGAAAGTATTGTTCCATACTAATCTCCACAGAGATATTGCAAATAACCAAAACTCACTGTGATGTCAATCTCTATGTGCCTCAATAGATTTTCTTAGTAACCTCATCCATTTTTACTGCCATGTGTACTGTTCAAACTGTGAGAGCTTCTGAAAGAGCTAAACAGCAAATTATTTTGGATATACTGTTATCAAGCAAGTGCACTCCAAAGTGGGTAATCACACGCTTCACTAAAGCTTGTGCCACAAATGCAACAAGTGTGAACAACAACATAACAAGGGATGGCAATGAACCACTAGGTTGAGAGATATTAAACACGCATAGCATCAAATTCTATCCGAATCTGTTATAGAAAAAGAATGAAGATTGTTATGCATTTTTCTAACTTGTTTTAGACCACTGTTAAGAAAAGTCATTAATAGCTTTATCTGGAGTTAAAGGGTAGTATCCCTAAGACTGGGTATCACTCTTAATAGCCGGGGATTGAAGTTACCTAATGATTACCATATAGTTATTTATTTAAATATAGCAATCCACATAATTATCTCAATTGAAAATGACACACCAACACTAGACAACACCATTTAAATGAGCTTTTCACAACGTATTAAATTAAAATTCCTATTAGCATGACTATTAACCAATACAACAAATATTTTATTTTATTTTTTATTTATTTTTTTTTATTTATTATTATTATTTTTTACTATTTGCTACAGGTAACACCAACAATGAAAAGAAAAAAAAAGGTAATGTTTCATGATGAAAAAAGGTAACATTTTCATGATGAGAAAAGTCAAAATAATACTTCTCTCTTAATTATGTATTAATTTCAATCAAGTATATAGTTAGGATAACTAGAGGTACCACAGAAATTTGTAGTTTTTTTTTAAACAACATATTAGCAAAAGTAGCCAAATTATCCAAAAAATTTATAAAAATTCTTATAGCTGTCATCATAACCTCCCAGATTCTTACCAACAAGTAATGGTTAACATAACCTTGTCAGCAAGGGAATCCCTAATTTACAGATTTTTTTCTATTTTTTTTTTCTCTTTGGAGTTTGCTAATCTAGTTATCTTATTTATTTCATAAATTAACTATACTTCAAAATGTTTTCCTATCAACAAATACATGTGCAAGTATTATATTTGAGTATGAAAATATCTTTTCTCTTTATTTTAAGACTGGTCAATCTTGCCAAATGATTATTACCACTGCCAAAAATGAATATTACTTGAATGAAAGTAGTCATTGATATTATCATGATTGTTTGATTAATGAGATTAGTGTCAATAATCCTTACATATTACATCTAGCTACCTGAACAAGTTTATTACTGCAAGAAGCTGAAGTCCAAACAGAAAAAAAAAATCTATATAGCAAATCTTTTAATGTTAGTGTAGCTTAGTTAATAAACATGCAATGTATTGATCTTTTATCTTCTAACATGCAAAAGCCAATCCAGACAAATATGAAAACATAACCCAATTAAAGGTCCTACCTTTTCTTTTATAAAACATTATAACACATGTTGGCAAAGAGTTACAACTGAACCTGATATTACTTGCACAAAGAAGTAATTAAAAAAAATTTTTTTTTTTGATGATTGATCTCTATATGGGTTACTGACTTACTGTTACTATGAAAACAGTTTGAAGCCATAGTTTGTATGGAAAGTTGAAGAGAGAAAAGCATACAAGCCAAAATTAAATTTTATTTATTTTTTCTCTCTTTCCCCCCCCCCCCCTTCTATTAACAACAACAAAAAAAAGTGACCGAAAATTAATACAACTGACCTTATTATGTCAGATATGACACAAATATAACAAACATACTGAAGTGAATATGAAAGTGATCGAAAGTAATTGTCAGGTGATTTACAACCCATGTATATCTAGCATGTAGAATAGATCGTAATTTTATGGACAGAAAATCTTCTGTAGAAATAATAGCTGATGTTCTCCTGGTTTGAGAGAGTATATAGTCTGCTATAAAGTAGTTACCTTCCTCTTCCATTACCTTTGTCATTCTTCAGTGCTTCTATCAACAAGACTAATTTCACGAGTTTTGGATGAAGACTTCAACATTTGAAATTGTCCTGTCAAAATCTTTCATATCGCTCCTTCTCTTGCAAATTTCTGGGTGCTCACTAAATGTACTGCAGTTCAGTGTTGCATGCTCTTCACTCTCAGCCAGTACTTCATCTCTGAGCCACAAGCAGGAATATTTAGCAGTTGCCTCTCTCAGCTCTATCAAGCTTCTTGTGACTGTGGAATTGACATTACGAGAAGTGCTGAGATCAATCTTGGCTGAGTAGAAGTTGCAAGTGATATCCAGAGCATCTTAAATCTTATGAGTCTCACTGATATCAAATGAAGAGATGTTCATGGTTTCCAACAAGTCATTACCCTGGAAGAAAGAAGTAATAATATATTAAATCTACATAACTATTAATAGGGGCAGAAAATAATGAGTATCTTTATTTATTTTTTTTTTATGTTACATAGTGAAATAATTATGGAGATGAGTTACTATTGTGATTTTAAAGGCTGGTGTTAAGTTGGTTGTTTGTTTGTTTTTGTTGCTGTATAGTTCAAACTAGCTAAAGCATATTTATATTATGGGAAACTATTCCCCACTTGCTGAAGCACTGCAGAGTTCTTTTAAGGCAGAGTTTATCTATTCCAATAAGTTGTCACTGTCAGTACTGCCAGTCTCTCTCTGTTGAGGAGGTGCAGTGGCAGCTAAAAGGATGGAAAACTCAGTGGTAGACATTGCAAGCAGTCTCCTTTTTGGATGATCCAAGTGTGTGCTTAGGAGTAATTGATGGTGGAACCATGGTTGATTATTATTTTTTTATATGCTCAAATGCAGAACTCATGGGTTGTTTTATAGCCATCAATTTCGAACACAGCTCGCTACTTTGTCATCATTGATGTTGTTTGGCACTCAGGGAAATTCCCCACCTCCTCAGCCATAGACAAGATGAAAAATGAGAAGTTACAGATTTAGAATGAGGGACATTGATATTCTGACATTCTGAGATTGAACTAATCTTTTTTTCTTTTTTTTTAATAACCTATTAAGAGTATGATCTTAGGTATGGTATGGAGTCAGTGTACTAACATACATTCTCACATAATATATCAGAGAAGACCAGTGGGCCAAAGATAGTGTGAACGAAAGAAGTGATAGAATGTGTGAGTTTATTAATGCGCCTTCAAAGAACAATATGTTACAAATATAATCAGCACCAATCAGTGACTTTAGAATAACTATCACACTAAATCAATGTTTTGCTAATTAAGGATTAAAAACAAACAAATCATTATTTTCTAGGCAACTCAAATATTTTGGGAAATTTTCACAGAAGAGACAACTATTTGTTAATACTCCAAACCCATTAAGTCATATTGAATGCTAATGTAGATTACTTTGCTTAGAGATGTTTGAACAGGATAGGTTGCTATGAGATGTGGAATTGTATCTTGCAGACAGGATGTAGAAATTAAGATAATGTGTTGGTATGTTATAAAGCTTCATCATTTGACATCATATGTATATCACATACAACTTCTGAATTGTTATAGCTTAATTACCCCATACCAGATGGAGGTGCTCTTCCAGTGCATATCCCCACACATCTATCCAAACTACCTAAAGTAATAATCATATACTATTTTATGTCCATGAGCCTCAATAGAACTACTTCTACTAGACCAGCACTGCCATGTGTACTGTTCTTACCATGAATGTTCTTAGAAGCTACTTTAAACAAACAAAACATATTTTTTGTGTGTAGACTATTATCAAGCCAGTGTATTCGGCTGTAAGTAATCACTTGCTTCACTTGAGCTTGTTCCACAAAATGCAGCATCAACAGTAGGCAACAGTGTGACTAGACTAGGGATGGCAATGACGCAGGTCTGATATGGAAGTGGAATAAAGCTAACTTACTTGTTTGAAGTAAATTAAAAGAAAAGAATAGAACAAATTGCATGACACTGTTAGAATGAGAATGGAGATTTACATTGCTATTTGTTTCATACCTCAGAATAGTACAGTAGGTTATTAATTGTTTAATCCTGAGTTGAAATGTAATGCCTGTCACACTCTGGATATTTTCTTCTAACTAGATTGGGTATACAGTTATGTGCTATTTACCATGTAGTAATTTATTTACACAACATAGTTATCATAAATATTATTCTAAATCGACAATAAAAACCTTAAAGCAACATCTATGTTGTTTAAGAGCTGTTTCATATATACTAACTTGAAGTTCTCTGATAGCACTAATAATACTTTGGAAATAATGGTCAATTATTCACTTAGCTACCCCAAGAATAAAGATGGAACATCTTCAGTGATCATAGTATAAGATGTATAAACATCCTCCTATTATCATCTATTATTTGAAATCTAATGAACATAGTTATGGACATCAGCAGTTGTAGTACTTTTTTTGGCATTGTATTTGGGAATGATATAATATTAATATATGAATTGGTCATATTCAGTGTGGGTGTGTTTGCATGCATATGACATTTTAAAGAGCCTTCACAAAATTTTGATAGCTCTAAAATTACATAACTAAGGGAAAATTATACAAATATTTGGGGGATTTTAGAATGACTTTTGGATCTTCAATGGATTCCTATTACTGTGGTAACAGGATGAGCACATAGTAATGCATTGAATAATAGTACTATTTTCAGAGTATCTGTTTTGGACAGTTTAAGATTATCAAACTTAATAATATACTAGCTTGCCTTTTTCATTACTTGTGCCTCACCATCTTCTGCAGTCTTCTTTCCACTGCACACATAACCTCAGGCAGGATGAGCTCCATGTGCAATCTCTATATAGAATATTAAAAACTTTTTTAGAGACTCTGAAGTAACTGAATTTATAGTAGTTGTTGCAGTATCGGAATTTACCATGCAGCCACATTATTGTAAGCATAATGACTCCTTATCCTTGACATACATTGTTTGTATGCACTCAGATTGCCTGAAATCATCCACCAGTGGTTCATGACTAACTTATTCTCTAATTTGACTTACATTGATTAACAGAGTTATTGGAGTGATCTGAAGTTCGTAATTATCTCATCTATAAAAATTAAAATATCATGTCTGCCTGCCAGCCTGCCTGCCTCTCCCTCTGTCTGTCTGCCTGTGTGTGTGCAATTGTCCATACATGCATGTTTAATCTTTTAATGGACTTCCACAGGAAACTACCTTTTCCTTTAGAAATTGTTTATAGCTGCCTAAATTACGTAGCTAAGGAATTTTTTTTAGCATATTTGTTTGATTTTAAGAATGAGTATTGATTCTTGAATGGATTCCTACTAATGTGGTAACAAGATAGATCACATAGTTATGCATTGAAGGATAGAACTATTTTTACGGTATCTATTTGAAGAGTTAAAGATTATGGACATGCACAATATTCTAGCTTTCTTCTTTCATTTCATATGCTTCACATCTTCTACAGTCTTCCTTCCACTACACACATGATCTCAGGCAGGATGAGCTCCCTGTGCATTCTATATATATAGAATATAAAACTATAAATTAGGGTTGGAGAAATCTGTGAGTCGTTGCCGTATCTAAATCCACAGACCAACATTTAAGCATATCGGATATTTATCTTTCACATGCACTATTTACATGAACTATAAGATTGCCTGATATCACCCACCCAGTGATTCTTCCATAACTCATTCTATAATTTGAATTCTATTTATTAATTCTGAATTATAATGCACCTGCCATACATTCACACCATATGGTAGACTAGCATACACTTCAGAATTTCTGATTGTCCTGGAGTTTTAAATTATCTAATTTAGAAAGTGAAAGATTTTATGTGTGAGTGTGTGTATAAATTTCTTCCAACTCGGTTTACAACTCAGTTTAAAAAAGTTGTTAATATCTTAGACCGAGTTGAAGTGAAATATCTCTCAGATTCTGGATATCCTTCTATATAACCTAGAAAGATACACAGTAACATGTATTTAGCATGTATCAATTTATTTACACAATATAGCAATCTAAATTTTTTTTTTTTTTTTTTTTTTTTTTTTTTTTTTTGAAATTAGCACAGCATACTACAAATCACTATCCATACTATCACACAAGCTTTTCCATATTTATAACTTGAAGTTCCCTTATAGCCCTAGCTACTGATACTATTGACCATTTGGTTAATTATTCAATGGTGACCAGGCATATGTAAGTTTTCCATTATTGACTAGTTAGCTACCCCAGTAAGAAGATAAAACATCTTCAATCATGTTGGCAGAAGATGTAGTAAACATCCTCTTATTATCATATATGTTAATTTTGATCAAATGAATACAGTCATGGAAAAGTAGTTGAAGTTTAATTTTTAAACATCATATTAAGGAGTGATATCACATTAATATATTAATTGCTTGTATTCTCTCTCAGTGTGTGTGTGTGTGTGTGTGTGTGTGTGTGTGTGTGTGTGTGTGTGTGTGTGTGTGTGTGTGTGTGTGTGTGTGTGTGTGTGTGTGTGTGTGTGTGTGTGTGTGTGTGTGTGTGTGTGTGTGTGTGTGTGTGTGTGTGTGTGTGTGTGTGTGTGTGTGTGTGTGTGTGTGTGTGTGTGTGTGTGTGTGTGTGTGTGTGTGTGTGTGTGTGTGTGTGTGTGTGTGTGTGTGTGTGTGTGTGTGTGTGTGCATGCATGTGGATGTATGTATTAGGTGAATTGGCGAGCCGGCAGGCATGCATATATGTGTACGTGTGTGCACTCGTGTGAGCATACATGCACACATATGTGAATTGTTTTAAAGAGCCTTCATTATTAAAATATTAGTTGTTTTTTTTTTTTAGAATGAGTTTTCTTCTTGAAGGGATTCCTATTACTGTGGTAACAGGATAGAGCACATAGTAATGTGTTGGAGGAACAGTTGAAGATTATGAACTTCCACAATATTCTAGCTTCCTTTTTTCATTATTCATGCTTCCCCATCTTCCATAGTCTTCCTTCCACTGCACACATAACATCAGGCTGGATGAGTTCCATGTGTAATCTATCTATATATATATATATATAGAATATAACAAGACTATAAATTAGGGTTGGGGATATGTTTGAGCTTTGGCTGTCAAAGTCCACAGTACAGTGACACCATGTAAGCATATTGGATCTTTATCATTTACATCATCTGTTTACGTGCACTCTAAAATTGCCTGACATCACCCACCCAGTAATTGTTACATAATTCATTCCATAATTTGAATTCTATGGCAGATTGGCCAAGTTATACTTCAGGGGGGTTTTTTTGGGTGTTCTGAAGTCAGAAATTATTTTATCTATAAATGTGAAAGTTTGTACGTATATATGTATGTATGTCCGAGTATCAACACCAAATGGCTACATGGATTTGATGAAACTTTTCTGGCATGATCAATGGGTACCTTGCAAGAATTTTCACTCCAAGGAATTCTGGATAGGACACCCATGGTGGGAAAATAAAATTTCAAAATTTCCATCGAAATTCTATTAAAAAAAAAGAAAGTGGCCCAATAGTTAATGCACTAGTCAAATAATCTGGGACTCCCAGATTCAAATAAAGGTGTGGGTTATTCATTTATTGTGTTTTTCCCTCTTCTATCTGTTCTTCTGTCCTTCTCCTTTTTCCCTTTCATATTTTCTTTTTCCTTTTACTAACTTCCTTCTCGATTACTTTAACACCCATATTTTCTTTCCTTCGTTTCTTCTCCCTCCATCTTCCCCCCCCCCCCCCCCCCCCCATCATCATCATGTGATGGTTTATCTGTAAACATGCAAAAGCTTGTCGGGACAAACATGAGATATCTAAATCTATTAAAGATCCTACCTCTCCATTTATAAAACATAATAACACATTTTGGCAAAGAGTTTCAACTGAATTTGATAGCTTACTCAGAGGAAAACAAATGTTTAAATTTTGTTGTGATGATCTCTACATGGGTCCCTGTTACTATGAAAACAGTTTGAAGTCATACTTTATTGAGGAAGTTGAAGGGAGAATGTATTAATAAATAGAACACATGCCAAAATTAAATTTTAATTCCTTTTTCCCCCCTCACTTCTTTCTTCTTCTTTTTTTTTTTTTTTTTTTTTTTTTTTTTTTTTTTTTTTTTTTTTTTTTTTTTTTTTTTTTTTTTAAATGAAAAATGTGATTGAACAAACCTTATTATATCAAATTTAACACAAATATAACAAACATAATGAATTTAATATGAAAGTGGTGAAAAGCAATATAGATAACACAAATATAACAAAATAATGAATTGAATATGAAAGTGATGAGAAGTAGTAGTCTGGTGAAATACACCCCAAGTGTAACTAGCATGTAGAATGGATAGTAATATTTATAGCCAGAAAATCTCCTTTAGAAATGATGATTGATAGTTGATGTTCTCATAGTTTGAGAGAGTACATAATATAGTGCTATAAAGTAGTTCTCTTCCTCTTCAATTGCCTTCGTCATTCTTCAATGTTTCTTCTATCAACAAGACGAATTTCACGAGTTTTGGATGAAGACTTCAACCTTTGAAACTGTCATATCAAACTCTTTCATATCACTCCATCTCTTGCAAATTTCTGGGTGCTCACTAAATGTACTGCAGTTCAGTGTTGCATGCTCTCCACTCTCAGCCAGTACTTCATCTCTGAGCCACAAGCAGGAGTATTTAGCAGTTGCCTCTCCCAGCTCTATCAAGCTTCTTGTGACTGTGGAATTGACATTACTAGAAGTATTGAGCTCGATCTTGGCTGAGTAGAAGTTGCAAGTGATGTCCAGAGCATCTTGAATCTTATGAGTTTCACTGATATCAAATGAAGAGATATTCATTGTTCCTAACAAGTCATTACCCTAGAAGAAGGAAATAGTAATATATTAATTTATATAACTATTAATAGGGGCAGAAAATATAGAATATCTTTACTTCTTCTTTTCTTTTTTCTTCTTCAATATTTTTATTTGCATAAGTGTTAGGTAGTGAGTAGTGAGATAATTGTGGAGCTGAGCTGGCTATTGTGATTTTAAAAGCTGCAGTGAAGTTTCTTTTGTTTTGTTTTTTGTAGGATAGTTCAAGCTAGCTAAATCAAATTGATTGCATGGGGAACTATTCTAGCACTTACTGAAGCACTGTAGAGCTCTTTCAAGGCAGAGATTATCTGTTCCAATAAGTTGTCACTGTCAGCACTGCCAGTCTCTCTGCGTTGAGGAGGTGCAGCAGATGCTGAAATGAGGAGGGCAGCTACGAGGAGGATGGAAAACTCAGCGGTGGACATTATTGTCAGTCTTCTCTTTATTTATGGAAGATCCAGAGGAATAATTGATGGTGGAACTATATATGTTCTTATTACTTAACTGCCGTAGTCGCTGGCCGTTTTATATCCTTCAATTACAACCGCTGCTGGCTTCTTTAAAAAAATTTTTTTATCATCATTGATTTGCTGACGCTCAGGGGTATTCTCCACCAGGGTACTCGGTTTAATCGCAGGATAAGTAATGCTAATTTGCAGATTTAGATTGAGGGACATTCTGACATTGTGCAAGTCTAATAAAAGATTGAACTGATTTTTTTTCTTTTCGAAATAACTTATTAAGTGTTAGATGTTCGTTATTAACATTAAAAATATGTATTGAAAAAACATTTTTACAAATATTTACTCCTTAGATAAGTAAAGAGATTTTATATTTTAGTTTAGATGTAGAAGAAAAAATTATTTCAATAAATGATTACTATATTGTTGATATTATGATAGTTTAATTAAATATGGAAAAATCATGGTAAAAAAAGATAAATAACCTAAGTGTGGTTGCTTAAGCAAATGTTTCAAAGAAAAATCATTGGAAGATGAGGTCATGTAGTGTGGGTGTGAGTTCCAAAGTGCATAGGCAGAAGAAATTAATGAGCAAAGGTACAAGATATGAGAGTTAGAATATTTGTTAAATGTACATGTCGGAGGACCTGAAAGGAATTTAAAAAGGTGGAACGAAGTCTGGAGGGAAATTAAATCATTTGTTAGTATCGTGTTGAGCAACACAAGCAAGCTTTCAAAGATCAATGTGAATCATTCAGGAGCTTCAGGTTGGGATTTGGAAAGTCAATGCAGATAAATTTTATGAATTAAATACTGAAACATCATTGAAATAGAAATTTCAAGAAATCAATAGATTCCATTCACCAAGTCAGTGGAAGTTATACTCTGGAACAATGGTGATATCAACCAGCCAAAAGTTATAGAATTAAATGTTTTGATTAGAGTTATTTCAGGCTATTACCCAAATTGGGTACAACTAATACAAAAAATATATATTATTCTAATTTCTCTCAAGTTCATTTCTTCTTTGAGTAACCATTTTTCAACAATTTTGTAATTCAGATAGTTTACTGTCCAGTTTACGGAAGGAGATTTAATAAAAATAATAAAAGTTGTAAGTTGTGTGCAAAAACAGAGTTTTTCCTGTCCCGATACTTGTAGTTATTGTAATTATGGCTCAGAATATGGGGTTCATTTGAGTCTTGTAGTTTCACCTTGCAGCATGATCAATTGTAAAACCTCATGTAATTAATTTTAAAAACACCCTAGTTGATCATTAATTCAGAAAACGTAGAGCAATATGTTCTGTAGTGTGCTCTTGTAAAAGTTTGATATCTTAATGCCACAGCTTCATCTTGCAATGTTATCCAGTCTGATGTAAGGTAGAATATGGTAAGAAAAGGTGGAATACTGTTGTATGAAATATCAGATAAAATTTTTAAATGCACATTCAATGATCATAGCCTAAATTGGTAATAGGTTTTGAAATTTTGATACTTATCATGATTTAAAATCCTGGAACAATATGGTATGGAGTCAGTGTACTAATATACATGCTCACATAATATATCAGAGAAGGCCAGTGGGCAAATGAGAGTGTGAGTGAATAAAGTGATAGAATGTTTGAGTTAATTAATGTGTCTTCGAAGAAAGTATTTTACATATATACTCAGCACCAATCAGTGACTTTTGAAGAACTATCACACCAAATCAATGTTTTGTTAATTAGGGATTGAAAACAAACAGATCATTATTTTCTAGACAACTCTAATATTTTGGGAAATTTTCAGAGAAGAGACAAATATTCATCCAGGGGAAATGTACAACTCTTTGTTATTACTCCAAACCCATTAAGTCACATTGAATGCTAATGTGGATTACTTTGCTTAGAGATGTTTGAACAGGACAGGTTGCTATGAGATGTGGAATTGTATCTTGCAGACAGGATGTAAAATTTAGTATGATGTGTTGGTATGTTATAAAGCTTCATCATTTGACATCATATGTATATCACATACAACTTCTGGATTGTTATGATTTAATTTCCCCATACGTAACATATTTTGTGTATTGACTATTATTAAGCCAGTGTATTCCACTGTGGGTAGTCACTTGCTTTACTTGAGCTTGTTCCACAAAATGCAGCAACAACATTAGGCAACAGTGTGACAACTTGGGATGGCAAGGATGCAGGGGTCATATACAAGTGGAATAATGCTAATTCACTGGTTTGAAGTAGATAAAAAATGAAAAAATCTAGAACAAATTGCTGACACTCTGTTAGAATGAGATGGAGATTTTGGATACATTCATTGCTACTGTTCCACACCTCAGTATAGTAGGTTATACATTGTTTAATCCTTAGTTGAAGTGTAATGCCTGTCATACTCGGGATATTTTCTTCTAACTAGATTGGGTATACAGTTGCGTTCTGGTTACCTTGTAGCAATTTATTTACATAACATAGTATTCATAAAAATCATTCTTAATTAACAATAAACAACTTAAAGCAAGATCTATACCATCCAGGAGCTGTTTCATATTTACTAATTTGAAGTTCTTTAATGGCACTGATAATACTTTGGAAAAAGTGGTCAATTATTCACTTAGCTACCCCAAGAAGAAAGATGGAACATCTTCAGCAATAATAATATAAGATGTATGTGTCCTCCTATTATCACCTATTTTTTGTAATCAAATGAATATGGTTACAGACCCCAGCAGTTGTAGTACTTCTTTCTTTTCTTTTCTTTTTTTTTAACATCGTATTTGGCAATGATATAATATTAATATATGAATTGCTTATATTCAGCGTTGGTGTGTTTGCATGCATGTGACATTTTAAAAAGCCTTCACAAAATTTTGATAGCTCCCAAAATTACATAACTAAGGAAAAATTATACAAATATTTGGGAAATTTAGAATGAGTTTTGGTTCTTCAATGGATTCCTATTACTGTGATTATAGATAGAGCACATAGTAATGGATTGAACAAAATAGAACAATTTTCAGGGTATCTGTTTTAGACAGTGTGGTATCATGGGTTTCTTCATAGAGATTGGTGCAGATTCAATGGTCAGGTAGTGTAGTCAAGACTTAAAGATTATATTAAAAGTGCACATTAGGACAACTGTCCAGACCATCATATGACATTCTATTATATGCATATATCAATCAATACAGGAAGAGGAAGTGAGTTTACAAACAAATATAGCCTTACCACAGACAGTTTAAGATTATAAACTTCAATAATATTCTAGCTTCCTTTTTTCATTACTGATGCTTTACCGCCTTCTACAGTCTTCCTTCCACTGCACACATTACCTTAGGCAGGATGAGCTCCATGTGCAATCTATATAGAGAATATAAAAAAAAAATTAGAGAGTCTGTGGTAACAAAATTTGTAGTAGCTGTTGCAGCATCAGAATTTACAATGTATCCACATCATTGTAAGCATAATGACTCTTTATCCTTGACATACATTGTTTGTATGCACTCTAAGATTGCCTGAAATCATCCACTAGTGGTTCGTCACTAACATATTATCTAATTTGACTTATATTGATGAACAGAGTTATTGAAGTGCTCTGAAGTTCGAAATTATCTCATCTATACAAATTGAAATATTATGTCTCTGACTGCCTGCCTGCCTGCCTGCCCACCTGCCCGCCCGCCCGCCCGCCCGCCCGCCCGCCCACTCGACTGCCTGCCTGCCCGCCCGCCCACCTGCCTGCCTACCTGCCTGCCTGCCTGCCTGCATTGTGGCATGGTGGTATGTCTGTTTGTCTCTCTGCCTGTCTGTCTATCGGTCTGTTGGTCTGTCGGTCGGTCGGTCGGTCGGTCGGTCAGTCGGTCGGTCGGTCGGTCGGTCGGTCGGTCGGTTGGTCGGTCGGTCGGTCGGTCGGTCGGTCGGTCGGTCGGTCGGTCGGTCGGTCGGTCGGTCGGTCGGTCGGTCGGTCGGTCGGTCGGTCGGTCGGTCGGTCGGTCGGTCGGTCGGTCGGTTGGTCGGTCGGTCGGTCGGTTGGTCGGTCGGTCGGTCGGTACTGAGAGCTTCTGAAAGTGTTATATAGCAAATTGTTATGCATATACTGTTGTCATGTAAGTGCACTCCACAATGGGTAATCATGTGCCTCACTTAAGCTTGTGCCGCAAATAAAAAAATTAATGTGAGCAATAACATGACAAGGGATGTAATGATTGACTAAGTTGAGAGATATGAAACACACAATGTCATATTCTATCCATAGCTGTTATAGAACATGAATGGATATTTGTATGCATTCTTGGCAACTTGACCACTATTTAGAAAAGTCAATAGTAGATTTGTCCTGATTTGAAGGGTTTGATCTTTAAGACTATATATCACTTTTTGACAGCCCGGGGTACCTGATTTGAAGGGTTTGATCTTTAAGACTATATATCACTTTTTGACAGCCCAGGGTTGCAGTTACCTATTCTTTTTTACCATGTAAGAATTTATTTACACAACATTGCAATCCATAAAATTTAGCTCAATTAAAAATAGCATGTGCAATAATAGCTGAGGATTGCAGTAACCTATTCTCTACCATGTAATAAATTATTTATACATTATTGAAATTCAAAAAATATATATATTTCAATTAAAAATAACACACCAATACTACACAACACTATTTAAACAAACTTTTAAACTTATTAAACTGAAATTCTTATTAACATTACCATTAACCAATGCAACAAATATTCAATGGAGACCTGGATTAATGTTAGTTTTCCAATATTGACTACAGGTAACACCAACAATGAATGAAAAAGGAGACATTTTAATGATGAAAGATGTCTAAATAAGCCTCCTCTGCTAATAATGTATCAATTTCAATTAAATATAGTTATAGCAACTAAAGGTACCAATGAAACTTGTAGTTTGTTTTTTTTTTGTTTTGTTTTTTTGTTTTTTTTTTAATTTTTAAACAACATATTAGCAAAGGAGTCAAATTATCAACAAAACATTCTCACAACTGTCATCATAACCTCCCAGATTCTTACCATCAAATGACAGTCAATAAAGCCTAGTGAGAAAGGAAATCCTTGAATTACAGGAATTTTCTTCACTCTTTCCCCCTACTCTTTGGACTTTGCTAATCTACTTATATTATGTATTTTGTGAATTGACTATACTAAAAAATGTTCTCAAATCAATAAATCCAAGTTCAAGTGTTTTACCTGAGTAAGAATATGCATTTTCCTCTTTCCTTTTTTTTTTTTTTTTTTTTTTTACTACTGGTCGATCTTGGAAAATAATTATGACCATTGCCAAAAATGAATATTACTTTCACGGAAGTGTTCATCGATATTATCATGTTTGTTTGATTAAAAAGATTAGTTTCAATAACCCTACATATTACATCAAGTAAACTGAACAAGTTCATAACTGCAAGAGGCTGGAGTCTGGAACAAAAAAAATGCACATAAGGCAGATTAAAAAAAAGAGAGTTAGTGTAGTTTAATTAATAATCGTGTAAGCAATGTAGTGATCTTATATCTGCAAACATGCAAAAGCTTATACAGACCTATATGACACATCTAAATGCAATTAAAGATCCTACCCTTCCTTTTCCAAAACATAATACACAATCTTGCAATCTTGCAAATAGTTTCAACTGAACTTAATAACTTAGAGAGGAAGGCATGAATATATCAATTTTTTTGTGATGATCTCTACATGGGTTCCTGTTATTATGAAAACAGTTTGAAGAAAGTATTTTGGGTAAGTTGAAGAGAGAATGTATTAATAAATAGAAAACATGCAAAATTAAATTTTAATTTCTTTCTTGTCTGCTATTATTTTTTACTTCCTTTTAAAAAGCAAAAGATGTGATGGAAAAGCCTTATAATAAATATAGCACAAATATAACATGCCAAAATTAAATTAAAAATTTTTTTTCTCTGTTATTATTTTTACCTCTTTTAAAAAGCAAAAGTTGTGATAGAAAATCCATATAATATTAAATATAACACAAATATAACAAACATAATGAAGTAAATATGAAAGTGATAAAAATAGTTGTCAGATGATTTACACCCCATGGGTCTCTTGAATGTAGTCAGATTATAATTTTTATGGCCAGATAATCTCCTGTAGAAATGATAGTTGCTGTTCTTATAGTTTGAGAGAGTATATAATATTGTGCGCTATAAAATAATTCTCTTCTTCTTCAATAGCCTTCGTCATTCTTCAATATTTCTATCAACAAGTCCAATTTCACAAATTTTGGATGAAGACTTCAACTTTTGAAACTGTCCTATCAAACTCTTTCATATCGCTCCATCTCTTGCAAATTTCTGGGTGCTCACTAAATGTACTGCAGTTCAGTGTTGCATGCTCTCCATTCTCAGCTAGTACTTCATCTCTTAGCCACAAGCAGGAGTATTTAGCAGTTGCCTCTCCCAGCTCTATCAAGCTTCTTGTGACTGTGGAATTGACATTACTAGAAGTATTGATCTCAACCTTGGCTGAGTAGAAGTCACAAGTAATATCCAGAGCATCTTGAATTTTACCGGTCTTACTGATATCAAATGAAGATATATTAATTTTTTTTAACAAGTCATCACCCTGGAAGATAATAATAATAATAATAATAATAATAATAATAATAATAATAATAATAATAATAATAATAATAATAATAATAATAATAATAATACTAATATAATAAACATATATGGTTACAAATAAGGGGAAAATTAAATATTAATTTAATTATTATCATTTTTAATGTACCTTTTCTGTTCTTTTTTTTACATGTTAAAAAGTTGCACATATATAGAGAGAGATAATTGTGGAGTTGAGCTAGCTATTGTGATTTTACAAGCTGCTATAAAATTTGGCATGTTTTTTGTGTGTGTTGATATTATAGTTAAAGCTAGCTAAGCCACATCATTGCATGGGGAACTATTCTAGCACTTACTGAAGCACTGTAGAGCTCTTTCAAGGCAGAGTTTATCTGTTGCAATAAGTTGTCACTGTCAGCACTGCCAGTCTCTCTGCGTTGAGGAGGTGCAGCAGATGCTGAAATGAGGAGAAGGGCAGCTACAAGGACAGAAAGCTCAGCGGTGGACATTACTGGCTGTCTTCTTTCTTTCTTTTTTTTCAATGGAAGATCCTAGAGTGTTGCTCAGGAGTAATTGATGGCGTATTTACTTATTCGCACATAACGCAGGTCATTTTATATCCTCTGGGCTGTCTTTTGCTGTCGTCATCATTGCTGTTCTCGTTCATGGTATTGCCCACCCCCTCAGGTTAATACATAGATGGTTCAGATAATGTGATTGTTTATCCCATTTTGTTCCAAGAATTATGGAAAGTTGCATATTTAGAATGGTCCTACTTCCAGTCTTGTTCATTTTTAGTTTGCATGTAGATGATGAAAATTATTTGAATAAAAGATTATGCTGTTGTATGTACAATGATTTTAAATTAATATTTGCACCATCATGATAAAGAAGAAATAATAGCATCAATAATAATAATATTGCTCCAACAAGTTTTTCAAAGATAAATCATTGGAAGATGATCTTATGTAGGGTGGAAATGAGTTCCAAAGTGCAGGACAGAGGAAAATAATGAGCAAAGGTACAGGAATGGGAGTTAAAATATTTGATAGATGGTCATGTCAAGGACCTAAAGGGAATTTAAAATGGTGGGATGAAACCGGGAGGAAAATTAAATAGTTTGTTAGTGTTGTGTTGAGCAACACAAGCAAGTTTGAGCACATCCATTTAAATAGTTCAGCAGCCTCAAGTTGAAATTTGGAAAGTCAATGCAGACAAATTATCTGAATAAAGTACTGAAGCAACATAGAAAGGAAAACTTTAAAAAATTTAGGGATTCCAATACTGTAGATTTGCCATTTGCATTCCTTAGACTAAGAGTATGGAAGATATATGCTGGAACAGTAGTGACAAAAACAAGCCAAAGTTATACATTAAATGTTTGGCTTTGTGTTATTTTAGGCAATCACCCACCCAATCATGTGTAAAGCCAAATAGGTGCAATTGTAGCCAAAGAAAATTTGTCCCTTAGTTCTTTCTACTTTCCATACTATTAAAGAAACATTTAAAAACTTTTATAATTAAGATGTGTAATGTCCAGTTTAGGCAAGTAGTTTAATAAAAAATAATAAAAGTTATAAGTTGCATTCAGAAACTTAGACTTTCCTGCCCCTATACTATTAGTCATTGTTTTTATGATTCTTAATAGGGAGGTGGGGTCCATTTTAATCTTGTGGCTACACCTTGCAGTGTAATCCACTGTAAAACATCATGCAATTAATTTGAAAAAATTCTGCAGTTATCATTAATGTAACCTAAGCAGAGAATTGGTTCTGTGGTGTGCTCTGCTAAAAGGTTGATATATTAATGAACTTGCAATGCCATCCAATCCAATACCTATTGTACGGTAGGAGATGAAAAGACATGTTAGAATACTGTGGTACCAACTATCAGCCACAATTTTAGAATGCGTAATTATATAGTATAGCCTAATGTTATTGAAGTTTTGATATTTCTCAGTATATATAATCCTAAAAGATTACTGCATTGGGTCAGTGTACTAACATATATTCGTTCACACATAATCTGTCAGAGAAGACTAGTGTGTAAATGACAGCATGGATAAAATCATTAACTATGAGAGTTGACTAATGTGTCTTCGAGAAAAAAAATTAAAGTACATTATCAACACCAAACAGTGATTTTTGAAGACCTATCACACAAAATTAATGCTTTATTAGTTAAGGATTGAAAGTGAACAGATCATTATTTTCTAGACAACTCTTATATTTTGGGAGATTTTCACAGAAGGGCAAAATGTTCATCCAGTGGGAATGTACAACCATTTGCTACTCTTCTAAACCCATTTAGTCATATTGAAAATTAATGTAGATTACTTTGCTTAAAGATATTTGAATGGACTGGTTACCATGAGATCTGTAATTGTGTCTGGTTGACAGGAAATAAAAAATTAATATCTTGTGTTTGTATTTCATAGAGCTTCATCATTTGACATCATGTGTAATTAACATAACTTCTTGGATTATTATAACCTAGCTACCCCAAACGAGATGAGAGTGCTCTTCCAGTGCATATCCCACAGATCTATTCCAAACTACCTTGATTAATAATGTTACAAATCTGCATGAGGATCAACAGAACTACTTTTGCTAGACTAGCTTAGCCATTTGTACTCTAATTTGTACTGTTCTTGCAGTCAATCATGAACATCAATGTCCTAAAAAGCTACTACCTATAAACAAACTATGAACAAATTGTTGTGTATGTACTACTATCAAGCAAGTATATTCCACAGTGGATAATCATATGCTTCACCAAAGCTTGTTCCACAAAATGCAACAACAACAGTCAGGGCTGATATACAAGTATATAGAAAAGGCATAAAGCATATTCCATGTAAATCTGTTAGAATGAGAGTTGAAATTTCTATGCATTCTTTGCGACTTGGTTCACACCTCAGTTTAGAAAGTTATTAATATTTTAGACTCGAGTTGAAGCAAAATATCTCTCAGATTCTGCATATTATCTTTTATCTAGCCTACATACACAATAACATATTTTTAGTGTGTAGCAATTTCTCTACACAACATAATAATAAAAGAAATTTTTAATTTTTTAAATTTTAAATTAGCACAGCATATTACAGATGACTATCAAACTATTACACAAGCTGTTCTATATTTGCAAACTTGAAATTCCTTTATAGCCCTACTAATACTACTGACCAATTGATCCATTATTCAATGGTGACTTAGAACAAATGTAAGTTTTCCAATAATGACTATTTAGTTACCCCTGGAAGAAGATGGACCATCTTCAATCATGATAGTAGAAGATGTAGTAAACATTCTCTTATTATCATATATCAATTTAAGTTGCGGTTTAATTTTTAAACACAATATTAGAGAGCGAGATCACATTAATATATAAATTGCTTGTACTGTCTCTCTCTCTCTCTCTCTCTCTCTCTCTCTCTGTGTGTGTGTGTGTGTGTGTGTGTGTGTGTGTGTGTGTGTGTGTGTGTGTGTGTGTGTGTGTGTGTGTGTGTGTGTGTGTGTGTGTGTGTGTGTGTGTGTGTGTGTGTGTGTGTGTGTGTGTGTGTGTGTGTGTGTGTGTGCAAATGCGTGCCGGTGTATGTGTGTGCATGCAAACATGATTGAATATGTGTGTGCATGCAAATATGAGTGAATATGTGTGTGCATGCATATATGGGTGTGTGTATGAGGTGAATTGGCAGGCAGGCATGAATACCTATGTGTGTGCATGAGTATGAGATGTTTTCAAGTGGCTTCACAGAAAGCTACCCTTTCATTATAAAATGGTGATAGCTTCCTAAATTATGTAACTAAGGTATCATTATAAAAATATTTGGGTTTTTAGAATGACTTTTCTTCTTCAAGGGATTCCTATTACTGTAGTAACAGGATAGAGTACATAGTTATGTATTGAAGGATAGGTCTATTTTCAGGGTATCTGTTTGAAAAGTTGAATATTATAAATTTTCCTAATATTCTAACTTCATTTTGTCATTACTTATGCTTCATTATCTTCTACAGTCTTCCTTCCACTGCACACGTAACATCAGGCAGAATGGGCACCATGTGTAATCTATATATGGAATATAAAACTATAAATTAGGTTTGGGAAATCTTTGAGTTGTTTCCATCAGAGTCCACAATACAGCCACACCATGTAAGCATATTGGAACTTTGTCATTCATATCCATAGTTTACATGCACTCTAATATTGCCTAACATCACCCACCCAGTAATTGTTCAATAACTCATTCTGTAATTTGAATTCTTATTGTCGATTTTGAATTATAATAACCTAACATACATTAACATTACATGGAAAATTGGCCAAGTTATACTTCAGAGTTTTTGGGTATTCTGAAGTCAGAAATTATCTAATCTATAAATGCAAAAATTTGTTTGTATAGACGTATGTACGTCCGAGCGTCATGGCCAAATGGTTACATGGATTTGATAAAACTATTCTGGCATGATCCATTAGTACTGTGCAAGATTTTTAACTCCAAAGAATTCTGAATGGGACACCCATGGTGGGGAATAAAAGAATTTAAAATTTTACATTGAAAATGCATAAATGAACGTTTACCAATTGTTAATGCACTGGTCAAATAATCAGGAACTCCCTGGTTCAGAATAGAGGTGTGGTTTTTTTAAAAATATTTATTGCGTTTTCCCCTTTTACCTTTTCTTCTTTTCCTCTTTTTTTTCCTTCCATATTTTCTTTTTCCCTCTCCTTTTTTCCTTCCCTTTTTTTTTTTTGGTTTAACACCCTTATTTTATTTCATTTGTTTCTTCTTCGTCCCTCTTTAATCCTCCATCATCAACATGTGATGAGTATTGAACAAATCAAATGGATTGAGGAAATGCACATTATTCCTTCAGAATCATTGTTAAGTTTAAGCAAGTAAATTAATCAAAAAAAGTAAAAGATTATGTTGCATGCAGAAACTGAGATTTCCTGTTCCCATACTTCTATTTATTGTTATTATGGCTCCTAATAGGGATCCATTTTATATGGGTGGGTTCATCTTGCAGAAATATCAAGTGCAAAACCTAAAATACAACAAAATCATGTTGCTGTTATTATTAATTTAACAATAGATTGAGAAAATTGGTTTGTGGTGTGCTCTGCTAAAAGGTTGGTATCTTAATGTGACAGCTTCATCTTGCAATGTTATCCAATCAACACCTACTATAAAGCAAAAGATGAAAAGATAAGATGAAATACTGTTATAAGAAGTATTAGTTAAAGTTTTGAAATGCACAATTAAAGATCTTCCCCGAAAGAGCCAATAAGCTTAAAGCATTTGATTTTTCTAACCATTCAAAATCCTGTAATATTTACGTTTGAAGTCAGTGTGCTAACATATAAACACATAGTTTGAAGACTTAATGAATGAATATCAGTGAGAGTGAATGAAGCCATTGACACTATGAGTTAATTAAAGTGTTTTCACAGAAAAATACAGTTATATATATTATCAGTACCCATCAGTGACTTTCAAAGAATTATCATATGGAATGAATTTTCTAATAATTGAGAATCACCAGACAAACAGCTCATTCTTTTTTTAAACAACTTGTACATGTTTGGAGATATCCACAGAAGAGCCATATGTTCATTCCGTGGGAATGTACAACTTTTTGTTACTCCTCTAAAACCATTAAGTCATACTGTATGTTGATGTAGATTATTTTTCTTAGAGATATTTCAACTGGACAGGTTGCTATGATATCTGTAATTTGATCTGGTTAGTATTTTATAGAGCTTCAATCGTTTGACATCAAATATTAATTTCATTAAACTTCCTGGAATGTCAAAACACAAACCAGGTCCAGAAGGAAGTATTGTTCTATTATTGATCTGCACAGAAAAATCCAAACAGGTAAAACTCATGTAATGTTAATCTGTATGTGCCTCAATAGATGTTTTTATACTAACCTCAGCTAGGTTTACTGCCATGTGTACTGTTTAAACCGGAAGAGCTACTGAAAGAGCTATATAGCAAATTGTTATGCATATACTGTCATCAAGCAAGTGCACTCCACTGTGGGTAATCACACACCTCGCTAAAGCTTATGCCACAAATGAAACAATAAATGTGAACAACAATATAACAAGGGATGGCAATGAACCACCAGATTGAGAGATATTAAACACACACAACATCAAATTCTATCCAAATCTGGGAATGGAGATTTATATGCATTTTTGGCAACTTGACCACTGTTTAGAAAAGTCATTAATAGCTTTGTCCTTAGTTGAAGGGTTAGATCTTGAAGCCGGTATATCACATCTTGATAGCTGGGGTTTGTAGTTTCCTATTTTGTTACCATGTAATAAATTATTTACGCAACATTGCAATCCATAAAATATATCTCAATTAAAATAACACATTCTTGATAGCTGGGGATTGAAGTTACCTATTGTTTACTATGTAATAAATTATTTACATATCGTTGCAATCGGCAAAGCCATCTCATCAAAAATAACACACCAACACTGCACAACACCATGCATGAGCTGTTCAAAATTCATTAAACTGAAATTCCTATTAGCATAACTATTAACCAATGCAACAAATATTCAATGATGACCTGAATTAATGTAAGTTTTCCAATATTGACTACAGATAGCAATAAAAAAAAAAGAAAAAGAGGTAACATTATCATGATGAGAAAAGTCTAAATAAGCCTCCTCTGCTAATGATGTATTAATTTCAATCAAGTATATACTTATGATAACTAAAGGTCCCACAGAAATTTGATTCTTCTTTTAAATATCATGATTAGCAAAAGGAGTCAAATTATCAACAACAAAAAAAAAAATAATAATAATCTCATAACTGTCATCATAACCTCCCAGATTTTTCAAATGACAGTCAATATAACCTCTTTAGAAAGGAAATCCCCGACTTAAAGATTTATTTCACTTCTTTTTTCTCTCTCTTTTTGGATTTTGCTCATCTACATATCTTATGTATTTTAGGAATTAACTATACTCCAAAATGTTATCCAATGAATAAATACAATTACAAGTATGATACTAGAGAAGAATATGCCTTTTCCACTTCCTTTTAACTACTGGTCAATCTTGGCAAATAATTATAACCAATGCCAAAAAAGAATATTACTTGAACAGAAGTGTTCATTGATATTATCATGTTTGCTTGATTATGAGATTAGTGTCAATATTCCCTACATGTTACATCTAACAACCTGAACAAGTTGATACAGCAAGAGGCTGAAGTCAGGAGTAATTGAAGGTGTATTTACTTATTTGCAAATGACGCAGGTCATTTTGTATCCTTCGGGCTGGTTTTTTGTCGTCGGCATCCTTGTTGTTCCTCGCTCATGGTATCTCCCACCTCCTCAGGCTAATACACGTGATGGTTCATATAATGTGATTGTTTTATCCCATTTTGTTCCAAGAATAATGGGAAGTTGCAGATTTGGAATGGACCCACTTCCAGTCTGGTACATTTTTAGTTTGCATGTAGATAATAAATATTATTTCAATAAATGATTATGCTGTTGTATATACATAGTTTAAAATAAATATTTGCACCATTGTGGTAAAACATAATTAATAGCATGAATACTATTGCTTCAGCAAGTGTTTCAAAGATAATTCATTGGAAGATGATTAAATGTAGGGTGGAAATGAGTTCCAAAATGCAGTCACGAAGGAAAATAGTGAGCAAAGGTACAGGAATGGGAGTTAGAATGTTGGATAGATGGTCATGTCAAAGGACTTGAACAGAATTCGAAATGGTGGGAATAAGTCAGAAGGAAAATTAAATAGTTTGTTAATAACATGTTGAGCAACAAAAGCAAGCTTGAGCACATCCATTTAAATAGTTCAGGAGCTTCATGTTGGAATTTGGAAAGTTAATGCAGATAAGTGACCTGAATTGAGTACTGAAACAACATAGAAAGAAAAACTTAAAGAAATGAAGAGATTTCGATACTTTAAATTTGCCATTTGCATTCTCTTAGACTAAGATTATGGAAATTATATGCTGGAACAGTGGCGACAAAAACCAGGCAAAGGTATACATTAGATGTTTCACTTTGTGTTATTTCAGGCAATCACCCACCCCCATGTGTACAGCCAAATAGGTGCAATTCAAACCAAATAATATTATCCATAATACAAATAAATATTATCCAATTTCTATACTATAAAGAGACTTTTTTTAAAAAACATATGTAATTAAGATGTTGTGTAATGTCCAGTTTATGCACGTAGTTTAATAGAAAATAATAAAAGTTATACGTTGCATTCAGAAACTTAGACTTTCCTGCCCCTATAACTATCATTCATTGTTTTTATGGTTCTTAATAGGGAGGTGGGGTCCATTTTAATTTGGTGGCCATACCTTGCAGTGTGATCAATTGCATAACATCATGCAATTAATTTGAAAACATTATAGAGTTGTCATTAATGTAGCAAAGGCAGAGAAATTGGTTCTGTGGTGTGCTCTGCTAAAAGGTTGATATATTAATGAACTTGCAACGCCATCCAATCCAACATCTATTGTAAGGTAGGAGATGAAAAGACATGTTGGAATACTGTGGTACCAAGTATCAGTGACAATTTCAGAATGTGTAATTATATATTATAGACTAATGCTTTTGAACTTTTGATATTTCCCACCATTTATAATCCTAGAAGATCATTATATTGAGTCAGTGTACTAACATACATCCACATAATCTGTCAGACAAGACTAGTGTGCAAATGATAGCGTGAAGAAAGCGATTGACTTGACTATGAGAGTTGGAGAGTTGATTAATGTGTCTTTGAAGAAAAAAAAAAGATGTACATAATCAACACCAATCAGTTACATTTGAAGAACTATCACACAAAATTAATGTTTTATTAATTAAGAATTGAAAGTGAACAGATCATAATTTTCTAGATAACTCTTATATTTTGGGAGATTTTCACAGAAGAATCAAATAGTCATCCAGTGGGAATATATAAGATTTTATTATTCCTCTAAACCCATTAAGTCATATTGAATGTTAATGTAGATTACTATGTATAGAGATGTTTGAACATGACTGGTTGTTATGAGATCTGTAATTGTGTCTGGTAGACAGGAATTTTAAAATCGACATCTTGTGTTTGTATTTCATAGAGCTTCATCATTTGTTATTATGTGTAATAATTATCATATAACTTCCTGGACTACTGTGACTTAGCTATCCCAAACCAGATGGAGGTGCTCTTCCAGTGCATATCCCCACAGATCAATTCCAAACCACCTAAACTAATAAGGTTATAAATCAGCATGAGGCTCAACAGAACTACTTCTACTAGACTAGCCTCAGCCATTTCTATTGCCATGTGTACTGTTCTTGCAGTCAATCATCAACCTCAAAGCCCTAATAAGCTACACCTATAAACAACTATGAAGAGATTGTTGTATATGTACTACTATCAAGTAAGTGCATTCCACAGTGGATAATCACATGCTTCACCAAAGCTTGTTCCACAAAATGCAACAACAAAAGCCAGGGCTGATATGCAAGTATATAGAAAAAGCTTAAAGCAGATTCCATGCAAATCTGTTAGAATGAGAATTGAGATTCTTGATGAATTCCTTCCAACTTGGTTTACACCTCAGTTTTAAAAAGTTGTTAATATTTTAGACCGAGTTGAAGTGAAATATCTCTCAGATTCTGGATATCATTTTCTATCTAGCCTAGATACACAGTAACATGTTTTTAGCAGCAATTTATATATTAATGTGATCTCGCTCTCTAATATTGTGTTTAAAAATTAAACCACAACTGAAATTGATATATGATAAAAAGAGAATGTTTACTACATCTTCTACTATCATGATTGAAGATGGTCCATCTTCTTCCAGGGGTAACTAAATAGTCATTATTAGAAAACTTACATTTGTTCGAAGTCACCATTGAATAATTGACTTGTATTAGTAGCTAGGGCTATAAGGGAACTTGAAGTTTATAAATATGGAAAAGCTTGTGTGATAGTATGGATAGTGATTTGTAGTATGCTGTGCTAATTTCAAATAATAAAAAAAAAATTTGATTGCCATCATACTGTGTAAATAAATTAATACATGCTACTGTCTGTGTGTGTGTGTGTGTGTGTGTGTGTGTGTGTGTGTGTGTGTGTGTGTGTGTGTGTGTGTGTGTGTGTGTGTGTGTGTGTGTGTGTGTGTGTGTGTGTGTGTGTGTGTGTGTGTGTGTGTGTGTGTGTGTGTGTGTGTGTGTGTGTGTGTGTGTGTGTGTGTGTGTGTGTGTGTGTGTGTGTGTGTGTGTGTGTGTGTGTGTGTGTGTGTGTGTGTGTGTGTGTGTGTGTGTGTGTGTGTGTGTGTGTGTGTGTGTGTGTGTGTGGGTGGGTGCATGCATGTGGATGAATGTATTAGGCAAATTGGATAGCGGGCAGGCGTGCACATGTGAGCATGCGTGCATACGTGTGTGAGATGTTTTAAAGAGCCTTCACAGGAAGCTACCTTTTTCTTCATGAAGACAGTGATTAGCTTCCTAAACTATATAACTAAGGTATCATAATTAAGATATTAGTGGTTTTTTAGAATGTGTTTTCTTCTTCAAGGGATTCCTGTCACTGTGGTAACAGGATAGAGCACATAGCAATGCGTTGAAGGAACAGTGAAGATTATGAACTTCCACAATATTCTAGCTTCCTTTTTTTTAATTACTCATGCTTCTCTGTCTTCCTTCCACTGCACACATAACATAAGCCCAGATGAGTTCCATGTGTAATATACATATATAATATAACAAGACTATAAATTAGGGTTGGGGAAGTGTTTGAATTTATGGAGTCAAAATCCACACTTCAGCGACACCATGTAAGCATATTGGATCTTTGTCATTTACATCAACTGTTTACGTGCACTCTAAAATTGCCTGACATCACCCACCCAGTAATTGTTACATAATTCATTCCATAATTTGAATTCTATGGCAGATTGGCCAAGTTATACTTCAGGGGTTTTTTTGGGGTTTTCTGAAGTCAGAAATTATTTTATCTATAGATGTGAAAGTTTGTACGTATATAAGTATGTATGTCCGAGCCTAAATGCCAAATGGCTACATGGATTTGATGAAACTATTCTGGTATGATCAATGGGTACCTTGCAAGAATTTTCATTCCAAGGAATTCTGGATGATCTCTACATGGGTTTCTGTCACTACGAAAGCAATTTGAAGCCATAGCTTAGTGGGGAAGTAGAAGAGAGAATGTATTAATAAATAGAATGCATACCAAAATTAAGTTTTAATTCCTTTTTTTTTCCTCCTCACTTAAAAAATAAATTTTTTTAAATTAATTAATTAATTCATTTATTTTATTATTATTTTTTTAAATGAAAAATGTGATGGAACAAATCTTATTATATCAAATATAACACAACTATAACAAACATAATGAGTTGAATATGAAAGTGATGAAAAGTAATATATATATATATAACACATATATAACAACATAATGAGTTGAATATGAAAGTGATGAAAAGTAATATATATATATAACACATATATAACAAACACAATGAGTTGAATATGAAAGTGATGAAAAGTAATATATATATATATATATATATATATATAATACATATATAACAAACACAATGAGTTGAATATGAAAGTGATGAGAAGTAGTAGTCTGGTGATGTACACCCCATGTGTAACTAACATGTAGAATGGATAGTAATGTTTATAGCCAGATAAACTCCTTTAGAAGTGATGATTGATAGTTGATGTTCTCATAGTTTGAGAGAGTACATAATATAGTGCTATAAAGTAGTTCTCTTCCTCTTCAATTGCCTTCGTCATTCTTCAATGTTTCTTCTATCAACAAGATGAATTTCACGAGTTTTGGATGAAGACTTCAACTTTTGAAACTGTCATATCAAACTCTTTCATATCACTCCATCTCTTGCAAATTTCTGGGTGCTCACTAAATGTACTACAGTTCAGTGTTGCATGCTCTCCACTCTCAGCCAGTACTTCATCTCTGAGCCACAAGCAGGAGTATTTAGCAGTTGCCTCTCCCAGCTCTATCAAGCTTCTTGTGACTGTGGAATTGACATTACTAGAAGTATTGAGCTCGATCTTGGCTGAGTAGAAGTTGCAAGTGATGTCCAGAGCATCTTGAATCTTATGAGTTTCACTGATATCAAATGAAGAGATATTCATTGTTCCTAACAAGTCATTACCCTAGAAGAAGGAAATAGTAATATATTAATTTATATAACTATTAATAGGGGCAGAAAATATAGAATATCTTTACTTCTTCTTTTCTTTTTTCTTCTTCAATATTTTTATTTGCGTAAGTGTTAGGTAGTGAGTAGTGAGATAATTGTGGAGCTGAGCTGGCTATTGTGATTTTAAAAGCTGCAGTGAAGTTTCTTTTGTTTTGTTTTTTGTAGGATAGTTCAAGCTAGCTAAATCAAATTGATTGCATGGGGAACTATTCTAGCACTTACTGAAGCACTGTAGAGCTCTTTCAGGGCAGAGTTTATCTGTTCCAATAAGTTGTCACTGTCAGCACTGCCAGCCTCTCTGCGTTGAGGAGGTGCAGCAGATGCTGAAATGAGGAGAAGGGCAGCTATGAGGATTGAAAACGCAGTGGTGGACATTACTGGCTGTCTTCTCTCTATTTATGGAAGATCCAAGTGTGCGCTTAGGAGAAATTGATGGTGGAAATACATAGGTTCTTATTACTTAACTGCACCGAGTGGCTGGTCCTTTTTATATCCTTCAATTACAACCGCAGCTGGCTTAAAAAAGTTTTTTTTTATCATCATTGAGGTTGCTTGACGCTTGGGGTATCCCCCACCAGGGTACTCAGTTTAATCACAGGATAAATAATGAGAAGTTGCAGGTTTAGATTGAGGAACATTGTGATATTTTGCAAGTCTGAGATTGAACTAATAAAAAAATTTAAAAAATAAATAAATAAATAAACCAACCAACCAACCAACCAACCAACCAACCAACCAACCAACCAACCAACCAACCAACCAACCAACCAACCAACCAACCAACCAACCAACCAACCAACCAACCAACCAACCAACCAACCAACCAACCAACCAACCAACCAACCAACCAACCAACCAACCAACCAACCAACCAACCAACCAACCAACCAACCAACCAACCAACCAACCAACCAACCAACCAACCAACCAACCAACCAACCAACCAACCAACCAACCAACCAACCAACCAACCAACCAACCAACCAAACAAACAAACAAACAAACAAACAAATAAATAAATAAATAAATAAAAGACTTATTAAGAGTTAGATGTTCAGTTGCTAACATTAAAATATATATACTTGAAAAAAGTTAATACTAATATTTACACTTTAGGTAGGTAAGATTTTATATTTTAATTTATATGCAGAAGAAAAAGTTATTTCAATAAATGATAAATATATTGTTTATATAATAGTTTCAAATAAATATTGCGAAATTATGATAAAAAATGATAAATAACCTCAATATGGTTGCTAGAGCAAATCTTTCAAAGATGAATCATTGGAAGATGATCTCACGTAGTGTGGGTGTGAGTTCCAAAGTGCATAGGCAGAAAAAATTAATGAGCAAAGGTTCAAGAAATGAGAGTTAGAATATTTGCTAAATTTACATGTTGGAGGACCTGAAAGGAATCTAAATAGGTGGAATGAAGTCTGGAGGGAAATTAAATGATTTGTTAGTATCGTGTTGAGCAACACAGGCAAGCTTTAATTCAGGAGCTTCAGGTTGGGATTTGGAAAGTCAATGCAGACCAATTATCTTAATTATATACTGAAACATCATAGAAATAAAATTTTGAGAAATTAATAGATTCCAATCATGTAGAGTTCATTTGCATTCACCAATTCAGTGGAAGTTATGTGCTGGAACAATAATGACATCAACCAGCCAAAAGCTATACAATTAATGTTTTAATTAGAGTTATTTCAGGTTATTATGCACCCAATCATGTGTAAAGCCAATTTGGTGCAACTAATGCCTAAGAAATGTTATTCTTACTTCTCTCAAGTTCATTCGTTCTTAGAGAAGCAATTTTACTACAATTTTGTAATTTAGATAGTTTAAGTCCAGTTTAACATCCAGTTTAAGGAAGATTTTATAAAAATAATAAAAGTTGCAAGTTGTGTGCAGAAACAGAATTTTTTTTTGTCCTGATACTTGTATTCATTGTTATTGTGGCCCAGAATATGGGGTTCATTTTAGTCTTGTGGTTTCACCTTGCAGCATGATCTATTGTAAAACCTCATGTAATTAATTTAAAAAACAAATAAAATTTATCATTAATTTAGAAAAGGTAGAGCAATATGTTCTGTGGTGTGCCCTGGTAAAAATTTGATATCTTAATGTCACAGCTTCATCTTGAAATGTTATTCAGTTCGATGTAAGGAAGAAAATGGTAAGAAAAGGTGGAATACTGTTTTATGAAATATCAGATAAAATTTTTAAATGCACATTCAAATATCATAGCCTATTTAGGTAATAATTTTTGAACTTTTGATACTTTTCATGATTTAAAATCCTGGAACAATATGGTATGGAGTCAGTGTACTAATATACATGCTCACATAATATATCAGAGAAGGCCAGTGGGCAAATGAGAGTGTGAGTGAATAAAGTGATAAAATGTTTGAGTTAATTAATGTGTCTTCGAAGAAAAGTATTTTAAATATATAATCGGCATCAATCTGTGACTTTTGAAGAACTATCACACCAAATCAATGTCTTGTTAATTAGGGATTGAAAACAAACAGATCATTATTTTCTAGACAACTCTAATATATTGGGAAATTTTCAGAGAAGAGACAAATATTCATCCAGGGGAAATGTACAACTCTTTGTTATTACTCCAAACCCATTAAGTCACATTGAATGCTAATGTGGATTACTTTGCTTAGAGATGTTTGAACAGGACAGGTTGCTATGAGATGTGGAATTGTATCTTGCAGACAGGATGTAAAATTTAGTATGATGTGTTGGTATGTTATAAAGCTTCATCATTTGACATCATATGTATATCACATACAACTTCTGGATTGTTATGATTTAATTTCCCCATACCAGATGGAGGTGCTCTTCCAGTGCATATCCCTACACATCTATCCAAACTACCCAAAGTAATAATGATATACTATTTTATGTCCATGAGCCTCAATAGAACTACTTCTACTAGACCTGCACCAGCCAAGTGTACTGCCATGTGTACTGTTCTTACCATGAATGTTCTTAGAAGCTACTTTAAACAAACGTAACATATTTTTGTATATAGAGTATTATCAAGTCAGTGTATTCTACTGTGGGTAATCACTTGATTTACTTGAGCTTGTTCCACAAAATGCAGCAACAACATTAGGCAACAGTGTGACAACTTGGGATGGCAAGGATGCAGGGGTCATATACAAGTGGAATAAAGCTAATTTACTGGTTTGAAGTAGATAAAAAAAATTTTTTTTTAAATAGAACAAATTGCTGACACTCTGTTAGAATGAGATGGAGATTTTGGATACATTCATTACTACTGTTCCACACCTCAGTATAGTAGGTTATACATTGTTTAATCCTTAGTTGAAGTGTAATGCCTGTCATACTCTGGATATTTTCTTCTAACTAGATTGGGTATACAGTTATGTGCTGTTTACCATGTAGCAATTTATTTACATAACATAGTATTCATAAAAATCATTCTTAATTAACAATAAACAACTTAAAGCAAGATCTATGCCATCCAGGAGCTGTTTCATATTTACTAACTTGAAGTTTTTAATGGCACTAATAATACTTTGGAAAAAGTGGTCAATTATTCACTTAGCTACCCCAAGAAGAAAGATGGAACATCTTCAGCGATAATAATATAAGATGTATGTGTCCTCCTATTATCACCTATTTTTTGTAATCAAATGAATATGGTTACAGACCCCAGCAGTTGTAGTACTTCTTTCTTTTCTTTTCTTTTTTTTTAACATCGTATTTGGGAATGATATAATATTAATATATTAATTGCTTATATTCAGCGTTGGTGTGTTTGCATGCATGTGACATTTTAAAAAGCCTTCACAAAATTTTGATAGCTCCCAAAATTACATAACTAAGGAAAAATTATACAAATATTTGGGAAATTTAGAATGAGTTTTGGTTCTTCAATGGATTCCTATTACTGTGGTTATAGGATAGAGCACATAGTAATGGATTGAACAAAATAGAACAATTTTCAGGGTATCTGTTTTAGACAGTGTGGTATCATGGGTTTCTTCATAGAGATTGGTGCAGATTCAATGGTCAGGTAGTGTAGTCAAGACTTAAAGATTATATTAAAAGTGCACATTAGGACAACTGTCCAGACCATCATATGACATTCTATTATATGCATATATCAATCAATACAGGAAGAGGAAGTGAGTTTGCAAACAAATATAGCCTTACCACAGACAGTTTAAGATTATAAACTTCAATAATATTCTAGCTTCCTTTTTTCATTACTGATGCTTTACCGCATTCTACAGTCTTCCTTCCACTGCACACATTACCTTAGGCAGGATGAGCTCCATGCGCAATCTATATAGAGAATATAAAAAAAAAATTAGAGAGTCTGTGGTAACAAAATTTGTAGTAGCTGTTGCAGCATCAGAATTTACAATGTATCCACATCATTGTAAGCATAATGACTCTTTATCCTTGACATACATTGTTTGTATGCACTCTAAGATTGCCTGAAATATTCCACTAGTGGTTCATCACTAACTTATTATCTAATTTGACTTATATTGATGAACAGAGTTACTGAAGTGCTCTGAAGTTTGAAATTATTTCATCTATACAAATTGAAATATTATGTCTGACTGACTGCCTGCCTGCCTGCCCACCTGCCCGCCCGCCCGCCCGCACACTCGCCTGCCTGCCCGCCCGACCGCCTGACTGCCCACCCGCCTGCCCACCTGCCTGCCTGCCTGCCTGCCTGCATTGTGGCATGGTGGTATGTCTGTTTGTCTTTCTGCCTCTCTGTCTATCGGTCGGTCGGTCGGTCGGTCGGTCGGTCGGTCGGTCGGTCGGTCGGTCGGTCGGTCGGTCGGTCGGTCGGTCGGTCGGTCGGTCGGTTGGTCGGTCGGTCGGTCGGTCGGTCGGTCGGTCGGTCGGTTGGTCGGTCGGTCGGTCGGTACTGAGAGCTTCTGAAAGTGTTATATAGCAAATTGTTATTCATATACTGTTGTCATGTAAGTGCACTCCACAATGGGTAATCACATGCCTCACTAAAGCTTGTGCCGCAAATAAAAAAATTTATGTGGGCAATAACATGACAAGGGATGTAATGACTGACTAATTTGAGAGATATGAAACACACAATGTCATATTCTATCCATAGCTTTTATAGAACAAGAATGGATATTTGTATGCATTCTTGGCAACTTGACCACTATTTAGAAAAGTCAATAGTAAATTTGTCCTGAGTTGAAGGGTTTGATCTTTAAGACTATTTATCACTTTTTGACAGCCCGGGGTTGCAGTTACCTTTTTTTTTTACCATGTAAGTATTTATTTACACAACATTGCAATCCATAAAATTTAGCTCAATTAAAAATAGCATGTGCAATAGTAGCTGAGGATTGCAGTAACCTATTCTCTACCATGTAATAAATTATTCATACATTATTGAAATTCAAATAATATATATACCTCAATTAAAAATAACACACCAATTCTACACAACACTATTTAAACAAACTTTTAAACTTATTGAACTGAAATTTTTATTAACATTACCATTAATCAATGCAACAAATATTCAATGGAGACCTGGA
The DNA here is from genome assembly GCA_963969325.1 of Lycopodina hypogea. Taxonomy (NCBI): domain Eukaryota; kingdom Metazoa; phylum Porifera; class Demospongiae; order Poecilosclerida; family Cladorhizidae; genus Lycopodina; species Lycopodina hypogea. The sequence continues at coordinate 13,102,820 of OZ017785.1, forward strand.
TTAATGTTAGTTTTCCAATATTGACTACAGGTAAAACCAACAATGAATGAAAAAGGAGACATTTTAATGATGAAAGATGTCTAAATAAGCCTCATCTGCTAATGATGTATCAATTTCAATTAAATATAGTTAGAGAAACTAAAGGTACCAAAGAAATTTGTATTTTTTTTTTTTTTTTTTTTTTTTTTTTTTTTTTTTTTTTTTTTTTAAAACAACATATTAGCAAAGGAGTCAAATTATCAACAAAACATTCTCATAACTGTCATCATAACCTCCCAGATTCTTACCATCAAATGACAGTCAATAAAGCCTTGTGAGAAAGGAAATCCTTGAATTACAGGAATTTTCTTCACTCTTTTCCCCCTACTCTTTGGACTTTGCTAATCTACTTATATTATGTATTTTGTGAATTGACTATACTAAATAATGTTCTCAAATCAATAAATACAAGTTCAAGTGTTATACCTGAGTAAGAATATGCATTTTCCTCTTTCCTTTTTTTTATTTTTACTACTGGTCGATCTTGGCAAATAATTATGACCATTGCCAAAATTGAATATTACTTTCATGGAAGTGTTCATTGATATTATCATGTTTGTTTGATTAACAAGATTAGTGTCAATAACCCTACATTTTACATCAAGTAAACTGAACAAGTTCATAACTGCAAGAGGCTGGAGTCCGGAACAGAAAAAATGCACATAAGGCAGATTAAACAAAAAGAAAGTTAGTATAGTTTAATTAATAATCATGTAAGCAATGTAGTGATATCTGCAAACATGCAAAAGCTTATACAGACCTACATGACACATCTAAATGCAATTAAAGATCCTACCCTTCCTTTTCCAAAACATAATACACAATCTTGCAATCTTGCAAATAGTTTCAACTGAACTTAATTACTTAGAGAGGAAGGCATGAATATATCAATTTTTTTGTGATGATCTCTACATGGGTTCCTGTTATTATGAAAACAGTTTGAAGAAAGTACTTTGGGGAAGTTGAAGAGAGAATGTATTAATAAATAGAACACATACAAAATTAAATTTTAATTTCTTTCTTGTCTGCTATTATTTTTACTTCCTTTTAAAAAGCAAAAGATGTGATGGAAAAGCCTTATAATAAATATAGCACAAATATAACATGCCAAAATTAAATTAAAAAAAATTTTTCTCTGTTATTATTTTTACCTCTTTTAAAAAGCAAAAGTTGTGATAGAAAATCCATATAATATTAAATATAACACAAATATAACAAACATAATGAAGTAAATATGAAAGTGATGAAAATAGTTGTCAGATGATTTACACCCAATGTGTCTCTTGAATGTAGTCAGATTATAATTTTTATGGCCAGATAATCTCCTGTAAAATGATAGTTGCTGTTCTTATAGTTTGAGAGAGTATATAATATTGTGTGCTATAAAATAATTCTCTTCTTCTTCAATAGCCTTCGTCATTCTTCAATATTTCTATCAACAAGTCCAATTTCATGAATTTTGGATGAAGACTTCAACTTTTGAAACTCTCCTATCAAACTCTTTCATATCGCTCCATCTCTTGCAAATTTCTGAGTGCTCACTAAATGTATTGCAGTTAGGTGTTGCATGCTCTCCATTCTCAGCTAGTACTTCATCTCTTAGCCACAAGCAGGAGTATTTAGCAGTTGCCTCTCCCAGCTCTATCAAGCTTCTTGTGACTGTGGAATTGACATTACTAGAAGTATTGATCTCAACCTTGGCTGAGTAGAAGTCACAAGTAATATCTAGAGCATCTTGAATTTTACCGGTCTTACTGATATCAAATGAAGATGTATTAATTGTTTTTAACAAGTTATCACCCTGGAAGATAATAATAATAATAATAATAATAATAACAATAATAATAATAATAATAATAATAATAATAATAATAATAATAATAATAATAATAAACATATATGGTTACAAATAAGGGAAAAAATTAGATATTAACTTAATTATTATCATTTTTAATGTAACTTTTCTGTTCTTTTTTTTTTACATGTTAAAAAGTTGCACATATATAGAGAGAGATAATTGTGGAGTTGAGCTAGCTATTGTGATTTTACAAGCTGCTATAAAATTTGGCATGTTTTTTGTGTGTGTTGATATTATAGTTAAAGCTAGCTAAGCCACATCATTGCATGGGGAACTATTCTAGCACTTACTGAAGCACTGTAGAGCTCTTTCAGGGCAGAGTTTATCTGTTGCAATAAGTTGTCACTGTCAGCACTGCCAGTCTCTCTGCGTTGAGGAGGTGCAGCAGATGCTGAAATGAGGAGAAGGGCAGCTACAAGGACAGAAAGCTCAGCGGTGGACATTACTGGCTGTCTTCTTTCTTTCTTTTTTTTCAATGGAAGATCCTAGAGTGTGCTCAGGAGTAATTGATGGCGTATTTACTTATTTGCAGATGACGCTGGTCATTTTATATCCTCTGGCTGGTCTTTTGCTGTTGTCATCATTGCTGTTCTCTTCATGGTATTGCCCACCCCCTCAGGTTAATGCATGTGATGGTTCAGATAATGTGATTGTTTATCCCATTTTGTTCCAAGAATTATGGAAAGTTGCATATTTAGAATGGTCCTACTTCCAGTCTTGTTCATTTTTAGTTTGCATGTAGATGATGAAAATTATTTGAATAAAAGATTATGCTGTTGTATGTACAATGATTTTAAATTAATATTTGCACCGTCATGATAAAGAAGAAATAATAGCATCAATAATAATAATATTGCTCCAACAAGTTTTTCAAAGATAAATCATTGGAAGATGATCTTATGTAGGGTGGAAATGAGTTCCAAAGTGCAGGACAGAGGAAAATAATGAGCAAAGGTACAGGAATGGGAGTTAAAATATTTGATAGATGGTCATGTCAAGGACCTAAAGGGAATTTAAAATGGTGGGATGAAACCGGGAGGAAAATTAAATAGTTTGTTAGTGTTGTGTTGAGCAACACAAGCAAGTTTGAGCACACCCATTTAATTAGTTCAGCAGCTTCAAGTTGAAATTTGGAAAGTCAATGCAGACAAACTATCTGAATAAAGTACTGAAGCAACATAGAAAGGAAAACTTTAAAAAATTTAAGGATTCCAATACTGTAGATTTGCCATTTGCATTTCTTAGACTAAGAGTATGGAAGATATATGCTGGAACAGTAGTGACAAAAACAAGCCAAAGTTATACAATAAATGTTTGGCTTTGTGTTATTTTAGGCAATCACCCACCCAATCATGTGTAAAGCCAAATAGGTGCAATTGTAGCCAAAGAAAATTTGTCCCTTAGTTCTCTCTACTTTCCATACTATTAAAGAAACATTTAAAAACTTTTATAATTAAGATGTGTAATGTCCAGTTTAGGCAAGTAGTTTAATAAAAAATAATAAAAGTTATAAGTTGCATTCAGAAACTTAGACTTTCCTGCCCCTATACTATTAGTAATTGTTTTTATGATTCTTAATAGGGAGGTGGGGTCCATTTTAATCTTGTGGCAACACCTTGCAGTGTAATCCACTGTAAAACATCATGCAATTAATTTGAAAAAATTCTGCAGTTATCATTAATGTAACCTAAGCAGAGAATTGGTTCTGTGGTGTGCTCTGCTAAAAGGTTGATATATTAATGAACTTGCAACGCCATCCAATCCAACATCAATTGTAAGGTAGGAGATGAAAAGACATGTTAGAATACTATGGTACCAACTATCAGCCACAATTTTAGAATGCGTAATTATATAGTATAGCCTAATGTTATTGAAGTTTTGATATTTCTCAGTATATATAATCCTAGAAGATTATTGCATTGGGTCAGTGTACTAACATATATTCGTTCACACATAATCTGTCAGAGAAGACTAGTGTGTAAATGACAGCATGGATAAAATCATTAACTATGAGAGTTGACTAATGTGTCTTCGAGAAAAAAAATTAAAGTACATTATCAACACCAAACAGTGATTTTTGAAGACCTATCACACAAAATTAATGCTTTATTAGTTAAGGATTGAAAGTGAACAGATCATTATTTTCTAGACAACTCTTATATTTTGGGAGATTTTCACAGAAGGGCAAAATGTTCATCCAGTGGGAATGTACAACCATTTGCTACTCTTCTAAACCCATTTAGTCATATTGAAAATTAATGTAGATTACTTTGCTTAAAGATATTTGAATGGACTGGTTACCATGAGATCTGTAATTGTGTCTGGTTGACAGGAAATAAAAAATTAATATCTTGTGTTTGTATTTCATAGAGCTTCATCATTTGACATCATGTGTAATTAACATAACTTCTTGGATTATTATAACCTAGCTACCCCAAACGAGATGAGAGTGCTCTTCCAGTGCATATCCCACAGATCTATTCCAAACTACCTTGATTAATAATGTTACAAATCTGCATGAGGATCAACAGAACTACTTTTTCTAGACTAGCTTAGCCATTTGTACTCTAATTTGTACTGTTCTTGCAGTCAATCATGAACATCAATGTCCTAAAAAGCAACTACCTATAAACAAACTATGAACAAATTTAGAAAGTTATTAATATTTTAGACTCGAGTTGAAGCAAAATATCTCTCAGATTCTGCATATTATCTTTTATCTAGCCTACATACACAATAACATATTTTTAGTGTGTAGCAATTTCTCTACACAACATAATAATAAAAGAAATTTTTAATTTTTTAAATTTTAAATTAGCACAGCATATTACAGATGACTATCAAACTATTACACAAGCTGTTCTATATTTGCAAACTTGAAATTCCTTTATAGCCCTACTAATACTAGTGACCAATTGATCCATTATTCAATGGTGACTTAGAACAAATGTAAGTTTTCCAATAATGACTATTTAGTTACCCCTGGAAGAAGATGGACCATCTTCAATCATGATAGTAGAAGGTGTAGTAAACATTCTCTTATTATCATATATCAATTTCAGTTGTGGTTTAATTTTTAAACACAATATTAGAGAGCGAGATCACATTAATATATAAATTGCTTGTACTGTCTCTGTGTGTGTGTGTGTGTGTGTGTGTGTGTGTGTGTGTGTGTGTGTGTGTGTGTGTGTGTGTGTGTGTGTGTGTGTGTGTGTGTGTGTGTGTGTGTGTGTGTGTGTGTGTGTGTGTGTGTGTGTGTGTGTGTGTGTGTGTGTGTGTGTGTGTGTGTGTGTGTGTGTGTGTGTGTGTGTGTGTGTGTGTGTGTGAGTGAGTGAGTGAGTGAGAGTGAGTCTGTGTGTGTGTGCATGTACAAGTGCGTGCCTGTGTATGTGTGTGCATGCAAACATGAGTGAATATGTGTGTGCATGCATATATGGGTGTGTGTATGAGGTGAATTGGCAGGCAGGCATGAATACCTATGTGTGTGCATGAGTATGAGATGTTTTCAAGTGGCTTCACAGAAAGCTACCCCTTTCATTATAAAATGGTGATAGCTTCCTAAATTATGTAACTAAGGTATCATTATAAAAATATTTGGGTTTTTAGAATGACTTTTCTTCTTCAAGGGATTCCTATTACTGTAGTAACAGGATAGAGTACATAGTTATGTATTGAAGGATAGGTCTATTTTCAGGGTATCTGTTTGAAAAGTTGAATATTATAAATTTTCCTAATATTCCAACTTCATTTTGTCATTACTTATGCTTCATTATCTTCTACAGTCTTCCTTCCACTGCACACGTAACATCAGGCAGAATGGGCACCATGTGTAATCTATATATGGAATATAAAACTATAAATTAGGTTTGGGAAAATCTTTGAGTTGTTTCCATCAGAGTCCACAATACAGCCACACCATGTAAGCATATTGGAACTTTGTCATTCACATCCACTGTTTACATGCACTCTAAAATTGCCTAACATCACCCACCCAGTAATTGTTCAATAACTCATTCTGTAATTTGCATTCTTATCATTGATTTTGAATTATAATACACCTAACATACATTAACATTACATGGAAAATTGGCCAAGTTATACTTCAGAGTTTTTGGGTATTCTGAAGTCAGAAATTATCTAATCTATAAATGCAAAAATTTGTTTGTATAGACGTATGTACGTCTGAGCATCATGGCCAAATAGTTACATGGATTTGATAAAACTATTCTGGCATGATCCATTAGTACTTTGCAAGATTTTTAACTCCAAAGAATTCTGAATGGGACACCCATGGTGGGGAAAAAAAGAATTCAAAATTTTACATTGAAAATGCATAAATGAACGTTTACCAATTGTTAATGCACTGGTCAAATAATCAGGAACTCCCAGGTTCAGAATACAGGTGTGGTTTGTTTTTTTTTAAATATTCATTGTGTTTTCCCCTTTTACCTTTCCTTCTTTTCCTCTTTTTTTTTTCCTTCATATTTTCTTTTTCCCTCTTCTTTTTTTCCTTCCCTCTTTTTTTTTTGTTTAACACCCTTATTTTATTTCATTTGTTTCTTCTTCCTCCCTCTTTTTATCCTCCATCATCAACATGTGATGAGTATTGAACAAATCAAATGGACTGAGGAAATGCAGATTATTCCTTCAGAATCATTGTTAAGTTTAAGCAAGTAAATTAATCAAAAAAAGTAAAAGATTATGTTGCATGCAGAAACTGAGATTTCCTGTTCCCATACTTCTATTTATTGTTATTATGGCTCCTAATAGGGATCCATTTTATATGGGCGGATTCATCTTGCAGAAATATCAAGTGCAAAACCTAAAATATAACAAAATCATGTTGCTGTTATTATTAATTTAACAACAGGTTGAGAAAATTGGTTTGTGGTGTGCTCCGCTAAAAGGTTTGTATCTTAATGTGACAGCTTCATCTTGCAATGTTATCCAATCAACACCTACTATAAAGTAAAAGATGAAAAGATAAGATGAAATACTGTTATAGGAAGTATTAGTTAAAGTTTTGAAATGCACAATTAAAGATCTTCCCCGAAAGAGCCAATAAGCTTAAAGCATTTGATTTTCTAACCATTCAAAATCCTGTAATATTTACGTTTGAAGTCAGTGTGCTAACATATAAACACATAGTTTGAAGACTTAGTGAATGAATATCAGTGAGAGTGAATGAAGCCATTGACACTATGAGTTAATTAAAGTGTTTTCACAGAAAAATACAGTTATATATATATATTCAGTACCCATCAGTGACTTTCAAAGAATTTTCATATAGAATGAATTTTCTAATAATTGAGAATCACCAGACAAACAGCTCATTCTTTTTTTAAACAACTTGTACTTGTTTGGAGATATTCACAGAAGAGCCATATGTTCATTCCGTGGGAATGTACAACTTTTTGTTACTCTAAAACCATTAAGTCATAGTGAATGTTGATGTAGATTATTTTGCTTAGAGATATTTCAACTGGACAGGTTGCTATGATATCTGTAATTTGATCTGGGTAGTATTTTATAGAGCTTCAATCGTTTGACATCAAATATTAATTTCATTAAACTTCCTGGAATGTCAAAACACAAACCAGGTCCAGAAGGAAGTATTGTTCTATTACTGATCTGCTCAGAAAAATCCAAACAGGTAAAACTCACTGTAATGTTAATCTGTATGTGCCTCAATAGATGCTTTTATACTAACCTCAGCTAAGTTTACTGCCATGTGTACTGTTTAAACCGTAAGAGCTACTGAAAGAGCTATATAGCAAATTGTTATGCATATACTGTCATCAAGCAAGTGCACTCCACTGTGGGTAATCACACACCTCGCTAAAGCTTGTGCCACAAATGAAACAATAAATGTGAACAACAATATAACAAGGGATGGCAATGAACCACCAGATTGAGAGATATTAAACACACACAACATCAAATTCTATCCAAATCTGGGAATGGAGATTAATATGCATTTTTGGCAACTTGACCACTGTTTAGAAAAGTCATTAATAGCTTTGTCCTTAGTTGAAGGGCTAGATCTTGAAGCCGGTATATCACATCTTGATAGCTGGGGTTTGTAGTTTCCTATTTTGTTACCATGTAATAAATTATTTACGCAACATTGCAATCCATAAAATATATCTCAATTAAAATAACACATTTTTGATAGCTGGGGATTGCAGTTACCTATTGTTTACTATGTAATAAATTATTTACATATCGTTGCAATCGTCAAAGCTATCTCATAAAAAATAACACACCAACACTGCACAACACCATGCATGAGCTGTTCAAAATTCATTAAACTGAAATTCCTATTAGCATAACTATTAACCAATGCAACAAATATTCAATGATGACCTGAATTAATGTAAGTTTTCCAATATTGACTACAGATAGCAATAAAAACAAAAGAAAAAGAGGTAACATTATCATGATGAGAAAAGTCTAAATAAGCCTCCTCTGCTAATGATGTATTAATTTCAATCAAGTATATACTTATGATAACTAAAGGTCCCACAGAAATTTGATTCTTCTTTTAAATATCATATTAGCAAAAGGGTTCAAATTATCAACAAAAAAAAATAAATAAATAAATAATCTCATAACTGTCATCATAACCTCCCAGATTTTTCAAATGACAGTCAATATAACCTCTTTAGAAAGGAAATCCCCGACTTAAAGATTTATTTCACTTCTTTTTTCTCTCTCTCTTTGGACTTTGCTCATCTACATATCTTATGTATTTTAGGAATTAGCTATACTACAAAATGTTATCCAATGAATAAATACAATTACAAGTATGATACTAGAGAAGAATATGCCTTTTCCACTTCCTTTTAACTACTGGTCAATCTTGGCAAATAATTATAACCAATGCCAAAAATGAATATTACTTGAACAGAAGTGTTCATTGATATTATCAGTTTGCTTGATTAATGAGATTAGTGTCAATATTCCCTACATGTTACATCTAACAACCTGAACAAGTTTGCTACAGCAAGAGGCTGAAGTCAGGAGTAATTGAAGGTGTATTTACTTATTTGCAAATGACGCAGGTCATTTTGTATCCTTCGGGCTGGTTTTTTGTCGTCGTCATCCTTGTTGTTCCTCGCTCATGGTATCTCCCACCTCCTCAGGCTAATACACGTGATGGTTCAGATAATGTGATTGTTTTATCCCATTTTGTTCCAAGAATAATGGGAAGTTGCAGATTTGGAATGGACCCACTTCCAGTCTGGTAAATTTTTAGTTTGCATGTAGATAATAAATATTATTTCAATAAATGATTATGCTGTTGTATATATATATAGTTTAAAATAAATATTTGCACCATTGTGGTAAAAAAAAAATTAATAGCATGAATACTATTGCTTCAGCAAGTGTTTCAAAGATAATTCATTGGAAGATGATTAAATGTAGGGTGGAAATGAGTTCCAAAATGCAGTCACGAAGGAAAATAGTGAGCAAAGGTACAGGAATGGGAGTTAGAATGTTGGATAGATGGTCATGTCAAAGGACCTGAATGGAATTCGAAATGGTGGGATTAAGTCAGGAGGAAAATTAAATAGTTTGTTAATAACACGTTGAGCAACAAAAGCAAGTTTGAGCACATCCATTTAAATAGTTTAGGAGCTTCATGTTGGAATTTGGAAAGTTAATGCAGATAAGTGACCTGAATTGAGCACTGAAACAACATAGAAAGAAAAATTTAAAGAAATGAAGAGATTTCGATACTTTAAATTTGCCATTTGCATTCTCTTAGACTAAGAGTATGGAAATTATATGCTGGAACAGTGGCGACAAAAACCAGGCAAAGGTATACATTAGATGTTTCACTTTGTGTTATTTCAGGCAATCACCCACCCCCATGTGTACAGCCAAATAGGTGCAATTCAAACCAAATAAATATTATCCATAATACAAATAAATATTATCCATAATACTCTCCAATTTCTATACTATAAAGAAACATTTTTTTAAAACATATGTAATTAAGATGTTGTGTAATGTCCAGTTTATGCACGTAGTTTAATAGAAAATAATAAAAGTTATACGTTGCATTCAAAAACTTAGACTTTCCTGCCCCTATAACTATCATTCATTGTTTTTATGGTTCTTAATAGGGAGGTGGGTCCATTTTAATTTGGTGGCCATACCTTGCAGTGTGATCAATTGCATAACATCATGCAATTAATTTGAAAACATTACAGAGTTGTCATTAATGTAGCAAAGGCAGAGAAATTGGTTCTGTGGTGTGCTCTGCTAAAAGGTTGATATATTAATGAACTTGCAACGCCATCCAATCCAACATCTATTGTAAGGTAGGAGATGAAAAGACATGTTGGAATACTGTGGTACCAAGTATCAGTGACAATTTCAGAATGTGTAATTATATATTATAGACTAATGCTTTTGAACTTTTGATATTTCCCACCATTTATAATCCTAGAAGATCATTATATTGAGTCAGTGTACTAACATACATCCACATATAATCTGTCAGACAAGACTAATGTGCAAATGATAGCATGAATAAAGCGATTGACTTGACTATGAGAGTTGATTAATGTGTCTTCGAAGAAAAAAAAAAGATGTACATAATCAACACCAATCAGTTACATTTGAAGAACTATCACACAAAATTAATGTTTTATTAATTAAGGATTGAAAGTGAACAGATCATAATTTTCTAGATAACTCTTATATTTTGGGAGATTTTCACAGAAGAATCAAACAGTCATCCAGTGGGAATGTATAAGATTTTATTATTCCTCTAAACCCATTAAGTCATATTGAATGTTAATGTAGATTACTTTGTATAGAGATGTTTGAACATGACTGGTTGCTATGAGATCTGTAATTGTGTCTGGTAGACAGGAATTAAAAATCGACATCTTGTATTTGTATTTCATAGAGCTTCATCATTTGTTATTATGTGTAATAATTATCATATAACTTCCTGGACTACTGTGACTTAGCTATCCCAAACCAGATGGAGGTGCTCTTCCAGTGCATATCCCCACAGATCAATTCCAAACCACCTAAACTAATAAGGTTATAAATCAGCATGAGGCTCAACAGAACTACTTCTACTAGACTAGCCTCAGCCATTTCTATTGCCATGTGTACTGTTCTTGCAGTCAATCATCAACCTCAATGTCCTAATAAGCTACACCTATAAACAACTATGAAGAGATTGTTGTATATGTACTACTATCAAGTAAGTGCATTCCACAGTGGATAATCACATGCTTCACCAAAGCTTGTTCCACAAAATGCAACAACAAAAGCCAGGGCTGATATGCAAGTATATAGAAAAAGCTTAAAGCAGATTCCATGCAAATCTGTTAGAATGAGAATTGAGATTCTTGATGAATTCCTTCCAACTTGGTTTACACCTCAGTTTTAAAAAGTTGTTAATATTTTAGACCGAGTTGAAGTGAAATATCTCTCAGATTCTGGATATCATTTTCTATCTAGCCTAGATACACAGTAACATGTTTTTAGCAGCAATTTATATATTAATGTGATCTCGCTCTCTAATATTGTGTTTAAAAATCAAACCACAACTGAAATTGATATATGATAAAAAGAGAATGTTTACTACATCTTCTACTATCATGATTGAAGATGGTCCATCTTCTTCCAGGGGTAACTAAATAGTCATTATTAGAAAACTTACATTTGTTCTAAGTCACCATTGAATAATTGACTTGTATTAGTAGCTAGGGCTATAAGGGATCTTGGAGTTTATAAATATGGAAAAGCTTGTGTGATAGTATGGATAGTGATTTGTAGTATGCTGTGCTAATTTCAAATAATAAAAAAATTTTTGATTGCCATACTGTGTAAATAAATTAATACATGCTACTGTCTCTCTCTCTCTCTCTGTGTGTGTGTGTGTGTGTGTGTGTGTGTGTGTGTGTGTGTGTGTGTGTGTGTGTGTGTGTGTGTGTGTGTGTGTGTGTGTGTGTGTGTGTGTGTGTGTGTGTGTGTGAGTGGGTGGGTGCATGCATGTGGATGTATGTATGTATTAGGCAAATTGGATAGCGGGCAGGCGTGCACATGTGAGCATGCATGCATACGTGTGTGAGATGTTTTAAAGAGCCTTCACAGGAAGCTACCTTTTTCTTCATGAAGACAGTGATTAGCTTCCTAAACTATATAACTAAGGTATCATAATTAAGATATTAGTGGTTTTTTAGAATGAGTTTTCTTCTTCAAGGGATTCCTGTCACTGTGGTAACAGGATAGAGCACATAGCAATGCGTTGAAGGAACAGTGAAGATTATGAACTTCCACAATATTCTAGCTTCCTTTTTTTTAATTACTCATGCTTCTCTGTCTTCCTTCCACTGCACACATAACATCAGGCCAGATGAGTTCCATGTGTAATATACATATATAATATAACAAGACTATAAATTAGGGTTGGGGAAGTGTTTAAGTTTATGGAGTCAAAATCCACACTTCAGCGACACCATGTAAGCATATTGGATCTTTGTTAATTACATCAACTGTTTATGTGCACTCTAAAATTGCCTGACAATACCCACCCAGTAATTGTTACATAATTCATTCCATAATTTGAATTCTATGGCAGATTGGCCAAGCTATACTTCAGGGGTTTTTTTGGGGGGTTTTCTGAAGTCAGAAATTATTTTATCTATAGATGTGAAAGTTTGTACGTATATAAGTATGTATGTCCGAGCATAAATGCCAAGTGGCTACAGGGATTTGATGAAACTATTCTGGTATGATCAATGGGTACCTTGCAAGAATTTTCATTCCAAGGAATTCTGGATGATCTCTACATGGGTTTCTGTCACTACGAAAGCAATTTGAAGCCATAGCTTAGTGGGGAAGTAGAAGAGAGAATGTATTAATAAATAGAATGCATGCCAAAATTAAGTTTTAATTCCTTTTTTTCCCCCCTCACTTTAAAAATAATTTTTTTAAATTAATTAATTAATTCATTTATTTTATTATTATTTTTTTAAATGAAAGATGTGATGGAACAAACCTTATTATATCAAATATAACACAACTATAACAAACATAATGAGTTGAATATGAAAGTGATGAAAAGTAATATATATATATATATATATATATATATATATATATATATATATATAACACATATATAACAAACACGATGAGTTGAATATGAAAGTAATGAAAAGTAATATATATATATATATATAACACATATATAACAAACACAATGATTTGAATATGAAAGTGATGAAAAGTAATATATATATATATATATATATATATAATACATATATAACAAACACAATGAGTTGAATATGAAAGTGATGAGAAGTAGTAGTCTGGTGATGTACACCCCATGTGTAACTAGCATGTAGAATGGATAGTAATGTTTATAGCCAGATAAACACCTTTAGAAGTGATGATTGATGGTTGATGTTCTCATAGTTTGAGAGAGTACATAATATAGTGCTATAAAGTAGTTCTCTTCCTCTTCAATTGCCTTCGTCATTCTTCAATGTTTCTTCTATCAACAAGACGAATTTCACGAGTTTTGGATGAAGACTTCAACCTTTGAAACTGTCATATCAAACTCTTTCATATCACTCCATCTCTTGCAAATTTCTGGGTGCTCACTAAATGTACTGCAGTTCAGTGTTGCATGCTCTCCACTCTCAGCCAGTACTTCATCTCTGAGCCACAAGCAGGAGTATTTAGCAGTTGCCTCTCCCAGCTCTATCAAGCTTCTTGTGACTGTGGAATTGACATTACTAGAAGTGTTGAGCTCGATCTTGGCTGAGTAGAAGTTGCAAGTGATGTCCAGAGCATCTTGAATCTTATGAGTTTCACTGATATCAAATGAAGAGATATTCATTGTTCCTAACAAGTCATTACCCTAGAAGAAGGAAATAGTAATATATTAATTTATATAACTATTAATAGGGATAGAAAATATAGAATATCTTTACTTCTTCTTTTCTTTTTTTTTTCTTTAATATTTTTACTTGCGTAAGTGTTAGGTAGTGAGATAATTGTGGAGCTGAGCTAGCTATCATGATTTTAAAAGCTGCAGTGAAGTTTCTTTTGTTTTGTTTTTTGTAGGATAGTTCAAGCTAGCTAAATCAAATTGATTGCATGGGGAACTATTCTAGCACTTACTGAAGCACTGTAGAGCTCTTTCAGGGCAGAGTTTATCTGTTCCAATAAGTTGTCACTGTCAGCACTGCCAGTCTCTCTGCGTTGAGGAGGTGCAGCAGATGCTGAAATGAGGAGAAGGGCAGCTACGAGGAGGATGGAAAACTTAGCGGTGGACATTATTGTCAGTCTTCTCTTTATTTATGGAAGATCCAGAGGAATAATTGATGGTGGAACTATATATGTTCTTACTACTTAACTGCCGTAGTCGCTGGCCGTTTTATATCCTTCAATTACAACCGCTGCTGGCTTCTTTAAAAAAAATTTTTTATCATCATTGATTTGCTGACGCTCAGGGGTATTCCCCACCAGGGTACTCGGTTTAATCACAGGATAAGTAATGCTAATTTGCAGATTTAGATTGAGGGACATTCTGACATTGTGCGAGTCTAATAAAAGATTGAACTGATTTTTTTTTCGAAATAACTTATTAAGTGTTAGATGTTCGTTATTAACATTAAAAATATGTATTGAAAAAACATTTTTACAAATATTTACTCCTTAGATAAGTAAAGAGATTTTATATTTTAGTTTAGATGTAGAAGAAAAAATTATTTCAATAAATGATTACTATATTGTTGATATTATGATAGTTTAATTAAATATGAAAAAATCATGGTAAAAAAAGATAAATAACCTAAGTGTGGTTGCTTAAGCAAATGTTTCAAAGAAAAATCATTGGAAGATGAGGTCATGTAGTGTGGGTGTGAGTTCCAAAGTGCATAGGCAGAAGAAATTAATGAGCAAAGGTACAAGATATGAGAGTTAGAATATTTGTTAAATGTACATGTCGGAGGACCTGAAAGGAATTTAAAAAGGTGGAACGAAGTCTGGAGGGAAATTAAATCATTTGTTAGTATCGTGTTGAGCAACACAAGCAAGCTTTAAAAGATCAATGTGAATCATTCAGGAGCTTCAGGTTGGGATTTGGAAAGTCAATGCAGATAAATTTTATGAATTAAATACTGAAACATCATTGAAATAGAAATTTCAAGAAATCAATAGATTCCATTCACCAAGTCAGTGGAAGTTATACTCTGGAACAATGGTGATATCAACCAGCCAAAAGTTATAGAATTAAATGTTTTGATTAGAGTTATTTCAGGCTATTACCCAAATTGGGTACAACTAATACAAAAAATATATATTATTCTAATTTCTCTCAAGTTCATTTCTTCTTTGAGTAACCATTTTTCAACAATTTTGTAATTCAGATAGTTTACTGTCCAGTTTACGGAAGGAGATTTAATAAAAATAATAAAAGTTGTAAGTTGTGTGCAAAAACAGAGTTTTTCCTGTCCCGATACTTGTAGTTATTGTAATTATGGCTCAGAATATGGGGTTCATTTGAGTCTTGTAGTTTCACCTTGCAGCATGATCAATTGTAAAACCTCATGTAATTAATTTTAAAAACACCCTAGTTGATCATTAATTCAGAAAACGTAGAGCAATATGTTCTGTAGTGTGCTCTTGTAAAAGTTTGATATCTTAATGCCACAGCTTCATCTTGCAATGTTATCCAGTCTGATGTAAGGTAGAATATGGTAAGAAAAGGTGGAATACTGTTGTATGAAATATCAGATAAAATTTTTAAATGCACATTCAATGATCATAGCCTAAATTGGTAATAGGTTTTGAACTTTTGATACTTATCATGATTTAAAATCCTGGAACAATATGGTATGGAGTCAGTGTACTAATATACATGCTCACATAATATATCAGAGAAGGCCAGTGGGCAAATGAGAGTGTGAGTGAATAAAGTGATAGAATGTTTGAGTTAATTAATGTGTCTTCGAAGAAAGTATTTTACATATATACTCAGCACCAATCAGTGACTTTTGAAGAACTATCACACCAAATCAATGTTTTGTTAATTAGGGATTGAAAACAAACAGATCATTATTTTCTAGACAACTCTAATATTTTGGGAAATTTTCAGAGAAGAGACAAATATTCATCCAGGGGAAATGTACAACTCTTTGTTATTACTCCAAACCCATTAAGTCACATTGAATGCTAATGTGGATTACTTTGCTTAGAGATGTTTGAACAGGACAGGTTGCTATGAGATGTGGAATTGTATCTTGCAGACAGGATGTAAAATTTTGTATGATGTGTTGGTATGTTATAAAGCTTCATCATTTGACATCATATGTATATCACATACAACTTCTGGATTGTTATGATTTAATTTCCCCATACCAGATGGAGGTGCTCTTCCAGTGCATATCCCTACACATCTATCCAAACTACCTAAAGTAATAATGATATACTATTTTATGTCCATGAGCCTCAATAGAACTACTTCTACTAGACCAGCACTGCCATGTGTACTGTTCTTACCATGAATGTTCTTAGAAGCTACTTTAAACAAACAAAACATATTTTTGTGTATAGACTATTATTAAGCCAGTGTATTCCACTGTGGGTAATCACTTGCTTTACTTGAGCTTGTTCCACAAAATGCAGCATCAACAGTAGGCAACAGTGTGACTAGACTAGGGATGGCAATGATGCAGGTATGATATAAAAAGTGGAATAAAGCTAACTTACTTGTTTGAAGTAAATTATAAGAAGAAGAAAAAAAAAACAAACTAGAACAAATTGCATGACACTGTTAGAATGAGAATGGAGATTTACATTGCTATTTGTTTCACACTTCAGTATAGTACAGTAGGTTATTAATTGTTTAATCCTGAGTTGAAATGTAATGCCTGTCACACTCTGGATATTTTCTTCTAACTAGATTGGGTATACAGTTGTGTGCTGCTTACCATGTAGCAATTTATTTACACAACATAGGTATCAAAAAAATTATTCTAAATTAACAATAAAAACCTTAAAGCAACATCTATGCCGTTTAAGAGCTGTTTCATATATACTAACTTGAAGTTCTCTGATAGCACTAATAATACTTTGGAAAAAATGGTCAATTATTCACTTAGCTACCCCAAGAAGAAAGATGGAACATCTTCAGTGATCATAGTATAAGATGTATAAACATCCTCCTATTATCATCTATTATTTGAAATCTAATGAATATGGTTATGGACATCAGCAGTTGTAGTACTTTTTTTAGCATTGTATTTGGGAATGATATAACATTAATATATGAATTGGTCATATTCAGTGTGGGTGTGTTTGCATGCATATGACATTTTAAAGAGCCTTCACAAAATTTTGATAGCTCCCAAAATTACATAACTAAGAAAAATTATACAAATATTTGGGGGATGTTAAAATTACTTTTGGTGCTTCAATGGATTCCTTTTACTGTGGTAACAGGATGAGCACATAGAAATGCAATCAATAATAGAACTATTTTCAGGGTATCTATTTTGGACAGTTTAAGATTATTAAACTTTGTCAGGGAACGAGCTGAGAAGTCTCAAGGACAAGACAAGAGAAAAAACATACTATTAGCATTATTACCTGTACTGTGATTTGTTTACTGTTAAACAGATATGTGGTTTGTAGTAGTTAATAAATGGATTGTGTTTTTTTCTGTTGTTCAATTATGTATGCTATGTGTGCTAAAAGGCAGGAAGGAGCTGATTGGCTGAACAGAACACATGCACACACTGAATACCAGGTTTGAATAATTGTAAAATGTGATTTGGTGAGTCTTCTTGGAAAGCTAAGATTTGTTCTTGCTATTTGAGAGTGCTGTGCATTGTGTGTGTGCAGAGAGAAAAGACTTTCTTTCCAATTATTGCTATATTATTAGTATAGTTGTTGTAGTTGTTTGGGGTTACCCAAGTCTAGTTGGATTTAGTTGTGGGCTCCGGTTGTCTGGTGAAACCCATCTTAGACAGGTTTGTGACAAACTTAATAATATACTAGCTTGCCTTTTTCATTACTTGTGCCTCACCATCTTCTGCAGTCTTCTTTCCACTGCACACATAACCTCAGGCAGGATGAGCTCCATGTGCAATCTATATAGAGAATATTAAAAACTTTTTTAGAGACTCTGAAGTAACTGAATTTATAGTAGTTGTTGCAGTATCAGAATTTACCATGCAGCCACATTATTGTAAGCATAATGACTCCTTATCCTTGACATACATTGTTTGTATGCACTCAGATTGCCTGAAATCATCCACCAGTGGTTCATGACTAACTTATTCTCTAATTTGACTTACATTGATTAACAGAGTTATTGGAGTGATCTGAAGTTCGTAATTATCTCATCTATAAAAATTAAAATATCATGTCTGCCTGCCAGCCTGCCTGCCTCTCCCTCTGTCTGTCTGCCTGTGTGTGTGCAATTGTCCATACATGCATGTTTAATCTTTTAATGGACTTCCACAGGAAACTACCTTTTCCTTTAGAAACCGTTTATAGCTTACTAAATTACGTAGCTAAGGAATCTTTTTTAGTATATTTGTTTGATTTTAAGAATGAGTATTGATTCTTGAATGGATTCCTACTAATGTGGTAACAAGATAGATCACATAGTAATGCATTGAAGGATAGAACTATTCTTAGGGTATCTATTTGACATGCACAATATTCTAGCTTCCTTCCTTCATTTCATATGCTTCACTATCTTCTACAGTCTTCCTTCCACTACACACATGATCTCAGGAAGGATGAGCTCCCTGTGCAATCTATATATATAGAATATAAAACTATAAATTAGGGTTGGAGAAATCTGTGAGTCGTTGCCGTATCTAAATCCACAGTACCAACATTTAAGCATATCGGATATTTATCATTCACATGCACTATTTAAATGAACTATAAGATTGCCTGATATCACCCACCCAGTAATTCTTCCATAACTCATTCTATAATTTGAATTCTATTTATTAATTCTGAATTATAATGCACCTGCCATACATTCACAACACCATATGGTAGACTAGCATAGTTACACTTCAGAATTTCTGATTGTCCTGGAGTTTTAAATTATCTATTTAGAAAGTGAAAGATTTTATATGTGAGTGTGTGTATAAATTTCTTCCAACTCGGTTTACACCTCAGTTTAAAAAAGTTGTTAATATCTTAGACCGAGTTGAAGTGAAATATCTCTCAGATTCTGGATATCCTTCTATATAACCTAGAAAGATACACAGTAACATGTATTTAGCATGTATCAATTTATTTACACAATATAGCAATCTAAATTTTTTTTTTTTTTTTTTTTTTTTTTTTTTTTTTTATTTGAAATTAGCACAGCATACTACAAATCACTATCCATACTATCACCATACTATAACTTGAAGTTCCCTTATAGCCCTAGCTACTGATACTATTGACCATTTGGTTAATTATTCAATGGTGACCAGGCATATGTAAGTTTTCCATTATTGACTAGTTAGCTACCCCAGTAAGAAGATAAAACATCTTCAATCATGTTGGCAGAAGATGTAGTAAACATCCTCTTATTATCATATATGTTAATTTTGATCAAATGAATACAGTCATGGACAAAAGCAGTTGAAGTTTAATTTTTAAACATCATATTAAGGAGTGATATCACATTAATATATTAATTGCTAGTATTCTCTCTCAGTGTGTGTGTGTGTGTGTGTGTGCGTGCGTGCGTGCGCGCGCGCGCGTATGTGTGTGTGTGTGTGTGTGTGTGTGTGTGTGCATGCATGCATGCATGTGGATGTATGTATTAGGTGAATTGACGAGCCGGCAGGCGTGCATATATGTGTACGTGTGTGCACTCGTGTGAGCATGCATGCACACATGTGTGAATTGTTTTAAAGAGCCTTCATCATTAAAATATTAGTGGTTTTTTTTTTAGAATGAGTTTTCTTCTTGAAGGGATTCCTATTACTGTGGTAACAGGATAGAGCACATAGTAATGTGTTGGAGGAACAGTTGAAGATTATGAACTTCCACAATATTCTAGCTTCCTTTTTTCATTACTCATGCTTCCCCATCTTCCATAGTCTTCCTTCCACTGCACACATAACATCAGGCTGGATGAGTTCCATGTGTAATCTATATATATATATATATATATATATATATATATATAGAATATAACAAGACTATAAATTAGGGTTGGGGATATGTTTGAGCTTTGGCTGTCAAAGTCCACAGTACAGTGACACCATGTAAGCATATTGGATCTTTATCATTTACATTATCTGTTTACGTGCACTCTAAAATTGCCTGACATCACCCACCCAGTAATTGTTACATAATTCATTCCATAATTTGAATTCTATGGCAGATTGGCCAAGTTATACTTCAGGGGGGTTTTTTTGGGTGTTCTGAAGTCAGAAATTATTTTATCTATAAATGTAAAAGTTTGTACGTATATATGTATGTATGTCCGAGTATCAACACCAAATGGCTACATGGATTTGATGAAACTTTTCTGGCATGATCAATGGGTACCTTGCAAGAATTTTCACTCCAAGGAATTCTGGATAGGACACCCATGGTGGGAGAATAAAATTTCAAAATTTCCATCGAAATTCTATTAAAAAAAAAGAAAGTGGCCCAATAGTTAATGCACTAGTCAAATAATCTGGGACTCCCAGATTCAAATACAGGTGTGGGTTATTCATTTATTGTGTTTTTCCCTCTTCTATCTGTTCTTCTGTCCTTCTCCTTTTTCCCTTTCATATTTTCTTTTTCCTTTTACTAACTTCCTTCTCGATTACTTCAACACCCATACAGCCATATTTTCTTTCCTTCGTTTCTTCTCCCTCCCTCTTTCCCCCCCCCCCCCCCCCCCATTATCATCATGTGATGGTTTATCTGTAAACATGCAAAAGCTTGTCGGGACAAACATGAGATATCTAAATCTATTAAAGATCCTACCTCTCCATTTATAAAACATAATAACACATTTTGGCAAAGAGTTTCAACTGAATTTGATAGCTTACTCAGAGGAAAACAAATGTTTAAATTTTGTTGTGATGATCTCTACATGGGTCCCTGTTACTATGAAAACAGTTTGAAGTCATACTTTATTGAGGAAGTTGAAGAGAGAATGTATTAATAAATAGAACACATGCCAAAATTAAATTTTAATTCTTTTTTCCCCCCTCACTTCTTTCTTCTTCTTTTTTTTTTTTTTTTTTTTTTTTTTTTTTTTAAATGAAAAATGTGATGGAACAAACCTTATTATATCAGATTTAACACAAATATAACAAACATAATGAATTTAATATGAAAGTGGTGAAAAGCAATATAGATAACACAAATATAACAAAATAATGAATTGAATATGAAAGTGATGAGAAGTAGTAGTCTGGTGAAATACACCCCAAGTGTAACTAGCATGTAGAATGGATAGTAATGTTTATAGCCAGAAAATCTCCTTTAGAAATGATGATTGATAGTTGATGTTCTCATAGTTTGAGAGAGTAGATAATATAGTGCTATAAAGTGGTTTTCTTCTTCTGCAATTGCCTTCATCATTCTTCAGTGTTTCTATCAACAAGACGAATTTCACGAGTTTTGGATGAAGACTTCAACCTTTGAAACTGTCATATCAAACTCTTTCATATCACTCCATCTCTTGCAAATTTCTGGGTGCTCACTAAATGTACTGCAGTTCAGTGTTGCATGCTCTCCACTCTCAGCCAGTACTTCATCTCTGAGCCACAAGCAGGAGTATTTAGCAGTTGCCTCTCCCAGCTCTATCAAGCTTCTTGTGACTGTGGAATTGACATTACTAGAAGTGTTGAGCTCGATCTTGGCTGAGTAGAAGTTGCAAGTGATGTCCAGAGCATCTTGAATCTTATGAGTTTCACTGATATCAAATGAAGAGATATTCATTGTTCCTAACAAGTCATTACCCTAGAAGAAGGAAATAGTAATATATTAATTTATATAACTATTAATAGGGGCAGAAAATATAGAATATCTTTACTTCTTCTTTTCTTTTTTTTTCTTTAATATTTTTACTTGCGTAAATGTTAGGTAGTGAGATAATTGTGGAGCTGAGCTAGCTATGCAGTGAAGTTTCTTTTGTTTTTTTTGTAGGATAGTTCAAGCTAGCTAAATCAAATTGATTGCATGGGGAACTATTCTAGCACTTACTGAAGCACTATAGAGCTCTTTCAGGGCAGAGTTTATCTGTTCCAATAAGCTGTCACTGTCAGCACTGCCAGTCTCTCTGCGTTGAGGAGGTGCAGCAGATGCTGAAATGAGGAGAAGGGCAGCTACGAGGAGGATGGAAAACTCAGCGGTGGACATTATTGTCAGTCTTCTCTTTATTTATGGAAGATCCAGAGGAATAATTGATGGTGGAACTATATATGTTCTTACTACTTAACTGCCGTAGTCGCTGGCCGTTTTATATCCTTCAATTACAACCACTGCTGGCTTCTTTAAAAAAATTTTTTTATCATCATTGATTTGCTGACGCTCAGGGGTATTCCCCACCAGGGTACTCTGTTTAATCACAGGATAAGTAATGCTAATTTGCAGATTTAGATTGAGGGACATTCTGACATTGTGGAGTCTAATAAAAGATTGAACTGATTTTTTTTTCGAAATAACTTATTAAGTGTTAGATGTTCTTATTAACATTAAAAATATGTATTGAAAAAATATTTTTACAAATATTTACTCCTTAGATAAGTAAAGAGATTTTATATTTTAGTTTAGATGTAGAAGAAAAAATTATTTCAATAAATGATTACTATATTGTTGATATTATGATAGTTTAAATAAATATGGAAAAATCATGGTAAAAAAAGATAAATAACCTAAGTGTGGTTGCTTAAGCAAATGTTTCAAAGAAAAATCATTGGAAGATGAGGTCATGTAGTGTGGGTGTGAGTTCCAAAGTGCATAGGCAGAAGAAATTAATGAGCAAAGGTACAAGATATGAGAGTTAGAATATTTGCTAAATGTACATGTCTGAGGACCTGAAAGGAATTTAAAAAGGTGGAATGAAGTCTGGAGGGAAATTAAATCATTTGTTAGTATCGTGTTGAGCAACACAAGCAAGCTTTAAAAGATCAATGTGAATCATTCAGGAGCTTCAGGTTGGGATTTGGAAAGTCAATGCAGATAAATTTTATGAATTAAATACTGAAACATCATTGAAATAGAAATTTCAAGAAATCAATAGATTCCATTCACCAAGTCAGTGGAAGTTATACTCTGGAACAATGGTGATATCAACCAGCCAAAAGTTATAGAATTAAATGTTTTGATTAGAGTTATTTCAGGCTATTACCCAAATTGGGTACAACTAATACAAAAAAATATATATTATTCTAATTTCTCTCAAGTTCATTTCTTCTTTGAGTAACCATTTTTCAGCAATTTTGTAATTCAGATAGTTTACTGTCCAGTTTACGGAAGGAGATTTAATAAAAATAATAAAAGTTGTAAGTTGTGTGCAAAAACAGAGTTTTTCCTGTCCCGATACTTGTAGTTATTGTAATTATGGCTCAGAATATGGGGTTCATTTGAGTCTTGTAGTTTCACCTTGCAGCATGATCAATTGTAAAACCTCATGTAATTAATTTTAAAAACATCCTACTTGATCATTAATTCAGAAAACGTAGAGAAATCTGTTCTGTAGTGTGCTCTTGTAAAAGTTTGATATCTTAATGCCACAGCTTCATCTTGCAATGTTATCCAGTCTGATGTAAGGTAGAATATGGTAAGAAAAGGTGGAATACTGTTGTATGAAATATCAGATAAAATTTTTAAATGCACATTCAATGATCATAGCCTAAATTGGTAATAGGTTTTGAAATTTTGATACTTATCATGATTTAAAATCCTGGAACAATATGGTATGGAGTCAGTGTACTAATATACATGCTCACATAATATATCAGAGAAGGCCAGTGGGCAAATGAGAGTGTGAGTGAATAAAGTGATAGAATGTTTGAGTTAATTAATGTGTCTTCGAAGAAAAGTATTTTACATATATACTCAGCACCAATCAGTGACTTTTGAAGAACTATCACACCAAATCAATGTTTTGTTAATTAGGGATTGAAAACAAACAGATCATTATTTTCTAGACAACTCTAATATTTTGGGAAATTATCAGAGAAGAGACAAATATTCATCCAAGGGAAATGTACCACTCTTTTTTATTACTCCAAACCCATTAAGTCACATTGAATGCTAATGTGGATTACTTTGCTTAGAGATGTTTGAACAGGACAGGTTGCTATGAGATGTGGAATTGTATCTTGCAGACAGGATGTAAAATTTAGTATGATGTGTTGGTATGTTATAAAGCTTCATCATTTGACATCATATGTATATCACATACAACTTCTGGATTGTTATGATTTAATTTCCCCATACCAGATGGAGGTGCTCTTCCAGTGCATATCCCCACACATCTATCCAAACTACCCAAAGTAATAATGATATACTATTTTATGTCCATGAGCCTCAATAGAACTACTTCTACTAGACTAGCACCAGCCAAGTGTACTGCCATGTGTACTGTTCTTACCATGAATGTTCTTAGAAGCTACTTTAAACAAACAAAACATATTTTTGTATATAGAGTGTTATCAAGTCAGTGTATTCTACTATGGGTAATCACTTGCTTTACTTGAGCTTGTTCCACAAAATGCAGCAACAACATTAGGCACCAGTGTGACAACTTGGGAGCTCCATGTGCAATCTATATATAGAATATTAAAAAAAAAATTAGAGAGTCTGTGGTAACAAAATTTGTAGTAGCTGTTGCAGCATCAGAATTTACAATGTATCCACATCATTGTAAACATAATGGCTCTTTATCCATGACATACATTGTTTGTATGCACTCTAAGATTGCCTGAAATCATCCACTAGTGGTTCGTCACTAACTTATTATCTAATTTGACTTATATTGATGAACAGAGTTACTGAAGTGCTCTGAAGTTCGAAATTATCTCATCTATACAAATTGAAATATTATGTCTCTGACTGCCTGCCTGCCTGCCCGCCCGCCTGCCCGCCCACTCGCCTGCCTGCCGGTCGGTCGGTCGGTCGGTCGGTCGGTCGGTCGGTCGGTCGGTCGGTCGGTCGGTCGGTCGGTCGGTCGGTCGGTCGGTCGGTCGGTCGGTCGGTCGGTCGGTCGGTCGGTCGGTCGGTCGGTCGGTCGGTCGGTACTGAGAGCTTCTGAAAGTGTTATATAGCAAATTGTTATGCATATACTGTTGTCATGTAAGTGAACTCCACAATGGGTAATCACATGCCTCACTAAAGCTTGTGCCGCAAATAAAAAAATTTATGTGGGCAATAACATGACAAGGGATGTAATGACTGACTAAGTTGAGAGATATGAAACACACAATGTCATATTCTGTCCATAGCTGTTATAGAACATGAATGGATATTTGTATGCATTCTTGGCAACTTGACCACTATTTAGAAAAGTCAATAGTAGATTTGTCCTAATTTGAAGGGTTTGATCTTTAAGACTATATATCACTTTTTGACCACCTGGGATTGAGGTTACCTTTTTTTTTTTACCATGTAAGAATTTATTTACACAACATTGCAATCCATAAAATTTAGCTCAATTAAAAATAGCATGTGCAATAGTAGCTGAGGATTGCAGTAACCTATTCTCTACCATGTAATAAATTATTTATACATTATTGAAATTCAAAAAATATATATACCTCAATTAAAAATAACACACCAATTCTACACAATACTATTTAAACAAACTTTTAAACTTATTGAACTAAAATTCTTATTAACATTACCATTAATCAATGCAACAAATATTCAATGGAGACCTGGATTAATGTTAGTTTTCCAATATTGACTACAGGTAACACCAACAACGAATGAAAAAGGAGACATTTTAATGATGAAAGATGTCTAAATAAGCCTCATCTGCTAATGATGTATCAATTTCAAGTAAATATAGTTATAAGGTACCAAAGAAATTTATATATATATATATTTTTTTTTTTTTTATTTATTTTTTTTTTTTTAATTATTTATTTTTTTTAAAACAACATATTAGCAAAGGAGTCAAATTATCAACAAAACATTCTCATAACTGTCATCATAACCTCCCAGATTCTTACCATCAAATGACAGTCAATAAAGCCTTGTGAGAAAGGAAATCCTTGAATTACAGGTATTTTCTTCACTCTTTTCCCCCTACTCTTTGGACTTTGCTAACCTACTTATATTATGTATTTTGTGAATTGACTATACTAAATAATGTTCTCAAATCAATAAATACAAGTTCAAGTGTTATACCTGAGTAAGAATATGCATTTTCCTCTTTCCTTTTTTTTATTTTTACTACTGGTCGATCTTGGCAAATAATTATGACCATTGCCAAAATTGAATATTACTTTCACGGAAGTGTTCATTGATATTATCATGTTTGTTTGATTAACAATATTAGTGTCAATAACCCTACATATTACATCAAGTAAACTGAACAAGTTCATAACTGCAAGAGGCTGGAGTCCGGAACAGAAAAAATGCACATAAGGCAGATTAAACAAAAAGAAAGTTAGTGTAGTTTAATTAATAATCATGTAAGCAATGTAGTGATATCTGCAAACATGCAAAAGCTTATACAGACCTACATGACACATCTAAATGCAATTATAGATCCTACCCTTCCTTTTCCAAAACATAATACACAATCTTGCAATCTTGCAAATAGTTTCAACTGAACTTAATAACTTAGAGAGGAAAGCATGAATATATCAATTTTTTGGTGATGATCTCTACATGGGTTCCTGTTATTATGAAAACAGTTTGAAGAAAGTACTTTGGGGAAGTTGAAGAGAGAATGTATTAATAAATAGAACACATGCAAAATTAAATTTTAATTTCTTTCTTGTCTGCTATTATTTTTACTGCCTTTTAAAAAGCAAAAGATGTGATAGAAAAGCCATATAATATTAAATATAACACAAATATAACAAACATAATGAAGTAAATATGAAAGTGATGAAAATAGTTATCAGATGATTTACACCCCATGTGTCTCTTGAATGTAGTCAGATTATAATTTTTATGGCCAGATAATCTCCTGTAAAATGATAGTTGCTGTTCTTATAGTTTGAGAGAGTATATAATATTGTGTGCTATAAAATAATTCTCTTCTTCTTCAATAGCCTTCATCGTTCTTCAATATTTCTATTAACAAGTCCAATTTCATGAATTTTGGATGAAGACTTCAACTTTTGAAACTGTCCTATCAAACTCTTTCATATCGCTCCATCTCTTGCAAATTTCTGGGTGCTCACTAAATGTATTGCAGTTAGGTGTTGCATGCTCTCCATTCTCAGCTAGTACTTCATCTCTTAGCCACAAGCAGGAGTATTTAGCAGTTGCCTCTCCCAGCTCTATCAAGCTTCTTGTGACTGTGGAATTGACATTACTAGAAGTATTGATCTCAACCTTGGCTGAGTAGAAGTCACAAGTAATATCTAGAGCATCTTGAATTTTACCAGTCTTACTGATGTCAAATGAAGATGTATTAATTGTTTTTAACAAGTTATCACCCTGGAAGATAATAATAATAATAATAATAATAATAATAATAATAATAATAATAACAATAATAATAATAATAATAATAATAATAATAATAATACTAATATAATAAACATATATGGTTACAAATAAGGGGAAAATTAAATATTAATTTAATTATTATCATTTTTAATGTACCTTTTCTGTTCTTTTTTTTACATGTTAAAAAGTTGCACATATATAGAGAGAGATAATTGTGGAGTTGAGCTAGCTATTGTGATTTTACAAGCTGCTATAAAATTTGGCATGTTTTTTGTGTGTGTTGATATTATAGTTAAAGCTAGCTAAGCCACATCATTGCATGGGGAACTATTCTAGCACTTACTGAAGCACTGTAGAGCTCTTTCAAGGCAGAGTTTATCTGTTGCAATAAGTTGTCACTGTCAGCACTGCCAGTCTCTCTGCGTTGAGGAGGTGCAGCAGATGCTGAAATGAGGAGAAGGGCAGCTACAAGGACAGAAAGCTCAGCGGTGGACATTACTGGCTGTCTTCTTTCTTTCTTTTTTTTCAATGGAAGATCCTAGAGTGTGCTCAGGAGTAATTGATGGCGTATTTACTTATTTGCAGATGACGCTGGTCATTTTATATCCTCTGGGCTGGTCTTTTGCTACCGTCATCATTGCAGTTCTCTTCATGATATTGCCCACCCCCTCACGTTAATGCATGTGATGGTTCAGATAATGTGATTGTTTATCCCATTTTGTTCCAAGAATTATGGAAAGTTGCATATTTAGAATGGTCCTACTTCCAGTCTTGTTCATTTTTAGTTTGCATGTAGATGATAAAAATTATTTGAATAAAAGATTATGCTGTTGTATGTACAATGATTTTAAATTAATATTTGCACCATCATGATAAAGAAGAAATAATAGCATCAATAATAATAATATTGCTCCAACAAGTTTTTCAAAGATAAATCATTGGAAGATGATCTTATGCAGGGTGGAAATGAGTTCCAAAGTGCAGGACAGAGGAAAATAATGAGCAAAGGTACAGGAATGGGAGTTAAAATATTTGATAGATGGTCATGTCAAGGACCTAAAGGGAATTTAAAATGGTGGGATGAAACCGGGAGGAAAATTAAATAGTTTGTTAGTGTTGTGTTGAGCAACACAAGCAAGTTTGAGCACATCCATTTAAATAGTTCAGCAGCCTCAAGTTGAAATTTGGAAAGTCAATGCAGACAAACTATCTGAATAAAGTACTGAAGCAACATAGAAAGGAAAACTTTAAAAAATTTAGGGATTCCAATACTGTAGATTTGCCATTTGCATTCCTTAGACTAAGAGTATGGAAGATATATGCTGGAACAGTAGTGACAAAAAAAAGCCAAAGTTATACATTAAATGTTTGGCTTTGTGTTATTTTAGGCAATCACCCACCCAATCATGTGTAAAGCCAAATAGGTGCAATTGTAGCCAAAGAAAATTTGTCCCTTAGTTCTCTCTACTTTCCATACTATTAAAGAAACATTTAAAAACTTTTATAATTAAGATGTGTAATGTCCAGTTTAGGCAAGTAGTTTAATAAAAAATAATAAAAGTTATAAGTTGCATTCAGAAACTTAGACTCTCCTGCCCCTATACCATTAGTCATTGTTTTTATGATTCTTAATAGGGAGGTGGGGTCCATTTTAATCTTGTGGCTACACCTTGCAGTGTAATCCACTGTAAAACATCATGCAATTAATTTGAAAACATTCTGCAGTTATCATTAATGTAACCTAAGCAGAGAATTGGTTCTGTGGTGTGCTCTGCTAAAAGGTTGATATATTAATGAACTTGCAACGCCATCCAATCCAACATCAATTGTAAGGTAGGAGATGAAAAGACATGTTAGAATACTATGGTACCAACTATCAGCCACAATTTTAGAATGCGTAATTATATAGTATAGCCTAATGTTATTGAAGTTTTGATATTTCTCAGTATATATAATCCTAGAAGATTATTGCATTGGGTCAGTGTACTAACATATATTCATTCACACATAATCTTTGAGAGAAGACTAGTGTGTTAATGACAGCATGGATAAAATCATTAACTATGAGAGTTGACTAATGTGTCTTCGAGAAAAAAATTACGTACATAATCAACACCAAACAGTGATTTTTGAAGACCTATCACACAAAATTAATGCTTTATTAGTTAAGGATTGAAAGTGAACAGATCATTATTTTCTAGACAACTCTTATATTTTGGGAGATTTTTACAGAAGGGCAAAATGTTCATCCAGTGGGAATGTACAACCATTTGCTACTCCTCTAAACCCATTTAGTCATATTGAAGTTAATGTAGATTACTTTGCTTAAAGATATTTGAACGGACTGGTTACCATGAGATCTGTAATTGTGTCTGGTAAACAGGAAATAAAAATTAATATCTTGTGTTTGTATTTCATAGAGTTCATCATTTGACATCATGTGTAATTAACATAACTTCTTGGATTATTATAACCTAGCTACCCCAACCGAGATTAGAGTGCTCTACCAGTGCATATCCCCACAGATCTATTCCAAACTACCTTAACTAATAATGTTACAAATCTGCATGAGGATCAACAGAACTACTTTTGCTAGACTAGCTTCAGCCATTTGTACTCTAATTTGTACTGTTCTTGCAGTCAATCGTGAAAATCAATGTCCTAAAAAGCTACAACCTATAAACAAACTATGAACAAATTGTTGTGTATGTACTACTATCAAGCAAGTATATTCCACAGTGGATAATCATATGCTTCACCAAAGCTTGTTCCACAAAATGCAACAACAACAGTCAGGGCTGATATACAAGTATATAGAAAAGGCATAAAGCATATTCCATGTAAATCTGTTAGAATGAGAGTTGAGATTTCTATGCATTCTTTGCAACTTGGTTCACACCTCAGTTTAGAAAGTTATTAATATTTTAGACCAAGTTGAAGCAAAATATCTCTCAGATTCTGTATATTATCTTTTATCTAGCCTACATACACAATAACATATTTTTAGTGTGTAGCAATTTATTTACACAACATAATAATAAAAGAAATTTTTAATTTTTTAAATTTTAAATTTGCACAGCATATTACAGATCACTATCAAACTATTACACAAGCTGTTCTATATTTGCAAACTTGAAATTCCTTTATAGCCCTACTAATACTACTGACCAATTGATCCATTATTCAATGGTGACTTAGAACAAATGTAAGTTTTCCAATAATGACTATTTAGTTACCCCTGGAAGAAGATGGACCATCTTCAATCATGATAGTAGAAGATGTAGTAAACATTCTCTTATTATCATATATCAATTTCATTCAGTTGCGGTTCAATTTTTAAACACAATATTAGAGAGTGAGATCACATTAATATATAAATTGCTTGTACTGTCTCTCTCTCTCTCTCTCTGTGTGTGTGTGTGTGTGTGTGTGTGTGTGTGTGTGTGTGTGTGTGTGTGTGTGTGTGTGTGTGTGTGTGTGTGTGTGTGTGTGTGTGTGTGTGTGTGTGTGTGTGTGTGTGTGTGTGTGTGTGTGTGTGTGTGTGTGTGTGTGTGTATGAGGTGTATTGGCAGGCAGGCATGAATACCTATGTGTGTGCATGAGTATGAGATGTTTTCAAGTGGCTTCACAGAAAGCTACCCTTTCATTATAAAATGGTGATAGCTTCCTAAATTATGTAACTAAGGTATCATTATAAAAATATTTGGGTTTTTAGAATGAGTTTTCTTCTTCAAGGGATTCCTATTACTGTAGTAACAGGATAGAGTACATAGTTACGTATTGAAGGATAGGTCTATTTTCAGGGTATCTGTTTGAACAGTTGAATATTATAAATTTTCCTAATATTCTAACTTCATTTTGTCATTACTTATGCTTCATTATCTTCTACAGTCTTCCTTCCACTGCACACATAACATCAGGCAGAATGGGCACCATGTGTACTCTATATATGGAATATAAAACTATAAATTAGGTTTGGGAAAATCTTTGAGTTGTTTCCATCAGAGTCCACAATACAGCCACACCATGTAAGCATATTGGAACTTTGTCATTCACATCCATAGTTTACATGCACTCTAATATTGCCTAACATCACCCACCTAGTAATTGTTCAATAACTCATTCTGTAATTTGAATTCTTATCATTAATTTTGAATTATAATACACCTAACATACATTAACATTACATGGAAAATTGGCCAAATTATACTTCAGAGTTTTTGGGTATTCTAAAGTCAGAAATTATCTAATCTATAAATGCAAAAGTTTGTTTGTATAGACGTATGTACGTCCGAGCGTCATGGTTTTTTTAAAAATATTAATTGTGTTTTCCCCTTTTACCTTTTCTTCTTTTCCTCTTTTTTTTTTCCTTCCATATTTTCTTTTTCTCTCTCCTTTTTTCCTTCCCTCTTTTTTTTTTGTTTAACACTCTTATTTTATTTCATTTGTTTCTTCTTCCTCCCTCTTTTTATTTTCCATCATCAACATGTGATGAGTATTGAACAAATCAAATGGATTGAGGAAATGCAGATTATTCCTTCAGAATCATTGTTAAGTTTAAGCAAGTAAATTAATAAAAAAAAGTAAAAGATTATGTTGCATACAGAAACTCAATTTCCTGTTCCCATACTTCTATTTATTGTTATTATGGCTCCTAATAGGGATCCATTTTATATGGGTGGGTTCATCTTGCAGAAATATCAAGTGCAAAACCTAAAATACAACAAAATCATGTTGTTGTTATTATTAATTTAACAATAGATTGAGAAAATTGGTTTGTGGTGTGCTCCGCTAAAAGGTTTGTATCTTAATGTGACAGCTTCATCTTGCAATGTTATCCAATCAACACCTACTATAAAGTAAAAGATGAAAAGATAAGATGAAATACTGTTATAAGAAGTATTAGTTAAAGTTTTGAAATGCACAATTAAAGATCTTCCCCAAAAGAGCCAATAAGCTTAAAGCATTTGATTTTTCTAACCATTCAAAATCCTGTAATATTTACGTTTGAAGTCAGTGTGCTAACATATAAACACATAGTTTGAAGACTTAGTGAATGAATATCAGTGAGAGTGAATGAAGTCATTGACACTATGAGTTAATTAAAGTGTTTTCACAGAAAAATACAGTTATATATATTATCAGTACCCATCAGTGACTTTCAAAGAATTATCATATGGAATGAATTTTCTAATAATTGAGAATCACCAGACAAACAGCTCATTCTTTTTTTAAACAACTTGTACATGTTTGGAGATATTCACAGAAGAGCCATATGTTCATTCCGTGGGAATGTACAACTTTTTGTTACTCCTCTAAAACCATTAAGTCATACTGAATGTTGATGTAGATTATTTTTCTTAGAGATATTTCAACTGGACAGGTTGCTATGATATCTGTAATTTGATCTAGTTAGTATTTATAGAGCTTCAATCATTTGACATCAAATATTAATTTCATTAAACTTCCTGGAATGTCAAAACACAAACCAGGTCCAGAAGGAAGCATTGTTATATTACTGATCTGCACAGAAAAATTCAAATAGGTAAAACTCACTGTAATGTTAATCTGTATGTGCCTCAATAGATGCTTTTATACTAACCTCAGCTAGGTTTACTGCCATGTGTACTGTTTAAACCGTAAGAGCTACTGAAAGAGCTATATAGCAAATTGTTATGCATATACTGTCATCAAGCAAGTGCACTCCACTGTGGGTAATCACACACCTCGCTAAAGCTTGTGCCACAAATGAAACAATAAATGTGAACAACAATATAACAAGGGATGGCAATGAACCACCAGATTGAGAGATATTAAACACACACAACATCAAATTCTATCCAAATCTGGGAATGGAGATTTATATGCATTTTTGGCAACTTGACCACTGTTTAGAAAAGTCATTAATAGCTTTGTCCTTAGTTGAAGGGTTAGATCTTGAAGCCGGTATATCACATCTTGATAGCTGGGGTTTGTAGTTTCCTATTTTGTTACCATGTAATAAATTATTTACGTAACATTGCAATCCATAAAATATATCTCAATTAAAATTACACATTCTTAATAGCTTGGAATTGCAGTTACCTATTGTTTACTATGTAATAAATTATTTACATATCGTTGCAATCGTCAAAGTTATCTCATCAAAAATAACACACCAACACTGCACAACACCATGCATGAGCTGTTCAAAATTCATTAAACTGAAATTCCTATTAGCATAACTATTAACCAATGCAACAAATATTCAATGATGACCTGAATTAATGTAAGTTTTCCAATATTGACTACAGATAGCAATAAAAACAAAAGAAAAAGAGGTAACATTATCATGATGAGAAAAGTCTAAATAAGCCTCCTCTGCTAATGATGTATTAATTTCAATCAAGTATATACTTATGATAACTAAAGGTCCCACAGAAATTTGATTCTTCTTTTAAATATCATATTAGCAAAAGGAGTCAAATTATCAACAACAACAAAAATAATAATAATCTCATAACTGTCATCATAACCTCCCAGATTTTTCAAATGACAGTCAATATAACCTCTTTAGAAAGGAAATCCCCGACTTAAAGATTTATTTCACTTCTTTTTTCTCTCTCTCTTTGGACTTTGCTCATCTACATATCTTATGTATTTTAGGAATTAACTATACTACAAAATGTTATCCAATGAATAAATACAATTACAAGTATGATACTAGAGAAGAATATGCCTTTTCCACTTCCTTTTAACTACTGGTCAATCTTGGCAAATAATTATAACCAATGCCAAAAAAGAATATTGCTTGAACAGAAGTGTTCATTGATATTATCATGTTTGCTTGATTAATGAGATTAGTGTCAATATTCCCTACATGTTACATCTAACAACCTGAACAAGTTTGCTACAGCAAGAGGCTGAAGTCAGGAGTAATTGAAGGTGTATTTACTTATTTGCAAATGACGCAGATCATTTTGTATCCTTCGGGCTGGTTTTTTGTCGTGGTTATCTTTGTTGTTCCTCGCTCATGGTATCTCCCACCTCCTCAGGCTAATACACGTGATAGTTCAGGTAATGTGACTGTTTTATCCCATTTTGTTCCAAGAATAATGGGAAGTTGCAGATTTGGAATGGACCCACTTCCAGTCTGGTACATTTTTAGTTTGCATGTAGATAATAAATATTATTTCAATAAATGATTATGCTGTTGTATATACATAGTTTAAAATAAATATTTGCACCATTGTGGTAAAAAATAATTAATAGCATGAATACTATTGCTTCAGCAAGTGTTTCAAAGATAATTCATTGGAAGATGATTAAATGTAGGGTGGAAATGAGTTCCAAAATGCAGTCACGAAGGAAAATAGTGAGCAAAGGTACAGGAATGGGAGTTAGAATGTTGGATAGATGGTCATGTCAAAGGACCTGAACAGAATTCGAAATGGTGGGAATAAGTCAGGAGGAGAATTAAATAGTTTGTTAATAACATGTTGAGCAACAAAAGCAAGCTTGAGCACATCCATTTAAATAGTTCAGGAGCTTCATGTTGGAATTTGGAAAGTTAATGCAGATAAGTGACCTGAATTGAGTACTGAAACAACATAGAAAGAAAAACTTAAAGAAATGAAGAGATTTCGATACTTTAAATTTGCCATTTGCATTCTCTTAGACTAAGAGTATGGAAGTTATATGCTGGAACAGTGGCGACAAAAACCAGGCAAAGGTATACATTAGATGTTTCACTTTGTGTTATTTCAGGCAATCACCCACCCCCATGTGTACAGCCAAATAGGGGCAATTCAAACCAAATAATATTATCCATAATACAAATAAATATTATCCATAATACTCTCCAATTTCTATACTATAAAGAGACTTTTTTTTAAAAACCTATGTAATTAAGATGTTGTGTAATGTCCAGTTTATGCACGTAGTTTAATAGAAAATAATAAAAGTTATACGTTGCATTCAGAAATTTAGACTTTCCTGCCCCTATAACTATCATTCATTGTTTTTATGGTTCTTAATAGGGAGGTGGGGTCCATTTTAATTTGGTAGCCATACCTTGCAGTGTGATCAATTGCATAACATCATGCAATTAATTTGAAAACATTATAGAGTTGTCATTAATGTAGCAAAGGCCGAGAAATTGGTTCTGTGGTGTGCTCTGCTAAAAGGTTGATATATTAATGAACTTGCAACGCCATCCAATCCAACATCTATTGTAAGGTAGGAGATGAAAAGACATGTTGGAATACTGTGGTACCAAGTATCAGTGACAATTTTAGAATGTGTAATTATATATTATAGACTAATGTTTTTGAACTTTTGATATTTCCCACCATTTATAATCCTAGAAGATCATTATATTGAGTCAGTGTACTAACATACATCCACATATAATCTGTCAGATGAGACTAGTGTGCAAATGATAGCGTGAAGAAAGCGATTGACTTGACTATGAGAGTTGATTAATGTGTCTTCGAAGAAAAAAAAAGATGTACATAATCAACACCAATCAGTTACATTTGAAGAACTATCACACAAAATTAATGTTTTATTAATTAAGGATTGAAAGTGAACAGATCATAATTTTCTAGATAACTCTTATATTTTGGGAGATTTTCACAGAAGAATCAAACAGTCATCCAGTGGGAATATATAAGATTTTATTATTCCTCTAAACCCATTAAGTCATATTGAATGTTAATGTAGATTACTTTGTATAGAGATGTTTGAACATGACTGGTTGCTATGAGATCTGTAATTGTGTCTGGTAGACAGGAATTAAAAATCGACATCTTGTGTTTGTATTTCATAGAGCTTCATCATTTGTTATTATGTGTAATAATTATCATATAACTTCCTGGACTACTGTGACTTAGCTATCCCAAACCAGATGGAGGTGCTCTTCCAGTGCATATCCCCACAGATCAATTCCAAACCACCTAAACTAATAAGGTTATAAATCAGCATGAGGCTCAACAGAACTACTTCTACTAGACTAGCCTCAGCCATTTCTATTGCCATGTGTACTGTTCTTGCAGTCAATCATCAACCTCAAAGCCCTAATAAGCTACACCTATAAACAACTATGAAGAGATTGTTGTATATGTACTACTATCAAGTAAGTGCATTCCACAGTGGATAATCACATGCTTCACCAAAGCTTGTTCCACAAAATGCAACAACAAAAGCCAGGGCTGATATGCAAGTATATAGAAAAAGCTTAAAGCAGATTCCATGCAAATCTGTTAGAATGAGAATTGAGATTCTTGATGAATTCCTTCCAACTTGGTTTACACCTCAGTTTTAAAAAGTTGTTAATATTTTAGACCGAGTTGAAGTGAAATATCTCTCAGATTCTGGATATCATTTTCTATCTAGCCTAGATACACAGTAACATGTTTTTAGCAGCAATTTATATATTAATGTGATCTCGCTCTCTAATATTGTGTTTAAAAATTAAACCACAACTGAAATTGATATATGATAAAAAGAGAATGTTTACTACATCTTCTACTATCATGATTGAAGATGGTCCATCTTCTTCCAGGGGTAACTAAATAGTCATTATTAGAAAACTTACATTTGTTCGAAGTCACCATTGAATAATTGACTTGTATTAGTAGCTAGGGCTATAAGGGAACTTGAAGTTTATAAATATGGAAAAGCTTGTGTGATAGTATGGATAGTGATTTGTAGTATGCTGTGCTAATTTCAAATAATAAAAAAATTTTTTGATTGCCATACTGTGTAAATAAATTAATACATGCTACTGTCTCTCTCTCTCTCTCTCTCTCTCTCTGTGTGTGTGTGTGTGTGTGTGTGTGTGTGTGTGTGTGTGTGTGTGTGTGTGTGTGTGTGTGTGTGTGTGTGTGTGTGTGTGTGTGTGTGTGTGTGTGTGTGTGTGTGTGTGTGTGTGTGTGTGTGTGTGTGTGTGTGTGTGTGTGTGTGTGTGTGGGTGCATGCATGTGGATGTATGTATTAGGCAAATTGGATAGCGGGCAGGCGTGCACATGTGAGCATGCGTGCATACGTGTGTGAGATGTTTTAAAGAGCCTTCACAGGAAGCTACCTTTTTCTTCATGAAGACAGTGATTAGCTTCCTAAACTATATAACTAAGGTATCATAATTAAGATATTAGTGGTTTTTTAGAATGAGTTTTCTTCTTCAAGGGATTCCTGTCACTGTGGTAACAGGATAGAGCACATAGCAATGCGTTGAAGGAACAGTAAAGATTATGAACTTCCACAATATTCTAGCTTCCTTTTTTTTAATTACTCATGCTTCCCTGTCTTCCTTCCACTGCACACATAACATCAGGCCAGATGAATTCCATGTGTAATATACATATATAATATAACAAGACTATAAATTAGGGTTGGGGAAGTGTTTGAATTTATGGAGTCAAAATCCACACTTCAGCGACACCATGTAAGCATATTGGATCTTTGTTAATTACATCAACTGTTTATGTGCACTCTAAAATTGCCTGACATCACCCACCCAGTAATTGTTGCATAATTCATTCCATAATTTGAATTCTATGGCAGATTGGCCAAGTTATACTTCAGGGTTTTTTTGGGGGTTTTCTGAAGTCAGAAATTATTTTATCTATAGATGTGAAAGTTTGTACGTATATAAGTATGTATGTCTGAGCATAAATGCCCAATGGCTACATGGATTTGATGAAACTATTCTGGTATGATCAATGGGTACCTTGCAAGAATTTTCATTCCAAGGAATTCTGGATGATCTCTACATGGGTTCCTGTCACTACGAAAGCAATTTGAAGCCATAGCTTAGTGGGGAAGTAGAAGAGAGAATGTATTAATAAATAGAATGCATGCCAAAATTAAGTTTTAATTCCTTTTTTTTTTCCCCTCACTTTAAAAAAAATTTTTTTTAAATTAATTAATTTATTTATTTATTTTATTATTATTTTTTTAAATGAAAGATGTGATGGAACAAACCTTATTATATCAAATATAACACAACTATAACAAACATAATGAGTTGAATATGAAAGTGATGAAAAGTTATATATATATATATATATATATATATATATATATATATATATATATATATAACACATATATAACAAACACAATGAGTTGAATATGAAAGTGATGAGAAGTAGTAGTCTGGTGATGTACACCCCATGTGTAACTAGCATGTAGAATGGATAGTAATGTTTATAGCCAGATAAACACCTTTAGAAGTGATGATTGATGGTTGATGTTCTCATAGTTTGAGAGAGTACATAATATAGTGCTATAAAGTAGTTCTCTTCCTCTTCAATTGCCTTCGTCATTCTTCAATGTTTCTTCTATCAACAAGATGAATTTCACGAGTTTTGGATGAAGACTTCAACCTTTGAAACTGTCATATCAAACTCTTTCATATCACTCCATCTCTTGCAAATTTCTGGGTGCTCACTAAATGTACTGCAGTTCAGTGTTGCATGCTCTCCACTCTCAGCCAGTACTTCATCTCTGAGCCACAAGCAGGAGTATTTAGCAGTTGCCTCTCCCAGCTCTATCAAGCTTCTTGTGACTGTGGAATTGACATTACTAGAAGTGTTGAGCTCGATCTTGGCTGAGTAGAAGTTGCAAGTGATGTCCAGAGCATCTTGAATCTTATGAGTTTCACTGATATCAAATGAAGAGATATTCATTGTTCCTAACAAGTCATTACCCTAGAAGAAGGAAATAGTAATATATTAATTTATATAACTATTAATAGGGGCAGAAAATATAGAATATCTTTACTTCTTCTTTTCTTTTTTTTTTCTTCAAAATTTTTACTTGCTTAAATGTTAGGTAGTGAGTAGTGAGATAATTGTGGAGCTGAGCTGGCTATTGTGATTTTAAAAGCTGCAGTGAAGTTTCTTTTGTTTGTTTTTTTGTAGGATAGTTCAAGCTAGCTAAATCAAATTGATTGCATGGGGAACTATTCTAGCACTTACTGAAGCACTGTAGAGCTCTTTCAGGGCAGAGTTTATCTGTTCCAATAAGTTGTCACTGTCAGCACTGCCAGTCTCTCTGCGTTGAGGAGGTGCAGCAGATGCTGAAATGAGGAGAAGGGCAGCTACGAGGAGGATGGAAAACTCAGCGGTGGACATTATTGTCAGTCTTCTCTTTATTTATGGAAGATCCAGAGGAATAATTGATGGTGGAACTATATATGTTCTTATTACTTAACTGCCGTAGTCGCTGGCCGTTTTATATCCTTCAATTACAACCGCTGCTGGCTTCTTTAAAAAATTTTTTTTATCATCATTGATTTGCTGACGCTCAGGGGTATTCCCCACCAGGGTACTCGGTTTAATCACAGGATAAGTAATGCTAATTTGCAGATTTAGATTGAGGGACATTCTGACATTATGCGAGTTTAATAAAAGATTGAACTGATTTTTTTTTCGAAATAACTTATTAAGTGTTAGATGTTCGTTATTAACATTAAAAATATGTATTGAAAAAACATTTATACAAATATTTACTCCTTAGATAAGTAAAGAGTTTTATATTTTAGTTTATATATGCAGAAAAAAAAATTATTTCAATAAATGATTACTATATTGTTTATATTATGATAGTTTTAAATAAATATGGAAAAATCATGGTAAAAAAAGATAAATAACCTAAGTATGGTTGCTTAAGCAAATGTTTCAAAGAAAAATCATTGGAAGATGATGTCATGTAGTGTGGGTGTGAGTTCCAAAGTGCATAGGTAGAAGAAATTAATGAGCAAAGGTACAAGATATGAGAGTTAGAATATTTGCTAAATGTACATGTCGGAGGACCAGAAAGGAATTTAAAAGGTGGAATGAAGTCTGGGGTGAAATTAAATCATTTGTTAGTATCGTGTTGAGCAACACAAGCAAGCTTTAAAAGATCAATGTGAATCATTCAGGAGCTTCAGGTTGGGATTTGGAAAGTCAATGCAGATAAATTTTATGAATTAAATACTGAAACATCATTGAAATAGAAATTTCAAGAAATCAATAGATTCCATTCACCAAGTCAGTGGAAGTTATACTCTGGAACAATGGTGATATCAACCAGCCAAAAGTTATAGAATTAAATGTTTTGATTAGAGTTATTTCAGGCTATTACCCAAATTGGGTACAACTAATACAAAAAATATATATTATTCTAATTTCTCTCAAGTTCATTTCTTCTTTGAGTAACCATTTTTCAACAATTTTGTAATTCAGATAGTTTACTGTCCAGTTTACGGAAGGAGATTTAATAAAAATAATAAAAGTTGTAAGTTGTGTGCAAAAACAGAGATTTTCCTGTCCCGATACTTGTAGTTATTGTAATTATGGCTCAGAATATGGGGTTCATTTGAGTCTTGTAGTTTCACCTTGCAGCATGATCAATTGTAAAACCTCATGTAATTAATTTTAAAAACATCCTACTTGATCATTAATTCAGAAAA
Organism: Lycopodina hypogea; assembly: GCA_963969325.1. Classification (NCBI taxonomy): domain Eukaryota; kingdom Metazoa; phylum Porifera; class Demospongiae; order Poecilosclerida; family Cladorhizidae; genus Lycopodina; species Lycopodina hypogea. The sequence continues at coordinate 13,143,808 of OZ017785.1, forward strand.
CGTAGAGCAATATGTTCTGTAGTGTGCTCTTGTAAAAGTTTGATATCTTAATGCCACAGCTTCATCTTGCAATGTTATCCAGTCTGATGTAAGGTAGAATATGGTAAGAAAAGGTGGAATACTGTTGTATGAAATATCAGATAAAATTTTTAAATGCACATTCAACGATCATAGCCTAAATTGGTAATAGGTTTTGAACTTTTGATACTTATCATGATTTAAAATCCTGGAACAATATGGTATGGAGTCAGTGTACTAATATACATGCTCACATAATATATCAGAGAAGGCCAGTGGGCAAATGAGAGTGTGAGTGAATAAAGTGATAGAATGTTTGAGTTAATTAATGTGTCTTCGAAGAAAGTATTTTACATATATACTCAGCACCAATCAGTGACTTTTGAAGAACTATCACACCAAATCAATGTTTTATTAATTAGGGATTGAAAACAAACAGATCATTATTTTCTAGACAACTCTAATATTTTGGGAAATTATCAGAGAAGAGACAAATATTCATCCAGGGGAAATGTACAACTCTTTGTTATTACTCCAAACCCATTAAGTCACATTGAATGCTAATGTGGATTACTTTGCTTAGAGATGTTTGAACAGGACAGGTTGCTATGAGATGTGGAATTGTATCTTGCAGACAGGATGTAAAATTTAGTATGATGTGTTGGTATGTTATAAAGCTTCATCATTTGACATCATATGTATATCACATACAACTTCTGGATTGTTATGATTTAATTTCCCCATACCAGATGGAGGTGCTCTTCCAGTGCATATCCCCACACATCTATCTAAACCACCCAAAGTAATAATGATATACTATTTTATGTCCATGAGCCTCAATAGAACTACTTCTACTAGACCAGCACCAGCCAAGTGTACTGCCATGTGTACTGTTCTTACCATGAATGTTCTTAGAAGCTACTTTAAACAAACGTAACATATTTTTGTGTATTGACTATTATTAAGCCAGTGTATTCCATTGTGGGTAATCACTTGCTTTACTTGAGCTTGTTCCACAAAATGCAGCAACAACATTAGGCAACAGTGTGACAACTTGGGATGGCAAGGATGCAGGGGTCATATACAAGTGGAATAAAGCTAATTTACTGGTTTGAAGTAGATAAAAAAAATTTTTTTTTAAATAGAACAAATTGCTGACACTCTGTTAGAATGAGATGGAGATTTTGGATACATTCATTACTACTGTTCCACACCTCAGTATAGTAGGTTATACATTGTTTAATCCTTAGTTGAAGTTTAATGTCTGTCATACTCTGGATATTTTCTTCTAACTAGATTGGGTATACAGTCATGTGCTGTTTACCATGTAGCGATTTATTTACATAACATAGTATTCATAAAAATCATTCTTAATTAACAATAAACAACTTAAAGCAAGATCTATGCCATCCAGAAGCTGTTTCATATTTACTAACTTGAAGTTCTTAATGGCACTAATAATACTTTGGAAAAAGTGGTCAATTATTCACTTAGCTACCCCAAGAAGAAAGATGGAACATCTTCAGCGATAATAATATAAGATGTATGTGTCCTCCTATTATCACCTATTTTTTGTAATCAAATGAATATGGTTACAGACCCCAGCAGTAGTAGTACTTCTTTCTTTTCTTTTCGTTTTTTTTAACATCGAATATTTGGGAATGATATAATATTAATATATGAATTGCTTATATTCAGCGTTGGTGTGTTTGCATGCATGTGACATTTTAAAAAGCCTTCACAAAATTTTGATAGCTCCCAAAATTACATAACTAAGGAAAAATTATACAAATATTTGGGAAATTTAGAATGAGTTTTGGTTCTTCAATGGATTCCTATTACTGTGGTTATAGGATAGAGCACATAGTAATGGATTGAACAAAATAGAACAATTTTCAGGGTATCTGTTTTAGACAGTGTGGTATCATGGGTTTCTTCATAGAGATTGGTGCAGATTCAATGGTCAGGTAGTGTAGTCAAGACTTAAAGATTATATTAAAAGTGCACATTAGGACAACTGTCCAGACCATCATATGACATTCTATTATATGCATATATCAATCAATACAGGAAGAGGAAGTGAGTTTGCAAACAAATATAGCCTTACCACAGACAGTTTAAGATTATAAACTTCAATAATATTCTAGCTTCATTTTTTCATTACTGATGCTTTACTGTCTTCTACAGTCTTCCTTCCACTGCACACATTACCTTAGGCAGGATGAGCTCCATGTGCAATCTATATAGAGAATATTAAAAAAAATTAGAGAGTCTGTGGTAACAAAATTTGTAGTAGCTGTTGCAGCATCAGAATTTACAATGTATCCACATCATTGTAAACATAATGGCTCTTTATCCTTGACATACATTGTTTGTATGCACTCTAAGATTGCCTGAAATCATCCACTAGTGGTTCGTCACTAACATATTATCTAATTTGACTTATATTGATGAACAGAGTTACTGAAGTGCTCCGAAGTTTGAAATTATCTCATCTATACAAATTGAAATATTATGTCTCTGACTGCCTGCCTGCCCACCTGCCCACCCGCCTGCCTGCCCGCCCACTCGACTGCCTGCCTGCCCGCCCGCCCACCCGCCCACCTGCCTGCCTACCTGCCTGCCTGCCTGCCTGCCTACCTGCCTGCCTGCATTGTGGCATGGTGGTATGTCTGTTTGTCTCTCTGCCTGTCTGTCTATCGGTCTGTTGGTCTGTCGGTCGGTCGGTCGGTCGGTCGGTCGGTCGGTCGGTCGGTCGGTCGGTCGGTCGGTCGGTCGGTCGGTCGGTCGGTCGGTCGGTCGGTCGGTCGGTCGGTCGGTCGGTCGGTCGGTACTGAGAGCTTCTGAAAGTGTTATATAGCAAATTGTTATGCATATACTGTTAACATGTAAGTGCACTCCACAATGGGTAATCACGTGCCTCACTAAAGCTTGTGCCGCAAATAAAAAAATTAATGTGAGCAATAACATGACAAGGGATGTAATGACTGACTAAGTTGAGAGATATGAAACACACAATGTCATATTCTATCCATAGCTGTTATAGAACAAGAATGGATATTTGTATGCATTCTTGGCAACTTGACCACTATTTAGAAAAGTCAATAGTAGATTTGTCCTGAGTTGAAGGGTTTGATCTTTAAGACTATATATCACTTTTTGACAGCCCGAGGTTGCAGTTACCTACTTTTTTTTTACCATGTAAGAATTTATTTACACAATATTGCAATCCATAAAATTTAGCTCAATTAAAAATAGCATGTGCAATAATAGCTGAGGATTGCAGTAACCTATTCTCTACCATGTAATAAATTATTTATACATTATTGAAATTCAAAAAATATATATATCTCAATTAAAAATAACACACCAATACTACACAACACTATTTAAACAAACTTTTAAACTTATTAAACTGAAATTCTTATTAACATTACCATTAATCAATGCAACAAATACTCAATGGAGACCTGGATTAAGGTTATTTTCCAATATTGACTACAGGTAACACCAACAATGAATGAAAAAGGAAACATTTTAATGATGAAAGATGTCTAAATAAGTCTCCTCTGCTAATGATGTATCAATTTCAATTAAATATAGTTATAGCAACTAAAGGTACCAAAGAAACTTGTAGGGGTTTTTTTGTTTTTTTTTTTGTTTTTTTTATTTTTTTTTAAACAACATATTAGCAAAGGAGTCAAATTATCAACAAAACATTCTCACAACTGTCATCATAACCTCCCAGATTCTTACCATCAAATGACAGTCAATAAAGCCTTGTGAGAAAGGAAATCCTTGAATTACAGGTATTTTCTTCACTCTTTTCCCCCTACTCTTTGGACTTTGCTAACCTACTTATATTATGTATTTTGTGAATTGACTATACTAAATAATGTTCTCAAATCAATAAATACAAGTTCAAGTGTTATACCTGAGTAAGAATATGCATTTTCCTCTTTCCTTTTTTTTATTTTTACTACTGGTCGATCTTGGCAAATAATTATGACCATTGCCAAAATTGAATATTACTTTCACGGAAGTGTTCATTGATATTATCATGTTTGTTTGATTAACAATATTAGTGTCAATAACCCTACATATTACATCAAGTAAACTGAACAAGTTCATAACTGCAAGAGGCTGGAGTCCGGAACAGAAAAAATGCACATAAGGCAGATTAAAAAAAAGAGAGTTAGCGTTGTTTAATTAATAATCATGCAATGTAGTGATCTTATATCTGTAAACATGCAAAAGCTTATACAGACCTACGTGACACATCTAAATGCAATTAAATATCCTACCCTTCCTTTTACAAAACATAATACACAATCTTGCAATCTTGCAAATAATTTCAACTGAACTTAATAACTTAGAGAGGAAGGCATGAATATATCAATTTTTTTGTGATGATCTCTACATGGGTTCCTGTTATTATGAAAACAGTTTGAAAAAAGTATTTTGGGGAAGTTGAAGAGAGAATGTATTAATAAATAGAACACATGCAAAATTAAATTTTAATTTCTTTCTTGTCTGCTATTATTTTTACTTCCTTTTAAAAGGCAAAAGATGTGATGGAAAAGCCTTATAATAAATATAGCACAAATATAACATGCCAAAATTAAATTAAAAAAAATTTTCTCGGTTATTATTTTTACCTCTTTTAAAAAGCAAAAGTTGTGATAGAAAAGCCATATAATATTAAATATAACACAAATATAACAAACATAATGAAGTAAATATGAAAGTGATGAAAATAGTTGTCAGATGATTTACACCCCAGTGTCTCTTGAATGTAGTCAGATTATAATTTTTATGGCCAGATAATCTCCTGTAAAAGTGATAGTTGCTGTTCTTATAGTTTGAGAGAGTATATAATATTGTGTGCTATAAAATAATTCTCTTCTTCTTCAATAGCCTTCGTCGTTCTTCAATATTTCTATCAACAAGTCCAATTTCACAAATTTTGGATGAAGACTTCAACTTTTGAAACTGTCCTGTCAAACTCTTTCATATCGCTCCATCTCTTGCAAATTTCTGGGTGCTCACTAAATGTATTGCAGTTCAGTGTTGCATGCTCTCCATTCTCAGCTAGTACTTCATCTCTTAGCCACAAGCAGGAGTATTTAGCAGTTGCCTCTCCCAGCTCTATCAAGCTTCTTGTGACTGTGGAATTGACATTACTAGAAGTGTTGAGCTCAACCTTGGCTGAGTAGAAGTCACAAGTAATATCCAGAGCATCTTGAATTTTACCGGTCTTACTGATATCAAATGAAGATATATTAATTGTTTGTAGGATAGTTCAAGCTAGCTAAATCAAATTGATTGCATGGTGAACTATTCTAGCACTTACTGAAGCACTGTAGAGCTCTTTCAAGGCAGAGTTTATCTGTTCCAATAAGTTGTCACTGTCAGCACTGCCAGTCTCTCTGCGTTGAGGAGGTGCAGCAGATGCTGAAATGAGGAGAAGGGCAGCTACGAGGAGGATGGAAAACTCAGCGGTGGACATTACTGACTGTCTTCTTTTCTTTCTTTTTTTTCAATGGAAGATCCTAGAGTGTGCTCAGGAGTAATTGATGGCGTATTTACTTATTTGCAGATGACGCTGGTCATTTTATATCCTCTGGGCTGGTCTTTTGCTGTCGTCATCATTGTTGCTCTCGTTCATGGTATTGCCCACCCCCTCAGGTTAATACATAGATGGTTCAGATAATGTGATTGTTTATCCCATTTTGTTCCAAGAATTATGGAGAGTTGCATATTTAGAATGGTCCTGCTTCCAGTCTCGTTCATTTTTAGTTTGCATGTAGATGATGAAAATTATTTCAATAAAAGATTATGCTGTTGTATGTACAATGATTTTAAATTAATATTTACACCATCATGATAAAGAAGAAATAATAGCATCAATAATAATAATATTGCTCCAACAAGTTTTTCAAAGATAAATCATTGGAAGATGATCTTATGTAGGGTGGAAATGAGTTCCAAAGTGCAGGACAGAGGAAAATAATGAGCAAAGGTACAGGAATGGGAGTTAAAATATTTGATAGATGGTCATGTCAAGGACCTAAAGGGAATTTAAAATGGTGGGATGAAACCAGGAGGAAAATTGAATAGTTTGTTAGTGTTGTGTTGAGCAACACAAGCAAGTTTGAGCAACACAAGCAAGTTTGAGCACATCCATTTAAATAGTTCAGTAGCTTCAAGTTAAAATTTGGAAAGTCAATGCAGACAAATTATCTGAATAAAGTACTGAAGCAACATAGAAAGGAAAACTTTAAAAAATTTAGGGATTCCAATACTGTAGATTTGCCATTTGCATTCCTTAGACTAAGAGTATGGAAGATATATGCTGGAACAGTAGTGACAAAAACAAGCCAAAGTTATACATTAAATGTTTGGCTTTGTGTTATTTTAGGCAATCACCCACCCAATCATGTGTAAAGCCAAATAGGTGCAATTGTAGCCAAAGAAAATTTGTCCCTTAGTTCTCTCTACTTTCCATACTATTAAAGAAACATTTAAAAACTTTTATAATTAAGATGTGTAATGTCCAGTTTAGGCAAGTAGTTTAATAAAAAATAATAAAAGTTATAAGTTGCATTCAGAAACTTAGACTTTCCTGCCCCTATACTATTAGTCATTGTTTTTATGATTCTTAATAGGGAGGTGGGGTCCATTTTAATCTTGTGGCTACACCTTGCAGTGTAATCCACTGTAAAACATCATGCAATTAATTTAAAAAACATTCTGCAGTTATCATTAATGTAACCTAAGCAGAGAATTGGTTCTGTGGTGTGCTCTGCTAAAAGGTTGATATATTAATGAACTTGCAACGCCATCCAATCCAATACCTATTGTACGGTAGGAGATGAAAAGACATGTTAGAATACTGTGGTACCAACTATCAGCCACAATTTTAGAATGCGTAATTATATAGTATAGCCTAATGTTATTGAAGTTTTGATATTTCTCAGTATATATAATCCTAGAAGATTATTGCATTGGGTCAGTGTACTAAACATAATCTGTCAGAGAAGACTAGTGTGTAAATAACAGCATAGATAAAATCATTAACTATGAGAGTTGACTAATGTATCTTCGAGAGAAAAAAATTACGTACATAATCAACACCAAACAGTGATTTTTGAAGACCTATCACACAAAATTAATGCTTTATTAGTTAAGGATTGAAAGTGAACAGATCATTATTTTCTAGACAACTCTTATATTTTGGGAGATTTTCACAGAAGGGCAAAATGTTCATCCAGTGGGAATGTACAACCATTTGCTACTCCTCTAAACCCATTTAGTCATATTGAAAGTTAATGTAGATTACTTTGCTTAAAGATATTTGAACGGACTGGTTACCATGAGATCTGTAATTGTGTCTGGTTGACAGGAAATAAAAATTAATATCTTGTGTTTGTATTTCATAGAGCTTCATCATTTGACATCATGTGTAATTAACATAACTTCTTGGATTATTATAACCTAGCTACCCCAAACGAGATGAAAGTGTTCTTCCAGTGCATATCCCCACAGATTTATTCCAAACTACCTTAACTAATAATGTTACAAATCTGCATGAGGTTCAACAGAACTACTTTTGCTAGACTAGCTTCAGCCATTTGTACTCTAATTTGTACTGTTCTTGCAGTCAATCAAGAACATCAATGTCCTAAAAAGCTACTACCTATAAACAAACTATGAACAAATTGTTGTGTATGTACTACTATCAAGCAAGTATATTCCACAGTGGATAATCATATGCTTCACCAAAGCTTGTTCCACAAAATGCAACAACAACAGTCAGGGCTGATATACAAGTATATAGAAAAGGCATAAAGCATATTCCATGTAAATCTGTTAGAATGAGAGTTGAGATTTCTATGCATTCTTTGCAACTTGGTTCACACCTCAGTTTAGAAAGTTATTAATATTTTAGACCAAGTTGAAGCAAAATATCTCTCAGATTCTGCATGTTATCTTGTATCTAGCCTACATACACAATAACATATTTTTAGTGTGTAGCAATTTATTTACACAACATAATAATGAAAAGAAATTTTTAATTTTTAAAATTTTAAATTAGCACAGCATATTACAGGTCACTATCAAACTATTACACAAGCTGTTCTATATTTGCAAACTTGAAATTCCTTTATAGCCCTACTAATACTACTGACCAATTGATCCATTATTCAATGGTGACTTAGAACAAATGTAAGTTTTCCAATAATGACTATTTAGTTACCCCTGGAAGAAGATGGACCATCTTCAATCATGATAGTAGAAGATGCAGTAAACATTCTCTTATTATCATATATCAATTTCATTCAGTTGCGGTTTAATTTTTAAACACAATATTAGAGAGCGAGATCACATTAATATATAAATTCTTGTACTGTCTCTCTCTCTCTCTCTGTGTGTGTATGTGTGTGTGTGTGTGTGTGTGTGTGTGTGTGTGAGTGAGTGTGTGTGTGTGTGTGTGTGTGTGTGCATGTGCAAGTGCGTGCCTGTGTATGTGTGTGCATGCAAACATGAGTGAATATGTGTGTGCATGCATATATGGGTGTGTGTATGAGGTGAATTGGCAGGCAGGCATGAATACCTATGTGTGTGCATGAGTATGAGATGTTTTGAAGTGGTTTCACAGAAAGCTACCCCTTTCATTATAAAATGGTGATAGCTTCCTAAATTATGTAACTAAGGTATCATTATAAAAATATTTGGGTTTTTAGAATGACTTTTCTTCTTCAAGGGATTCCTATTACTGTAGTAACAGGATAGAGTACATAGTTATGTATTGAAGGATAGGTCTATTTTCAGGGCATCTGTTTGAACAGTTGAATATTATAAATTTTCCTAATATTCTAACTTCATTTTGTCATTACTTATGCTTCATTATCTTCTACAGTCTTCCTTCCACTGCACACGTAACATCAGGCAGAATGGGCACCATGTGTACTCTATATATGGAATATAAAACTATAAATTAGGTTTGGGAAAATCTTTGAGTTGTTTCCATCAGAGTCCACAATACAGCCACACCATGTAAGCATATTGGAACTTTGTCATTCACATCCACTGTTTACATGCACTCTAAAATTGCCTAACATCAACCACCCAGTAATTGTTCAATAACTCATTCTGTAATTTGCATTCTTATCATTGATTTTGAATTATAATACACCTAACATACATTAACATTACATGGAAAATTGGCCAAGTTATACTTCAGAGTTTTTGGGTATTCTGAAGTCAGAAATTATCTAATCTATAAATGCAAAAATTTGTTTATATAGACGTATGTACGTCTGAGCATCATGGCCAAATAGTTACATGGATTTGATAAAACTATTCTGGCATGATCCATTAGTACTTTGCAAGATTTTTAACTTCAAAGAATTCTGAATGGGACACCCATGGTGGGGAAAAAAAGAATTCAAAATTTTACATTGAAAATGCATAAATGAACGTCTACCAATTGTTAATGCACTGGTCAAATAATCAGGAACTCCCAGGTTCAGAATACGGGTGTGGTTTGTTTTTTTTTTTAATATTTATTGTGTTTTCCCCTTTTACCTTTCCTTCTTTTCCTCTTTTTTTTTTCCTTCCATATTTTCTTTTTCCCTCTTCTTTTTTTCCTTCCCTCTTTTTTTTTTTGTTTAACACCCTTATTTTATTTCATTTGTTTCTTCTTCCTCCCTCTTTTTATCCTCCATCATCAACATGTGATGAGTATTGAACAAATCAAATGGACTGAGGAAATGCAGATTATTCCTTCAGAATCATTGTTAAGTTTAAGCAAGTAAATTAATCAAAAAAAGTAAAAGATTATGTTGCATGCAGAAACTGAGATTTCCTGTTCCCATACTTCTATTTATTGTTATTATGGCTCCTAATAGGGATCCATTTTATATGGGTGGATTCATCTTGCAGAAATATCAAGTGCAAAACCTAAAATATAACAAAATCATGTTGCTGTTATTATTAATTTAACAACAGGTTGAGAAAATTGGTTTGTGGTGTGCTCCGCTAAAAGGTTTGTATCTTAATGTGACAGCTTCATCTTGCAATGTTATCCAATCAACACCTACTATAAAGCGAAAGATGAAAAGATAAGATGAAATACTGTTATAAGAAGTATTAGTTAAAGTTTTGAAATGCACAATTAAAGATCTTCCCCGAAAGAGCCAATAAGCTTAAAGCATTTGATTTTTCTAACCATTCAAAATCTTGTAATATTTACGTTTGAAGTCAGTGTGCTAACATATAAACACATAGTTTGAAGACTTAGTGAATGAATATCAGTGAGAGTGAATGAAGCCATTGACACTATGAGTTAATTAAAGTGTTTTCACAGAAAAATACAGTTATATATATATATTCAGTACCCATCAGTGACTTTCAAAGAATTATCATATGGAATGAATTTTCTAATAATTGAGAATCACCAGACAAACAGCTCATTCTTTTTTTAAACAACTTGTACATGTTTGGAGATATTCACAGAAGAGCCATATGTTCATTCCGTAGGAATGTACAACTTTTTGTTACTCCTCTAAAACCATTAAGTCATACTGAATGTTGATGTAGATTATTTTGCTTAGAGATATTTCAACTGGACAGGTTGCTATGATATCTGTAATTTGATCTGGTTAGTATTTTATAGAGCTTCAATCGTTTGACATCAAATATTAATTTCATTAAACTTCCTGGAATGTCAAAACACAAACCAGGTCCAGAAGGAAGCATTGTTATATTACTGATCTGCACAGAAAAATCCAAACAGGTAAAACTCACTGTAATGTTAATCTGTATGTGCCTCAATAGATGCTTTTATACTAACCTCAGCTAGGTTTACTGCCATGTGTACTGTTTAAACCGTAAGAGCTACTGAAAGAGCTATATAGCAAATTGTTATGCATATACTGTCATCAAGCAAGTGCACTCCACTGTGGGTAATCACACACCTCGCTAAAGCTTGTGCCACAAATGAAACAATAAATGTGAACAACAATATAACAAGGGATGGCAATGAACCACCAGATTGAGAGATATTAAACACACACAACATCAAATTCTATCCAAATCTGGGAATGGAGATTAATATGCATTTTTGGCAACTTGACCACTGTTTAGAAAAGTCATTAATAGCTTTGTCCTTAGTTGAAGGGTTAGATCTTGAAGCCGGTATATCACATCTTGATAGCTGGGGTTTGTAGTTTCCTATTTTGTTACCATGTAATAAATTATTTACTAACATTGCAATCCATAAAATATATCTCAATTAAAATAACACATTTTTGATAGCTGGGGATTGCAGTTACCTATTGTTTACTATGTAATAAATTATTTACATATCGTTGCAATCGTCAAAGCTATCTCATAAAAAATAACACACCAACACTGCACAACACCATGCATGAGCTGTTCAAAATTCATTAAACTGAAATTCCTATTAGCATAGCTATTAACCAATGCAACAAATATTCAATGATGACCTGAATTAATGTAAGTTTTCCAATATTGACTACAGATAGCAATAAAAACAAAAGAAAAAGAGGTAACATTATCATGATGAGAAAAGTCTAAATAAGCCTCCTCTGCTAATGATGTATTAATTTCAATCAAGTATATACTTATGATAACTAAAGGTCCCACAGAAATTTGATTCTTCTTTTAAATATCATATTAGCAAAAGGAGTCAAATTATCAACAACAACAAAAATAATAATAATCTCATAACTGTCATCATAACCTCCCAGATTTTTCAAATGACAGTCAATATAACCTCTTTAGAAAGGAAATCCCCGACTTAAAGATTTATTTCACTTCTTTTTTCTCTCTCTCTTTGGACTTTGCTCATCTACATATCTTATGTATTTTAGGAATTAACTATACTACAAAATGTTATCCAATGAATAAATACAATTACAAGTATGATACTAGAGAAGAATATGCCTTTTCCACTTTCTTTTAACTGCTGGTCAATCTTGGCGAATAATTATAACCAATGCCAAAAATGAATGTTACTTGAACAGAAGTGTTCATTGATATTATCATGTTTGCTTGATTAATGAGATTAGTGTCAATATTCCCTACATGTTACATCTAACAACCTGAACAAGTTTGCTACAGCAAGAGGCTGAAGTCGGAATAGAAAAAGTAGTCATAAGGCTGCTTTTTCTAAAAATTGTTAGTGTAGTTTAATTAATAATCATGCAATGTACTGATCTTATATCTGTAAACATGCAAAAGTTTATTCAGACAAACATAACACGTCTAAATCAATTGAAGGTCCAACCCATCCATGTAAAAAACATAACATATTTGCAAGAGTTTCAACTGAACTTGATATCTTACAGATGGAAGTAAATTGTTTCTATTTTTTTGATGATCTTTATATGGGTTCCTGTTACAATGAAAATGGTTAGTAGCCATAGTTTGTTGGGAGAGTAGAAGAGAGAATGTATTAATGAATAGAGTACCTCCCAAAATTAAATTTTACTTTCTTTTCTCTCTATTATTTTTTTACTTTCATTAAAAATAAAATAAAGGTGTGATGGAATAAACTTTATAATAATAGATATAACACAAATATAACACACATATTGAATTGAATATGAAAGCGATGAGAAGTAGTTGTCATTCAGGTTTCTTGGTTATATACAACCCATGTGTGGCTACCATTCAAGAATAGTTTGTAATGCTTATGGCCAGAAAATCTCCTGTGGAAATGATAGTTGATGTTCTCATAGTTTGAGAGAGTATATAGTGTGCCACAAAGTAGTTCTCTTCCTCTTCAATTGCCTTCATCATTCTTCAGTGTTTCTATCAACAAGACCAATTTCATGAGTTTTGGATGAAGACTTCAACCTTTGAAACTGTCATATCAAACTCTTTCATATCACTCCATCTCTTGCAAATTTCTGGGTGTTCACTAAATGTATTGCAGTTCAGTGTTGCATGCTCTCCACTCTCAGCCAGTACTTCATCTCTGAGCCACAAGCAGGAATATTTAGCAGTTGCCTCTCCCAGCTCTATCAAGCTTCTTGTGACTGTGGAATTGACATTACTAGAAGTGTTGAGCTTGATCTTGGCTGAGTAGAAGTTGCAAGTGATGTCCAGAGCATCTTGAATCTTACGAGTCTCACTGATATCAAGTGAATAAATATTCATTGTTTTGAATAAGTCATTACCCTGGTAGAAAGAAGTAATAATATATTAAATCTATAACTATTAATAGGGGTGGAAGATATAAAATATCTTTATTTCTTCATTTTTTTAATGTACTTTTTTTCTTCCTATTATTACTTGTGTAAATGTTACATAGTGAGATAATTGTGGGGCTGAGTTAGATTTATTGCATGGTGAACTATTCTAGCACTTACTGAAGCACTGTAGAGCTCTTTCAAGGCAGAGTTTATCTGTTCCAATAAGTTGTCACTGTCAGCACTGCCAGTCTCTCTGCGTTGAGGAGGTGCAGCAGATGCTGAAATGAGGAGAAGGGCAGCTACAAGGACGGAAAACTCAGAGGTGGACATTACTGGCTGTCTCCTTTCTGTTTATGGAAGATCCAAGTGTGTGTGTGCTTAGAAGTAATAGATGGTGGAACTATAATGTGTTCTTATTACATAACTGCAGAAGTCGCTGGTCCTTTTATACCCTTCAATTACAACCGCCGCTGGCTTTTTTGTCATTATTGATGTTGCTTGACGCTCAGGGGTATCCCCCACCAGGGTACAGTTTAATCACTGGATAAATAATAAGAAGTTGCAGATTTAGATTGAGGGACATTCTGACATTGTGCAAGTCTGAAATTGAAATGATTTTTTAAATAACTGGCTAAGAGTTTGATGTTTGGTTGCTGACATTAAAAAGTATATGTTGAAAAAAAAAGTTTTTACAAATATTTACTCTTGAGATAATGGTAAAAAAATAATAAATGACCTCACTATGGTTGCTTAAGCTAATGCTTCAAAGATAAATCATTGGAAGGTGATCTTTTGTAGTGTGGGGTTGAGTTCCAAAGTGCATAGGCAGAAGAAATTAATGAGCAAAGGTACAAGAGATGAGAGTTAGAATATTTGCTAAATGTACATGTCGGAGGACCTGAAAGGAATCTAAAATGGTGGAATGATGTCTGGAAAAAAAATTAAATAGTTTCTAAGTATCATGTTGAGCAACACAAGCAAGCCTGAGCACATAAATTTAATTAGTTCAGGAGCTTCAAGTTGGAATTTTGGAAAGTCAATGCAGACAAATTATCTGAAATAAATACTGAAACATCATAGAAATAAAAAAATTTTCAAGAAATTAAGAGATACCAATAGTGTGGAGTTGTCATTTGCATCACTAAGTCTGTGGAAGTTATATGCCAGAACAGTGGTGAAAATAACCAGCCAAAAAACATGGAATGAATTCTTTGGGTTTGAGTTATTTCTGGCATCACCCACCCAATCATGTGTATAGCTAAATAGGTGCAACTGAAGCCAAATTCATTCATTCTTAGAGAAATATTTTTTCAATAATTTAGTAATTTAGATGTAGTGCAATGTTCAGTTTACACATGGAGATTTAATTTAATGAAGAAAAAAATTATAAAAGTTAAAAGTCGTATGCAGAAAGAGAGCTTTTCCTGTCCTGATACTTTTAGTCATTAATTCAGCTCTTAATAAGGAGTCCATTTTAATCTGGTGGTTTCATCTTGCAGCATGATCAATTGTAAAACCTCATGTACTTAATTAAAAAGAACTTCTATAGTTATTATTAATTTAGCAAAGGCAGAGAAATCTGTTCAGTCATTTGCTCAGCCAAAAGGTTGATATGTTAATGTCACAGCTTCATCTTGCACCATTATCCAATCCAATGTAGAGAGAAAATGAGAAGAAAAGTGGAACTGTTGTATGAAATATCAGATAAATTTTCAGATACATATCAAATATTATAGCCTAAATAGGAAATAAATTTTGAGCTTTTGATACTTCTCGCATTTATAATCCTGGAACATTATTGTATGGAGTCAGTGTACCATCATACATTCTCACATAATATATTAGAGAAGACTAGTGGGCATAAGATAGTGTGAATGAATAAAGTGATAGAATGTATGAGTTAATTAATGTGTCTTCGAAGAAAATATGTTACATACATAATCAGCATCAATCAGTGACTTATAAAGAACTATCACACTAAATTAATGTTTTGTCAATTAAGGATTGAAAACAAACAGATCATTATTTTCTAGACAACTCTAATATTTTGGGACATTTTCACGGAAGAGACAAATATTCATCCAGTGGGAATGTACAACTCTTTGTTATTACTCCAAACCCATTAAGTCATATTGAATGTTAATGTGGATTACTTTGCTTAGAGATGTTTGAACAGGACAGGTTGCTATGAGATGTGGAATTGTATCTTGCAGGCAGGATGTAAAGATCAATATAGTGTGTTGGTATGTTATAGGTCTTCACCATTTGATATCATATGTAAATCACATACAACTTCCTTGATTGTTATAGCTTAACTAACCCAAACCTGATGGAGATGCTCATCCAGTGCATATCCCCACAGATCTATTCCAAACTACCTCAATTAACGATTATATACCTTTTTATGTCCATGAGCCTCAATAGAACTACTTCTACTAGACCAGCACCAGCAAGTATACTGCCACGTGTACTGTTCTTACCATGAATGACCTTAGAAGCTACTTTGAATGAACTAAACATATTGTTGTGTATGGACTACTATCAAGCAAGTGTATTCCACAGTGGGTAATCATATGCTTCACTTGAGCTTGTTCCACAAAATGCAGCAACAACAGTAGGCAACAGTGTGACTAGACTAGGGATGGCAATGATGATAGTAAAAAGGCATAAAACAAATTCCAAGCAAATCTATTAGAATGAGAATGGAGATTTTGGATACATTTATTGCAACTTGTTCCACACCTTAGTTTAGAAGATTATTAAATGTTTAGTCCTGATGTGAAAGTTCTGTTTACCATGTAGCAATTTATTCACACCCCATGGCAATCAAAAAGATAAATCTAAAATTAACAATAAATACCTTAAAGCAACATCTATGCTATCTGAGGAGCATTTCCATATTTATTAACTTGAAGTTCTCTTATATCACAATTACTGATTTTGAAAAAATGGTCAATTATTGATTTAGCTACTCCAAGAAGAAAAATAGACTATCTTCAATGATGATAGTAGAAGATATATGAGCATCCTCCTATTATTATCTATTAATTGCAATCCAATGAATACGGTTATGGACCAGCAGTTGTAGTTGTTTTTTAAACATCGTATTAGGGAGTGATACCACATTAATATATAAATTGCTCTTATTCAGCATGTGTGTGTGCATGAGATGTTATAAAGAGCCTTCACAGGCAGCTACCATCTTCTTCATAAAATTTTGATAGCTGCCTAAATTATGTAACTAAGGGAAAATTGTACTAATATTTGGGGGCATTTAGAATGAGTTTTGTTTTTCGATAGATTCCTTTATTGTGGTAACAGGATAGAGCATATAGTAATGCATTGAAGGATAGAACAATTTTTAGGGTATCTGTTTTGGACAGGATTATAAACTTCAATAATATTCTAGCTTCCTTTTTTCATTACTTGTGCTTCACCATCTTCCACTGCACACATTACCTCAGGAAGGATGAGCTCCATTGGCAACCTATATATAGAATATAAAAACTATAAATTAGGGTTAGAGAAATCCATGAGTCCTTGCCATATCAAAATCCACAGTACAGCCACAACATGATGTAAACATATTGAATAATTATCATTCACATGCACTATTAACATGAACTATAAAATTGCCTGACATCACCCATCCAGTAATTCTTCCATAACTCATTATATAATTGGAATTCTATTCATTAACTCTGAATTCTAATGCACCTGCCATACATTCACATCATATGGCAGACTGGCATAGTTGTGTGTGTGTGTGTGTGTGTGTGTGTGTGTGTGTGTGTGTGTGTGTGTGAGTGTGTGTGTGTGTGTGTGTGTGTGTGTGCGCGTGCATGCGTGCGTGCGTGCGTGCGTGCGTGCGTGCGTGCGTGCGTGCGTGCGTGCGTGCGTGCGTGCGTGCGTGCGTGTGTGTGTGTGTGAGTGGGTGGGTGGGTGGATGGGTGGATGGGTGGGTGTGTGTGTGGGCAGGCATGTATGCGTACAAGCTGCATATCTGGTGCATAGTGGCTGGGTGGCATGTCTGTCTGTCTGTCTGTCTGTCTGTCTGTCTGTCTGTCTGTCTGTCTGTCTGTCTGTCTGTCTGTCTGTCTGTATGTCTGTCTGTCTGTCTGTCTCTCAACGGAAGTTGGGCTCCTTCCAAAACTATGGGAGAAATAGTTGGACAAACATGTGTGTGTGTATGTATGTATGTATGTATGTATGTATGTATGTATGTATGTATGTATGTATGTATGTATGTATGTATGTATGTATGTATGTATGTATGTATGTATGTATGTATGTATGTGTGTGTGTGTGTGTGTGCGTGCGTGCGTGCGTGCGTGCATGCATGTATGTATGTATGTATGTATGTATGTATGTATGTATGTATGTATGTATGTATGTATGTATGCATGCATGCATGCATGTATGCATGCATGTATGTATGAATGTACATATATGTATCTACGTACATATATATGACATGGTGTCCATGGATTTATGATCACTACACAGAAAAGAACTTATGATAATGTACATATTTTAAATTTAATTTATTCACACCAACTCAACAAATCATTCCATTATATCAGTTTGTACAGCTAGATAAATTTGGTTTCACTTGTCACTTCATATGGGACTGTCTGGTACAAAAGGTTGAACCAGTCCAAACACCCCTGCATTTCACCATGAACTTCCTTAGTTCATATGGTTGCTTGCAATAGCAATAAACTAGCATGTCCTCAGTGTAGACCACACGTCCACTTTGCTGATTGCCTTGCATGGGGAAAGGATTATGTCCTTATGAAAGCATTTGGGACTTGCTTCTTCATATCATCGTGTTTGCAGTGATATTTCTTTCTTCCCAAGCAGATTTGGTGTCCATGTAATTATAACCACTGCACAGAAGAGAACTAGCTGTAATGTCAAATCTAAAACTGAACATCTACCAGCACTGAGGAAGTCAAGCAGGGAAAACTCAGTCTGCAGCAGTTGTTTCGTAAAATTAACTACTAATACGCATTCATGTTGAGTGAGTTAGTAGTCTCAGACTCGGGGTAATCTAAGACCGTGCTAGTAGCACTGCATGGTTCCCTAGATTATGTGGATTATTGGCCTAGTAAGCATGTAATTACTGGCAAGGACACATTCAACACCATTGCCCAAGATGAGCTATAAGCAAAAAGGAACAAACGGATTTATCTAAATATACAAAATGCCAGGAATCAAAAAAGAAAAGAAACTTTACGTATACCATGGGAACAATCTATGTATGAGATTTTTTATGATTTTTTTAATTTTTTTTAATTATGAAAACAGAATTCAGAACATTCATTACATTGGCAAGGATGAGCTTAAATAATAAGAGCACAACATAGTTGATTGTGTGCATGTGTGGCTTGTGGCATTGAATTGTGCTTGTTGCATGTTCGAATCACGTCAGGGTGTGTGGTGTGTGGCCTATGGTTATTAGTTATGATAATACATAATGTCAACATGAATCAACACATGTGAACGATTGTAATCAATGACCAGTTAAGTTAGTCCACTACACAACTCCCCCCCAGAAATGAAATGGGTAGGTTAAACAATTCTGCCATATCTTGTGGTGTATGGAGCATTGGTTGAGGCCAGAATACGAGTTGTTTGTGGTGATGAGGAGATTTGACTTGGTGATGGTGGTGAGGAGGAGGATGGGACCACTGCAGGGGAAGGTGTCGACTGTGAGGGGGAGGGTTTGATATGATTACAAAGATAAGCAGGTATAAGTTGGTCGATAGATATGACCTCTTCCTTGTTTTGCTTTATAATGGTAAATGCCTTTTCACTTTTACCAATTCCCTAAAGGGGCCCTCATAAGGTCTGCATAGGGATATTTTGTGCCTGTCAACTCGCACAAAGACAAAATCAGCAGTATCCAAGGCTTTGATCAGTGAGCACTTAGAATTACCATGAAAATCTGTAGTTTTAGGCACAAATTTGGTAATAAGTGAATCATGTTGTCTCTGAGATGATGAAACAAATTCTCCAGGGACAATCAGTGTTGATCCAAACACCATTTCAGTGGCTGAGAAGTTCAAATATTCTTTAGGGGCAGTCCTGATCCCTAACATAACCCAAGGTAAGGCTAGGACCCAATCATTATCAAGTAACCTGATCTTTAAAGCTTCCTTTAGGTTCCTGTGGAACCTCACTACCATACCATTTGCTTGAGGGTGATAGGCGGTGGTGTGATGAAGGGTGTACCCTAAACTTTTGGTGATACCCAGCCACAGTCTTGATGTGAATTGAAATCTTCTGTCTGAGGTTATGTGACTGGGTATGCCAAACTTTGAAATTCATCCAATCAGAGCCTGGATGCAGCTCTCTGCTGTGGTATCTTTGAGAGGGAAAGCTTCAGCCCATCTAATTGTTCTATCCATCACAGTGAAAAGTTATTGAAACCCCTTGGAGGGTGGTAATGGTTCCACAATGTCCACATGGATGTGATCAAGTTTTCTGTCTAGAATAAGTATGTATGCTGGGATAGTTTTAGAATGTCTAACTGTTTAAGCTGTTTGACAGGGTATACAAATTTTAACCCATATTCCAACTTGGTTATTCATGTGAGGCCATACAAACTTGGTAAAGACAATTTTTTTGGTACTCCTTATGGATGGGTGGGATAAACCATGAAGCAGGTCAAAAATTCTTTTTCTCCAAGAAGCTGGTACCACTGGTCTAAGTTTTCCTTGAGAGATATCACACAAGAGTTTGATATTGAAGTCACCCAATGGCACCCAGTCCAATACCAGGTTACTATTAACTACTTCATCAGCAACATTCTCAGAAGTTTGATCTTTTGCCATAGTAAAACATTTATATCTGTGCTCAATGTATTCACACTGTGCCTAGACAGCATCAGCAATGATGTTTCTTTTCCCTGATACATGTCTGATGTCTGAAGAGAATTCAGCAATAAAACTTAATTGTCTCTGTTGTCTAGCAGGTCCTGGTTCAGATACTTTAGTTAAGCTGAAGGTGAGGGGCTTATGATCAGTGAAAATGCAAAATTCTCTTCCCTCTAAGAAGTACTTGAAGTGTTTAATACCCAGATATATTGCTAACAGCTCTCTATCATATGTGCTGTACTTCTGTTCTGCAGTTTTTAGTTTCTTGCTCAGGAAAGCTAAGGGTTGCCAATCCCCTAGAACCGTTTGCTCCAAAACAGCTCCAATGGCAGTGTCAGAAGCGTCAATAGTAAGGGCTATGGGTGATGATGGGTCAGGATGATTCAGCATAGTGGCATTAGCTAGCATCTCTTTGGTCCTATCAAAAGCACACTCCATGTCAACAGACCATGAGAGCTTCTTAATAGATTTTCCATTTTTACCAATGGCTTGGTACAGGGGAAACAGAATTTTAGAAAAATATGGTAAAAATCTATTGTAGAAGTTAATCATCCCAACAAATTTTTGTAACCCTCTGATGTTTATGGGCTTGGGGTACTCTCTGACAGCCTGTATTTTTTGGCCTAGAGGAATAGTTCCTTGTTTGGTAATATGATGATGGCCTAAGAAATCAATCTCAGTGCAACCAAACTGGCACTTGGCAGGGTTAACAACCAACCCATTCTGTTCTAGCCTTTCAAACAGAATTCTCAGATGCTCCAAATGCTCAGCTTCATTCTCACTGGCCACTAATAAATCATCAATATATGTGAAAACAAAGGGAATGTTTCTGAAAGTGGCATCCATTAACCTCTGGAATGCTTGAGCAGCATTCCTGAGGCCAAATGGCATTCTTAAGAACTCAAACAACCCAAAAGGTGTTATAATTGCAGTTTTGGTATGTCTTCCTGTGCCACAGGGATCTGATGGTAACCCCTGACCAAATCAATCTTTGAAAAGATGGTTTTCCAGACAGGTGTGCTGAAAAGTTCTGTATATGGGGGACAGGGCACATATCTGGGAGTGTGACTTGGTTGAGCCTCCTATAATCCCCACAGGTTCTCCACCCCCCTGAAGTTTTGGGAACCATATGTAAAGGTGAAGCCCATGGGCTGGAAGAGGGTCTGATGATGCCCAGACTAACCATGTTGGAAAATTCTTTCTTAGCTACCTTGAGCTTATCAGGGGGTAACTGTCTAGCCTTAGCAAACACAGGAGGACCATGGGTGATAATAAAGTGCTCTATTCCATGTTAGCAAGAATGCTGGTGGAACTGAGTGGTTGTGATTGATGGATATTTGGAAAGTAACACCTTGTACTGATTGACTGGGTGAGCAATTTACCCAAATGTGGAGCTAACATGGAAGTATGTTCAAGTGGTGAGGTGCAATAGGTACTGGCATCTGTAAGTTTCTTATTAGCCATATCCACTAGCAATTTATTAGTCCTTAAAAAATCAGCTCCCAATGGTGGCTTATTCACCTGAGCCACAACAAATTCCCAGTTGTAAGCACCTGAATTGAAGTGAAGAGTGAGTTTCCTGGTTTCAAAAGATTTGATCTTGCTGCCATTGGCAGCCAGCAAAACTGGTCCAGGCTTCACAGTTCTGCTTTCCAATCCTGTCACTTGTACCACACTGACTGCTCCTGTATCCACCAGAAAGCGTAGTTTAGTCCTTTTTATCCAATACGAAAAGTAGGTAATCTTTTAGGCCAGCCACTGCTGCCATTACTTGTGGCTGACCTGCTCTTTTACTTGGCCATGCTAAAATCAGTATTTTTATTTGATGTTGGGTTGAGAGGTTGATGGTTTCTTCTTGGAAAAAACAGAATTTGTTTCTTCCAGTTCCTCCAATGTGTTAGTAATGACCACTTCTTTTGCAGACCAGAGCAGGCCTGATTGCTTGGCCATGGCCCTGCAATTTTTATGTTTGACTGCAACCAATTGGGTCCTGATGTCATCAGGCAGTCTCTCCAGGAATAGTTGTTTAAAAAATAGGCAGGGTGGGTGATTGCCTAGCAAGGCCAACATCTCATGCATGAGTTCAGATGGTTTAACTGCACCCAAGGGTGGATATGTAGTAGTTGAGAGGCTCTCTCCAATTTGGACAACCCAAAGGTATCTGGGAGTCTTGCCTTGATAGCTTAATATTTGCCTTCTACAGGTGGGTTTTCTAAGAGGTCCAGGAGTCTGGCAGCAGTGTCTTGGTCCAGGGAGGCTAGGATGTAATAATACTTGGTGTCGTCATTAACAATTCCTCTGATAATAAACTGTGCCTCTGCCTGTGTAAACCAGCTTCTGGATTGAGTGGTCCAGAAGAGTGGCAATTTGAGAGTTACAGCATGTTCGTGAGCCATTGAAGATCGACTTCACAGCTTTGGGGTCACCAATATAGTGGATTATCAAATACACTTTTTAAAATCATTACATTACATTGGCAAGGATGAGCTTAAATAGTAAGAGCACAACATAGTTGATTGTGTGCGTGTGTGGCTTGTGGCATTGAATTGTGCTTGTTGCATGTTCGAATCACGTCAGGGTGTGTGGTGTGTGGCCTATGGTTATTAGTTATGATAATACATAATGTCAACATGAATCAACACATGTGAACGATTGTAATCAATGACCAGTTAAGTTAGTCCACTACATTGAAATGTTACCACCAACATTTGTAGCCTGGACACAGTATGTTATAAATGCCCATTGCCAAGCATCTTTATGGGAACAAGATCTTTATGGGAATAAGATCTTTATGGGAACAATATTTTAATTTTATCCAATTCTCCTGGATCTTCTAAAGCTGGGTACAAGAGTTGTCCAAGCTTGCACCAGCCCCAATTGCTGTTGTTGAGATAGTGTGGTGTAAGTGCGGACCCACCAACATAAATCCATACAATAAGTGTATAACTGCAAAGTGTTCATGCTGATCAAACAATTTAGTGTGTACTCAACTTGCAGATGTGAGTCGGCCATGAAAACGTCCCAGAATACTATCAATATGCTAAATGTCATTTACTTGCTTCAATAATAACAATGAAACCATGTTTTATTTATAGTTGTATTTTCATTCTATTACATCCATTTAATATCCATTCACATTATTATTTCAATGGGTATTGGTCAATTTTATTATAGGGTGTTAGTGTGCAGAAAATCAAATTTGTTCATTATATTTCTTAAAGTGACCATTTTCTTTTTTTGAAAAGTCCAGATAAACATGGTACTTTTTTACATATCACTTGTTCTAAAAATTATCTAATTAAATTAGATGACAATGTAAGATATACCAACAGTGTTTTAACCTGTTATGAATAGCAGCCATTTTTGTTATGCATGATAGACCTCATGTGAGGCTCCAAAAGAGCAGGAGCAATTGGTTTTGAGTTTGCATGTGTTGTAGGAGCATTACCTTAAAATTACTAGCTAAAAATATACCCAAAATAGCATATGGAATTCACAACATCACAGACTATTATGTAATACAATTGCCTCTTTCTGTGACATGATTGTGTCGTTTTACAAACAGGTGTCTAAGACCGTCAGATGATTAGCACCACAAGTGTGGATTATAGGGCTGTGTATTGTTATTGATTTCATCATTTGTATACTCACCATCAAGGTGTGGGACCTGGATACACCTGCTATGGTCATGTTTGAACAGCTGAGGAAGACTTGAACAGCATTTTTAGGAAGCTTCTGAACCTATTATTTTTACCTTCATGCAATTTGTATCAGAAGTTTAATAATGCATAACTTTATGAAAATCTAGCAGCATATTTTACTTGATGGTGTGTGTTGAAAGCAAGGAATATGGATGAAGTGTGTGTATAATTTATGGAATTTCATTAGCATTGTACATGTGTATAATTATTGGAATTATGCATTGATTTAAGTAATGAATAATAATTTATACAGCATCTGTGGACTCGCATATGTGTTGAATTAAGGAAATCAGGCAACATTGATGTGAGTAAAAGATGGATGTATAAAGGCTACCTGGTGTCTCTGCAGTTCTCCTTGTACCCTGCATTGCAGAGAAAATGACATCAATAATTTGGTGTATAAAACATTATGATGGCATTATTCGCATGATTGGTATGTTATATGCCACAATTGTGTCAATGGTCTGGTATTCAGGACAATGATCCACTGGTGGAGCAGGTCCCATACCCAGTGGGCAGAAATCCATCAAGAGGAGGAATGGTGCAGTGTCAGCCATCATCAATGTGGGAGTAGATGAGTGGATATTGGAGGGTATCAATACTTCAGTTCTGTGTGTCTCTGAGATTGTCTTAAGACCTGTCAATCTTATAAGATGGCATCTATTCAAGAACTGAAAGAGCATTATAATGCCACTGGTATTATAAGACAGGAACCCTATTGGCACTAATCACTCTATCAAACCCTTAGAATGGGGCATATTCAAGGGCACACTCGAGTTCCTTAAGTATCTAGCATCACTTGCAATTCCGGCACATTGAATGTGGGTACCAAGTCTCCATTCCTGAACACTCCACAGCTAACACCAAACTAGGTTATTGATAGAGCTACATTGTAGTCAAAAATGTTGTTATTTTAAAAAGCTACATTATACTCAATTACCAATCTTGGATCAGAAGTAGCACCATTAAAAAGTTATTGATAGTTTAAACAGAGTTGCCAATGTTTTAACATCCCTGCCATTTGAGCAAAAAATACCTGGTACTTTCACCTCCCACCCCTTCCCTCCCCCCCAAGTGCTCATGCCAAAATTCATGCAAATTGGTCCAGCGATTCTCTTAATCCCATTGGTTTAGCACAAATAGAAAAAAATAGATGTATAGACAAAAATATGGTAATTTAAAATCCAATTATGTAATAATCATCCTACACCCATCCTAAGTGCCGATACCAAATTTCATCCTAATCACTCAAGCAATCTTTTCAATCCCAATGGTTATGCACAAATAGAAAAAGATGGATAGACACCACAGTTCTTCTTCTAGCTGTTTATCTTCCAGGTTGTCATCATCATCACCAGCATGTTTCTGAAAGTCCTTGAAGCCCCAGCCCAACTTCTATGAAAGCCAAAGATCATTCCGCCACATTCAAATGCTGTTCCTAAGCAATGTATGAGAAAAATAGGAAGAGATGGAAGAAGTCAGCTAGAACTACCTGTGACTTGCTTTCTGTTAAAATTAACAAAGGTGGATCATGTGGAACAAATTTATGGAACACATCTTCTATAAAACACAAAATTAGTAACTATAAAGAGCTTTGACAATTAACTAGCTCCACTTTAACATCATAGTTAAGGTCATTAATATCTGATTTAAACATTGATTCTTCAATCTATCATCCTTGTTAAATAAATATTTGGGTTATTAAGAAAAAAGGGTCAGGGGAGGGGGAGGGGGGGGGGTTTGGCAGCTGAAAGTAGATAGTACAGCTAAATTTGACTAATTGTACCGCTTAAAAGTTTTCACCAGGTTGGCAAGTCTGGTGACTATTTCCCCCTTCTTTGCTGAATTGATATCAGAGAGTTGCTGAATAGAGAGTATGGTAGTATTCTCTAAGTAGGGATGATCACAAAAAAATGGCAGCCTCATAGATTAATACAAAATGAAAGCTTCTTTTTCACTGCTATGGCTCAAACCTAGGCTACAAAACTCACCTGCAGCCCATATAAGCTGTAACACAAACTATCAAGAGTGTTTCTGTCCTCCAAATCAATAGCTTAAGTAGCAAGCCCAGACTCATCAAAATCACCAAATGTTAACCATCTTTCTGGTTATTATTCTTAATCTTAATTTCCTGGGCTACAGCCTAGCTGGCCTCAGCAAATCTTGCAATAGTTATACTAACAGCTTACTGTTTCCTTGGACCAGGTCCATGACCTCTTTATTTGCTTCGCCATGCTAACAACTACCGAAGTATATCCCAGACTAATAGCTGCAGTGTTGAGTTGAAACCGCCATTTTGACACTACCAATTCTACATGCACACAATTAAAAACCAGTTTGTGCGTGATGCTATGAATATCATTACCAGAGCTATGCTTCCAAAGAGTGTAAGTCAAATTCAGTAGCTAAATTTGTTACAGCTAGCCATAGAATT
This sequence comes from Lycopodina hypogea, assembly GCA_963969325.1. Classification (NCBI taxonomy): domain Eukaryota; kingdom Metazoa; phylum Porifera; class Demospongiae; order Poecilosclerida; family Cladorhizidae; genus Lycopodina; species Lycopodina hypogea. Next base: position 13,170,068 of record OZ017785.1, read on the forward strand.
ATTATAGCTAGCTAACTGCTACTTCCTGATAATTAATTAAGAGTAATTGAGTACTGTACTGGGAGAATGCACCACCTCTGAGAGGTGCAGGTAGAGTTCGCACTTGTGGATGCCAATCAGATGTATACAAGATGCCAATCCAGTACCGTAGCCAGCTATCTGACAGTGTGCAAAAATTAAAGGAAACAAGTGAAAATAAAAAATAATTTCTTTGAAATAAAAACAGAAAGTAGGGATGATGTGTCAGCAAAAAGTGCAGAAATAAGAATACTGTGACAGTGTGTGTTACAATATTCCCTACTTCAATAATTCCTGTGAACTTAGAATTCTATATGAGAGTGTGACAGTCTGTGTTGCAATATTCCTGTGAACTTAGAATAATTATTCTACATGAGCTGGCTACAAGCTAATTGAAGAGGTGGCAGTTTTTTTGCATCACATCTTACACATTATGTGAGAATGTGGAATCGGTGAAGTAGGGAATTTTGTAACACACACTGTCACAGAATTCTTGTTTCTGCACTTTTTGCTGACACATCATCCCTACTTCCTATTTTTTATTTCAAAGAATTTTTTTTTATTTTCACTTGTATACCTACAAGTTAAAAACTATTGCAGAGTAGGTGTTCTATGACAGGACACTAGAAGATATTGAAACAGCTAGTATTAGCAATCAGTGCCACTGTACCTTGTGTGCTATGGATAATAAGGAGTCATTACCCTGTAGAGAATATCAGTGTCCAAATTTCAAATCTATTCCATCAACCTCCAGTACCAGCAGTGAATGGAGGTGTAAAGACAGTGCACCAACCTGTGAAGTTATTATCAGTTTCATTCTTGCATGAAAAAAAAAATTCTCAAATGATGAATGCTATAAAAATGATTTGTGTTCTTTATTGGTTCAGCAAGGAGTGGTCACAGTATAGTGGGGACTCTGATGGGTGCCCATCCACATGTGATTATTGCTAATGAATAATGCAGTAGAACCTCAGAGTTACAAACCCCAGAGTTATGAGTCACCAGAACCCCAAACTGGAAAAAAAGTTGGTAAAGTACCTAAAAAAGGTATACCTGTTTTTATTAGGTTAAGAATACCCTCCACCCCAGTATTGCAGCTGCTACAATGCTCTAGGCTCCTTCACTGAGAATAGGTATATAGGAAGGGAGAACAGCTGCAGTTAATCAATTCTCTGTTGTGGGCACAAGTCCAGTAAGGAAAAAATAAAGCTGGCAGTACTTAAATAAATTTTGAACTTCATGGCTGGAAGAAGTGTTGAAAAGGCTAAATAGTAGCAGAACAGCTGCAAATAAGCATATTTGCATTCAGTTACAGTATTTAGGATAAATACTCAACAAAATATTGTTTTAAAATACTGTAATAAATCATAACTATTAAGAAGCACATCATTGGGATATCATTATTTCAGAGTTAGAACATTTCAGAGTTATGAACACTGCAGTTTCTGAAGGGGTTCATAACTCTGAGGTTCACACTGTTCTTCTTCCAAAACTGGCAGCAGTTCCACATCAGGAATAGTACAAATAAAGGTTACTCACTCCAAGTTAGTAATTTGTGGCATGGTACAGTTTGATCATTATTTAGAAGTTATTGGAGACAATTGTGCTGAGCATGTCAACAGGCTTTATAGAAGCAACAATAATTTATTCCAAAATTGTTTCAATTCCAATTCGTGTCATTCATGTAATATGAAATCTATTTGATCAAATAGAAACTCAATCACTTTATAGTTATTGCTAGTGCAACAGTACTTGCACACAAATATTAGGAAAAAACATTCAAGGCTAATCATAGTTTACCTGATTCCAAATTCAGGAGAGAAGATATTATATTAAAAGCTGTACTAAAACTGTTTCATGTGTTGTTTGAATGTCAGCTGCCGATCTAATTTTACTTCAAGATAGGTCAAAGAAGGGCTATGCAGTAGAGGTGTCCCATTCAGGTTGACTACGAGTTGATGGTGGGACTCCTTGGTGTTGAGGTGAGGTAGTCTTTGCCATACTCAGTTTCAATCTCCAAGTTTGTAAGTACTGTGCAAGTTGAGCTGAATCTGCTGTTAGCACATCCTCTACATAAGAACCAAGTTTTTCTAGAGTGAAGCAGAGCGAGGTTATCAGCATATCTGTACTGTCTTGATGTTGTATCAGGAATGTCACTGATTTACAGATTGAATAGCAGGGGAGCCGAACTGAGCCTTGGGGAACACCATTTATGAACTGTCTAGGCCTGCTGGACTGTTCATCTGTGGTCTTCAGAACAAATCAATGGTTGGAAAGGATGCTTGTGATGAATTGCACCAGATGTCAATCAGGGATGTGTCTTAGGAGCTTTAACATTAGTTCTTGAAGCCAAATGGTATTGTAGGCTGAAGTTAAGTCCTCCAGGATGACACCTGCTTTGTGGCTCTTCTCAAAGCTCTCTTCTATATTGCTGGTCAGCTTCACAATCTGATGAACAATGCTGCACCCTCGCCAGATGCGAGCTTGTTCCTTGGATAGTTGTGGATTAACAACTGGTTCCAGTCGAGCCAGGAGTCATTCGAGGAACTTGAAAGGAACACAGAGAAGTGAGATTGGTCTGTAATTCTTTGGATTATCCACAAGCTTGTTTGTTTTTGGTAAAGATATTATGGTTGCCTTCCACTATATCTTACTAATGGAGTGGTGAAGAAAACGGCAAGAGTATAACACTTGAAGCCAATCCTGGCATCTCATGCCACAATGTAGCATAAACTAGGAAGGATGTTATCAGGTCCCTAGGCCTTACCACTCTTCAGTTGGCATGTGGCAGAGGAGATCTCTTCAGAAGAGAAAGGTCCTGACAGATAACCATCAACACTAGTTGCATTCCACAGTTTTGTTTTTCATTTAGATTGGTGCTTTGTGGTAAAGTGGATAGACACAAATATACATACAAATAGATCCATGTACATACGAACCAGGAAGGTGTGGCCAGGATCAAACCAATAAGCCTTTTTTATCAGGTATTTAGAATAAAAAATAAGGAAGGAGAAAGAGGGGAGAGAAAAGGAAAGTAAATTTTAAAAAAGGGGGAGAAGAAGGAAGGAAGGGAGAAATAAAAAATGGAAGAAAAAATGTAAAGAAGCAAAAAAAAAAAAAAAAATGCCACTTTAAGTTTACATAACCAACCTTCAGCTTGGGAAACCTTTGTCTTTACTATGTGGGCATGGTTAAAAAAAAAATTGTATGTAAATTTGAACTTCTTTTTTTCTTTCCCTACTTAAAGTGCCACTTTCGAAATTTATTTGCTAATAAACCTAGTCAGGCACCCAAGGATGATGCCGATCAAGTTTCATCAAAAATCTATTCAGCCATTGGTCATCTATCAAGACCATACACAGAATTTCCCATTTATATGTACTAGCATGTAAACAGCAGAGAACATCTTCTATTACTGACCCAAAATTACTTTTCCCTTCTATGCAGTTATAAAAAGTGTTACATCCCTTGTTTGAGGTTATTGACAAGGTTTATCAGGTCTTCTTGTAGTTGGATCAATGGCCTAAGAGAAGTAGTAGAATATCCTATGATAGTTGACATACATCTCCTTTGTTTTTGTAAGTAAAAGAACTAATCATTAACTAGGGTTTATGCTTCAACATGGCAAGACAATTTTCAATGTTTTTGACTTCTAAAGAATAACTTGTAGAAATTAACTGAAATATAATTGTTGATGGCATTGCTTTTTACTTCAACTGGACACATCATTTTTACAGAAATAGAATATGCTGTAGTGAATAAATGAGTGTAGAAAACAGCTGTAATGTAATCACTGATGCCACTGTTTATGCTAGTACATGGATAGCAGGTGTCCATTGCTTTTTTTTTTTAAATATGTATTAGTTCAGTGGAGTGATGAATAGAATATATTAGATGCTTGTAGAAAGCAACTCTGAAATATTTCTGTACAATTTTATTTATATTTCTATATAGCGTGATTGTATTTAAGCTGCTGTTTACTGAAGGTTGTGATTCAGAATGACTACTTCTCTCCTGAGCAATTTCTGAGCTATCAGTAGTCTGGTATAATCACATACATACCAGGTGCAGTTCAACCATAAAAAGCTACAACAACCATAAAATATTTCTAAAAAATCAACAAACACAAACAAAATGGAAAACTGATTTGACCCATTTTATCCCCACTCTCCTGTTGCAATTTGCTGCAAGGTATTGGGGATAAGAAACAAGAGCAAGATTTACTTGAAGCAGCTTGGAAGGTAACATATCAGTATTGATATTTAACATATACTGTTGTTTGTTAGCCAAACCAGGCTCATAGCCACAACCACAGGAGGATAATAATACTACCAGTCACATGGACAACACATGCCAAATTTCAGCAAGATTGGTCCAGCAGAGCAAGAGGATGTGGTCTCTGTAATGTCCCACCAAAAAAAAAAAAAAATGCAACAAAAATTAAAGTAAATTGAACTAGTCTGTTACTGCAGATACAGAAAACTGAAGGTCAAAATAGAACAGCCTGAGCTAGCAGATATACTCATTGCCTATGATTAAATGCATCAGACAGATGGAACACACATATCGTGTATATTTTTATGTGAGAGCATTTGCTAGCAGTAATTCATATGCAGCAGAAGTCCCTTTACCATGTCAAAGTAGCATGCTGTAAAAGTTGGGGAGTATCACACTGTAGGAGTTAGGCTGCATGCACCTAGTGGTTTGGTCATTGCAAGTACAGCTGCAATGGGCTGTGATTAATATATTCTTTATAACATCTTTATAAATATATGCATGTCCAAGTAGACAGATTACAAGCTATGTTTTCTTTTACTTATATATATATATATATATATATATATATATATATATATATATATATATATATATATATACACACATATATATATTTATATATATATATTTGGCCAGAAAAACCTTTGGAGCTACAGATCTAAAACTTGGCATGCATATACAACGTCACTATATATATATATATATATATATATATATATAATTTTTCTTACTTTTAAGCCATAACAGTTATTATTTATGAAAGTTAGTTATAAAAACTAACATTTGTTAGTGTACCATACCAAAATTTACTTGGACATATAAATGATTGCAATTGTTACTGCTTTGAATTTGCTCTGCATCTGTTCAATTGGAAGGACCACCAATGGAGTTTGCAGTTGACCAGTAACAAGTGTAGGAGTAAACCACATCAGACCTCAACTAAAAAACTTTCAGTAGAGTGGGAACCCAATTCATATTGGAGAAAGGGTGAAGGCAGTGTATTCAATGGACTTTGCATCCAGTCTATCACCGGAATTTAGCAGTAACATTTAGTGATAGAGAGGTACAGCTAAATCTTGTCTGGGGACAGTGGCCAGATTTTTTTTTTTGGTATTGTAGATAATGTGCTCTATGTCTCAAATGCTTGAACATGTGCCAATCAAAAGCTGTTGGATGATTTTGATGAATAATATTGCAGTATCATATATTCATTTCATTCTAAAGCACACATTCAAACACATTATGTATACTTATAAATCTGATTTGTTGTTGGTAATCTACCTTTTAGCATTACATAATGCTTCCATTGCACCTTGGCCTTTAAATATAAAAAATTAAAATTAAAATTAAAAAAAAAATTTTTAAAAGAAGAAAAAAAGAATAGAAAATGAAGACAAAAAAAAAACAATAGGTAAGCTGTGCTATTCACTGATTATTGGTATCTACCTTCCAGCCTTCCAGCATGCTTAAAAGACATTCTGGTATTTCTACAAAAAAATGGGTAAGTGTAATCTCTGTTGATTGTGGACAATCTAGATGCCAGTACTATACAATGCTTCAAAATTATACTGGCCTTTCTAAAAAAAATCAACAATGTTGGTTGCATGGCTACTTCAGAGCTGCTGTCATTGGAATGAAACCACAAGATCAGGAAATGATGTTTTGAGTGGCTTCAAGCATGGTTCATGTTGACTATGACCCCTGGGACAACGGGAGATATAGGGACTGTAGAGTTCTCTTTTGTATTAGAGTAGATTTTAATCAAGTGCGCAACTCAATTTTAACAAAGATTCATTTCAATTAAGACATGCAACTCTATTTTAACAAAGATTCATTTCAATTAAAACCTAATAGGTATTGAAATAAGTTATGGCATCTAGGACAAAGTCATTAATCACAAGGAATTAACCACACTTGTTTGCTTACAAAGATGATCTTCGAAGTCAATTTTGGGGAGTAGAGGAGAATCCAAAGGCTCACAGTACTCTGTCACCTGAGGATCGATCAGTCTTGGATAATTTCCGTCATATCCATTATATCCATCATATCCATCATATCCATCATATCCATCATATCCATCATATCCATTATATCTGTTGTGTTGCTTAAACTTCAGCATGGCTGGCAAAAGAGAAGGATTGTTAGTTACTGCTGGCTTCTTTCTGTGTAAACTGAGCTTAAGAGATCACCAATAAGTGGGATATTTATTATATCATATTTCAAGGGAGTGTTATGGAGGTGGGCTTTGGCTCACTACAATATACAGAGAGAAAAACTACAATTTTGAGGGCGAGACCTTACAAAATTCAATGAAATATGCTTTTTTTTTAGTTGTATAAATAACAACCATAAAAAAAATAATGAAGATTAAAATGTAATAGGGCTCATACTACACTGAAGGTTAAAAATGCCTGATGAAACCAAGATGCATTAACATCACACACTGTATCTAATCCATTGCCTGTTTGTAGCTTGTCACCTGCTAATTTCTTCAATATGTTGAACATGTGACCCTGGAACAGATTTAGTATTCACTCCAGATTTTTCAAGCAATTGTCAATTGTCAAAATGAATGTTTTGAGGGGAATAAAGTCTTGCAATAAGGGAGGTAACTGCTTCAATGACTGAACAAACATATTACTATATAGAGGCAATAGGAAGAGATTTACCAGCTTACACTGTGAATCAATGATTAGAATCTTGTTAAATTTCAATGGAATATATTCTTCATTTACTATCCTTGGATGATTTCTTTCTTTTTTTTCTATTGGCTTAAGCATCCACAGTGACATAAGGAATTCGCTGCCAAGCATTTTGAAAGATGGAGGAAGCCAACTATTTCTTTCGGATATTCAGGTACAACTGTAATGAATACCCTCCATGTATAGAGTACTTCATACTCCCATGAATAATGAAAAATTTCATTTTTTTTTTTAATCTCATGTTTTTCCAAAAGTTTGAAGAATGTATCGTGGTGTGTACCAAACTGTACACCCCAGCGGTTTCGCCTAAACCAAATATGTCTGAATCTGTGTCTTATTTCGACACTGATATGCTGCCACCAGGTAGTTTACTGTCCATCACAGATTGACTTTTATAGTTAGCAAATATTATTCTGTAGTACATACACTGTTGCTGCACACCAGCAGTCTAACTCAAAAGAACTTCAAAAAGGTAAAGGTTGAACAGAAAAATCGTGGTGGTTAAGCTTAAATACTCTCACCACCACAGAACACCAACAGTACAATTAATGAATGTGACCACAATAATTCAGGAATGAGTAACCAATATGGTTCATATATGTATACATATTGAGTGGATAGTATAGCTAGACTCATCCATCCTACTACTTGGGATCATGCTGGTCCTCTCAATCAAGTCTTCCAGTCTTCTTCCCCTAGCTTCTGCTCTAAGATATTCCTCATCTCTCTCTTTTTGTCCAATCCTATCCTCATATTCTCTTTTTTGCTGTTCAAGTTGGGCTCCTCTGTTCATTCTCTGCTGTTCATGTCTATCCACCAAATCAAATAGTTGATGGATATCCTTTATGACTTGCTTCCTGCAGGCTGACTGGGTTCTGAATTATGGAGGGTTCCCTCAACTGACCCTAGCTTTGGATGCTTCTGGAGTTCATTTTACTTGCCATTTTAACCAAAAGTAAATCACTGCTCTGTCGATTTGATACTGTTGCTGCAGTTGTTAGATTCCTCAATGAACAAGCAATCAACACAAGCAATCAACACAAGCCTATCTGCAAGTTTTTTTTAAATTATTCAGTTCCACTTTGGACTGAGGTCTGAAGCAGCTGAAGTGGCTACTCTGCTTTATGGAATCTGCTTATTTAATACAAATTATTTTTATTTTAATGCTTACTGTAGCTGAATATACTTCAAGTATTGCCGGTATGGCTCTTGCAATGGCCTGAAGTTAGAATTAACTCTCTGCTCTTGACAACCCCACAGCTGCTGCCACCAATTGTTGTGGTGTGTACCAAACTATAACACAGCTGATTACTCCAGGACTGCCTAGAGAGTTCATCTGCATTCTGATGCTGAATCCCTGGTCTGTGTTCCACATTGAAGGGATAGGGTTGGAGAGCAAGAGACCATCTAGTTAGTCTTTCATTCCCATCCTTCATCCTGTCAAGATATAGTAGGCTCCAGTGATCTATGACCACAGTAAATGTGCTCCACTCAGGTATATTGGCCAACTTAGGAAGCTACTAGAGAAGTCACACAATAGGGTACAGGAGAATCTTGGACATGCACCTGGTCTTCAAAAAGAACTTTATGTCAAGAAAGTTCATGGTGACTTCTTTAAATCATAACTGAACTGGAAAAAAAATACATTTTTTTATTGTCTTATTTTGTTGTCCTTGATGCATAACATGATCTAAAAAATTTTGG
>OZ017785.1:13178969-13246469 GCA_963969325.1 Lycopodina hypogea
CTTGAATCAAAATAATGCTTTCCCCTTTTCCCAGTTCATATCAGGCTACAAGAAACTATATGATGACCTCTGTATGGGAACAATTAAGCTGTAAATCCTTTTCTGATTCTGATTGTAGTTACAAAATTGTTCCGTTTCTTTTTTTTCTTTCCTCCTTTTAATCCATCTTATTTCCATCTATCTTTTTTTCCAAGGCCATAATTATGTGCTAGCATATTAAAACGAATATAACAAATAATAAAAAAAATTTTAAAAAAACACCAAAAAAAACACCAAAAAAAAACAAAAAAAAAACAAAAAAAAACAAAAAAAAAACAAACAATGTGGATAGGTAAAGGGTCGACATTTCTGCCAACCCGTTTTTAAAGCAGCAGTGTTTAATTTTAGGTCCTTGGTAAAGGATATACTATTCTTACTGGGTTAGTGTCCATAAGTAAGGGTATAGATTCAATATAGCACATGTATTTTTTTTTTTTTGGTTTGTTTGCTCTTGATGCTGCTACAGCTATGACAATATTAGACCACCTTCAATAACCAGGCTGACCCTAGGTCACTGTAGCAGTCAGCTTGATGCCTCTTACATGCTATACAACTAAGAAACCAACTAGCTTTGAAAGTGAAAATAAAGTTCAGTAATTACAAATAAGTATTTCCCCCATCCTATTCAAGCAGCACATTCATTGCAAACACAGTTGCACTATATCAGCTATTTGGCCAAACCAATCATATTCATTAAGGGTAGGTGGCCATTAGTCAGAGACTTTCCAGGGGTATTTACCAGATGTCTCACCATAAATATACCAACACATTTTTTTGGGGGGGAAATTTAAGATTACAATAAATATGTTTGCATTCATCTTCTACCTACATAACACTGATGTTAACATGTGACTGCCCCCTACACTACATGACAATAGATGAAAGCAGCATGTTGTAGGTTACTGACAATCATATTCATTAAAGGTAGGTGGCCATATATGGGCATCCCTATGAAATAAACAATATATAATCATGACCACAAAAAGGTGATCATGGGAGAAAGAAAATAATGGATCAAACTCTTGCACCTGGACAAATGAAACTTGAGATACATACACAACTTGACTCAGGGATAAACAAAGGCAGGGATTGAGCCTTGTGGAACCCCATTTCTTAGACACCTAAGCCTACTGTGTTGCCTGTAGTTAGCGTAGAGGGTGAAACTGCGGTTGCACACCATTTCCATGATGAATTTCACCATATATTTGTCCGGGATGGTTTTCAGGAACTTTAGGTGTAGTCCTCGCAGCCAGACTGTATCATAGGCAGCTGTTAAGTCCAGGAATATGGCACCAGCCTTTTCCCCTGCCTAGAAGCTGTCCTCAATATCCTGGGTGAGTAAGGTGACCTAATCTGTTGTTGATCTGACACGGCTTGGCAGAAGCCGGCTTGCTCTTTAGATAGTTGCGGATCTATCACTGGGTAGAGGCAAGTGTGAAGTATATATTCTATCATTTTGAAGGGAACACACAGCAAGGCAATTGGGCGGTAGGTCTTTGGGTCATTTTTTGGCTTGTTTGGTTTCACCAGTGCAATGACCTTAGAACGGCGCCATATTTTCAGGAGTTTGCAGGAACCAAGACAGAATGAAAGGAACTGACTGAGCCATTCATCTAAATCCTTCCCCTGGTTTTTCATAAACTCTGGGTGAACATGATCAAGTCCAGGGGCTTTGGCATTTTGGAGGTGGGCAATGGCATGTTGTAATTCTTCTCTTGTGATTGTGTCTGAGAGATTGCAGTCTGGACTATGATCGGGTATTTTGCTCAGCCTGATGACTTCAGCTGATGTTCTTCTGGCAAAGTCCTTACCAACGTTTTCAAATTTGCCATTTTTTAGCAGCTGAGAGGCTATTGAGTTAGCAGAGATGGGGCACTGTGATGGTAAAGACCTCCTTCCTGTTAACTTATTGATGGTTTACTATGCTCTTCTGCTGGAGTGTGTGAAAATGATTGATTCCACAGTTTCTGTCCATCTCTCTTTGCGCTTCTCATCCAGCCTTCCAAGGAAAGCATTAGCAGCTACTCTCCTATGTTCTGGGCTTTGTGCTTCATCATGCACTTGTAGCAGATCCTCACACTCTTCATCCCAGCATGGGACATAGGGTTTACGAAAGCCTCTTGGGATTTTCTTTTTTGCAGCTTCAAGAAGGACGTTGCAGTAGGCTTCATAAGCACTGTTGATATTTGATAGATTAGGAGTTGGCAAATCCTTGGTGGCTGTTGTCACTGCCTGCTTAAACCCTGCACAATTTACTTTGTGAAATTCCATCTTTTGACAGGTTTTCCATCCACCGGTTGGATCAGTGATTGAGTTGTGATCAAGGAAAGCTGATGCTGTGAGTGAGGAAATCAACTCAGTGTTTCTCTAACTGGTAGTGCTGCATTGCTGTCAAGCTTAGCAAATATCTGGGTTGGTGTTGATATTACAGCGGCCAGAGAAAAATGTGTGAGGTTCTCTTGGATCATACAGTAGATTTGCTTTGATGGTGGATGACCACTCCACAAGGAATTCTCCATCATCATTAGTGGTCCTGTAGCCCCAGTTAGTATGTTGACTATTAAAGTCGCCTGCGTATATTGCAGGAGTAGGAGCATTGGGAAGTGATGACTGGTTAAATCTACTCGAAGGTGATTTGTAGACACTCACAATGTTGATGTTATTTACTTTTTTGGATAGCCATTCCACCTCTCTCATCTTCTGCTGACTGACCACATGCACTCCATGTGACATCAGCATGAACACACGTTGTAAGACCGTGATGTTTGCTATTGATTGTCCTGTCTGTAAGAATCCTGGGATCTTTTGGGCAGAAGGATTGACCTTGTGAGTTTTTTTTCATAAGGATAACTGTTGCCATGATAGTATAGGCAATTCGCTCAATAGTTTCCAGTTTAGCAGAAGTGAGTCCTTCAACGTTGAGCTGTAGAATGACAAGACGTTGGCAACTTTCGACGGCTATTTCAGCCGCCCGCCCTAAAAAGGGCATGAGGGTTAGGGTGGTATCTTTGGTTGGTGTCACCTCTGTTGATGTTAGTCATCAGGCCTTGTTGATATCAGATTGGTATGGTTACTTGGTAAAGACATTAGTTTCGCTTTTTATCGCTACTTGTAGAAGAGGCTGCTGTCTTTGTCTTATACATTGAAATACTATTAATAATGATTACAAAAATTATTGTTTCATTGTAGGATCTATATTTTGTGATTCAAGTTTGATTGATGGAGGATTATACAGAGAAGGTGTGGAGTCAGCTTCTGTGTCAGTTATTAAGTCTCATAGGAATATTCCTCTTTGGACCACTAAAATGAACACGATTGAGGGTAGTGGAACTACAGTGAGTGTATAAATAAAATTATTTCTGTATTAGTCTTTAAACAAGTTATTCATATCATATATTAGTGACAACCTAATAACAACTACAGTGTAGTGCATTTAAAACGTCGATCGTTGCCAACTTTATATATCTTTCATGCATGTCTAGTGTGGAAACATTTTCTCTGTCTCTATATATTATAATGAAAGGGAATAGCAATTATAATTTTCAATCCATAACAGAGTCCATGAGTGTCAATACATGTTATTACAACCATTCCAGGGAAAATTAAATAATAGCTTGGGGAATATCTGCCCACTATCCAAATAATAAAGCCCTAATCCTAATTATCAATTGCTAATTGCTCTTTAGTTACTTGGTTTAATAATTGAATAACCATGATAATTGCAACCACTTGAACTATATTAAATGACAACTAAATTAAGAAGCTCTATAGAGCTAACTGCATGTGTCAGATCAAATTTTCTGGGTTTGGTATCACCAGCCCCAAGTCTTTCTGTGGTGTGGAAAGGTATCAACAATTCATAATAGCTTCCGCTACATAATCCCCCCCCCCCCCCCCATCCCCACCATGAGGAACTAGGAAACACAATCAGTCACATAAGATGGTTGGTGTACTTTACTTCCAGTATGATGAATTTGTACAGGATGGAGAACTGGGGGGTGCAGATGGAGATGGTAGATGGTGCCTCTCAGATGGTGGATGAGGGGAAGTAGATGGAGTGTGTGGACAACTCCCTCTCTTAATGAACCAGCTTAAGGTGGTCTAGGGAGCCATTATCTGTACAGCCATTAATGTTAAAGATGTAGTATTTGTCTTCGTGATGTATGACCCATCATACAGCTGCTGTAGTGGCTCTCGGATTGCATCACAAGTGAAAACTTTATCATAGTTATTCAAAGCATCACTAACATGGACCTTTCTTTGAAATTGTGTGCATGCAAGTGTTTTTCGTATTTTTGACATAGCAGCCTTGAGCTGTCCCACATAGGTTACTGGATTGGCAAGTTGGCCATCTGGGTGGGATAAAAAGAATTTACCAGAAAGACACAAGGTAGTACCATCACCAACTCTGCTGGTATGCAATAGATGCCTTCTTAGGGAGATGTGCGAATGTCTAGGATTACCATGGGTAGGGATTCCATCCAATGTTCTGAATTGGAGTGTGCCTTAGGGATGCCTTTAATTGGCACTGGAAATGTTTTATTAGTCCATTTTTAATAGAGTGATAAAAAGTGCTCCGAGTATGCTCGGAACCAAGGAAGTGCATAAGGCTGTCCCTAAGTCCTGACTCAAACTGGCTACCAAGGTCGGTAGTTATAGTAGATGGGAAGCCAAATTTCTGGATATATTATTCTTGGAAACCTCTTGGTATGATGCTTTAGCCACTGTTTTCAATGCTAATGTAAATCTATTGTAAGTGTCATTCAGGTTTGAGGGACTTGGTGTTGGTAATTCAATCACCCTCTATTGATTAATTCTCTGAAATCCTCCAAAATGGCTTTAGCAAAGTTCCACTGAGGAATGGGGGTGTTTTCTTATATGTCACCTGTGATGGAATAGTAATCAGTGATGGCCTATGTTGGGAGCAGGGGAAATGATCGAAGATTTCCCTGGCTGGGGTTTCATCGAATATTTTCATGCAGAATTTCACATCTGGCTTAGTACCTCTGTTTCACCTACCAGAATGGAATGATAGAGGTTATTTTGGATCAAACAGTGTGTGAAGATCATTATTTGAATAGCAGTCTGCAAGTAGATCCCCAATTTTCTTGATGAAAATTGAGGTCACCAGAGATGATAAAACGAGCTTGACTTGAGTAGATATAATAGTGTGTGTGTGTGTGTGTGTGTGTGTGTGTGTAAAAAAAAAAAAAAAAAAAAAAAAAAAAAAAATTTCGAACTTTTGAATGGTTGCTATATTTGGCTCTCTCCAAGTTCTACTAGTTATAATAAGTTAAGTTAATTTGGCACTGGTTTAACCTTCATTTTATTCTACAGATATTTTCACTTGTACTTAACTAATTGGAAGTCTGTTGGTAGTCCGAAATTTGAATAATTCTGGTCTTAAAATTCTCTTTCAAGTGGCTACTTCCATAACAAACGAAATCATTTTAAACTTGCACAGGTATCATTAGTGAGTACTATATAAATTAATTTTATTTAACACTAGCACTTTGTATATAAGTTAATTTCATTTATCACTACATTTGTTTACTTGTATTATCTATAAAACCTACCAACTTGTCAAGTAACTCATTGTGGTAACCATGGTAACACATTTGTTGTAAACATTTGTTGCTAAATCTTGACAGACTGCTGTCTATAATCTGTGGAGTTGTCCAGATTTTAATAATAATTCACTTTGTTTGGTGTTTCAAACCAAAGATAAGAAAGTTCAGCACAAAAAAAAAAAAAAAAGGAAAAAAAAAATTTTTTTTTTGAATTTTTGAATGATTGCTATATTAATCTCTCACCAAATTGTACTAGTTATTACAAGTAAAGTTCAATTCAGAACTTTAACCTTGTCATTTCATTTTACAAATATAAGTTAATTTCATTTAACACTAGGTTTGTATATAAGTTAATTTCATTTACCACTGCATTTGTTTTACCTGTATTATCTACAAACCCTACCAACTAGTCAAGTACCTCATTTGTTATAAACATTTGGGGCTAGTCTTGACAAGCAGCTGTCTATAATCGTGTGGAGTAGTCCAGATTTTGATAGCAGTTCACTTTATTTGGTGTTGAGAACCAAAGTTAAGAAAGTTCAGCACAAGAGAATGGTAATAAAGAACAGCTTTGTGACAAAAGATCAGAACATTAAGCAGAAATCAAAGAGAAATAGAAATAGTTTAGTAGTAGCTACCTGGAATGTCCATACTTTAGTAGAGTGTTCAGGTGATGAGCGGATCTGTAGGAAGCAAATAATGGGTGTAGCTAAACATGGTAACCATAGTGGCAAGCCTGGGAAGATTGATAGGAAGATAGATTTGTTAATGGGAGAATTGAGGAAATATGGTGTATTGGTTGCAGGAATCCAAGAGATAAAGTGGTTTGGAAAGGATGTGTGGCCAGTGGGTAGATATACCTTTCTGCACTCTGGTCGTCCTCTGCCAGGGGATCAGGAAAGAGCTAGTAGGAATGAGGGTGTTGGAATAGCATTGGACGAAAAGGCTACACTGGCATGGAAAAATGCAGGGGAGGTGTGGGAAGCAGTTAGTTCCAGAATAATATCAGCTAGATTGAAGTGGGTACACACAGGAAAGAAAAAGGGAGGATGGTCTGGAAAGGCATCAGGCACTTATGTATCAGTAGTGTGTGCTTACGCACCCACAGCTAAGGCACCTCCAACCATTAAGCTCAAGTTTTATGATGATTTGCAGGATACAATAGATAGGATTCCATGTAATGATATCCTTGTTATGCTGGGTGATTTCAATGCTAGGGTGGGTATGTTGGACACAGGGAATAATCTATGGCAAGGTGTTATAGGGAAGCATGGCTTGAGTGAGCGTAATTTTGTGGGCGAGGAATTTTTGGAATTCTGTGCACTAAATCAGTTCTCAATCATGAATACCTGGTTCCAAAAGAAGAAAATCTATCAAGGAACTTGGACGCACCCAGCAACAAGAAATGTCACATGATAGACTTTGTCATGATGAGGGCTGAACAGAGAGTTGTTTGCAGAGATGTGCAGGTGATGAGGGGAGCAAACTGCTGGACTGACCATAAGCTTGTAAGAGCTAAGCTAAAGGTTACTGTTCCTCATTCTGCCAAAATAAAAGAGAAGATTTCTTTGCCTTTTGCCATCCATAAACTGAAAACCCCTGCCAAGAGGGATGAATACCGTGAAGTGTTGGAGCAACATTTGCTGGCTAGACCACTCAGAGCTGGAGATTCCATCGAGTGCAACTGGGATGCTCTGAAGTCTTGTATTGTGTCAGCTGCAGAGGAAGTAGTTGGTAGAGGGAAGAGGAAGCAACCAGACTGGTTTGAGGATAGTGAGGAGTTGTTGTCACCTCTGATCAAAGCCAAGGATGATGCTCACCTGAGGATGATACAGTGCAATACTTCAGCCAACCGGAAAGAGTTTAGGAGGCATCAGAGAAAGGTAAAGATTGCAGTGGACAATGCTAAGGAAGAATGGATATGCAGGGTTGCCAAGGAGGGGGAAGCTGCAAAAAAGGATGGTTGCACAAGGTGGAAGAGTATCAGGAAGTTGCAGCTGGCTCATGCTGGAAGAAGACCAACAAGACCCACTGCTGTCATGAAAGAAAATGGAAGTTTGACTCAGGGTCCCGAGGAGGTAAGAGCCAGATGGCATCAGCATTTTGTAAAGATACTTAACATACCCTGCGCATTCAATGATGAAGTGATTGACACTCTGCCACTACTCCCACCACACTTGGATTTGGATATGCCACCAACTGAAGAGGAATTGATGCAGGCTCTAACCAAATTGAAGATGAGAAAGGCAGGAGGAAAGTCTGGTGTCCTTCCTGAACTAATCCTCCATGGTGGTGTAGATCTGTGGGATAGAATGCTGGAGGTGATGCAGAAGGTGTGGGAAGAAGGTAAAGTGGTGAGAGACTGGCAGGACGCAGTAGTTGTTCCAATCCCAAAGAAAGGTGACCTGAAGCAGTGTGACCATTGGCGTGGAATAAGTTTGTTGGATGTGGTAGGGAAGGTACTAGGCAGAATTGTACAGGGAAGATTGCAAGTGATTGCTGAAAAAATTCTGCCAGAGTCACAGAGTGGGTTCAGGAAAGGACGTGGTTGTGCAGACATGATTTTTGTTGCTAGACAGCTTGTGGAGAAAGCGAGGGAACATGGTGAATCATTGTATGTGTTGTTTGTAGACTTGAGGAAGGCTTACGATTCAGTGCCCAGGCAAGCCCTATGGAAGGTCCTAGAGAAGTATGGTGTGCCAGAAAAAATGTTGAATGTTGTGAAGTCTTTCCATGAGGGGATGCATGCTGAGGTTAGAGTGGGTTCGACTGTAACTGATAAGTTTGAGGTCCGGAATGGCTTACGGCAGGGATGTACCCTGGCACCCACTTTATTTAATATCTACTTTAGTGCTATGGTGGCTGATTGGCGCAATAGGAGTAGTGGTGCAGGAGTGAGTGTGTTATATAAGCATGGTAGGAAGTTGGTTGGGGACCGCACAGCTAAGTCTAGATTGAGTGAGATGAGAGTAACTGAGTCCCAGTTTGCTGATGATGTGGCATTGTATGCAACCTCTCGGGATAGTTTTGAGTCAGTAGCAGCAGAGTTTGTAAAAGTGGCAAGTGAATGGGGGCTGACTGTGAGTACTGAGAAGACAAAAGGGATGGTTGTTGGTGAGGGATTGAATGAGAGTGATGTCAGACCAGTGCAGGTGGAGGGTGGCTCTGTGGATGTAGTCCAGGACTTCACATACTTGGGTGCTAACATCTCAAGAGATGGGGAGATCACTAGTGAGATGACTAGAAGAATTGCTAGAGCAGCTAGAGCATTTGGATGTTTGAGGGTGCCAGTATTTAAGAACAAAGACCTCTCATTGGCCACAAAGAGAGCAGTGTATAGGTCAGTTGTTCTAGCTGTATTACTGTATGGAGCTGAAACTTGGACAATGAAGGCTGTGCATACAAGACGTTTGAATTCTTTTTATAACCGTTGTATTCGGACAATCCTGGGTGTGACGAGGTACCAACAATGGAATGAAAGATTAACATCTCATAGCCTATCACATAGGTTTGGCTTGCAGCACTCCATCTCTGATATCATTCTGGAGCAGCGTTTAAGATGGCTGGGTCATGTGGGTCGCATGGATGAAGAAAGGCTTCCAAATAGATTGTTGTTTGGGGAGCTTAACATGAAGAGACCATGCCACGGGGCAAAGAAGAGGTGGAGGGATGTTCTGAAAGTGGATTTGCAGGCAATTGGTGTGTATGATAGATGGTATGAGTTGTGCCAGGACAGGAAGGGGTGGTTTCATCTGTGTTTAGATGGTGTAGAGAAAATTTCAACATCCAGGCGATGGAACACCTGTTCAGCTAACAAGCAATCTGAATTAAGAACACTTAGTTGTGCCTGTGGAAGGAAATTTCGAAGACAAGGAGATCTGACCAGACACCAACATTTCTGTGTGATGCCATCATAAGCTAAGTTTATTGCCATTGGTCCTGGATTCATCCAGGACACTGCCATCATGGTACTTCGTACCATGGGCAGCTTCTAAGTTCTAAGTTCTAAGTGTGTGTGTGTGTGTGTGTGTGTGTGTGTGTGTGTGTGTGTGTGTGTGTGTGTGTGTGTGTGTGTGTGTGTGTGTGTGTGTGTGTGTGTGTGTGTGTGTGTGTGTGTACATTCATATATATATATACATATATGCATGTGTGTGTGGGTGGGTGTATGCCTGCATGTGTGAGTGAATGAGTAGTTATGCTCTTTAATTAACGACCTCAGGGTTGTGAGTTCAAACCCCAGCCCTGACAGGAATTGATTTGGTTTTTCATCATCTTTTTCTCACACCAGTCCACCCAATTGTGATGAGGACCTGGAATTTTCTAGGGTGCAAATTCATTGGACATGGCTTATCAATCAGCTAAGGGTTCCAGTGGGATTTTGGGTAACCACACCCATAAGCTGAGAATCTTGGTCAGCCCTCCTGCAAGCTCCTAGCCCAACTCCTGGAGTTACCTTGCAGTGGCTCTTAGTGCCTGCATAGTGCACAGGCACCTTGATTATGTCAGGTGCACATAACTGTGACAGCAGCTACAAATTTGCATCTTTTTTTTTCATTTTGTGCATGTGTGTTTGTATTGTATGAAGCATGAGTGCATATGTGTGTTTTTATAAAAATTACTTTAATTTCCATTTACACAGCTTCACTATGATTCGGTGATCCTATTGATCAAAAACCCATTCAATGCATTTGTGGCAGAAATGAATCGTAAGCTCACTTTCTCTTCTAAAGTGAATGTGGCTGGCAATATGCACACTGGTACTTTCAATGAAACATATTTCATGAAAAACTTGAACTGGAAAGATTTCATCAAAACTTGGATAGCTAAATGGAAAAAATATTTTAATTGGACGATCAATATCCCTGAAGGACATACCATTCTCGTTATTCGTTATGAAGATCTGAAAAATAATGTGATTAATGGAATGAGAAAAAACTTCTTGATTTCATTCGTTACAAGACAGCAGGTATTTACATGATCACTTATGCTTGTACCTTTAACAGAGATTTTTTTTTTTTTTTTTTTTTTTTTTTTTTTTTTTTTGTAAGAAGTGTTAGTTATTCAAGTAAATTCATCCTCCTTTTAGCCAGGCAAAGCTGGGTACCCAGAGGTGAGAAATAATTTAGCCTGAACAAACATTGCCATTAAATATTTATAGCAAACTATGGAAAGGCTACTACTACTACTACTAGGGTAGGAAACTATTTCTGTTAAATGTAAAAATTAGAGAAATTTTGTTTTCCAGAGGTTCTAATATTCAATAAATATAATTTTAGAGTCAGACTAATTATAATATATGGTTAAGCTTAAAAAAAAAAAAAAAAAAAAAAAAAAAAAAAAAAAAAAATGGGGGCAAATGCCCCTTTTGCCACTGCAATGTGTACATGAAACATTATAAAAGCCACTGAAAGCACCATTTCTAGACCCATAAAAGAGGCAGGGGAAGGGATGGTTAATTGGATTCAAAGAACCAAACCTTTCTTGCCAATTTATATACTTTTAGTTTCCTCAATAACCCCCATGTTGCTGTAAATTAATTTTCTTTTAATATTCTCAATACTGTCTGAAATTTCACTTTACTTTATTACATTATTTTTTTGTCACCAGGAGTCCCTGGTGTAGATAACAGGCCTTGTTACACCACTTTGGGAATTGGGAATGGTCAGGCCAGGGAATGAGTGTGGCTATATATTTGTGGTTACAAAAAAATAAACAATAACCATTTAATATGCATATTTAATACAAAATAAACCTCAAAATACAAACATATACCAATAACGTAGGCAAATCTATGCAAAGGTACCAAAAACACGAATGTAAAGTTCAGTTTTACTATTAAAGAATGCATTAGTTATATACATAGTTATGTTGTCAGTTGAATTCTTTTGAACATGCTGTGTCATAATATTATTCAAGTGTTCCTGACTTTATTCACAATGCAAAATGCAAAAGTAATTTACTTTTTTCATCTTGGGACAAGGCTAATATATTTTTTTCATTTAATTTTTCCTTTCTCTTTGTTTGTCAAATGATCAGTATTCTAGATGAGCTTTTGGGATTTATTGAGGAGGCATGCACCATGTGGATCAAACCAACATTTTGAAGTACTGCCACTGGTACCAGTTGGAATGGTTCCATCACATAAACTTGACAGTAACAATTGTGCAACTTTTATACTTATCTTCTCCACCATTAACTTTACCTTGTGAAATGTTTATATGAGAAAATAAAGTTCATTAATAAATTTTAAATTTATTTTTCTAGTGTTCTTAAATTCATTCACAATGAAAAACCCAAAAGTATTTTCTTTTTTCTTTTTTTTTCAAATAAGTGTCCCAAGTACATGGGGTATTGGATAATGTGTTAAGGACTCACTTCTTTATGGGGTGGGATATGATCTACCCACTTATAATAATAAAGCAATATAACTGAGATTCTGTGTGACACATATCAATGATCCCTTGTGTTCTGCTTTGGTTCTACTTAGGTCATCTCTCCTAAGGTTGTATTGGCAATTAGGTTCTGTTCGGTGGCATCCAGGCAGAGAATCAAACTCCACATGCTATGAACTAAAAGCTAGTTTAGTATTAAAAATCTAAAGCTAGTTTAACATCAGCTTTGTTTCACTTTTTCTCAAGGTCAACATGTGGATGAGCTGCAACCTTTGTAATATAGTTGCTCAATCTTTTCCCAGTTGTTCAATAGGTATTGTTCAATATTACCTGTCATTAATAAGCACTTCATTGTTACCACAAAACATATTCAAACTGGAGTGTTGTGGTAAGCATTTACCAATTAAGCTGAACTGCAACTGTTGGTCACAGATACAGTTGTAGCCATGCACCAAAAACAGTTGATATGAAGGGAGCTTCAGCTGCAGTATTATTTCCTCAAGTTGCACTAGGGTAGTATTAAATTATAATATGATTAACACAATATTTGTAGTCATTTGATATAATGATCTGAAACATTGATAATGCAAAGTCCTATACAATGTGGGTTGGAGTGGGACACAGATACACACCCACCACTCAGACAGCTTTTCTTATTGCTCAAGAAGCAAAATTATTCTTGGCCACCTGCATAAAAGGTCAAGATATTTCTAATGAAAAGTTAACCCCCAAAAATATTATAGTTATCATTTTAGTCTCCACCCACCCACCCACACACTGCACAAACAGACAGACAGACATTTACCTGAGAGTGCACTGTGTGCATAGAAGTGTTAAGACTTTAGCAGTATTGCAGCATCACATCTTCATCTTTAGCAGGGTATTTATTTATGGTTGTCATGTCCAGGATTTTGAGAGAAAAAAAGGGGGGGGGGGGGGGGGGCAAATAACCGTGACTATATGAGGCATTGCCATTTAATTCTTATAGCAAATGATGGACATGCTGCTACTAAGGTAGAACATTATTTCTATAATGATAGAGAAATAAGAGAAATTTTGTAAGCAGTGATTTTTCCAGGGGTTCTGATATTCATTAAATATAATCTTAGCCTAAGACTAATCATGTACTTTCAAGCTTAAAAAAATTTTTTTAAGAAATAAAAAAAACTTTTGCCCCCCTCTGGCTACGCCACTGCAGCCTTACACTAACAATTCTGACACAGACAAACCTTATTTCCATTAATTTCATATCGATCTCAACTGGAGGTGGTCGGCCAGGAGTTTTTAGACGTGATGACCCGATATGCTGAACTACTTATTAAATAGTCTTGAGATGAGTTATACCAGAGCTTTATCGAGTGTCGCTGTGTTTCAAACTCTCTGTTGGTGCTACATCTTATGGCAGTATGACTTTGTACCACATATTTACGGACTGGCCAAGATAGAGCCCAAGTCTGAGTCCAAACTAAGTGAGTTGCCATACAAGCCAAGTGAATTGTCATACAAGCCATGTGAGGTTCCCATTGAAGGATTCAAGGCATGGAACAAAGGGGTTGTCACTGTTATCAAACCTGAGATAAAGAAAAATTGTTCCAAGATCATCTCTGGTGATATATTGGAAATCAAACAGGTCACCCAACTCAGTGTGGACTGGAAAAATAAATTTTCTCATGAGATGTTTTCAACAAAGTCACAAAATATATTTAAAGAAATGTTGTGGAATTGCAAGAAGTTGGGTGAGTATTTGACCAACAATCTTTACAATACAGAGTTGGAGATCAATTTCCCTGTTGCTTACATCTTTGTGGTCTATGACAATCCACAGCAAATTCTACGCCTTCTCAAGTTGCTGTATAGACCACAGAATGTCTACTGCATCCACCATGACAAGAAGTCTGTTTTCCATTCTTTCTTTAGTCGGCTTTCCATGTGCTTACACAACATCATCACTGCCACAAAATTGATTGATGTGATGTGGAGTGACTCCACTGTAATGGAGGCTCAGGTTGGCTGCATGTCTGACCTGGTAAATTATAGAGAGAAGCAGGACAAAAACAGTCAATGGAAGTACGTCATAAACCTCTGTGGAAAGGAATTACCACTGCATAGCACTAAAGGGATAGTGAAAAAGCTTATATCCATGAACGGCACATCTTCCATCAGTACTCGGTCCATTCCAGTTTCAGAACGGCAAACCATGAGCAGACTGAAGAATAAAATGTTGCCATATAACTTGACCTTCTACAAGGGCATGGCTTACGTGGCCCTGTCTGCATCATTTGTTACATTCCTAGTGAGAAATACCACTGCCCAGCTTCTATTCAATTTTTTTAAGGATACCGAAATTCCTGATGAACACTTTTATCCCACCTTGTTTCACATGCCGGGAGCCCCAGGTGGCTACACAGCAGAGATAGCACATGGGAAATACTTTAAAGTGAGTCACTATATTTGGATGAGAAACCAGGCAAACCAAAAGGTAAATACGACATGCAATGGGAATACTGTTCATAACATATGCATAGTCAATCATGCTGATCTTCCTCGAATCATGCTGGAGACCAAGAATGGAAGCACAGCTCTGTTCCACAACAAATACTTCATAGAGGACAACCATGTGATCATGGACTGCATGGAAGAGAAAATAGTAGCCATGAACAAACTGGAGTATGAGCTTGAGTGCTCAAAGAGACCAGGTCTAGAGGAATAAAGACTATATCCATTTTATCCATTTTCTCTTGATTTAACTGTTTTTGTTCCATTGTCATGTTCAAAATTATTATAATAAAATAATATTGAACCATACTATTGTATGAAACACACAAAGGCATTTTCAAAAGTATTATCAAAATTATGAAGGTACTGTCCAGGAAAACACACAGCCTGGTGTGTGCCTTCGTGCATGCCTGCACGTGTGTGCTCTACATGCAATTGCAGGCCATAAATTATCCTTTGCTAAAATAGACACATAGTGAACACAATAATGTATGGTCTCTCTTTTGTCTATCACATAAATATTTATTGTTTGATATCTTTTTCTTGGCTGTGTAGGTTTATTTTTGTGGTTTCCTTGGTGTTTTTTTTTGGTTTTTTTTTTTGAAAAGTCAATCCTCATTGTGCATGTTTAACAAACATATTCCCTCAATTTCTGTTTTTGAAATTGTAGTTTGAATGTGCCAGACAATGATGTTGGAAGTTCAGTTGTTACCATACACCACTGACATTGGTTTGAAATCTTGGATGGAATAATTTTTATATTAATACTATTTCTGTGGCTTTTTTTTTTTTTTTTTTTTTTTTTTTTTTTTTTTTTTTTTTTTTTTTTTTTTTTTTTAGGAATAAGCACTTTTGGCACTTCTTTTGCTTTCAACACTGTTCCTCCTGTGAAATTATGATAGTCTTAATTTTGGTTGTACAGAAACTTAATTTTGTTGTACATGAATAGTGGTGAGTAGAGGTTGTGGGGGGTGAGTAGAGGTTGTGGGGGGTGGTGAGGGTCAAGGTGGTTAGTGAGAGCACAGATTTCTGTACCTTCAGCTGCTCTCCCAAAGCAGCAGTCCCTTGCAGCAATAGGATTTCATGAAACAGTATTTCTGAGTTCAACTTTTTTTCTTTTTCTTTTTTTAAAATGCTGATAGGTTTTTAATTTGTCAACTTGGCAGGTAATGTTTAAATAAATTAACATCTCTTTAAAATGGTAGCATGTTAAAGCCTATGCATTTCCTTTGATGAAAATAAAATGTTGGTGGTGGAAGAGCCTTTTTTGGTTTTCTTTTAGATAATACACCTGAACAATGGGGAATGGAAAAATGGGACATAACAGAGGTTACTTCCTCTTACCTGAATATCATATCTGCCAATTTTCAACCAAATCTTTTCAGCCATTTGGCAGGTTATCTGTACCCACACATACATATAAATATATAAACACCACTAGCTCTATTAGTATAAGATTGATCCTTTTTTTCTACGTAATTGAGACATGCTCCATGTGTGTGTGTGTATCATTCTATGTGAGTGTAGGTGTGACACTGCAAATGATTGTTGAGGAATTGCTGCCACCATCTCAGAGTGGTCTCAGGAACAGGCCAGGCAGTGGTTGTGTGGACATTGGGGAAGACAGGAGAGCACAATGATTCACTGTACACTCTGTTCCTTGAGCTGAGGAAGCCTAAGATTCTGTATGTATCTGAACAGGCACTGTGGCAGGTGTTGGAAAAGTATTGTTTTCACCCCAAGATGTTAAGCAACATTCAGTGTTCATGAGGTGTTAGAGTCACTAGTGCAAGTCCAACGAACCCCAGTGACTCTGCCTTCCTCCACCTGCACAGAGAGAGATGGCTGCAATTATTGTCTTGTGGTTTATTGATTTCCTGTATCACACTCACCAGTATATAAGTCATCACTTCTACTGTTAGTGTGGTTGTCATGGTAATAGGGCTAAGACCAGAAATTTTTTCATTAGTGCTGTCACTTATGGTCAATTTTGTGCACTGCCAGACCAAACCATGAATATTTGCAAAGGAACTGAGTGGAGTACAGTATATTAAAGCATTTCACAAGGGATGCCACTACATCAGTGTTTCACACTTCAGAACAGTCACTATTTTTCTCTAAATGCAAAGGTGCATTTTCTCTACATAAAAATTGTACAGCAAAATTAAAAAAGGAAAACAAAACACAAGATATTGAGGGCATGAAGTGTCACACAGTCACCGCAACAATGGCAAAGAGCTGGCTCATTCAAACTACAATTTTTAAGCTGATACTTCTAACCATAGTAAAGGAAATATGTTTGTCAACAAAGCAGATCACAAAATTGTTTACAAAATATAAATAGGCAACTGGAATAAAGAACTTAGACTTTGTAGATCAAATTACCACCAAAAAAAAAGGCAAACATTCCTGCTTTTCAAGACTCCTTACAATTTAGTCAAGATTCTGTCACTTCGCTCAGCTTTCCTCAAATATATGTTTTAGCTATATCAAGGTGTGTACCAAGCTTCACACATAGGGTACTGTATATGGAAGACTCCTACACTGGCAGAAAGGGGATAGCAAGCACATTTGAAGTAGTCAGGTCAGGAAGTGGATGTGGGTGAATGGGTGTGGTTGCAACTTGATGTTTTTCCTTGATGTTAATATATCAGTGTTCACATGCATGCGTGCGTGCGTGCATGCATGCATGCTTATGTACCTACTGTGTGTGTATTTTTTTTTCCTTCCTCAGGAAAACCTTGATATTTTGAAATGAAACTCTGATGGAACAATTTACATTAGTATTTATTCTCTCTCTCTCTCTATATATATACTAGCAGCATATACCCGGCGTTGCTCAGCCAATATCAACATGAAACATAATAAAAACAACTCAAATTTTGGCCTGGTTGGCCCTTTAATTAGCTTTGGGTAGCCAAAACAACTTCCAGTTCGTGTGGCCAATATCAAACCACACACATTGCCACACCCACATGTAGTTAATAATGCTCACCCAATTACTTTGACTCTGTATGCCAAATTTTAGCATGATTAGTCCATAAATGAGTATTTGGCAGGCGTAATGTTATCCTATGGTTGTGGCCAGGACCAACCTACACCCAGTGACACACGCACACACATGTGATCAGTAATACTCACCCAGTTTCTTAGAAGTGCCATTCCAAATTTTATTCTGGTTGGTCTGTTCATTAGCTTTGAATAGCCAAAACAACTTCCAGTGGCTGTGGCTATGGCCAGACCACACCCATATTTGTTTAATAATGCTTTCCTTGGTACTTGGTAACCATATGCCAAAATTTTACCTGATTGGTCTCTGATTAACTTTTTTTAAAGCAAAAATTACTTCCTGTGGGTGTGGCTATGACTAAACCTCACCCATTACAATGCCCACATGTATTTAATAACACTCTCCCAGATTCTAGGAGAGTATATACCGAATTTTGGCCTTTTGGTCCAAGTGTTTAGCATTGGTGCCTAGACACAAACATATTTACAAATCAAAATATATATTAAAGTGTGTTTGTTGATCTAAATCCTTTGGTCCAAGCGTTATTCGAAAGTTGATTTTGCACACATATGGGAAGAGGTGTAGCCAGGAGTAATCCCACCCATGTTACTCCCAAAGACAAGTGGTGTATACATACCATATATCAAGTCTGTCGCTCCTAGGGTTTGTTTAGCCAAAGTACATTTTTGGCCTCTATTTGGCCTGACATGAAAACAGGAGTGTGTGTGGTCATATAAATGCACTTAAAACATTCCTCAGATTATATTGATTCTAATATATATGGATTCATTGGTTTAACTCCCAAAGTTCAAGTGTTTCTGCTGATAAACCATTTTTGGCACTTTTAGCTTTACATAGGAAAAGGAAGAGGTGTGGCCAGGTGGAACCCAGCCCATGTTACTCGAAGAGTGAAGTAGTATAAGCATATTGGCAAGCTCAATGAGTGGGTGTTTGGACACTATGTGGAAGTTGATTTGTAATTAAGAAATTTGGGTGTGTGTGGTCAACCTGAAGAAAGTGGTCCTGGTAGGACAACTGGGAATGTTATCTGCCATGGCTGAGTTTGTTGAGTAAGAATCCCCACAGAGTTCAGTACCTCTGCTTGTGTATTAATAAATAGCATAGACCCCAAGATAAAATATTAATTTTTTTTTCTTTTTTCTTTTTTTTTTAGCAACAAAAAAAGTGTAAATCCATGGAACTAATCTATAATATTAAAATATGACACAATTATAACACACATAATGAAGTGAGTACGAAAGTGATAAAAGTGGTTGTTGTTCTCCATTTCTTGGTGATTTACAGCCCATATGTAACTAACGAGTACAATAGATTGTAATGTGTATAGCCAGAAAATCTCTTGTAGAAATGACAGTTGATGTTCCCATAATTGAAGAGAGTACATAGTCAGGTATAAAATATTTGTCTTCTTCCGTTGCTTTAGTCATTCTTCAGCATTTCAACCAACACGATTAATTCTATGAGTTTTGGATAAAGAGTTCAACTTTTGAAACTGTCCTATCAAACTCTTTCATATCACTCCATCTCTTGCAAATTTCTGGGTGCTCACTAAATGTACTGCAGTTCAGTGTTGCATGCTCTCCACTCTCAGCCAGTACTTCATCTCTGAGCCACAAGCAGGAATATTTAGCAGTTGCCTCTCCTAGCTCTATCAAGCTTCTTGTGACTGTGGAATTGACATTACTAGAAGTGTTGAGCTCGATCTTGGCTGAGTAGAAGTTGCAAGTGATGTCCAGAGCATCTTGAATCTTATGAGTCTCACTAATATCAAATGAAGAGATATTAACTGTTTTCAACAAGTCATCACCCTGGAAAAAATTAATAATAAAATTGAATCTATATACCTACTCATAGGGGCAGAAAATATATGGATATTTCTTTCAATTTATCATTATTTGTAATGTAAGATGATATAAAACTTTCCTTTCTTATTATTTTTAGTTGTGGAAAAGTTGCATAGTGAGATAATATAGAGATGAACTAGCTATTGTGCTTTTTAGAAGCTGTTTTAAAGTTTTTGTTGTATAATTTGAACTAGCTAAAGCATATCTGTTGCAATGGGAACTATTCTAGCACTTACTGAAGCACTGTAAAGCTCTTTTAAGGCAAACTTTATATGTTCCAATAAATTGTCACTGTCAGCACTGCGGGTCTCTCTGGGTTGAGGAGGTGCAGCAGATGCTGAAATGAGGAGAATGGCAGTTACAAGGACGGGAAACCCAGAGGTGGACATTACAGGCGGTCTTAAAGATCGGAGCTGGGCTTACTGGAGTTATGATTTCCGTATATATTTTTTTACCTACTGTAGAGCACGCTGGTCATTTTATATCCTCCAATTACAAACACAGCCGGTAATTTAGTCTGGCTCTGCTGTTGTTCAGCATCGTTGTTTCAGCGCTGAGGGATATCCCCCATCCCCTCGGTTACTACACAGGTCGGTTCTGATACCATTCACTGTTCACGTTCACTTGAGCCCTGAAGTCAGCGGTTAATTGCCATAGTGACGCGTGCTTGCTTCAGCCTATTAATTTCGCCCAAAGTGGTTTAAGGTGTGCTTGCGCCAAAACAAAAACAAGGACACACAAAAAACAGGTAGGACGCACAAAAAAGAAAACACAGCATGACAAGTACACTTCACGGTGTGGAGGTTTACAACAAGGCTACGGAGGCTTAGTTTAGGTAAGCCAAGCTAGACGGTCAATATAAGGTGCATAAATCTGGGCATCTAGGTGCAAGATGGTAGTTTGAATGCTGGCAGATCAGTTGTTCTGGTTGTTGCTGCTCTATTTATGAGACAAGAGAAACAAAATTCAGCTAAGTGGTGTCTAAATACGCACTAAACAATAGCTACATGCAATACAGGTTGGAAGAGCCAATGTTACATTGGTTATGAAGGAACCCTTGCTGCTTCCAGTAACCTCAGCCCCAGTAGAACTGGCAAATTCTTCATTGGGGTTCATTAGGTCACCCAAGAGGAATTCTATGACAGAAAACCAGTTAAGTGTATCTCTTTTGCTTGGCTGCCATATTGTTATTTGTGATAGCATTAATCTTGATGATGTTACAGATATAATGTGTTGTTATAGTTGTTTTTAGTATTGTCAATCTATTTTTCTTTTTATTTGGCACGCATTATACTTTATCAACAGAGGTGAACGCATTGACTGGAAAAATAAAAATGCATGTTGTAGTACATGAGCATTAACTGCAAATATATATCATTTGATGAAGATATAGGTGTCCAATGCTATTTGTAAAGTTAACTCTAATCCATCATGATGGTTTTATTAAAGAAATTCCCAGTTTAATTGAAATTAGGGAATGTCAGTCTATTATAGAGTATTTAAATTGTACTTAGGTTTCAAGTTAAATTTTAAAAATAGCATCTCGAATGAAATGACATTTATATCTATATTTTTTTAGGAAAATACCCTTCCCATCTCTAAAGATCGCAAGCCTACATATCTTTAAAGTCTTTTTTTTTCTTCTTCTCAGTATTTTCCATCCTTCTTTCTGCTATATTCCATTTTATTCATTTCTTTAATTTAAAATTATTCTTTACAGCCTATTTTTTGGGGTTTTTTAAATTTTTAATATCATTTAAATTACTTGTCATACTTTTTTGTTGTATTTTATCCCTTTCAATTTTGTAAAATTTTGTTAATTTTATTTCACTTTAAATTACCCCTCAAACACTATTTTTACACTTCAGTATTGGATATATATATATATATATACACACACACACGATCCACCTTGTTGTTGATGACTATCATCAAAAGAAGGATATTAGAAAATCATAAAAACACCAAGCTGAAGGTTTTCAGGGTTGGTGGTTTAGATTCCAAACCAGAATTTTTTTTACTATTATTTTTTTATTATTATTAAATATATTTGCATGAAATTGCGGCCTTTGGCCACATTGATTACTAGGCCCACCTTCCGTGGGCTGTGGTCACGAAATTGTCTTAAGGAAGAACATATCTTATGGGAGAACATGTTTCTCTGGAGTATATATCTTTCAGGATGACATGTCTTATGAGAGCATATGTCTTAAGGGAGGTCATGCTTTGTTAGAGCAAATGTCTTATGGGATGTCATGTATTGGTGGAGTGCATTGTGTTTTGCTGGAAGACATGTCTTACTGGAGGTCATGTTCTTCATGAGGGTATGTATTACAGGAGGGCATGTTTTGCAGTTTGAGATGTCTTACGTTTTAATGGGGATATGCCATATAGGAAGCCATGTATTATATGAGGGCACGTCTTACAGGTGGATATATCTTTAGGAGTACATGCACTATGAGTGGACATGCATTATTAAAACACATGATTTAAAGTCAGATATATCTTACTTGAAGGCATGTTCAACATGAGGACATGTTTTGTAGGACTGCATGTTATGCAGGAGGTCATGTATTACTGGAAGACATGGTGTAGTTGTGGTCATGTCTTTTATGAGAATTTGTGTTGTAGAAGAACATGTCTAGTACGTGGGCATGTCTTACAGGTCTGTGTAGAAGCTGTAACCATTTAAACTGCATTGGGTTTAGGCAACTGTTGAGGTTTTTGTCCTTCAATAATTTTTTTTCTCTTAGACATGCTTTTCAAGTATGTATTGTTCGAATTTTTTTTATAAGTCCATCCGATTCATGCATGCTTGACAAAATAGCCCCTGAACTATGGTTAAATGCATCAGTTTTAAAATTGTATTAGGAATGAGCCAGACAATGGTGATGGTAGGTCCAGATGTTAGCATACACCATCAAGATTGGTTTGAAATGTTTGCAGGATAAATTTTTATATTAATACTATGCAGTGAAATCTTTGGTAGCCATTATTTTGGTTGCACAGGAAATTAATTTTGTTATACAGGATTGTGTTGAGTGGAGGTTGGGGGGGGGGGGGGGGGGGGGAGGGCAAGAAGTAGTCCCTTGCAGCAATTTGTTTTTGTGGCACACTAATTCTGAGTGCAATAAATTTTATCCGCCCTTTGAAATTGCTGATAAGTTTTTTCTTGTTAACTTGGTGGGCATTGTTAAAATTCATTAACATCTCTTTGAAATGGTATCGTGTGAATGCCTATGCATGCCCTCTAATAAAAATAAAATGGCGGACATGAAATATCTTTTTTTGAGCTTCTTTTAGTTACTCCACTTGAACAATGGGATGTGGACAAATGGGACATAGCCCAGGTTACTTTTGTTTATCTGACTATCATATCTGACAATTTTCAACCAAATCTTTACAGCCATTTGGCAGGTTACCGTACATATATATATTAATATATATATATATACACCACTAGCTCTATTAGTATAAGATATATGTATATACATACATGCATGCATGCATGCATAAACGAAGGCACGGACTCAAACACACATACAAATGCAAGCACATGAGCGTGCGCGCCCTCGCGCTTGCACACACACACACACACACACACACACACACACACACACACACACACACACACACACACACACACACACACACACACACATTCCCAATTCCTTTTCATAGTGGAAGATTAACTTCACTCATAAATTGACATTGATGGGTTTCAGTCTGATTCAGCTTCTTTTTTTTCCCATGGCTTTTCTAAAAAGGGGACCCACACCCTGTGTCTGATTCTGGTTATTTATCATTCATTTACAGCCAGCAATTTCAGATGTAAAGATCAATCACAAGAAGCCATCTTTTTCTTTAAAAAAATGTTAATTGCTCCTCTTGTTTTCCCCTAGGAATCAATTAGGAAATATCTGGTTTTTTTAGAATATGTTTTAGTTCCTGAATGGATTCCTGTTACTGTGGAAACAAGTTTGAGCTTAAAAAATATGACTTGAATGGTTGCACTATTGTTCAAGATATCAGTGGGGAAAGATAAAGATCATAAGTAGCCATTGCACACATGACCTTAGGCAGGATGGATTGTCATTGTTCTAGTGAACACCATAACTCATTTCAGTGTTAATCTGTATGAGTCCCAATGGAGCTAAATGTACAGCCATGTGTTCTGTTTATACAATGAAAGGTTCTGTAAGAGATACTATAGATAAACTATAAAAAGCAGTTATGCATATATTATTATTAGCAGACATACTCTTGTTGGTGAGCATTTAACACAGAGAGATGGAACACCCACATTGTGTGTGTTGCTATATGAGTGTTTACTTATGGTTACTGCAGTCATATGCAGCATAATACCCTTTACCAGTCAAATAAGCACACTTGAATAAGAGGGAGCATCACACTGTCTAAGTGGAGTTGCACATGGTTAGGCATGATTGGCTATAAGTTGGTAAGTTGGTGTACAGCCCTGAATAGTAGCTCAAGTTGAGGGTTGACAGATTTCAGTTTTAATAAATAAAAAAAAAAAGGGAAAAAAAAAAGCACAGTCCAGAGATTAAAAAATGCTTTAACCCAATAAGTCCTAGCTTCTCCTCCAAGGTTGGAATGTTCATCTAAATTGTTTTTGACCTTTAATTTCCTCGACAACTCAATTATAAATTAATCAACAGGTAATAATTTCAAGGTGCACTACATTTCCTTTATTTTGTGGAGATGAGAAGGGGTACCAACTCTTAATGCAGCCACAAAGAGTTGTCAAATTAAAACTGGTTCCTCCAATCCAGCTCCCATTTTCCTCAGAGCATGGCTTCTCTTCTCTCTCTCTCCCCCCCCCCCCCCACCTTTTCTCTGCCAAATAAATCCTCATTTGGCATGCAAAGCCAAATGACTACAGATGCTACTCACCCTTTCAAATTTTCAACCAGTCAAATAATTCCTTATTTGGCATGCAAAGCCATGGTTCCTCAAACTACTTGTTCATTTGTTTATTTGTATTAACAGAAAACCCGCCCTACCCTTGGTTTTTAAGTCAGCCACCTGCAGAAACAAACGTTTAGTTTGCTTTATGTAGCATGTAGAGATTATTGGTACTAACCTCATTAATCAAACAAACAAGAAAAACATGCACATACATATACACATACAAAACTCATTTACATAAATAGGCAATAAAAATATATATTAAAAATTTAAAAAAAACAACCCTAATAACATTTCCTGGAACAATAAAATGTAGATATATAACATACTTTTACTGCTTCTAGCATAAAAAAACAACCTAATTAAAATAATAAAGTTAAAAATTAAAAAAAAAAATTTTTTTTAAAGAAAGGAAAATGCAACAAATAAACATACCAACAAAATACCACGAACACCACTTCATTACAACAAAAAGACAACAAAAAAGCCAACTAAGATACTTGAAAGGAACACAGGCAACAAAAAAATTGTAAAAAAAAAAAAGGCAACAAAAAAAACAACTAACCAATTATGAAAGCAAACTCTTATCTATTGAGAAGATGGAAAAGTTCTGCTGGCTGGATGGTAAAACTGGAGCACAGCATTGTGAGCTGTAGCAGCAGATAGTCACCGCTGCTGAATCACTTTATTGTGGGACAGAAAGTGCACCAGGCAAGATATTAACAAATATTCCTAGATCATACATAATTAATTCATGATTATACTTTCACTTTATTATTCTTTTTTTGATTCACACATCATTTTTTTTTCTCTATTCAAATGATCTATAATTTTTTATTATTTTACTCACATATGAAAATAATCCCTTTTCAGGAGTTTGAACTTATGAAACCGCCTCTACTGCTAATGCATGTGCCCAGCAGCTTATGACATTACATCATCCAAACAAGATCTTTTTCTTTTAATTATATTTTTCTTTTCATAAAATGGCATCAAATAGTGATGCTGTTAATGTTTTGAAATATTCAATTACAATTGATTATCAAGGATGTTGTGGATAAATAAAATCACCCCATCATTCCGTTATGCTTTACTGCTATTATTTCATCATAATTCTCTTCTCCCCCTTTTTTAAATTTACTCCCAATTAGTCACAAAATTATGCTAGTACAATCTAACAAGGCCTAAATTTAAGGCAAGAAAGGTCAATGATAATCAAAAAATATATATCCAAGATTGTACATAGTAACAACCCATGATCATATACGCGATGTTTGTGATCTAGCTTAAGAGTAAGGTAAGGTCACAGAAAAAGGTAACAAAATTGTATAATTATGAGAAAAAATACCAGAATTATAATACATTGATATTGATTGATCAGTCACACACAACATTTATACACAAAAACAATGCTACAGAAACATTCCTCTAGCATCCGTGGAAAGCCACATTCACAGATAGACAGATTGAATGTCTTTATGTTTGAAAAAAGACACGACGTAGAGAGCAACATCAAAATAGAAGCACATCAGTTATTCTGCCCATTCCAGTGTGACTCGTCTCCATTCCATACTGTGACACTCCTACTTGGTCACTGTCAGTCAGTACACGATGATTCACTGGGTAAATATAACAAGGGTAAGGTGAATAATATCTTGTCTGCTCTAGTTTATAGTATCAATGGCTCAGTATCAATGGCTCACTACCAATGGCTCACTACCAATGGCTCACTACCAATGGCTCACTACCAATGGCTCACTACCAATGGCTCACTACCAATGGCTCACTACCAATGGTTCACTACCAATGACTCACTACCAATGGCTCACACCAATGGCTCACTAGCATGGGCATGGTCTCTATAGGCATAAACACTAGCAATCTAGTGCGGGCATGGTCTCTATAGGCATAAACACTAGCAATCTAGTGCATTATGAGTATTACTAAAAGTCTTGCATTGAGCAAGCAATTTGCATTAAAAAATAATCTGCTCAAGATGCTGACCTAAGACAATGAGTTTCTTAGTACCCACAATTCTGGGTTCTGGGAGGAGTTTAACAGATTAACAGAGTTAGCCAAATAAGTATTAGGATCAGTCCCAATTACCAATGTACCTATTACACAAGAGGTTTCACATACAATTATAGGTACGAAGAATCTCCAATCTAATTCATTTGAAGAATTTCAATGGAATGATTGGAGGAAACTTCGCATCAGCAAAGAGTGATGATAGCCACACCCACAGGAAGTTCTGTTTACTATCATGAACCAATGAGGAGACTGAAATTTGGCATGTAGTCCCCACGTGACCAGGAGTGATATTACCCTCTTGCCACGGAGTCAGGCATGGTGGTAACCCGTACCCAGTTGTTGCAGAAGAACATTCTCAAGGAGGATGAGGAATATCTGCAGCAGGAGGACAGCCCATCATATCTGCTCTCTACCCGGTTGGTGATGGAATAAGGGAGGAGGGGTCCGAGACAGTGAGAGAGAGGACCAGACTGAGGAGCCCACGGCTGACATGCCTGGAGTTGAGCAGGTGGAGGCGCATGGCACTGAGGAATCTGGACTGTCAGAGAACCTGTCAATGGAGGAACTGGACAACGTCATCACCAAAGAGGAACTGGGTCAGGCCCAGAGGTATGACAAAGAATTAAGAGTGACAGGAGAGAAAGCTAAAAAAAAAAAGGAGTGAGCCATACTATTGGCAGGAAGGGTTGCTAACGAGGAAACTATACCACCCCCTGGGGAAGAACCCGATAATCATTCCCACGGTAGCTAAACACAAGGCACTAAGCATGGCCAACAACTCTCCTGTAGCCGGGCATTTTGGAAGAGATTGTACCCTCCAAACCATTAAAGCGAGGATGAACTAGCTGGGAGTAGTGAGAAATGTGAACGATGCGTGTGTGTCATGCCCCATCTGCCAAAAGGCTGGCCCAGCCAGTACCACCAAGGCTCCCTTACATCCTTTACTGGTTATAAAGGATCCCAAGCCAGTATAGTTATAATGGATTACATCACTAAATGGCCGGATGCCTTTCCCTTATGTAATGTAATGACAGAAATCATAGTAGAGTACTTAGTGAAATTAACTGCCAGGTTAGGATTGACACATGTACTACTATCAGATAATGGATCAAATTTTGCACACTGACTGGGGTGAAACTAATCAAAACTTTCCCTTACCATCCCCAAACATATGGGATGGTAGAACAGTTTAATTCAACACTCAAACAGTTGTTAAAAAAGTTGGTAAACAACTCCCAGGCTGAATAGGATAATAGCCTGCCATGTGTATTATAGGCTCACAGGAGAACCACACACACCACAAGGTTCTCCCCTCACCTATTACTGCTTGGGAAAGATATGAAACTACCACTAGATCAGCTAGTGAGATAATGGAAAGGGAAAGAGGATGAGAGTAGTGAGTCCGAATATTTACACACTCCAAAGGCCAATATGGAGTTGGTGAGAGAGATGGCATATGAGAGAGAGGGAAGGGAAAGAAAAGGAATACTATAATTAGAGGGGCAAAATGCGTGCCTTCAATGTGGGTGATTTTGTCCTGGTTTTCCTACCTACCCTACAGGATAAATTACAAAACCAACCCTTCCTTATCACAGAGATAATTATACCAGTAACTTACCAGGTGGACTTGGGAGCCAACATAAAGAGCCACCGTACATTCCATGTCAATGCAATGAGAAAATGGAACTCCCCTCAGCATGTGTGTTCTTGGCAGATGACATGGATGACCTGGGAAGTGGGAAAGAAGAAATTAGCACACCCACACACCAGTCTAACCTCCACCACAGGGAGCTGGGACAATTTGAAGGATGTCCAACAAGACATACCCAGAAAGACAAGCCTAGTGCAGCGTGCTATACCAACAGGAGAGGCTGTCCACATACTGGTTAGCACATAAATCACAAGAGGGTTTGAGGGAAAAGAACTAAGACCCTATTAGATTAAGGTATAATTAAACCCTCTACCAGTCCTTGGGCATCTCCGATAGTATTAGTGGGGAAAAAACAGCACAAAGAGAATTTGTGTGGTTTATCACAAACTGAATGGTGTGACCGTGAATGACCCTATCCCTTACCTAACACAGAATGACTGATTGCTAACTTGGGAGCATCTAAGTACGTAACTACACTTAACCTCACCAAAAGGTGACCATCAAGTACCTGTTAAACCTGAACACCAAGAAAATTCGCTTTCATAACCCCATACGGAAAGTATGAGTATACTACTATGTCATTTGATCTGGCGTCAGCCTCCTCCACATTCCAGAGATTAAAGGACAAACTTCTGTATGGGGTGCACGAGTTCGCAGTAGTGTATTTAGACGACATTTTGATCCACAGCCTTACCTGAGAGCCTGGGTGTAGTATTCGACAAGTTAAGAGAGGCAGGGTTGAAGATCAAACAAATGAAATGCACCTTCAGGGGTGCCAGTTGTGTGCACTCAGGGTAGCCTCTTGTAGCCAGATAAATTAAAAAAGGAATAATCCATCTGGTCACTATAGCCAGGTTTTCATGATCCCAGCAGAAGTGTGTCACAGGCCAAAAATTCAATTGGGGTTACAGGTATTAAACAGGAGTTTTTGAAATATGGAATAAAAAACTCGTCTCTCTTCCATGAAATTTATTCATTCTAACTATGATATGCAATAAGTGATGTTTTACAATTCTGGCCAATCAGATTTGGTTACAGAATCAAGTAACTGGCTCAGGAAAAAATAGCTCCAGTGACCAGATGGTTTATCAGCGAAGCAGTAGGTACAGGGTCTGGCTATGCAAGATTATACTTGGGGCATGTGGTTGGGAGTGGGAAGGTCAAGCCCACGGAGGGTAAAGTATCAGCAATACGAAGCAATAAAAAAAACCTAGCAACAAGAAAAACTTTTTTAAAAAAACCTCGCAACAAGAAAAGATGTGAAGTCGTTTCAGGGAATCTGCAGTTATTACAGGAAGTTTATAGAGGACATGTCAGCTATAGCAAACCCATTAACCAACCTTACCAAGAAGAGCATGGTTAATAGAGTAGTGTGGACTGAGAAGTGTGAACTAGCCTTTACCGACTTAAAGGAGACCTTGGTTAGGGACCGGTACTGATTATTTCCGATTGGGTTTGTATATCAAAAATAAACCAAAAGTGCTTTCGAGGGTCAAGTGCCAGTGTTACATCTAGTAACAGCCCCACTATAGTTGAAGACACCAGACGATACTTGGATCGAGCAACGTCAGAGAATGGTTACATCAGTGTAATGCATAGAACAGAACATGTTAGAAATACGAACCACTTTGAAAAAATAAGTTTTCGAGAGGTAAAACTGTCTGTCAGTGCATAAAAAATGTGTCACAAGAATAGTTAGAGAAGTTGATAAACTAAAGAAATCGCTTTATATTTCACATGTATTCTTAACTGCGGATTGCCAAAAACAAAGATCAAAAGCACAGATTATTATTCTATATTTATAAATATTATTACTTGTATAACATTTATTCATTAGTGATTATGATTTCTTTTTTTGCTCAATTTTTATCAGCCATTTAAAAAATCGGGTTCATGGATGTGTCTGCTGTTATCTTTCACCTGCTATACGAACACTATTTGGTAGCAGAAGAGGCTCTAGTTTGACTCTAAATTTTTAATTGAACTCTTTTTTTTTTTTATTTGAAGACCTTCTGCACCCCTACAACCATGTAGGGAGCAGAATGAAGTTTGATTGGCTGTGCTAGTACCCAAGGTTTGAAAGTTTTTTCTGACAGTTATGCAGGCACGCAGGCAGGCACGAAGGCAGGGAGTTAGTGAAAACAATATATAAGGTACACAACAAAAATATGAGTTGTTGAATTCCTTAATTGTGTGCTGTTGTTTGTGAAGATAATGAAATATGTTTGTTGTTCACATGTAGTGCCAACCTTGACCCTGGACAATATCTAGGGGTATCTCTCAGGAGTGGGCACTCTTGATGGGTGGGTTAATGTATTCATGTGACTACATGGATTTAGAGGGCCATCCACCCAAATGGTACACAGATGTACTTTTACAAGTCAGGAAATGTCGGAAACGTCTTGGCATGACGGAATTAAAGTCCGGCTTTATTGCCAAGTTTTTGTATGTAGAATCATGTGGAATGCCTACACTCACAAGGGAACTACACCCTGCCTGGTATGTGACACCCACACCGGATCACAGAGGCTCGCTTGGATTGGTCAGGGGATTGGAGCTCAAGTTTAGATGTTGTCCTACGGTCCTGGTTGGCAGGAGAGGGTCAAGGTCCTCTCTCCTGGAGGGAACTGCATGATGCTAGACTAAGGACTGATAGATCTCATGGATGGGAAGACACCATCAAGTTATATGCCCTGAAGGTACACTTAATTTTCATACCTACAGTAACTACATACACTGTTGCTTTATATTGCCAACCTAGTTTCCAGCCAGTAATCCTGGGACATCCCCATCCATCGCATGATTTCATTAGTGGGTGTGGCTCATTATAATAATGTGCCCTAGCATAGCCACACTGCATAATGGAGTTGAAAGGAACAAGAAAACTACAATTAAATCCTAGATGCTACTTAGAGAGAGAATAAAGTGATATTATTACTTCATTAAGGTCTGTATAGACTTCATGCAATATAACTCTGTATAACAAAACATTGCTAAAGTCATGTCAATAAGTTTTTGTACATATTCAAATTCTATTATCAGCTAAAACTTTGAGCTGAGGACGCAAGAAGAAAATGTAAACAAGAAAGGCGGGCTCAGTGATGTTTACATAGAGGGTACGACACCGTTCCCTCACAGAAGCTCTCATGCAAGACTCATCAGAGGCATCATAAAAATATTGAATAAGTCCTGAATGCTGCTCAACCAACCTATATCACTGCATTGGTACATTGACAACCATCGAATCTTGTTGTAGGCAACAACCCTTTTGTATTTCTCTTCTGTAAGCTCCAAAAGCACTTTAAGTCAGAAAGTATAAACAGTACTCTATTTTAAAATATTCAGTATATCACATATAGTATCTTTAATGTCTTGTAGTATATACTGCTGTCCTACCTTAGATGCTAACACTAACCCATGATTTAAACAATGTTGCATAAAGAGTTTAGAGCTACACGTATCTTCAACTTTTTTTTGCAACACCTCTCTGAGTTGCTACCATAACTGAGGCACCATCGCTAGTATGAGCTATCAATAAATATGTTAGAAGTTTATACTCTTCAAAAGCAGAAGTGAGTGTTTCAAATATTGTTTGTGCATTGGGACGACCTCTAATCGGAAGTACACTTACAGCTTTGTTTGAACAAAAGCTTTATCCAGGTCCACATAACGCACACAAAGGATCAATTCCTCTGTAACACATCCATCAGTACTTCCATCTTTCAGTAAGTCCAAAACAAAGACTTATTGATGGACTCAGAAACATCAGCCTTCAAAAAAAAAAAGAAGCAAGCTCTACCATCTTCCTTGTAATCGTTTGTCAACTACACAGCATTGCCCTAAATACATCTGAGAAAGTGTCTGCTGCGCTAGCAAATTCCACAAAAGCGTGGCTATGTGGCTATGTGGCTCTGTGGCTATGTGATAACGGCATATTTAGTTTTGATCTATGATTAAAGCAAGTTTGTATGGAGCTAACAGAAGTGACTTTGAAGGTCTAGTCAATCTTTGTAACGATTCCTGTTGTAATTTATCTTTCGTATCATCATCATCATTCACAGCCATTAATCAGTTCACTGCAGGACAAAGACCTTCCCCATATGACACCAAAAGTTTCTGTCCTCAGCTTGTCTTGACCATGTTTTTCCTGCATGCTTGTCAATCTTTTCTCTCCAACGGGTTTTCTGTCTTCCTCTGTTTCTTTTACGATCACGCAGTGTCCATTGAGTGAGTCTTTGTGTCCAGCGATTATCATTCATCCGTGCTATGTGGCCTGCCCAGTTCCTTTTTAGTTTCTTCATTGTCTCTATGATGTCTCTGAGTTAGGCTTGCTCACATATCCAGTGTGCTGTTTTATGGTCTTTCCAGGTGAAGCCAAGCATGATTCTCTCATGGGCCCTTTGGGATGTTCTTAGTTTAAGTGTTAGATGTTTTGTAAGGTTCCACGTTCAGCACCATATGTAATGGTCGGCAGAATATATTGGTCATAAACTTGTTTCTTGAGAGATATGGGCATTTTACTTTTAAAGATCAATCTTGCCAGTCCAAATACTTTCCAGCCCATTGTTATTCTTCGTTTTCTTTATCTGGCTTAGTTATTGTTAGTTGGCCGAGATAAATATATTCATTTTAAAGGGACACTTCCAAATTTGATGTTGATGTTGTTGTCAACTAGGTGGTTATACATAACTTGGGTTTTTTTCAAGTTCATTTTGAGGACAACTTCTACATTTGCTTCATTCAGTTCTGTGAGCATGTTTTATAGTTGCTGTGGTTCTTCTGAGAGTAGTATGATGTCATCAGCAAATCTAAGGTGGTTGAGATAGTCAGCATCGATGTTAAAGCCTTTGTTGTCTCAGTTTAGAGTTTGAACACGCTTTCAAGACATGCTGTGAATAGTTTTGGAGAGAGTGTCTCCTTGTCTTACACCTCTTTGAAGGGGGAATGGTTCAGAGTCCATATGCAAGCGAATGAAAGATGTTCCCTTGTAGATGTGTAAGATGTTGATGTGCACTACGTCCATTCCTTAGTGTTTGAGGGCGGACATGACAAAAGGGATTTCCACTGAGTCAAAGGCTTTTTGGTAGTCCCCAAAAGCAATGCATAAAGGTATATTGAAATCATTTGTCTTTTCTATAAGTTGATTGATGGTTTGTAAGTGGTCTTGAGTTGAGAAGCCACTTCTAAAGCCTGCCTGTTCTCTTGGTTGTTGTGTCTAAAAGTTTGGCAAATTTGTTTGTGATAACTTTGGTGAATTGTTTGTAAATGATGTTGAGCAGACTTATTGGCCTGCAATTGGACAGGTCTTTTTGGTCTCCTTTTATGCGCGATAAGATGACACTAGCACTATTCCAATCATCTGGTATTTCTCCTTGTTTTAAGCATTCAGTGAACAGGTGGGCAAGCTTGCTGTGTATGATATCTCCTGAATCTTTTAGTAGGTCTGAAGTGACGTTATCTTGACCTGCTGCTTTATATCTTTTTAGTTGGTGATTTGTATTTTGGATTTCTGAAGTTAAGACTGGTGGGCGGTACATCTGTGATGATTGGTTGTAGTGCATCATGGGTTTCATCATTTTGTGCTTGTGTACTTGAGTAAAGCTTGGTATAGAATTCCCTGGCCCTTTCTATGATTCTATTTCAATCTTTTGAGATGGTACCATTTTATTCTCTTATTCTAGTTGTATGAATTTTTCCTTGGGTCAATCTTTTCTTTGCCAGTTTGAATCCTCTTCCTTTGTAATAGTTTCTTTTATGATGGTCATGTTGTGATTTTGTATGTCTTCATGTTGTTTTTTGCTGATTAGTTGTTATGCTCTGCCTTTTCAATTTTATCTTCTGGTTTCTCACTTTGAGAATTCTTCTTTTCTTCATGAGATTCAGTGTTTCATGTGAAAGTTTGTTGTTCACTATAGGTGGATATTGTTTATATTTCTCAGCTGTTTCTTTGAGTGGGAGGATAATATTGTCATTAAGCTCTTGTAATGTGTTGGGTTGTTCTCATTGATTTCATCCAAGGCATCAAATTTGTTCTTTAGTTCAATTTGAAACTTATTTATTAATTCTTTTTTTTAATTTTGAGAGGTAGGTTCTTGGAGTGGAACAATTTTTTCATTATTTTTGGAAGTATATTTTAATGGTACATCTGATCATCCTGTGGTCACTGCCTATATTGACTTTATTGAGTACCTCCATGTTTTCAAGAATATCATGTTTGTTTGTTAATATATAATCAATTTCATTTTCAGCTTCTTCATTTGGGCTTTTCCACATCCATTTTTGTGACTGCTATTTCTTCTAAAAGCTATTAGCAAATTTAAAGTCTTTTGTTAGGGCTAAGTTCACTAGGTCTTCTCCACGTTCATTTCTATTGCCTGATGTGAATTTTCCAAAGCAAGCCTCCATTCCCTGGCCAACCCTGGCATTGTAACCCCCTGTAATGATGTTTTAGTGGGTTTTTTT
Source organism: Lycopodina hypogea (assembly GCA_963969325.1). Lineage (NCBI taxonomy): Eukaryota > Metazoa > Porifera > Demospongiae > Poecilosclerida > Cladorhizidae > Lycopodina > Lycopodina hypogea. The sequence goes on from OZ017785.1 coordinate 13,213,415, forward strand.
ATGCTCTAAGGCAGTTTGAAAATCATCATAAAAGGTGTTCACATCTTCTTGGGAACTCAAGGATGAAGGTGCGTAGACTTGGGATGATTTTTATGTCATACCTTTTATTTAATTTTAGGGTGAGACTGATGACACGATCTGACACTCCATGGAATTCTTTGATATTCTTCTTCATGTCCTTATGTACAAGGAATCCTACTTCATTTTGTTTAATATCATCTTTTCCTTTACAAAGAACATGTGTTTATTATTTAAATCAATCAAAAGTTCACCTTTTCTCCTGACTTCCCTTAATCCCATTATATGCCAGTTTATGTTCTCAATTTCTGTGAGGAGATTGCATAAGTGTGCTTCTTCTGAAAGTGTTCTCACATTGTATGAAGAAATGAATAGCTTTTTTTTGTTTTTGCTTTTGATCCTTGTGGCATTGCTTGCACGTGAGTTGGTTTGTTTTCTACTTAAAATGTGTAGCAGCATTTCTTCTTGATGTATTCATATTGGGGAGGTTGGGCCTTATATCCCAACAGCTGGCCCAGGGCAAGTTGGTAGGGTTTGTAGATAGTACAAGTAAACAAATGTAGTGGTAGATGAAATTAACTTATATACAAATCTTAGTGGTAAATGAAATTAACTTATATATTACTCACTTTAATAATATCTGTGAAAGTTTAAAATGTTTCTGCTGTCATGGAAGTAGCCAATTGAAAGAGAATTTTAAGACTAGAATTATTCAAATTTCGGACTAACAACAGATTTCCAATTAGATAAATAAGAGTAAAACTATTTGTAGAATAAAATGACAGGGTTGAAGGATCACTAAATTGAACCTTACTTAAATAGTGGAATTTGCCCATAGCAACCATCCAAAAATTTAAATCTTTTTTTCTTTCTTTATACTTCCTCTCAATAGCTCTCTTCTTCCATCTGTATAAGAATCCAGATTGCATGCCTTGAGAAATAAGCTTTTTTTACAGTGTCTAATTTTACATATTTGAATTGCTGTTCATACAAAATGCAAACCACAGGCTCTGCATAAGTACCACATGTTCAGCAGGACATCTGTGTGTGCTCTGTTGTGGCATGCATCTTTTCTAATATTGTAGCTTGTTTAAAATTTTTGACACAAAAATTTCTAATATTTCGTCTGCTATTTCAGTGCAACAAGCAGAGCAGACAAAAGAGCCACCCCCCCCCCCCCCCTGAATAGTTGAGCAGGAGAGGAAAGAGCTCAGAAAAGACGCTCAGGCAATCAAAAAGTATTGAAGAGGACACAGGCTAGCATTGTCTTAAAATAGCTTGTGGTCCACCACCAGTGTTGCCAGGTTTCTGTTGGCAATATGTACCAAACAGCCTTTAAAATTATACCAAATGCAAGAGAACATAAACCAGTTTTGCCCCAAGTATATACCAAATATATACCAAATTCATACTTACTAATTAAGATGAATTTTTTTAGTTCAATGCTGTAGAAGCAGCATAAAGCAATGCAATAACTTAATGGCTGAATGATGGAAACTATGTGAATGTCTATTGAAACATAAGGACATAAAATATTCCTCTATCAATATTCAAAATCTTCAAACAGGTCACAAAAATAGCCAAATTCTAGCCAAATTTTGGTGCTCCAGAAATTTTAGTCTGTTGATGGTTTAAATCATGAAATCCAATTGGGACATGATACATATGCAATAATTGGAACAGTGCTATTGGTTTTTGGTCATCAAGGTCTCAAACACCCTGACAGACCTGGCCATGCAGGGAACCATAGTCACACACAATATAGAGTTAAAGCCAAATATATGAAAACTAGAAACCACCTGAGGATGGAATCCCACAATCCACACAGCACATTCATGCTTTGCTGTTGTACAGGGTTCACAGTTTTGCTTATCTCATTTGGGATATCTTAGATTGACTGAATGTTTGTTTTTACATGGTTTGTAGGATGAATGTGTAATTCAATTATAATTGCAAATACAGTACTGTTATTGGACCAAGTGAATTAGAGTGGCCCCAAATAAAAAAAATGGTCAACAGGTAAAGTATGGAGAGAAAATTAACTCAAAAATGAACACATTGACACTATACTCAAGTCTGGACCCCTAGATCATGCTAGAGCTATATTTGAAGAATATATCTTTAAATATAGCCATATAGCCCTAGCCAACCCTGGCTCTAGCCCTAGGGGTGCATGAATAGTATGCTATCCCATACACTTAAGTGGGCGTGGGTGTTCAACAGCTCTCGTATTTTTTGACAGTGATGATCCCTACCATTAGGAACCAATCTAGTACATAGTAGCTCGTTATTTGCACTTCAATTAAGTAATTGGTGTAGTTAAGGTCTGTCCACATTACAAACAGATTGGTACCTCTCTCCAACAACACCTGGTTCCAAACAGTTTCTTGCATCCACACTGGCATAGTGCTAAACCTGCTCCATATCACCTGTGTAAGCTGAATAATTAGCTGAGCTGATAAATTAGTTTCCCCTATCTGGTATATATTTTGTGTGCCACTTTGTTCTGTCTCCTTTTCCTCTGTAATATCATAGCACAAACGGAGAAAATGGGAGGGAAAAAGCTGTGTGTAGCTAAACTCTTAATAGTGCACATCAACAATAAAGCCACAAGTATGTTCCATAAATCTGAGCCACTTAAAAACCTACCCTTCTGACGGTTTCAGGTGAACCCATTGGGATGCAACCAGGTGTAGTGCGGACGCGTTGAACCCGTTCCAGACACAGGTGAAACCAGTTTGAGTGTGCAGTGTGGACAGGCCTTTAGACACAAAATCAAATTTAGTTAAGTATCTCACATGCACAGAACACTAATTGTGGGATATTCAATCTCTTCACAGGCTATATAGTTGTTGCTGATTGTGATATTTTAAATCTATAGCCATGACACATCAAGGCATCATCCATATAAAGTGAAAGTCCTACTTTCTGTTTTTGAAAGTAGAGGAGATGCATAATATCTTATATTTATAAGATTTACTTTGAGGGAGTTCTGATGACCATGTATTCAACATAGGAACAACTGTTTACCTATTGACTCCATGAACTAAAGATATTTTTCTTATATCACTTCTTAAATTTTAAAGGGCTGAAAAATGCCAAAAATATACCAAACTCAAAAATATGTACCAAGCCCTTCTGAAATATACCAAATTTACCCAATTTAGTTTAATTTTTTTACTGGTATTCATAATTGTTAATGGCATTCACTGCATTTCTAATTGAATCAGTCTCTGAATTCGTTTGCATTAGGGACCACTACTAGTAAGGAGTACCCGTAGCAGTACCTCAGAATTGGATCCAGAGCGGTAACCTCTCTGTCCACTGGGTAGCTGGCATAGACCTGCAGCTTCTAGTTGATGTAGCCGCACCCAGAATGGTAGGTCATGTGACCCTATCTCAGATCATGTGAAAGTAGTCGCACCCTTGCGGAGACGACTGGGGGTGCTAAACTACAAGTTTGCTATAAGTTCGCTGGAGTGGTAGTACTGTAGGATTCAAGCCAGAAACAGAGTCAAAAATACTTTCAAACTATTCTCTTGGATTAGGTTATATCTTGGCCACTGATTATTATCAATTTGGAATGTCCTCTAGTCGATGTTGATCAAAAGCTGTTAGTGACATATTCCAAGTTGTAGAACCCTTTGTGGTGAACTAGATCATACGTTAGAGTCAGTGATTGCATCACAGTAACAGCTTATCCACACCTCTCAATCTCACTTGGCAAAACTATGACATACTTAGCCAGAGTCACAACTATAGATAATTTTAACCATTATGTTTCGAATCTTGAATGAATGTGCCATTCAATTTCTCATTTTTACTGTTGTAGAAATTGTGTTTGTCAGTGAGCATAATTAAGAAAAAAAATAGGTATAGTGAAAAAAGAAAAAAAATAGGTATAGTGAAAAAAGAAAAAAAAGAAGGTAGAATAAAAAGAAAATAAGGTGAATGTTAAGAACCTAAAAGAAAAGAAAATATGCAGAAATTTGAGCATGATCAGTTGAGGCCTATGTTTCCCCCCAAAATTATGCCAGCATAATTCGGCAAGGTGTTACTGCCAGCTGAAGTTTAAATATATAATTCTTGCTCTATAATGTGCAACATTAATAAAAAAAAATTTTTTTAAAGAAATAAGACCTCAATGAAAACATTCCTTTGCCCTAGTTATCTCAAGTCAAACACAACATTGATAATTTTCTTGTCATTGTATTTAAAATGTGATCAAAGGTCAAAGTATAATATTACTTGAGAATAAGTGCAGACTACCTATGTGACTGAAGAAATAAACCCAACAACAAGGTCATTAATTGTGTGATAATTGGTTTAAACAACATTAGCTTTAAAAAAAAAAAAGAAGTAGTCAGTGGAAGTTTTAAAAAATTGGAATGAACAGACATTAACATATATTTTAGTGCTGATGTCACAGTTTCCTTATACTGTTGTTTCGGGATGAAGGAGCATATCAATACTTTCTGAGTGAGAGAGTTTTTCTGGTGACTGGGATACACTAATGTAATCTCTTTCTCCATAGATACTCAGTCTTATTCCAGGCTGTGGTTTAATGGTGTCCTCGTAGATGTCCAGGTTCTCCTGACTGAAAGCATGGAGGCCATATATATCTTTAATCACATACAGCTGCGCCTTGATGTTGGAAAAGGATGGACGGTCCCCTGGACGTATCTGCACAGGGGGGAAAATATAATTAAAAGACATACAATTAGTTATGGGGGGGGGGGGGGGGGGTTATGTGAAAAGAAGTCTTGGATGCTACAAGATTTTTATGAAATGGAGTCCTGTCATTTGAGATTATTTACACATGCACGTCATTAATGGGGTAGCCATGGAGTGATAACACATTAATGGGGTAGCCATGGAGTGATAACACTTACAGTCAGTGTTATTCTTCCACTGAATTCATGACAAATACTAGTTTGGCTAGCTAGACCCTTTATCAAATACTACGTTTTGAAAGGGTCTGGAGCATTGCTATACCCAATCAGTTTAACACCACAACCAGATGTTATGATTATCATTACCGGTATACATATATATTATTAATAGAGTGATGGCCTTGTCATCGAGATATAAGCTGCTAGACTAGAGTTGGTCAACGCTCAGCTACGACAGCCTGAAGCAGTTTCAGCCTCTGGTAGTTACAGGGTTAGTTGATGGTCAGATTTTGTTCCGGGTTTTGTCTTCAGGATATGACCAGTGTCTATGCTATGGTTGCTTCCTGAATAGTTGACAACCTCTGCAGCTCCCCAGAGATATTCTTTACCTATCGTCTCTATAGGGACTCCTTTAACTGCAGTAACTGAAGACCAGCTACAGTGAAACCAACCTGATGCTGTGAACGCTACAAGCTACTGCAGCCTAAACTAAACGTTTGGCTGATTCTAACACAGCAGCTTTGATCTCTGTAGATGCAGCCATCACTTAATTAAATATTTTACTCACACTATAATGATATTCACAACCTCCAGTTACCCTCCAGAGTCAGAGGGAATTGAAACTGATCAGGTGTAGCGTTGTCACCATATCCATTTCTAACTTAATATTTGGTAAAGGGTATGTCTAGCAAGACTGGACAAAAACACCTGGCAAAAACCAACAGAGTATTGCTATAAGATGGTTCATGGACAATTTTTCAAGCATTTCAATTAGTGTAGCCACCACCCATGCTGCCCTGAGGATAAACTACCAGACCACATAGTGCATGTTTCACTCATCCTTGACAATGAAATATCTGTTGGTTATAAGGTGGATAGCAGATGCCAAGGATAAATCAGGTTATATATCTATATATATATTAGAAGACCTATGTAACTATGTTCATCCGTTTCTCAAAATCCCTCTGTTAGATTTTGACCAAACTTTTAGGGATGGAGGAGACCCACCCTGAGATGGTTTTATGCCAGGTGGCATGTCTGGGAAAAAACAGAATGTCTGTCTGTCAGTATGTTTGTACCATCATTCCAGCCAAACCGGTAAGTGGATTTCTCTGAAACTCGGCATGATGATAGGTTTTGACCCAACTTAAAACATGGGCTAAAATTTTTTTTTTTTTTTTGCAAAATGGTTACCATGGTAACGAGAAAAAGCCAAAAATGGTATTTTGGCCACAAAAAAAAAATCTAGGACTAACAAACCACCACCACTGAGAAACAGGAGCCACCACCACCACCACCACCGAGACAACCTCTGCCACTTCCAGAGCCTGGCCAACTATAGGATTTTAGCCTATATTGGCCGGGCAACGCCGGGTATATGCTGCCAGTATATATATATATATATATATATGACCGTCTGTAAGAGCACTATCTCCTCTGAAACTGCTTAGAAAAGCCACCAAAGTTGGAATAGCAAAATATACACACATATATATATATATATATCTTGTGAAAATACGCAGGTTATAATCTATATTACATATTAGCCTATCTGTCCACTAGAGAGCTATCACCAGTCACCAAAGATGGCATGGCCACAAGCAGTGAGGCTTGATGCCACCACTGAAGCTGTTTAGTAGCACACAATACTGCCAAGTAAATAACTAACTTTAAAATATAAATTAGTTTATTGTGTGTTGTTGTTTTTTAAAGAATGAACTTTCCCATCCTGTTCTGTCACCACTTTTAGCTTCCTATTTTTATATTGCCTAGAGAGAAATTTAAACAATTTTTATTTTATATTTTAGTAATTATGAAAGTGCATGGCAATAGTTCGTTGACTATAATTTGTAAAGTTTAGGAGTTCAGCTTGGACACAAATGAATCTGTAATGATGCAAGACTGTGCTATGCTGCTCACCTTGAGTTATGCCAATTGGCATTGCCTAACTATGATAAACATCTATAAACATCATGGAGGAAATAGCCTTAGTCATTGCACCCACCTTCTGTGATTAGTTCACACAGGAATATAGGTCAAATTCTTTACATTCAGGAAGCCAACAAACACCTCACTTTTCAAGCCTAAATTAAGCATTAAACACGTCTGAAGTGTAGTGACATGGCAATTAGTGCTAATCTGTAAAATATATTTCTATTTTATTGAAGAATTTTGTTTACGTCCATCACTGAACTATGAACTTTTGATTGAGAAAGGCAGTAAACAGAAAAATAACAGTTTATAGTTCTTTGAAACACACACACACACACACACACACACACACACACACACACACACACACACACACACACACACACACACACACACACACACACACAATTATGCAACTGATGTTGTACAGGCCTCTGCACCTAATGCAGAGAACAGCTTCATACAGTATTGATGGATTCCAGGGTTATCAAAACCTGACACTACATCGTAAAGCAGAGTAAAGATGTGCAGATGGGAAAAAAAATCGCAATTAAGATACATTGCCTGATGGGGAAGCTGAATATTTTGATTTGCAGTTATAAGCTAATCAAAGAAAACATAAAACATGGTGTCCCACAGGTACTACTCCACTTAAAATTGTGAATACCGGACCGATTTTAATGATTTTGGCGACCCCAAAACCATGTATGAGTGGTTTAGAGGCTTCTAAAGTCCAAATTCCCAATATTTCTACTGTAGCAACACCTGAGGGAAATTTTTGGACAAACTCGGTGGCCTCCCTGTGTCTGTACTCCAGGACAAATGGTCAATGCTGAAATCACCGCTTCTAGACCTGCTGGCTTCACCTCAGATTTTAAAAATGGCAATGTCCTGGCAAGACAGTTAATCACATAGCCAGACCAGCCAATAGCTCCAGCTCACTACATATCTTTGTAAACTTGGACTTTGTGTATACAGCCAATAAAAAACATGGAACTAGTCTGCTTGTGAAATCCCCAGCACAAAATCAATTGATCAAGAGACAAACAGTTGATTTTGATTGTTCTGTTTCTTGCTCACAAAGATAACTGCCTTTTTCATGGTGCCATCAGTGTAAACATATTTATTCCTCGATTTAGTCAACTTGTTTGTGTAGCAATGAGATAGCACTGTATTAAAAAAATTAATTTTTTTTAATAAAAAAAAAAATCTAATAAATTAATGAAGAAATGTTTGGTTCTCCTTCACTTTATGTTTTGACATGTCTGGATTCAATCATTTAACACATGAAATGCTGCTGCTTTATACAATGTAAGTTAGCAGTTTTCAGTTAGGTAAAAATCTTTATTATTTTCATAATTATTTTTTTGTTTACATCATAATTTACACATCATTTTTCTGAAATAAATCCATTCAATTAAAAAAAAAGAAGGTATCATCAGTTTCTTTACCAATGAGTTAAAAAATGATATTTTGGTTCAGATCAATCTTTATATTCTGTGCTTCATGCAGACACTGAACCTAACCACAACCTTGTCAGCAACATACTGACAAACAAGCAAACATGTCTGGGTTGATAGGTCATAATATTAAGGTTCATAAGTTAACATGTCATGGATAACATCTACCATATTAGGGTCAACATTGTAAGTGGAGGTTGTGGAGTGAGATAAGATTCACGGCGCCTCCTTGTATTGCACTCAGCTTAAGTAAGTGAAGGTCTTACCCTGCAGGTCTGGAAGACAAGTTCCATGAACTCCTTGGGACAACAGTTTTGCAGCACTTGAGGCAGTATCTCGAAGTTCTGTCTGTCCAATCCAAAGTCCTGTAGAGATATATCAAATAACATATCAACCAAATGTGGCATCATTGGTTCAATGTGCTTGTATGAGGGATAAGTTTAATTCATCTGTGTGTGTGTGTGTGTGAGTGAGTGAGTGAGTGAGTGAGTGAGTGAGTGAGTGAGTGAGTGAGTGAGTGAGTGAGTGAGTGAGTGAGTGAGTGAGTGAGTGAGTGAGTGAGTGAGTGAGTGAGTGAGTGAGTGAGTGAGTGAGTGAGTGAGTGTGTGTGTGTGCATGCATGTATATGCAATATAAACCTTGATGCATGCCACATAAAGGAGTTCAGTGAAACGAGTCAGTGTACATATCAGTGTAAATCATCACCACTCAACCCAATTAAATTGGTGCAAGTTAGTGGTGAATCTTATTATTCCTATAGTTTCAATCTAAACAACTTCAGAGAAATAAGAGATAGAGAGGGGGAAAGCATATTCATTACCTTATTGGTATGAATGTAAACATAGACTGAAGTAGGAAAAAAAACTTAGTTTCCCGCATAATCATTCTCATAAATATTTAAAAACTTTTATTATCACCCAGTTCTCTACCAATAGTTAAAAATTAATTCTATCAAGTACCCACTGATATTTTTGTTCTTTGCTTCAGTCAGACAAGAAAGGAAGAACAACTGTATTATTGTGTACTGACTGCAATTCCTGACTAAAAAACAGGTGCTTGGAACTCTATACATGCTGTAATAATCATTTCCTACCACAGCAGGTGAAACAGTTTACTCTTTGTGCACTCTGAGTTTTATAATCAAATAAGGGCTGCTATTCTGTAGCAGACTATCTGTCAGGGGTAACAATGGCAATGCCTGCCAAATACCTGACCACATTAGTGACATTAACTGAACAATGTGTGGAGGGGGGAGCAGACATTTAGTGTTACGTTCAATCTAATTAGCAACCAATGCACAAGCCACAAGTAACCCAATTAGAGAGTCACAACATCAACACTTGCAGATCATTGAGCACGTTGACTGGCAGACACGTAAGCAGACACATAGGAAGAGCACAAGATTTTCTATCAGGAGTCTGGCACAAAGTGGGCATGATTTGGAACAGCACCAAATATATCTTTTTCTTCCAGTTACAATTGAACAAGAGAGGTCCCCCACTAAGACCTGTGGCAAATAATACTATTATATTTATTAAAATATAGCATTTTAGACAATGAAAAATAATTGTTTAGAACAGTTAGATGAGGTTAAAGTTATGGTATTATTTACAACTTTTGGTTTGATTCCCATTCAGTAAAACCATCCTCCTCCCCCCCCCCCCCCCCCCATTCCAAGTGTTCCTAGACCAAGCCACAGGTAAAAAGCTATGTGTCCAGGATTGTCAACCGTCTTGTGTTTGGACCAAATGACATGCATAAATGATCAACAAATAGATGTCCACATACTATACCCTGCAGTCTCCAGACCACAGAGGGTGAACCCTACAAGGGGTGACTCTACAGAGGGTGCATTCTACAGGAGATGAACTATACAGGGAGTGAATTCTACAGGAGTACTTATAGAGAATGAACCATGGTGAACAATATCAATAGTAGGATTAATTCTTATAGTATTTGGAGGACCACATGGTCCAGGACAAAAAAAAGTATCTATTTTCACAGAGATGTAACAAGCTAAATGACTACGCCCCAAGTGATTTATCACCTGCTAATATGGTGCTGGTCATACTAATTGATACAGAGCTAAATTGCCAAAGTGTCTGGGTTCTGGCTGATGTACTTAAGTGCATGTTCACTACACTGGGAGTGTGCACTACTTTCTGTTTGTTAATTTCATTTATTGTTGCTGCATATAATAGTACACATAACTTTACAGTTGCTGTAATAATAGTACATATAACTTTACAGTTGCTGCTAATAATAGTGCATATATCTTTACTGTTGCTGCTAATTGAATTCCTCCGTTACTGTGCAAAAATATATATATATATAATTTAGTGTCATTGCTCTTCATAATGAGTTCCTTCCTTGTTTCAAATAACAGTACATATCTTTGCAGGTGTTAATAATAGTGCATTCTTTACAGCTGCCCTAGTAATAGAATACTGCTTGATTGTTGTCGCTAGTAATAATTATAACACCATTTTGTGATTAGCAGCACAAGTGCCAAATTCATTAAACACTAACTGACACTTTGGAAATATGTTGGTAGACGCTACATACGTTGTAGTCCAGCTCTCTGTTTATCTCGTTCAAAATACTTACGTTGAAGTGATTATACAAGAGAAACCTTAAAAGAATTGGACTGTCATTTCCAACAACTCTATCAACCATCTCTCTCTCGAAAATGTCTGGTACTTCAGAGTCATCCACAGGAATCTGACTGACAGTCTAAGTGGTCTAGTACAGGTGTTAACCAGCCACCCACAAACCATTGTAAACTAAACATAGTCTGATCTTGACAGATATTTAGATACTCATCATTACAGTTTTCCTCCACCCCCCCCCCCACCCACCCAATGTGAAACACAGACTGCGTTAGACGAGCCTCATAGAAGTGAATTATTGCCTCTGTAGAACAATGAACTGAGCATGGGTGGGCCTTCAAAATCAAACAAAATATGTCCAATACAATGGTATCCTTGGTCACACAATTCTGACCATTTTGAACCCCTTCCACTTTTTGTGAATCAAATTTGTTGTGGATGTTCGGAACATGTGGAGTATTCTGAATTATGCATGAAGAAGAGAGAGATAGATAGATAGATCCTTGATTCTCCACAGTTTTTATGCATGAAAGATTTTCACTGTTTGTTCACTCAATCAGCAAAGGATTCAAGACACAATCTGAGTGTTCATATTAGTCAACTGAAGCAAACATATAGACCAGACCTCTAAAATGCCATTGATGAGTCTGAGACAAGGGAAGCTTCCTTCCTCTCTCTCTCTCTCTCTCTCTCTCTCTCTCTCTCTCTCTCTTCCCAAGGACATTTTAAAAACTTTGTCAATCCCATACAGGAAGTATTGACACTGCTACAGGAATAATGATGTAATCATCCACATGGTCAATTACACTCTGTTAACTAACCAACCACAACATAAACAAAATAATCACAAACAATTATAATTTGCCACTTATTCAGAACATTGACAATTACTTGATAAATTTTAACTAAAATTAACTTATAACACTTATTAATTGATAATGATACCCCTTAGCACATTCATGTTCTATACCCAGAGGAATTTGTATAATACACAAGTGGCGATTACAGTTGCTAGCCAACCATCCACAATCCATTGTAAACTAAATTTAAAGAAAAGCTTGACACTTATTTGAAAAATCTTCATCATAATTATCACTACATGCAATTTTTCTACTTTTACTGTTGTCAATTTGAGACTCCATAAAGCCAAACAACTCAAATCAAATTAGACCTGAGGGCAAGTGCTATGTAATTTGTTGAACACACCACAAAGATGTTATTGCCAGAAAACTAGTTTTTAAATTTTTGAAAGTTCAACCAGTACAGTTGATATAACCAACACAAAGTGGAGATATACTAAGGCTACTCAACACCTGAGAGGTAATGACCCAACCAGGAAATACACATATAATTTGACCACAAAACATGGCCAACAGCTGCACATGCCCTGTGGTCTCATTATGGTGTACCTCAACAACCTCTTCCTTCCATTGGAAAGAGATACTGAACTCTCTATCATTTCTTTGGATCTGCAGAAGACTAGGAAAAAGACTGTATTTTCAATTGATTTTAAAAGAACCAAGCTGCTTTTGTCATGTGGATTGTGCAACTACATGGTACACCTGGTAAGTGGTTTCAGCTCAAATTTATAGCTACATAGCTAGTAGTTACTTGTAGGATGAACATGGACCATCTGCTTTCATTCAAAATATCAGCAATAACCACATAAAAAACTTGTTCCAATACAAAGCAGCTGGGATTAAAAGCTTGCTATCTTGTAGGAGATAACTCAAACCTTAGAGCCTTCCTTAATCATCTATGACCTGGTAAAGAATTTTTTCTTCTTCAAGCTCAAGTAGCCAGCCATAGATAGCAACTCAAGAGTGGGCAATAGTTGGGAACAGAATGTGTGTGTATGTGTTCGTGTTCATGTGTGTGTTCGTGTTCATGTGTGTGTTCGTGTGTGTGTGTGTGTGTGTGTGTGTGTGTGTGTGTGTTTGTGGTTACTTCTGGTTAAATCTATAACATCTCACTCTCATCACAAGCAAAGGTGATTTTCAAAAAGAAGTCTCTTTGAAATGACAAATATGCTGATTCAAAAAGTCAATACTTTCATCCACAGGATGATTTATACAGAGAGAGAGAGAGAGAGAGAGGGAGGGAGGGAGGGAGGGAGGGAGAGAGAGGGGGAGAGAGAGGGGACTAATGGCATTCTAAATGAGTTGAAGGGTGCTCATCAAGTCTTCTTGGTAGCATTCGACTTTTATGACAGTATTTGAGGTATAATATTGATTCTAACAGATTATGTAAAGAGAATTTCTAATATCATTCAAACACTTGATTTTCTTAGCTAACACTAATAAATCACCTTTGTTCTTGGTATGTCATCAGGATCAGCACTCAGTCTGGAGATGATCTCACACAGCACAATGCCGTACGAGAAGACATCTGCCGTCTCGTCGTAGGGCTTGCCCTTCAGAACCTCAGGGGCCATCCAATATGGAGTCCCCACTATTGACTGGGCACGCTCAAGCTTCCTGCAATCAATAATTTCAAATTTGGGAATGAATCATAATTCTTATTGCTTTTTCACTTTGCTTTATCAATAGTCCATAAAGTTATTGTTGCAAACCATAGTCCATAAAGTTATTGTTGCAAACCATTAGATTAAGGGTGGGTCTAATGTGGGGGGATGAGGCTATCATTGTGGTTAAATAATTACTTTAAAAAGATCAGAAAAGGAATCACTCTGGTGCAAATACAAGCAAGAATTCAAAGATTTTCTACTCTCTTCTTGAAGCCATAATACAGCTAATTCCACTAAGGTGTTGTACAATATATCCCTGTATGTTTACATTAATCAACCATCAAATATAATTATAACATGTTCCTTCTCACAACTGATGCTGACAGAATTTACACCAAACGATGCAAAAAGAATGATAAAGTTGTTCAATTTACATGTGCCTGATTTTTTGAAAAGCTCTTTGGCTTGTGTTTGCTTGGAAATCCATTTGTATAAACTATAGTAACTTCAATGCAGGACCCCATTAGTGTAATGTATAAAACATTACCTTTCTTTTTTATTGCAGCTGTGGATGTACAAAGCTGTGAACAAGAAAATGACAGTGCTCTGTATACTTTCCTAGCACAACCCCAAGAATGTGTAGTAATTATTCACCACCACAACATATCATATTTCTCAATTGGTAGAAAACTGAGCTGTTGTAAAATGGTGGGCTGTTGGTGGGCTTACCCCTGCACAAAATATGCTGGGAATAATTCAGCATCATTCAATACAAGGATCATCAAATACAAGGATCATCAAATACAAGGATCATCAAATACAAGGATCATAAATACAAGGATCATCAAATACAAGGATCATCAAATACAAGGATCATCAAATACAAGGATCATCAAATACAAGGATCATCAAATACAAGGATCATCAAATACAAGGATCATCAAATACAAGGATCATCAAATACAAGGATCATCAAATACAAGGATCATCAAATACAAGGATCATCAAATACAAGGATCATCTTCAAGGTACTCAAGAATTGAAAACTCTATATTTATATTTTTTTGATGGGATGCAAAAAGTTATGCTAAAAGGATCTCTTTCACTAGTTTCCTAACAGATATAATGAAATTGTCATGGTAGTCAACAATTTAATCACGCAGCAGCTCACCCATGACAGAAGAAGACATGCAATTAGTTATGAATAACATTTGCCCACCAGAGGTATTCTCCTGATCAGTATACATCAATTTCTATCAAACACTAGATGTGGCCATTCAGCCCAGGGCAATTGAAGAGCTTCACTCAGGTAACCACCGCAACGCACGCACGTGCATGCACACACACACTAATCTCCACTCACCTGACAGATGGGACTGTCTTAGCTGCCAGCCCAAAGTCAGCTACCACGGCAGTGTACCTTGAACCAAACCTTCGGAGGAGCACGTTGTGTGAGTTGAGATCTCTGTGCAGCATCTTGTTCTTGTGGAGGTACTCCATGCCCTTGGCCACATCCAAAGAGAGGTGGATCCTCAGGGCCCATGGGAGCTCCTCTGAGCTATTGATGAGGTCCTCCAGTGTCCCACCACTAATGTACTGTCACAGTGGAAGTTGTTTTAATGTGGATTGTTGTTGTAGTTGTAATGCAAATATACATAAGTACATGTTTATGCTAATTATGTGAATAGCAAAAGATTTCTAATAACAACCACCCAAATTACTTAAAGAAATAAGCAACTATTGTTTATGGTAGTAATTCTGTTTTTGTCTGATTCTAATTTAAAACTTTAGTATGACATCAACTAGCAGCTGCTGGAACTTTAAAAGGAAAGCTTTATCAGAAGGAAAAGCCATTATCCTAATTAGTGCTATCTATAGGAGAAACTATCTATCTATCTATCTATCTTTTTATCTATCCATCCATCCACCTACCTATCTATCTACCTATCTATCTACCTACAGATCTATCTGTCTATCTACCTATCTATCTACCTATCTATCTACCTATCTATCTACTTACCTATCGTCTATCTACCTACCTATTTATCTATCCTGTAATATGCGCTGATGTACTGGCTGCTGTCATCCACAAATACAACTGTTCTACTCGGAGCTGGTCACTGACTAAGACTACATGAGAAGTGGATTATCTGGGAGGGAATTTATATGCATATATAATACAGCTCCTGGCAATGCCAGCACTGAAGGATTCAGGACTATAGGGTTCCTTTGTATATACCTTGATATTCAATTAATGAGAAAATGCACTTATTACATCAAGGAGTCGTATGAAATTCTATGTTTGAATAATACTTTCTTCTTTTTTTTTTACTGCATATCAACTTCAGGGCCAATAGGTTAATCATATTGAAATGTTAATTAGTAACTCACCTCAATAAGTGGGTGGAGTTGACCTTCATGAATACATGCTCCCACGTAACTAAAAGGGGGGAAGTAGGGAAGGGGAGAAATTTAAATAAACAAAATTAACTCCCTTAGGAAGGAAGAGACAGGGAGGGCTTTCTATTTCCATCAAACACAATAAATAAATTGTGCATTAGCTTAGCATTTAAACCACTAAACCCATGAAAGTTATCACATAAATAGCATCACTACTTCTTGATATATTGGGAAAAGGTCCACCACAAAGGAACTTGGGTTTGTAAATAGTGATGTGATAATGTGAAAGTTTACATATACTATAACACACTGACTTATTCTCAACCAAAACTCTGCCAACATGAAATGCAAATTGAGTTGCAGTTTCCAGTTTCTTAGTTAGCGGTGGAACTTTGTTTCCTATCAATCAACAGAGCCCATAATCATGCACAAATATACATAACCACAGCTGGTCACAAACCATTACCTAATGCAACACACATTCAATGCCATTGATCCAACAGTAAACATGTGTTCCTAAGGAAGCGCTTGGAGGGATGTTATAAGGTAGTTGAGCATTTGTTTTATGTCTTGTCAATTAGTTTCAATTCACCCAAACAAGAAACCAATCTTAATCTATAGTAGATAGGATATTGTAAAAATAGCATATTACTAATACCAGCCATGCAAATTACTAATCATATGGCAGATATCTTGAGAGTCTTCTGATACCACTGTGTGAAAAAGGAAGTACTCATAATGCTATTAACACATTCCACAACTAATACTTCAATAATATCCCTTGCATTCTGAACTTTCAACCTTTTACAAACTTACTAATTTAACTAAACCTTCTAAAGTATCTTACAGCATTTAAATGAATTATTACAAGTCTCAGCTGGATTGAAATATACCAGCTGGATTGAACTGTCCCAGCTCTGATTGAATTGTAGAGTATCCATTTAGCACTGTAGTAATCAACCCACCAAACATAGCAGACAAATCCCACTCACAAACTGAACCTACTCACACTCATTCCTAATCACACAACCACATCAGTGATTACTCATCTCATTGTATACACAACACCACAGGGCAGAGAAAGACATGGAGCTCACGCACTGAAGTATGTTTGGGTGTTGCAGACTCTTCAGTAATTCAACTTCTTTCAACAGACTCACTCTGTTCTTCTTCTTGTTTCTTTTCAACACCATCACTTGCCCCGTGGGTGTATGTAGCACCTGACAGAGAGCAAGAGGAGCCATTATGAGAGTATTCGGACAAGAGTAATACAATAGACCCATCATGTTTTATTAAATGTTAAATAAAAAAACAAGGAAATGGGTTATTTATAGCAATAAAAGTGTACACTCATGCCTATTGTTTCTGTGTGCAACTTTTAATATTTTTTCATATTGTGATTCTTTAATACAGTAGTCCCTCTCTTGAGAAACCACCCTTAAATACAACAAAAATCAGTCTTACAAGAGAGGTAGTCGTACAAGAAAGGTAGTCTTACAAAAGGTAGTCTTACAATAGAGTTAAGTTTATACAGCAAATACATCTTGCATGAAAAATGTGGTCTCTCAAGAGAGGTGGTCTTCCAATAGAGGGGTCTCTCAAGAGGGGGACTCTCAAGAGGGGGGCTCTTGTAGCTTGAAAGTACATTAACATCATGTATTTGTTACATATAACATCACTTTTTGGAAAATATTAAATCAATTGCAACAGTGAATTCTATGATATTATTTGATCAACTAATTTGGTTTAATGATACCCAAGATAAAATTTAGACTTGGATTATAGAATAAAACTGAATAAAATTAACCTGAATTCCAAGCATGCTATCAATAGTATAGCAGTCGCATTCAAAATGACATGAATGAAAAGAAATATCTCTAACTCATCAGCTATCTCCTGACAGTATATTTGCTAGGTATTGGTCGTAATTTGTAATCCACTGGCTTTACATTTCTAGCATTTTAAGCATATTCCACCATGAAATGAGTTACCTGTGAGATATATTTTGAAAAAGAGGACCAATAATAAGGTAAAATGCCCTGTGGCACTCTTAACATTCTCAAATGAACTAAACTAAAGCAAGCTGGACGCACTATATCATCTCATTCATGTCATCCATCACTCCTCAGTTGAGTACAAAAATGAAGTAATCATCTCAAAACCACAACAACGTAAGGGAAAGGGACCGCCTCCTGTGTCCTATTAGTGGCACATGTATAAAACCACATCCAGCCAAAGCTTCACTTTTCACCCCACTCACCACTCACCACTCACCCACCACTCACACTAAGAATACTGGTGAGAATTGCCACATCCTGTTCAATGTGTGTTTTGATGAGGTTCCATGCAGTGGAGGTGGTTTATAGTGACCCACTTTTAAATGTTTCAATCAATCTTGTGTGCATGTAATTCCTACTTTACAAAATTGCAAAGCCTTTTCAAACTTAAATCTTGACACCAAAAAAGGATAATATTTAAACTTTAGAATATGAAACATAAAAAAAAAGGAAAATAAAATAATAATAATAATAATAATAATAATAATAATAATAATAATAATAATAATAATAATAATAATAATAAAATATTAAAAAAAGGAAAATAAATTGTATTTGGAACAATATCATATAGTTTGTAAGCTAGATACTTCCTCTGCAGTCCACCTGAATTCCTTGACTCTAGAACAGGAGAATATGAACAGGCTGATGAATATCTTGGTTACCTCTAATATCCACACCAAATATAATCTGATGGTAACTATATTCAGTACGATTTTCTCTCAATCTTCCACCAAACACACCAAACACACCAAACACACCAAACATGTAGTAGCTTTACAGTGGGATAGCAACTTGCACATAAGGCCAAGACCCATTTCTCAAGGGATAGAGATATGACTTGAAATGTGAGTGAGGGGGGGGGGGGGGGATACAATTTTGTGGATTCAAAAGAACTACAAATAGAACAGAAAACATGCACAACTCATCACCCAATCACACGTTCCTTCCAGTCGACCACTAATCAATTCAGCCCAATCTAATAATGGAAAATTACAACATCAGCAGAACCACAACTGAGGGTCCTCCTATTCAGCTTGGTGGCTCCAATACTACTCCACTCCTGCTGCACAAATACAGTTTGACCTGGGGAAGGTTTTAGGGTGGGCAGAATAGATTGCCAAGATAACCAGCAGTTGCTGGAGGCTATACCATTTTAGGTAATGTATATATATAATCTAATGGACTTCTAGAAGATTCCATTGGGACTATACAGAGCAATCTAGACTACGCCTGTTCTAAGTGTGCCCTGGGCATATTCAAACTGAACAAAAACACTGACGTAGTCCACCAGAATGTCTTCCTTAAGTACACCACATAAGACCTATCAACTTTTACCGTCAGACAGGACATTATGGTACAATAAATTTCAACACAATTAAATAAAAGTAAGACACAATAATGTGCTACATTCATTCTTCTCCGGTTGAATAAAATAGTCCAATGCCTGTTGGGGTAACTCTACTTGTACACTGATTACAAATAATGCTTTTAAGTTTTTAAATAATATTTACTTAGTTGATTCTGGAGTTCCATTCTTGTCCTAGCCAATCTCCTTGTCTCTAGAACAGTAGGGATCAGCAGGTCCAAGCACAGATCCGAGATAGAAAATGTAGCTCATGACATTGGTGAGACAAGAGATATTGAATCCACCATGAATTGCACAGATGAAGCATTGTTTTGTCTACAGTACCAAATGGCACTTGATTAAATACACTGAAAATCTCAATGATTAAGCCTGAGAAATAATGCCGTTATTTTCAATTTATCGCCCCCACATTTTGATGTCCTAGCTTCGGCTTCACATTCATGTTCCCTATTCTAACATTTCCTCATTCCATTGTGTTGAGACTGTTGCCTCAAGGTGAACGCAAAACAAAAATAGATGCAGATCCTCATTAATCACATGAATAGGTAAAGTTAGAATATGGCATGAAGGAATTCCCCTTCTACAAAATATATTCAACTGTTTATCTAAAAAAAAAAAAAACTGCTGGGGGGGGGTGGGTGTTTGACAAATATGTGAACCTCATTTTTCAATGACAGATCAAACAGCACCAAGTATAACCTTTCCTCCCACAATCACGATTATGTCCTCATTCTACTCAAAGGATGACTAACTCCCTAAATGTTTTAGCCAAGATATTTTCATGGAGAGGGAGACATGCATCTTCTATAGTAGCAGCTCTATGTAGACTCCTTCATTTGATAAGGATTAAATTGTCTTCAAAACACAGAAATCTAAGTGAATATTTCTATTTAGTTATCTCATCAAGATCAACAAAAGGTGTAAATTTATAACAGGGTAGACACAAATAAATATTTATTAGGTCCAATTCACGCATCTGACTTCAAATAGGTGTGGAATTTTCAGCAAATCCTAACGCATTACAAGGATGCAAAAAAGAAAAAAAAAAGTGGATAGGATTGGAAACCACTGTTCCTTGATTAGTCCATAGACCAAGAAAGAGAGAGAGAGGACCAACTCCCTACCTCAACCGTTCAGTTATGTGAGAGCTCAGCACTACCAGCTAAATTATTATTATTATCCACTGATACAAAGTTCCACATCTTCTCTGAATAAAGAGAAAAATTATTAAAATTATAAAATTATCTCATGATTGAAGACATTCACCCATAACATAAGAACATTAAAAAAGAAAAAAAAGTAATTAAAAAAAAAAAAGAAGAGCTCAGTTGAAGGATTACAAATTAACTTGATGTCTATACTTCATGTATTTTTACTATCTAATAATAAAAAAACAAAATTTTTATTTATAACAAACGTAACATGTCTTTTCAGGCTTACCTTAAAAACTTCAGCAAAGTATCCTTCCCCAATCTCATCCAGAATCTCAAAATCTTCATACTGGTTCAACGAGTCAACTGCATTCTTGACTGCCAACAGGAGCGGAGAACTAGGAGGGTGAGGGTTATCTCTGGGATCCATATCCACAATGTTTGGCATGGACGAACTCATGCCAACATTTTTGGTCTCAAACTCGTCAATATCCTCATTTGAGAACCCGT
Source organism: Lycopodina hypogea (assembly GCA_963969325.1). Lineage (NCBI taxonomy): Eukaryota > Metazoa > Porifera > Demospongiae > Poecilosclerida > Cladorhizidae > Lycopodina > Lycopodina hypogea. The sequence goes on from OZ017785.1 coordinate 13,234,280, forward strand.
CAACATAATCATCCACAACTTCCTCCACGCGACTACTTCTGAGGAGCCCGTACCGTTTTGGACTTGAAGAAAGATCTGATATTGGAACAAAGTCAGACTGTCGATCTGGGTGCACTGCAGATATTATGGATCTTTTCCTTGGAGTGTCATCATAGTCCCTGGAGGTATAGTCTTCTACCTTAAAAGTGGGGCATTCCTCAGTCAGACTGGGGCTGTCCGAGTGGCCCATAGAGTTCTCCAGATTCATGCTAGAAATATTTGTTTCTGGGAAATAATTGTAATCAGTACCAACTTTTAGTGAATTAGAGCTCCCAGTAGTTGTTACATCTTTTATTTTCCCATTACAAGTCACTTCGTATGGAATTTGTGCCCTGTCTTCATCAAATGATGATGAGCAAATGCCTTTCGACATCTTCTTTTGGACTAGAGGAGAGAGGGAGCAAGATAGCGATCTTGTAATGGCAAAAGGTGATCGTTTGGAACTACTATCACCATCTTTATTATCTTTCTTCTTGTCCTTGTTTGAGATTGAATCACCTTGGTTATTCTTTCGAGATTTCTTTCTTCGAAGCATAGTTAGTTATTCCAGGAATCTTGCATTAAAGAGTGGTTGGTGAAAGTTGCACTGTAACTACATAGCAAGAGAGAGTGTGGGATACAAAGTGCATTTGTAGACTAAACAACAAAATCTAGTGCTGCTCTGTAAAAAAACAGTTGAAATCAAATAGCAATCAACTTTGAGGGTATAAATCAAGTTAAACCCAGGCAAGGAAATAATGTACCACAATTTAGCACCTTGGGTTTGTAGCAACAGGGACTAGAGTGTTCAGAGGTGTAGTTGTGCTAGCTGAGTAGTTGTGTTAGCTGAGTAGTTGTGCTAGCTAAATAGTTTGTGCTATGCTAAACGCATCCAAACCACTTAACACTTCAGATTAGCTAAACGTATTTAAGAATTGATTTAGCTGAGCTGTTTTTTCTAAATCTAGAAACAGTAGTCATTGAATTACAGAAATATCTTACTTACTGACATTCACTTCATCATCGCCTTGTTTTCATCCTCATCTACCATGAAATGCCACAGACATGAAATTGTAATCCGTGGTTCATCAAACCTGGGCGGGGCAAAAGGTTGGCTTCGCATCCTTCCGGAGGTGTGTGCAGATTACATATCACATGATATAGTTGTGATGTGTCATCCAGTTCTGTTGGTGGACTGAAAATGTGTGGTGCTGCTGGTGCACTTATTCCATGAAATTAGCTGTTGGTGTCCTTGATTATTCCATGAAATTAGCTGTTGGTGTCCTTGATTATTCCCCTCCCCCCTCTTCTTCATCAAGCTTCTCCTACAATAATTGTCCTCCCCTGTATTTTGTCATACCATAGTTCATTAAGAATACCTACAGTATCCAAAGAATAGGATTAATAAATTAAAATTTAATAAAAAAAATTTTAAAAAAAGAAAAGATAAATATAGTTAAAATTTACTTAAAGTATAAGCATTATTTACACAAACTAAACTGGAAATCACTTTGAACTCAAAACATTTACATGCAATGCAAAGTATATGAATATACCTGTTGGTTAATGGAGCAACCATTAGATGGTTAAAATATGACTTCCTAAAACAGACTTGTTGAAAATAAGTTGACATGGGTAGGATTTTTTCTTCCTCTTTCTCTCTTCCTTTTCCCACCCCCAAATAAATCACAACAAAAACCAGCATAAAAAAGTACTTGGCCTATGTAGTATATATCTTATATTACCTCTGCTGACAAGACAGTTGCTGGACTGAAGTAATTTGGCAAACTTTACAAAAATTTGAAGTGCTAGAAATTGATTAATCCAATTTTCAATTAATTTTTTTTACCCACAACCGTGGAGTTTAAAACCTATACAAATCTTGTGAAAACAAATTAACAGATTTATTAATAATAACATTCTAGATAGTTATGCCTGTACAAATACTTCATTTAATACACAAATCTCAGCAAAGAGACAAAAATATATGAAGCAGAACATTAATTAATAGCTTACCATCATTGCTACAAAACATTATCAGTGCAGGGAATAGACAACTTTAGAAAATTTCCATAGAAATACATGGCAAGATACACACAATGTTAGGATCAAGTTTTCAAACAGTTTTTAAAATATTAACGAAAAATTTTTTAAAAATTTTTATGGACTATTAGAAGTTCACACAGTTTCTGACCTGCATTTCCTTCTTGTGCTTGTTGATTTCAGGGTAGCTGAGCTGGATTGATGATAGAGGTTTAAAAATCTTTGAGCAAGCAATTAGGCCAACTGATGTCTTTTCCCCATTCTCTCTCATTTCCTAACTCCCCATCCCAGGAAAAAAAATAATAAATAGAGGGGCAAGTAGGCAGTCTAAAGAGGTGGTGATCTGGCTGAAGTTTCAAAACGATGGCAGAATATTAATTGAAAAAAAAATTAGAAGCTGTTGTGAGGTCATTGTGATAGCTGGAGACTAGAGTAATCCTTGTTTTCACTCCACCACCTTGCTTGACCTGTTTAGAAAAAGTTACAGCAAGATTGGGAATCAAAGGGGAGGTATCAATCAGAGGGGGGCAGTGGGAATCAAGAGAGGCAGAATCAATTGCATACAATAGGTAAGCTTGGTCAGTAGACCTATGTGTGCAAACAGAGGATCTTGTTCAGCTGATGCCTGTTTAGGCTAGTGCTCTCTCATGCATGTGATCTATGGGCTAAATATTTGAGCATATTGTGGGTCTTTAGACTGTCTAGATTGTGTAGCAGAGGGTACACTGTGGTCTTGTGTTTGCAAGCATGCAGGATGCTGCTACTGCTGCTACTGCTACTACTGCTGCTAGCCTTGGCCACAATATTTTCATCTGTTCTGTGATATGTGCAATATCTTACCTGTGCTGAGTCTTTCTGAGTACCTCAAAATGACTCTGGTTGAACTTTTAAAGGCTCAGCCAGGCATCACAAAATAACACACTTCCACTAAACAGATAATTAAACACATTCTATCTTGTTCTCTGTTTACCCACACACACACACAGTTCCGCCTCATTAACCTAATAATGTTGGATGCTGACCCCAACAAGGGGTCCCACTGTGACTGTGACCTACATAATTATAGGTGCATTTGATTTAACTGCTTTTCCTACATGTCATGTCTATGCTATATCATGCCTATGTCTATGCTATTAGTATGTTACACCCTTGGCCCTCGTATTAAGTGATCTTCACAGGAAGAAATTAAATTAAATTGGTTTTATATTATAATTTCAAATTCTTGATTCTCTGTGTGAATCTGTGCACATGGTAGGCAACATGTATGCTTCCATGAATACAAGTTAGTGCTAGTTAATTTGAGAGAATGGTGGTGGGGGGAGGGGGGGATTGGAGCTCTCGCCATGATGTCTGGGAGGGAGGGGGGGGGGGGGTGGCAGTAGGATAAAAGGTTAAGCAACCCTGCTATAGATAGTATTCTTCTGAGATCACATGTATTTGAGATCACACTTTTTGGCATCAATATAATATAATAGATCAAGGGTAAATAACCAAGGGAACATAACCAAGGGAACATAACCAAGGGAACATAACCAAGGGAACATAACCAAGGGAACATAACCAAGGGAAACAACCAAGGGAAACAACCAAGGGAAACAACCAAGGGCAAGCAGACAACCAAGGTCTGTTCCACCCGTTCTAAAAGAAACCAACCACAGAAAAACCATCACAAACATAATGAAATTTAATTGGGTTAACTTCGTGTAATAGGTAATATGATCCCAGAGGCAGATTGATAAATCATAAAATACAACAAATACAGTAGTTAAGTATGCTAGCAATGGCTTTTCTGTAGTGGTTTCATATCTTCTCAAAAGCTGGAAGGACAGATTGATTAATAAGGAATATATGCTACAGGTAACAATTTTAAAAAACCCACAGAATCCATACAGCAGAAGTTACGAATATATGCTACAGGTAACAATTTTAAAAAATCCACAGAATCCTTACAGCAGAAGTTACGATGCTTATGGCTTGGGCTAGAAAAGCTATAGGTCTACACCTGGAAGGCATCCACATTTCCATCCTTTACCGGAAATTACATCCTCCAAACCTCGCTCATGCTCAGTTTTGGTGCGAAACTGTGAATTGCACGTGCAGTTACAACCAACAAAAAAAAAAAAAAAAAAAAAAAAGTGCTGACATTGCTAACCTCACGTATACACGGTTTCTGCTGGTACTATTTATACCGCTGCACTGGGTCCACGTAGCACCTACAGCTATTAAAGTCCGGAGAGAGGAGAGGGTTAAGTAAAAGAGAAATGGCGGAGATAAAAGCACCTGACCCGCAGTGAGTTGACAGGCTCAAAGCTAAATTGTAAAGTTGCCTTATTTGCTTGTGGTTAGTCACACCTACTGTCCTGCGTATGCTCAATTTTGGTATTAAACAGTTACTAGGTGGAAGCTATTTACTCTTGGGATTATTAGTATTTTCTTCTTCAACTCTTGTGTATTAAAGTCTTCATTTTAAGCGTGGCTACATGAAACAGAATTCAGAAAGTCTTGAATTCTCTCCCACTTTGTTAGTTGACCATTAACCTCTGTACCTGGAGTGGGGTGCTTCATATGGAGTTGACCTTATATTTAAATAAGACTAACCCCCTTCCTATCAACCCTGTAATAAGTTCTATCTGTTATATGCATCCTAGCAAGGAATCACAATATGTATATGTGTATCCTGGAATTCCTTGCCACATGGAGTGATTATGATGAAAGTTTGCATGAATGTTCCCTATGGCCTCTAATGTGCCAGAAAATTTTTGGTTCTATTGGGCTATGACTAGGGTGAATATTTCAAGCTTTTTGGGCAATTCTGGTAAAGAATCATCCAACTGAAGTACTGAAATGGGTCAATTCAGTGGACCCATTTTGATAAAACATGACTCAAATGGCACCGGGATGTGGCAGAAGAGTTTTTGTTTTGGAGCGGTACATTTTTTAAATTTGAAAGATGAAATTGAATTGATGGTTTCTTCTGGAGTCAAGTATGCCCATGGAGTGTTTACCTTACAGACTCCATTTGCCATCTGGCCCATATGTCTTCAACTCTGTGAACTCCAGATTACTAAGGCCAAGGATCATCAATCTTTCGAACTTCAAGTCATTACAGAAAAATGGTGTAAAACATTTTTATTACTGTGACTGCCTTGCCATTCTGCAAAGGTATGATAAATCAACATTGGTGGAGGCAACACTAATTGACTACACCCACCTCACATCTGTGTGTGTGTGTTAAACCCTGTCCTTGATATATTTCGTCATGAGAGTGCCATCCTTTGAATGAGTTTCCATTGTTTTTTGCAATGGGATTCTCTGCATTTGATTCCTCCCCCATTGCACTTCTCGGTAGTGCTTGACACAATGTCACACTCAAATTGACTCAATTTCTAATCCAGATTTCCATCAGTTCTCTCACTCAGCATACTTAAAACATCAAGGTTAAATGACTACTTCTGGTACACTATCACCAAATGAATCACTAATTTAAAACTAATGTTCATCCCCCTAAAAAGTGCATGAATCTAAATATAGCTTACAAGCATTGAATGCTGTCACACTGCCTCGTTTCCTCATATTCTGAATTAGCTGCTATGATGCCAAAATGTGAAGGATGCTCAACGCTACGTACAGATCTATCACTATTTTCAGTCCATTCCTAAAGTGTGCTGGAATTAAATCCAAACCCATTCTAATGTCAGTTTTGAACCACACTAACGTTTAGATAATGAGCAGCTAGACTGTGTTGTAATGTAGTGTTTTTATAGGGTGCTGTAATGCTGACAATTGATGTGGCGTGGTGGTTTGAGTCAAAATGAGGTGTTTTTTCCCCTAAAAAGGTTCTAAAAGATCAAAGTTTGTATATGCTGGGTGTGTCTGTGATCCCTGGGTTATAGTTGTGGTGTAGTGGACTAACTGGTCATTGATTACAACCATTGACCTGTGTTGATTTATGTTAACATGTATTATCATAGCTTTATTACCATAGGCCACACATCACACAACCTGCCATGATTTGAACATGCAACTAAGTACAATTCAATGCCCCGCGTGCGCGCGCGCACGCACACGCACACACACACACACACACACACACACACACACACAATCAACTATGTCGTGCTCTTGCTACTTAAGTTCATCCATGCCAATGAAAAAAAGTGTATGATTATTCACTGTAGTGGCATCCTTGGTGTCCTGCATTGCTAAGGTACTGGGTTACCATGGCAATTACTCATTGCTATCATTCTGCTGCTTGTTGTTTATGGAATTGGAGCATTTGTACCTAATAATGGGTGCTTGGCATTTAGTAGTGGTTGAGTTGCCAGACGTGAATTCATAACCAAATTAGTAAGACACAGAATCTATTTAATAATTCGAAGAGAAAGGTATTTAATGAAAAATTTGTCTAAATGATTAGCTGTAGAATACACTTTTGCCAATTTCAATATCCATTCTCCAAACTGAACATTTAAGATAACTCACTAATTGATATCTACAAGTCCGACCACAAACTATTGGGTTCAGCTGTATTTTCACCCCAAATGTCAATTATATATACCTTTAACCCAGAGCTAGAACATGTTATGACAAACCATATGGAGTTGGAGCTGTTTCCATGAGAGGTGACCACTGCTAATGGAGATGGGCCTTGATTGGGTAGAAGTTGAAAATGCTATTTATCTGCCTTAGCCTTTGTTAGTCTATCACACCACCATGCCTTTCATCTCTTTCCAATGCTTCAAGCATGCCCCAGGTCAGTATTGTGTCTCACTGAGGTTTCTCCCTCAGTCATCTTCTGTGAGTAGCCATCACCTACTTGTCGCTGAGAAAATTTAGCTCAATATCATCAGTATGTGCAGTGCTCATTAATTGGGAATCTCGTGTTACATGCATGGCCAGGTTGGTGTACAGCAAACCATGAAAGGAATGACATGTTGACATGCTCAAACTGGTATGAACACGGCTAGCTTCTGCACATAGCTATTCTCCATTTCATCCAGTTGAAAGTGCATGTGGGAAAGATGGTCATGTGATGCTCACATGATGTGCTCACAGTGGATACTAGTTATTCAATAGGGGACTTGCATGACTACGTCACACACAAACTGCCACGCCTACTTATAGTATCAGTGAACCTCCAGCCCCATAGAAAATGTATTAGCATTCATGATAAGCAATGATATTTTCGAGAATTGCAATTGCAAAATAGCTCCTGCTTTCACCATACTGCAGGAATAGAAACTTTATGAAATTTCCAGCATGCTCATAACATATTCCAGAATATTCAGAGCTGTGGTCAAAGATAAATACCAGCATGAAAGTAAAGAAAGATTAGTGCAATATTGCCAGGAGCCTGCACAGCTAGTTGTAGGAACTCATTGGTTGGTGGCAGTAGCGGTGAGTGTCACACAGTTGTCAGACACGTGTCACAGACAAAATAGCTGCTAGTTTTTTTTTTCCTCTCTAAACACTTTTAGGCAGCACCTTATTTCCAAGAATTTCTGGATTGTCACGGTGCTGCCTGATAGGGTTGTGAAAAATATTGTAGCTTCTTCTTGGCCAATATTAACCCTAGCAACCGTATGACGCTGACGGCTGCGGCCACCTACCTTTGAGTCCTGAGAACTAGCAGCAAATTCGCTGGCCAGTTCTTAACTAACCTTTCTTTCACTTTCACGCACCATTTTTCCACAACCATAGCTCAGAATATTCTAGAATTTGGTATCAGCACACTGAAAATTTTATAAAGTTTCTGTTCATATAGTATGGTAAAAGCAGGAGCTATTTTCCATTTGCAGTTCTCAAAACATCATTGGTAGTCATGAATCCCAATACATAATTTGTGGTGCGGGTGGTTCACTGATACCATAAGTAGGCGTGGCAGGTAGTACCTGACGTAATCATGCATGTCCCTTATTGAAACTGAACAGAAACACTCTTATGGTTGCTGTTGTACCTTTTATGTGTGTAATAAGATTCCCCGTAGATAGGCTGGGAATGTTATTATCTATTGTATCATTACCAAGGTAATCCCCCCTTCATTGTGGTGTATCATCCTTGATGTACTGAAATTGTCCAAAACAGTAGTTGGATGATGTTCCTATTACTGTCCCGAGCTTCTCATCTCCACTAAACCCAATGACCAAGAGCAAGGAGTCTGACCTGCTGGGGTCACATATCTCTATCTTCCTCCCCCTCTCTCCCTCCATCTCTCCCTCCATCTCCTTTCAGAGACGACCTGGCCACTGCCATTCTGCGTACCAAGTCCAAGCCAAACAGATTGATAGTGGAGGAGACTGCTAATGATGACAACTCTGTGGTGGCTCTCTCCCAGGACAAGATGGACGAGCTGCAGCTCTTCCGTGGGGACACTGTCCTCCTTAAGGGAAAGAGGAGGAGAGAAACAGTAAGTGCATGTCAGTAAACCTATGAGCACTATGGCAGGTGAGTAAATAAAAACAGTTTGAGTGAAACCACACCCACTTACATATTTGCATCCTCGATTTCTTTAGATAGAATGATAACAGAGGTGGATTTTTTTAGTGTTTGTTTGTTGTTGTTTTTTATGTGCATATATTTGTTTAGTGTTGGCTTTTGTGTGTGTGGTTTTTGTGTGTGGTTTTTAGTGTGTGGTTTTTGTGTGTGGTTTTTAGTGTGTGGTTTTTAGTGTGTGGTTTTTGTGTGTGGTTTTTAGTGTGTGGTTTTTGTGTGTGGTTTTTGTGTGTGGTTTTTAGTGTGTGGTTTTTTGTATGCTTAACAATGAGCAGGTGTTGATGTTTAAAATGACTGAGGAACAGTTAGCTTCTTATCCACAGTAGATTATCCACCCACTCAGTTGATTATTCACCCAGTCAGTTTATATTCACCTAGTCACTGTCCAGCTTGCCCCAGCATGTAGATTCCTTTTCTCCCTTACCTTGTGGGAAATTGCCAGCATACAAATGTGTGTTAGTTGACAGGCATGCACATTGTAACCAGGTGCACAGTTTGTGTTGTTACCACGTGTTACATGCACAGAGCAACAAACTGTTGTTGCAGTTGCTGGTACACACACACACACACACACACACACACACACACACACACACACACACACACACACACACACACACACACACATTCACACACACACACACACATTCACACACACACACACACACACACATTCACACACACACACATTGAAGCTGCCCATGGTATGAAGTACCATGATGGCAGTGTCCTGGATGAATCCAGGACCAATGGCAATAAACTTTGCTTATGACCGCATCACACAGAAATGTTGGTGTCTGGTAAAATCTCCTTGTCACGTTCTGATCTTTTGTCACAAAGCTATTCTTTATTACCATTCTCTTGTGCTGAAATTTCTTAACTTTGGTTCACAACACCAAAGAAAGTGAACTGCTATCAAAATCTGGACTACTCCACACAATTATAGACAGCAGCTTGTCAAGACTTAGTCACAAATGTTTACAACAAATGAGGTACTTGACTAGTTGGTAGGGCTTGTACACACACACACACACACACACACACACACACACACACACACACACACACACACACACACACACACACACACACACACAGTTTTCATAGACATAGTGCTGACATTGCAGTCAACTAATCTATAATATCATTACAAAATATATTTACCTTGTATTTAAAAGTGATCTTTATCTCAATCATTTTTGTGTGTGGACCAGCTTGTGTTGTGTGTGTTAGTGAGATATATATATATATATATATACTCATTGTTATTGGTCTGATAGACTAGGCCTCATGTGCTACCTTGCAGTGCAGGGGCATTAAAGGTACAAGTTAGAGTTCATTGCTGACCGGGACACACTTCAAATGTTCCTCCCAACCGTACACTCCAGAACAGCTGTCCTTGAGTATTAAAGGAGCAGTTTAATGCTATTATTCCTAGGCATCTTTAGTAATGTTCTCCAAAGATACATAGATATCCTGTGATTATTATTCCTAGCACTGTGGACTGAGAATTAACTACTGCTTTGTGTCATGGAATCTGAATTCATGACAGTCGGAACACCTGATTTATTTACTTTCACTTAATGGCACACCGGACCACCTTGAGTATTGTGCAACTCAATGTGTGTAGAGGTATCCATAATTTCATGACCACCAGCTCATGGTTTTGTGAAGCAGATTTTGACTTCATGCTGCAGGGCTGGGTGTTCTGGGCCATTCACTGCGTATAATTCTGGTTTGACATGCCCAGTGTCATTATTCCAAGAATAGAAGTATACATGTTAGTTCAAGTCTAATTGTTCGAAAAATAGAAATATACAACTTGTTAGTTCTACTCTAAAGTGTTTAAAGATTGGAAACTTGCTAAATGTTTTTGTTCAAGCATGTAAAATGTTGTTTGTTCAGGAATATTTCCAAGATTTGGAATATGCAACTTGTAAGTTCAAGTCTAATAGTTTTACAATTAGAAAAATGCAACTTATTTGTTCAAATTTAATTGTTCCAAGGATAGAGACACTGAAGTATCCTTTGTTGACCGAAATGTTGTGCCCATGGTTACAATTAGCTGCAACAGGAATGAGAGTTTTTTTTACAGCTGTGTAAGTGGTTGGTGGTAAGTAAAGTGCCTAGTGGTGGGAGCGTGATTCATTTTATGTCATTTCCAGTTATTGTTGGAACTATGTACATCAATATAGTTATTCTTGCCTTGATGTGTTCACTCTTGTCATTCCTCTTCAAAGAGTAATAGTTGGTGACCTTGAACCTTTGGCTTCTATGGATTAATCAGAACATCTGTTTGAGGGGGAGTACCTTCTTGGAATGGCAGTATTATTATACATGCTCACTACTCCCACAGCATCTCCATGGTTACATTTGGGGTGTCCCAAGTTTTTCTAGTTGGACGATGGCAGGGATAAGGTTTCCTTCTAAGAGAAGCTCTTCTGTACCTGCCTCTCTAAATCGTGCTTTCATAGGCCATTTCTCTATTGGTCATGCCTATCTTGGCCTTAACCCCCAACACACCCACAAAATGAAAATATGAAATGAAATGAAAGTAAGCTTGATAATCTGATATAGGCATATGTAGAGCCAATGTTTTCTGTTGCAAAAAAACACATTTTCCATTTCAGCTTTTTGTAAATTCCGTTTTAAAGGACAATTATATTAGAAATTCTGTTTCAGAAAACTTAAGATTGCAATAAACACCATTAACACCATAATTAATAGGGGACTTGCATGATTATGTCACACACAACCAGCCACGCCTACTTATGGTATCAGTGAACCTCCAGCACCATAGAAAATGTATTAGCATTCACTACCTGCAATGATATTTTTGAGAACTGCAATTGCAAAATAGCTCGTGCTTTCACCACACTGCTGGAATAGAAACTTTATAAAATTTCCAGCGAGCTCATAGCATATTCCAGAATATTCAAAGCTGTGGTTATAGATAAAACCCAGTGTGAAAGTAAAGAAAGACTAGTGCAATATAACCAGGAGCCTGCCCAGCTAGTTGTAGGAACTCATTGGTTGGTGGCAGTAGCAGTGAGTGGCTCTACATATGATTGTACTCTACTACAAACTGTTAACTGTATTTTGACTGATTAAGAAAGTGAAACTGTTTAACTGGAATCAATTCACAAATCTATTCTCTCTCTATCTCAATATATCTACCCCTCCATGTGTTGCAAAGTGTGGTGCTGTTTGTGTTAACTATAATCACCTCTTTTTTTGGGCTGACAGAGAAGGTGAAACTGTTTCACTCTAATTAGTTTACCCAGTCTTTGTGGTGACTTGTGGTTGTGTTGTGCTGTAGGTGTGCATTGTACTGTCAGATGACACTGTCAACAATGAGAAGATGCGTATGAACCGTGTGGTGCGGCAGAACCTGCGTGTCCGCCTGGGAGACGTGGTCAGGTATGTACATGTCTGTTTCATCTAGTTTAGTTTGCAAGTCTTCCAGCCCTGTGGGCTGATGGTCTACTGAAGCCCTCAGTGCCATCCTACTATGTATATAGAATTTCCTTATTAGAAGTTGAACTGGAAAATATTTTCTTGGAGCCACCCCTGCCAGAGTCACCCATTTCCTTCCACACACACACACACACACACACACACACACACACACACACAC
>OZ017785.1:13251469-13295500 GCA_963969325.1 Lycopodina hypogea
GCGTTTTGGCAGATTTGACCGAGAGGTAGACATAGGCATTCCTGACTCCACAGGTAAAGTATCAGACCAGTACTGTATTATTATAGTACAGACGAGCCTTGGTATCGATACGGGCAGTATAATAGTTGATGATTTCTTAAGACCACCGAATTTATTAATGAACCAGCTGGTAGTAAGATCAATATTACTCATCCGAATAGATAGATGGATAGGTAAGGTTACGAGCCTTGGTATCGATACGGGCAGTATAATAGTTGATGATTTCTTAAGACCACCGAATTTATTAATGAACCAGCTGGTAGTAAGATCAATATTACTCATCCGAATAGATAGATGGATAGGTAAGGTTTATAGAAAGAGTATGTGGTTGTGATTAATGTTGTCTAAAGGAGAGATGTATAGTGTTGGCCAGCCACCCACCCTCCACCTGGGGTGATAATACACCAGTTTTTAGCTCCTTGTAAGGACTACTATGGATTCTATTTTTAGCTCCTCATTTCATCCCATGTGGTAGAGTAATTTCATGTGTGATGTATTTTCAATGTTTGCCTGTTTGGAGTTTTAATTGTGCTGAGTAGGCATATTGGTTCACTTGCTCTCTCTCTTCATTAAATAATGTAGCACATGGAAAATATTGAACTGTTCTTCCACTGTCTCTTCTCCCTTTCCCCATCTCCTCTCTCTCTCCTCCCCATTTCCTCTCTCCCTCCCCATCTCGCTCTCTCCCTCCCCATCTCTCTCTCCCTCCCCATCTCTCTCTCTCTCTCTCCCTCCCCATCTCGCTCTCTCCCTCCCCATCTCTCTCCCTCCCCATCTCTCTCTCCCTTCCCATCTCTCTCTCCCTCCCCATCTCTCTCTCTCTCCCTCCCCATCTCTCTCTCTCCCTCCCCATCTCTCTCTCTCTCCCTCCCCATCTCTCTCTCTCCCTCCCCATCTCTCTCTCTCTCTCCCTCCCCATCTCTCTCTCTCTCTCCCTCCCCATCTCTCTCTCTCTCTCCCTCCCCATCTCTCTCTCTCTCTCTCCCTCCCCATCTCTCTCTCTTTCTCTGGTGTCAACCTTTCTCCAGGTCGTCTGGAGATCTTGCGTATCCACACCAAGAACATGAAGCTTGGGCGTGACGTGGATCTGGAGCAGGTGGCCGCTGAGTCTCACGGCTTTGTGGGTTCCGACTTGGCCTCTCTCTGCTCCGAGGCTGCACTCCAGCAGGTCAGACGGAGACACACTACACACACACACACACACACACACACACACACACACAGTTGTTCACACCATCCATCAAAGTTCTGTCTTTATATTTCCGTTTGTTGTTACAATTACTATTAATATATAGTAAACAACATTAAATTTACAATTCTGTTTAGCTTCCGACAAAATTTACAGTTTTTTTCATTTCCAATAACTTAAAGGTCCTTTCCATTTAGATATTTTCACTTAGAAGGATGTGTCTGATTTTATTTGCTCTTACCATATTATTTCTATTCCCTGATATATATTTTTGTGTAGATCCGAGAGAAGATGGACCTGATTGACCTTGAGGATGAGACCATTGATGCTGAGGTGATGGATTCCCTGGCCGTAACCATGGACAACTTCAGGGTAAGTTACATGTGCGCGTGCACACACACACACACACACACACACACACACACACACACACACACAGAGGAGGGATTTTTTTCCCACTACATTGTGATCACCATGTGATGACCACGTCTGATCGTGGTGCTGTATACCTGTAGTGACATGAGGTACCATTACATTAATGTGCAAGATTATTAATTGAGGAATGCATACATCCCTTTAGCCCCTAGTCAACTCCAGGAGTGGCCTACTAATAGTGTGCATGTTACTATCAGCTCTGATGTGATCCCATGCCTTCCCCCCCCCCCCCCCCTTTCCCACACACACACACTATAGTTTGCCATGAGCAACACCAACCCATCTGCTCTGCGTGAGACTGTGGTGGAGGTTCCCAACATCACTTGGGAGGACATTGGAGGTCTTGATGAGGTCAAGAAGGAACTGCAGGAGCTTGTGCAGGTTCATTATAGCGTAATAATTAGTATGGGATCATCACCAGGTGTTCAGGGAGCTGGTCTTTGCAACACTGACCATGGGACAAGAAATAATGCTGAATAAGGAAAAAGTTCACTAGGAAAGCTCGAACTACAAAATGTAGCTATATTTTATTGTCAAGATTACTGAACATAAGGGTTATTGTATCAAAACGAAGTACCGTGCTTCTCTCTACATTTTTTATGACAGTTTATCACTGTAACCATCTAACCTGATGAAATGTGATTTCTGCTACAGCAATAATGACATTTCTCTGTATGGACCCGGCTATTGGTGGGCACTAATACTTCCTAATATATACCTCATAACTAAATATCAATAACAGTTGGGGTTGTTTTTTTTTGTTTGTTTGTTTTTTACAATAACTTACGTGGCTACTACAACCATCGATGACTGTCTTTATCATTCCTTCCTTGCAGTATCCCGTGGAGCATCCTGAGAAGTTCCTCCAGTTTGGCATGACCCCCTCCAAGGGGGTTCTGTTCTATGGGCCCCCTGGATGTGGCAAAACTCTGCTTGCCAAGGCTATTGCCAATGAGTGCCAGGCTAACTTCATCTCCATTAAGGTAAGGACTGACGTGTGTACGGTGGTGGAGGGGGGGGGTGTGTGTGTGTATCTGTCTATCTTACCATCTCATTCAGGGAGAGCATGGAAACTCAGAGTGAACTCACCCTTAGTAGATGACCTCAAGAGTGAGGTGGCTCAAGAGTGAGGTGGCTCAAGAGTGAGGTGGCTCAAGAGTGAGGTGGCTCAAGAGTGAGGTGGGAGGGAGTGCCTGAGGAAGAGGTAGAAAGAGATTCCAATAGAAAACAGGATGGATGTAGTGTTTCGAGAAATCACTGTTTTTTGGGGGGGGGGTTTGTGTGTTATTTCCCCTGCCATCATGATGATTTTCACTTTATATATCAACGCTTAAGTTATGTATTCTTTCAATTTTTGTGTAGTTAGTTAATGAAGCACTTTGACTTTTGTTGTGCTTGTGTTGTGTGTTCAGGGACCGGAGTTATTGACCATGTGGTTTGGAGAGTCGGAAGCTAATGTGCGTGATGTGTTTGACAAAGCACGAGCTGCAGCTCCCTGTGTGCTGTTCTTTGACGAGCTGGACTCCATTGCTAAGTCCAGGGGAGGTAGTGTTGGAGACGGAGGTAAGAAAACCCCCTTCTTCCCTTACCCTTTTCCATTTAATCCTATAAAGAAAAAGATAAATTTGTAGTACTGAACTGATTCCATATTTATATAACTGTTTTAATTTGAAATTATGATAATGGAGTAGTCATTATTTTCAATTGTTTGTTTGTTGAGGGGGTGAGGGATAGGGGGTGGCTAATCTTGATATTGTGTAGTGTGTACTTGATGTTATGTGTGGGGCAGTTGAGTCCACATATCCATCTCTCCACTTCTCCTAAACTAACAAACATACCAACCACACCTCTCACCTGTTTAGGTGGAGCGGCTGATCGTGTCATCAACCAGATCCTCACTGAGATGGACGGCATGAGTTCAAAGAAGAATGTCTTCATCATCGGAGCTACTAATAGGCCTGACATCATTGACCCGGCCATCTTGAGACCCGGCAGGCTGGACCAACTCATCTATATTCCTCTGCCAGATGAGCCTGTCAGTATAGAACCAGGAGAGAGATGTGTGTGTGTGTGTGTGTGTGTGTGTGTGTGTGTGTGTGTGTGTGTGTGTGTGTGTGTGTGTGTGTGTGTGTGTGTGTGTGTGTGTGTGTGTGAAATTTAATTGTGTTTGCTTGTTTTAAGGTAGAGTGGAGAGATTGTTTTATTTTAGTTTTTTGGTTTGTTTAATTAGTTGTTCGTTTGTTTTAGGGTAGAGTGTAGATCCATATAATTACCAGAATATGAACCAAAAAATGAATACATTTTAGGTTTCTGTAGGTGAGAGACACAACTTAATCAGCTCCAGTAGCTATAGTAATCCACAACTTAAATTACACCAACACTTGTATAATCCTCTCAACTGTAGAACCTTGTTCAGGAACGGTGGGTGCTATCCCTCCAGGGAGGAGAGTGTGGTGGGGGGAATGTTCATCTCCATTTGTAGGACATGTTATTCAGTTTTATCAGATGCTTTTAATCTTTATCATTGTTGTTCCTTTGGTGCAATCTATGTATGGTATTCAACTGGTGTTAGTGGCATCTATTTGTTGACTCGTTACTGTTTTCCTCTTCTTTATTTTTTTGGTAGTCTCGTCTTGCCATCTTGAAGGCAGTGACCAACAAATCGCCTGTTGCTCCAGTAAGTGGCACTCTTACTCACTCAAGACACCTGATTTCCAACAACTTCACCCTTCTCTATTTATCAGAAAACATTTTAATACTACTGCTATAGCACTGTGCCAAACTCAATTATCTGTGTTGAATGTTCTCTAGGATGTTGACTTCCAATTTCTGTCCAAGAGTACCAAGGGCTTCAGTGGTGCAGATTTGACTGAGATCTGCCAGAGGGTGAGTTGTTGTTGTTTTTTGTTTACATCTCGAGCTTAGTTGATGATAGATTACTACCTGTATTAGTAGTTCATTATTGTCAGGTGATAGGACAGCCCAGGGGTTAAAGCCCTCTTGCTAACTTGATCTCTCTCTCCATCTCTCCATTTCAGGCTTGCAAGACAGCCATACGAGAGGCCATTGAGGCCGATGTAAGAAAAGAGAGAGAGTATCGGGACAATCCTGACATTGTGAGTTTGGAAACCTCTTTGCTTCAATGGCTAATTATTGTGACCCTCCAATGAGCATTTCAGATTACATGTAGCACTCAATTATATAACCTGCGTATTTAACAAACTATTCAAATAAGCTATTTAGAGTGGTCATGCTATGAAACTCTGACATATTTATTCTTTGTCAGTTTTTCCATAATGATGGCAAGGGGCTTGTGTTCGTATGCTGGTGTGTACAAAGAAACCATTCATAAGTGCAGGACCACAATTTGTATAATTGGTAATTTGATTCAGATTGTATGGTTCACACTATTTTTCTTTAAAAAAATTTTTTAAAATTTTTCCATTTCTTAAAATCAGTGGAAAATCAGTGGGTTTTTCCTTTCAAAAATGTAGATTTAAATTATGTAATTTATTTTCCAGCATAATCTATCAGGTGACTCTTTAGTAAAAGTAGAAACCACAAATCTACAAACAATATCCATATTTGCTGCCTGCTGAAAACACTCATTGGTTTGTTATTTTATGGTCTTTTGGCAGGAAATGGATGATGCTGAAGCAGTCCCTGAGATAAGGAGAGACCACTTTGAGGACGCCATGAAGTACGCAAGAAGGTCTGTCACTGACAACGACATACGAAAGTACGAGATGTTTGCCCAGAAACTGCAGACGGCTCGAGGATTCGGCTCCAGTTTCCGGTATGTGATGCACTGTTTCATGGAGCAGCTTACTTAGATCTTAGTAGCATCTATCTTTTTGCTCCTGTTTTCCGTGTGTGTATTTTTATCGCAGATTTCCTGGTCAGCAGTCTCAGGGCGGAGGAGCATCCGGGGGCGGGGCCCCTGGTAGTCAGCCATTGGACGACGATGGAGAAGATGACCTATATACTTAGCTTGATCAGACTATTTATCATGTACACAAAGAATTCTCTATTACCACTGTCATGATTCGTTGGTTGAAAGATAACAAATATTTCATAGGTGTGTGATGTCTAGAGAAATTCTGGTAATTGTGAGGGTCACAGTTTAATGGTTTTGAACTGTATTGTCAGATATGAATAGAACTGTTTTGTTGTTCATTAATTAAGTGATGGTCTTCACATAAAATATAGTGGGTAATTCTTCTAAATGTGTTGCAGCTGATTCAATTGGCTATTAGGAGTTGTAACTATTGTCTTCTATGTCACTTAATGAATGAAGACTTGCCAGATTTTACTAGCTGTAAAGAAAGGGGGTGGGGGGAACAAGTTTGAATCATTGAAGTGTGCGCTTTAGCGTACTGTTGCCTTGGTCTTCCTTCCCTTGAATGTCAAATTTCAGCCTGATCGGTTTTTAATTAGCTTTTTGCAGCCAAAACAACTTCCTACGAGTGTGACTATGACAAAACCACACTCATTGCCACACCCACATGTGATTAATAATGGTTACTAGAACAGCAAATATCAGCCCAATTTGTCCTTTAATTAAATTTTGGCAGCCCAAATAACTTTAGTGGGTGTGACTATGATAAAACTACAGCCACATGTGGTTAATTAATGCTCGTCCATAGGAGACTGCATGCCAAATTTCAGCTCGATTGGTCTTTCAATAAGATTTTGGCATACCAAATAACTTGTGAGTGTGGTTATAATAAAGCCACACCCATTTCCAAATCTTCATATATTTTTTATAACGCTCACCTGGGTACTTGGAGACCACATACCAAATTTCAGCCTGATTGATCCAGTGGTGTGGTAGTGAAAACAACTCACATGCACACACTCCCCCATACTGAGCTCCTATTAATAAGTAGATGTGTTTGTTTTTTCCTAATCAAAACCACAGATATTTGGTTTTTACTTCCAAAATCTGCTGAATTGATTGTATTGAGATACTGTTGCACACACCAAGTTAATTCAAACACATGGGTGGGGGAAGTGAGTATTGAACTTGGGAAGGTGTTCCATACGAAAATAGTTCTGCATTTGCTACTCTGATTAACCTTTTAACATGCAAGCCTTCCCCCCCCCCACCCACTGAATTAAATAGGTTTGTTGAAGGTTGATAGACAAACCATTCCCAATTACAAACATTTCTGTCACAGAACTCTGCTAGTTTAGGATCAACAATAACATAGAATCAATACCCCTGCAAATTGCAAGCCCAGAAAGTGATACTTTGACAAATTATTTGGCTTCCTGGATTTGTGTATGAAAACATCACCTATTTCCCAGTGAAGTTCTGATAGTGATTTGAATATTTGGAATTCCCCAGGTGGTTTCCCAAAAGTTACTTAACTGCCACGTTTATGGACAATTAATTCCCTTTTCTATCTTTTCCTTTCCTTCATGGCAGTGCTGGCTGTGGCAGCATTCCTCCTGCTCTCACAGCTGGTAAACTCCTAAGGAATATGCCGGGGTACGACCTGGTAGATTTTCAGGTGAAGAATACTATTTTGTTCATCAAATATAAATGCAACCATTGCACGCTGACCCTCCGAGATGCTGTCCAACCTATCTGTGGCCATTGGCTATGCGAGTCCTGCGCCGAAAACCTTCTCTCCTTCCCGTGAGTAATGAGCACTCCAGCCTGGGTAGGAGGGGGGGGGGGGGGTTGTTACTGGCTGGCACTCTCCCGACCTTTATCTCTTTTCTTTTATTATAATTGAAATTCTTATATCTGTTCAGGTCCCCGACTTGCCCCAGGGATGATTGTGGTGAAAAGTTAAAAGAAGAAAATTCAGAGGATGAGCCTGCAGTGAGTTATCAAGATGTAGGGCATTTTTGTAGGATATCAAATATTTAACCATTTTGTTTGTCCGATTTTCATTAATGAGATACAGTTCTTCCCAGACAATTTTGTCAGAAGAGAGATAAAAAATTTGGACATTATCTGTCGTTGGTCTGACAGTGGGTGTGATTGGAGTGGCAAGCTGAAGGATTATAGCGTAAGTATAAACACCTGCTTTTTATTTTACTGTTGTTATGTACCCCTCTGTTAAACCAGTATCTAATGTTACCATAGCAACTCTAAAGTAGCACTTGTGGTGACATCAAGTGTGCTTGTGTCACACAGACCTATATTATTAATGTCGGATGTGCCAGTGTTTCACTATTTTTTTATGCTAATATCAAGTTTATATTTCATTTTGAATCTGTGATATTTGTACAGGTATTATCAGTTTTAATATGAAGAATAAATGATTACTGTAATCTTTGTGTATTCACACTAAGTGAACACATTTGGAAAAATGTTTAATAGAGTGCAATCTTTATTCATGCCATGGTTCCCCCCCCCCCCCCCCCCCATTAGAAATTGACATGTGATTCCTTCTGTGCAAGTAACCCACATTTTGAAGTTTATTTACTTCTCGTTATATTTGCACACTGTTTGATATAATCAGTTTTCTGCATTCCATCCAGTCGAGTGTCCCACAAATTGCGACTCCTTTGGTCATTAAATTCCCTATAGCAAAGACTAGTAGCTGTCATACCTATGTTTATACCCTTATTAGGACATTTATAAGGACAATCACTTCCTTTTAGTATAGCCATGATCTCATGTTATGGAAATGCTCTAACAGATGGAAAAAAAGAGAGAAAATAATCATTTATTAAGGCTGATCCTGGACCTGTTCAACCCTAATGGTAGACTACATGCCAAGCCATTGGATCATGAGCCCACAAACCTGAAATTTTCCTCGACCCAAGGATTGTGCCCCTTTAACCGTGTGGAATTGGGACTGCCCTTATAGAGGCAGTGGCTCAAAGACAATTGCTAGAGTGTTTGTGTCCCATGAGTCATAGTGAAATGCTTGAGCATGTGGAAAACACTGATACCCACAACAATATTCATGAGCATGTTTCCTTATTCTGACTGGAATTCCTGTGTAGGGTTTTATAGAGAATATTTAGGTAGGGAGGGATTTTTTTTAATAATAATTGTGATGCACTTGTTAGGTTATTTAGCTTTCAGTTTTCAGTTTTGGGTGTTATGGTAGGTTCTCAGGAGGACTCTCTCATTTAAGAACAACAACAAAACAACTAAAATAATAAGTTGTGGGGGGCTAGGGAGGTTTATTGTTTTTGTTGTTGCTTTTTACCATCTGAGAGCTATTTTAAGTAAAATTGGTTGAATGTCAATATTCTGTATGCCAACTTTGGGATTAATACAGAGGGAGGGGAGGGGGCACATTGAGATTTCCTTCCCCTCCCCACTAGAGAAATTCCCCCCCCTAAAATTTGGCTCATTTGTTAACGGTTTATTATGGCCTTAATGATAATATTGTGGGAGAGTTTAACTTTGAGAGTTTAGGTAGAAGTGCAATTCATCTCTTTCAGTATATGCATGAAACTTACAAGAAATCATCGAGGCTATTTATATAAAAATCAGATGACAAGTGAATAGTCTAGAAAGATGACACTAATCAAACAAACAAATAATGCATAACAATGTCCAACTAAGTCAAACTAATAACAGCATTAATGTTCTATTCAGACAGCTAACAACAATATAAATCATACATCAAATAATTGAAATACCACATTTAGATTACCACATTAACATTTATATATTACTGTTCTATTCAGGAAAACCAATAACAATATCAATAATACATTAAAATATTCCAATTAACATTTACATTTATTAATTTTGTTTAATGCACTGTAACACTATCACTGCATGTAGTAATAATTATTAAATTGATCCTCAAAGTTAATGCTAAAACTTGATTATTTTATTCTGGTACATAAACACCTAAAACTTCCTCAAAAATTAGTGTCACTTAACTTTGGCCCTTCAATAGCAATTCACTAGTCTGCTCTGTAGAGTGGACAGAGAGAATCACAAACATTTTGGCCTACACACACACACACACACACACACACACACACACACACACACACACACACACACACACACACACACACACACACACACACACACACACACACACACAAATGGAAATTAACTTTTTGCTAACATGGCATGTAAAAAGGGGGTAAATTTTTTTTTTTAAATATTGTGGGAAAAAAGGAAGGGAGGGGGGGGGGAAGAAAATGAAAAAAGGAGGTCAGATCCAGCATTGAACTCAGGTCCTTGAAAGCATAGGCACCATTTTAGTTGTTGTTGCATGAGACGATCACACACTTCCCCCCCCCCCCCTGCCCAAAAAGGCTGTATTGATCCCTGCAACTTCCTTGTCAGTACAGGCATGACCATGTAATACCTACCATGACAGTTCAGTACAGTTTAGGGCTACCAAGTAATGAGCATAGCTGTACCTGATTAGGTTGTGGTCAGACTTGAGTGCTCCATATCTTTCGCCCCATCATTGTATGACTACAGCTCAGATGATCTCGTTCTCTTTGTGCTCTATTTTGATCCAAAAGAAAAGGATTCAAGATAGGTATACTTGCATACCTCCCAGCTTTGGCAGATTGAATCCCTCTGGACATAGGATCAAATATTGGACTTGCTTGATCATGTCACATACAATCGGCCACACCTACTTATGGTAATCATATCAGTGAGCCACCAGCGCCATAGAAGATGTATAATTAGCTTTCATGACTGGTAATGCTATCCCTGTGAACTGAAACTGTAAAACAATCTATGCTTCTACCTTACTATAGGAAATAGAGACTTTATGAAATTCCTACATGCTGATAGCAAATTCCAGAATATTCCATTGGGGGTTGTGGGGAAATGAAGTGTAAAAATGAAAAGAAAAAAATTAGTTTTGACTTTGCCAGCAAGGTTGCTGCTACTTCTTCTCAGAAAAAAAAATTGATGGGGCTGTAGAGGTGAGTGTCAGAGTGTGGCCAGAGATGATGTCTGCCCAGAGATAGCTGGTAATAGTTCTCAGAACACATTATCTGGCAGCACCTCATCTCCAAGAATTTCTGCATTGCCACAAGTGGAGGGAGAGGTTCAGTCATTTCAGCAGCCTACTTAACACCTGGCGGTATGGTAATCTAAAGCATGCAACTGCTTTGACCACAATGCAATTATGGCATGTAAGTGGACAGTGGTTTGCTCTTCACCACACAAGGCAAATGTGTTAATATGCTGAATCCCTGGATAAATGTAGCAATATACTGAAAGTGAACAGTGGTTTGCTCTTCACCACACAAGGAAAATGTGTTAATATACTGAATCCCTGGACAAATGTAGCAATATACTGAATCCCTGGACAACTAGCTATTTCCAGTACCCCTTAAACAGAGTCGTAAAAGGATCTAAACCCTGGACAGTTCAGGGCATCACTAGATGGTTGGGAGGTATGTAATATACAAATAATTGTATCCAAAGGTCTATAGTATGAAAATAAAAATTGAACACCTTTAATTTGTGTGAGTCTAAAGCCCTGTCCACACTACACCTGATTTCATCCCAACGGTTCCACTCTGTTTCATTTGAAACCTTCAGAGAGGTTGGCTTCAGGCGGATCAGATTAATTTAACATTCTTGTGGCTTTATTGCTGATCTTCACTATTAGGAGTTTAAATACTAACTGCTCTCTATCCTCCATTTGTACGATGACATTGCCAAGGGAAAAAGACAGAATAAAATAGCAGATAAGAAAATGAAATAACCCGTTTCTATATGAGGTAGAGGAAAACCAATTAATCAGCCCACGCAGGTGATGTGGAGTGGGTTTAACAATATACCAGCGTGGACGCAAGAAAACATTTGGAACCGGGTGTTGCTGGAGAGAGGCACAAACCTGTTTGTAGTGTGGACAGGCCTTAAATGCATCCAATGTAGTTACTTTCTGCTACAAGTTGGATTGGCAATGGTCTAACAGGTCCACTTTTTTTAAAGCTTTAGTCACTAGAAAAAAGGTAGATAGAGGTAGAAAGTATTTAGCTAGCATCAGACCAGCTGACAATGAATCAACCACAATGAATCTGATGACCAGGCACTCTCAGGGAGATGGCTCCACAGCTTGCTGACTCTCAGGAAATTTCCAAAATTGTTAAAGAGATATATGAATTGAAGCTTGCCTATTGACATCAAAAGGAATCCAAATGCAGAAATTAAAGGATGGTTGTGCACTTCTGTGGTGTTGCTGGAGAGAGGCTTTAGCATTGGCATGGGGAGACATAATTCTGGATGAAAACTACAAAGCAATGTCATCACCAGATTGTCGTTTCATAGATTGATTGTTTGATAGATTGATTGTTTGATAGACAAAATCACCAGGGGCTTTTCTGACACGGCAGTTACAATACTCCTTTCCTCATCCATTTTTAATCCTGCTCTATTACCTTTAAAAGAGTCCCTTTTCTTCCTGTGATCTTCAAGCTTCAGTGGAATACCTTGATGTGGTGAACATCACATCATATTTTGGCCCATAGGCACTTCCACTCCAGGATTACGGGGGGGGGGGGGGGGGTTTTTGCTATGTAGGGGATTCCCCTTTTTGTCTTGCACCTGGCATTCCACAGTGCTGATAATAGTAGGCACTTGTCCTATTATGGACACAGCTATAATTTTTATAAGGTGCTAGCAATATTAATATCACATTGCCCTTGTGTGATTCAATGCACAGAGAAACCCAATATTGACAAACACTAACTCACTTTGATCAAACACATTGTATTTATTAGTTATTTTAAACAGATTTGCAGATATTTTTTAAAAATTTTTTGTACTAGTATTATTCTTGAATGCCCATAAGTTATGCTGCCATAATCCACACACATCACAGGCTACTTAGAACACAACTCCTTTTGCCGAACGTCAGGATCAATGAGGTAGCATATTTTACAGATGACACCATCATCATGATGTGGTTGGCAGCACAGCTACTCTCCAACATGTCCATTCTTCGAAAAGTAATTTTCGGATGTCAATTTTTAAAATTACTCCACAAATGTTCTGCAGATCCAAACTCTTTATTATAATGGGTTCCTCTTCATGCTTGCTTAGTTATTGCCCAGCTGTAGGCCTTAACCATGGATATGGCCAAAGGATAACCATGATCTGCCGTGAAGAAAAGGTAAGACTCCAGAGTGTCTTGTTCAGGAGATAGGACATAGTCTGTCCAGGCTTTTAGTTGTATTTGACATGACCTTTGACTCTACCATCCGAAGTCTTTTGAAGGATATTAAACTTCGCTGCTGCTTTATATATGGCTAGTTCTTCATTCTTACAGCATCCATGGCGGATATCTTTTTTTCATCCTTCCAGCCTATGCAGTATTGTTTTTCACTTACACAGTAAATATATATATATATATATATATATATATAATAATTTTTTAAATCATACACACATGATGTCAGTGACATTAAGGAAGTTTTAACTGAGTTCCAGGTTTAGTGTACTTTCATTAGTAACCTCACAAAGAAACTGACATCTGTCACTCTAATCGCAAAAGAGAGAGGATATGACCTCTGGAATCAAGCAGCAACTTGACCTCAACAAACAATTCTTGTTACAATGAGTCACACAGTTCACTTCAGTTAATGCACATTCTAATCTATCTTAATAGATATTAGATAGCCACTTTATATTAAATGTTGACGATAAAAGGATAGGCTGATTCTCTGTGGATAATAGACAAGTTTACCGTCTTTGTAAAAGGATATGCAGTTGTTGTTGTTGTTTTAAGCCCTGTTCATACTACAAACGGGTCTCCAGCAACACCTGGTTCCAAGCGTTTTCTTGCGTCCACACTAGAACCCGCTCCACATCACCTGTGTGGGCTGACTAATTGGCTGGGCAGATTAATTGGTTTTCCTCTACACATATTGAAACATAATATTTTATTTTCTGGTGTGCTCCGTTGTTCCGTCTCTTCCCTCCTGCAATGTCATCCCACAAAGGGAGGATAAAGAAGGGGAGAGGTCTGTTAGTAGCTAAACTCCTAATAGTGAACATCAGCAATAAAGCCACAGGTATGTTCAATAAATCTGAGCCGCTTGAAGCCTACCCCTTCATAAGGTTTCAAGTGAAACTGAGTATAACCCATTGGAATGAAATCGGGTGTAGTGTGGACACGTGGAACCCGTTCCAGGCACGGGTGAAACCGGTTTTATTGTGCAGTGTGGACAGGACTTAAATGTGGCACAAAAACTGATTTTTATCTTTCATGTCATAAAGAATTTGATATATTTTAGGAGGGACATTTGCTTTCATTAAAATAACAAAACGCAAAAAAAAATATATATATTTGCACCATGGTGCCATGTTAAATTTGATGGTGGTCCACGCAGGTTTAGCTGGAATCCCCCAACTTAGGAATTCCCGAAAGCATCAAACTATGCCTTGAATGGCTATTTTCCTTTTTTTGGAGGTTGTACTATGATATTTGAAGCCCCCAGGAAGAGTTGCAGTCCCTTAACGGATGAAAAGGAAACCAACATTTTTAACATATATTACAAAATTAATCTAATTATAAATTGATCTTAATCTGTGTGTGTATGTGTGTTCGCTACATTCTTTCATATTTGAAGCTACAAAGTCAAGAGGTGTATTGAAAGAATGGAAATCAAGCGCTGGACCTACTCATGTGGTTTTAAATGTCTTTACAGCCACAGCCTTTTCTGTATTTAAAAAAAATGTCAAAAATGGTACTTTTGCCAGAAAAAGGAATGGAGCTACCAGCCTAAAACTTGGCATGCAGACACAACTTGACTCGTCAAATAACATGGGGTGGGTCCATCTAGCCACACTTCTTCCTCTTGGTGTATAAAGCTTAAAAATGACAAAAAATGGTACTTCTAAAAAAAACACGTGGGCCTAGGTAGCTATACCCATGAGCTAAGACTAATTCAGATCCTAATAGACAAAAGGGGCCAAAAAAAGGGGCCATTTCAAGCTAAATAATGGGAGCAGCTGTATTGAAAAGCCCTAAGGAAGTTGCATACTCTTAGCAGTTCAGTGTACAGTCAGTTTAATACATGATAACAAAAATTAACTACAGAATTCCCTGATAAACAGCAACCCTGTGTGGATAGGTGGTTGAGTTTTGGTGGCATAAGCATAATAACCAATGAACCAAGATCTGGAATAGAGCCTCACTTTGTAAGGTTAAATGGGGAATTATTGTAAACCGAAAAGGGGGGGGGGGGGGGGGGGAGAGAAGGAAGATGAACAAATATGTTGTTGACTCAAGGATACATGCACTGGCCAGAAGACAAGAAATGTTGTGCACATTGAATTTTTTTTCTGATTGATAGAGTCATGATCAATTGTTGACTGAATTGAGGATAAAATTAATTTAGATAAATATATCAACTTTGCAAGCAAAGCTGCAAAGGGACGTCTAGTTAACCAAACCTTACCAAAGCCTGCGTTGTCTGTCACATTGATCAAACTCAAACATTTCTTTATAGTCCCAGATTGCCCACTGTATAACACTCCATGTATTATGCTGTGTAGATCATTTGTGATGACAATAAATTATTCCTGTTGTCGTAGGAACACTTGTTGCTGTGTGCTTATGTGGTGAGAGAGTGCCCTATCTGTGGTAATACCTTACCAGCTGGGACCAAAGACCACCAGTGTCCGCAGGGGATTTCGAAATGTCCACTGGTAGCTCTCGGCTGCACACATACCTTGATGGTGAGTTGAATAGAATGTTTCTGCTGCCATGTTGAACCAGCCCCTTTCGCTATTTGAATGACCTCGTCTACCAGTGGTTCATCATGAGTGAGCGGGTAGGTGGGTGGTGGGGAAGTGGATGGGTGTGTAAGAAAGTGAGCGGGTAGGTGAGTAAATGGGTGGGTGAGGGAATGGGTGGGTGTGTAAGAGAGTGTGTGGGTAGGTGGGTGGGTGTGTAATAGAGTAAGTGGGTAGATGGGGGGGGGGGAGTGGGTGGGTGTGTAAGAGAGTGTGTGGGTGGGTCGGTGTATAAGTGGGTGGGTGGGGAGTGGGTGGGTATGTAATAGAGTAAGTGGGTGGATGGGGTGTGGGTGGGTGTTTAAGAGAGTGGGTGGGTGAGTGAGTGGATGAGAACCCATGTTGTGGAGTGTTGTCTACTGTTGATATTTTTGTGTGTTTGTTTCAGATGAAGAAAGAACATCTTGATGACCACTTGAAGGACGCCATGTCTGTACATCTCCAGTTGATAGTACAAGCAATTACCAACAACGAATCAAAAGTAAGAAAGAGTCCCTCACGAAATCCGAAACCTCCTGCTTTTGATGATATCGAAGATGACGACGGCTATAGAAGTGGCAAGTTCCACGCTCTGACCAAAGGCTATGCTGGTCTCACTTCATTGAGCAGTGGTGCAGATGTGGAGAGAGATGGTCTGGGGGGATCCAGCAAAAGACCAGCGAATTTGCTGGAGAAAGAAAGCGCTAGCCAGGCAGAGCAGGATATGGAGGATAGAGATTTCAGGATTTCCTTGATCGAAAACAGTAATTACGACGGGACGATGATCTGGAAAATTCCTCAGTTTGCTCAGCGACAAAGTGATGCAAAAACTGGCAAATACACTTCTGTTTTCAGTCTCCCCTTCTACACGTGTCGCTATGGTTACAAGATGTGTTTGCGGCTTTACATCTGTGGAGATGGAATTGGTAAAGGTAGTCACATGTCACTATTTTTTGTTGTCATGAAGGGAGAGTTTGACAATATACTAAAATGGCCGTTCATGCATCGAGTGACATTTCGACTCATCAATCAGAAGGGACACCAGGATGTGATCGACACCTTTCAGCCGGATCCTACAAGCAGCTCTTTTAAAAAACCAAAAGCCGACATGAACATTGCGTCAGGCTGTCCAAGGTTCGTCTTGCAGAAAGAGTTGAAGGATAATGGATTTGTGGTTGACGATACCATTTTTATAAAATGCGAAGTGGACACTAAAACAATTCTCCATCCATGAAATTTTCCACTTATGATAATTTTTTGCAGTGTATGTCTATTTTCGCCAAATTTTAAAGAAGCTTCTGTATGTGTATATACTGAGCTAACCGATTGACTTCAATTATATATCAAACTAAATTTTAGTATATAATAGTATTGTCTTTTCCTTTTTTTTTTATCAATAGAATTTGTACCATGTTATTGCATTCTTGGATAAAGGACCACATCACAAAAAAAATTTTGAGGTTACATTTGGGAGGTTGTGGGGGGGGGGGGTGTGACACACACACACACACACACACACACACACACACACACACACACACACACACACACACACACACACACACACACACACACACACACAATGGAAATAAATTTTTTTTTAAATGACCTTTTAAAAAATGAATTATAATTTTTTTTTTTTTTTTTGGGTTTCAAAGTATTGAAGCTTAATCACTATTATTTTTTTTTATACTTAATTTTATTTTATTATTATTCCATTTATTAAAAACAACAAGGTCTGCATGGAATAACAAGTTTTCAGGACTGGGAGGGGCATCATATAGAATAGGCTGGGACTTGGTGCCACACCAGCAAACTACAATAATGTACTCGGGATAAGATTAGCAAGTGCCCCTCCAAATCTACAGAAACTCGCTCTCAGGACATCCTATATAAAAAGGAATATGTATGTCAGTCCGTCCACAAGGCTAAAAGTGTTCACAAATTAAAAGGGTACTTCCTGAGGTAGCAAGTAGATGAAATTTGGTGTGAGGATAGGTGTAGTGGCAAGGTTAATGCCCATTTTCTTAGGATTTTGCTAAAGATAATTTCAATAGAAATAATTAGCATTTAGCCTAATTTTGACCTTTTTTTTTTTTGGTCAGGAATAAACTCACCACACCCACTTAATCTCAGGCCCCCATATTCCCATCAGGGAGTTTTAACATTGCCCAAGTTACTCCCCTGGTCAAGCTGTGTATGCAAGCAAAGTTTGAGGTCTGCATGCTCTAGAATTTGGCAGTGCACTAGCCACACAGAAGGGATGTGGCCATATAGACCTGCTCATGATGTTCCCCAGGTGACACTGATTGTAAACATATATGGGTTTGTGGGTCTAACTTGCCACTACTGTTCAAGTGTGAATCCAGATACACAGACTATTCGTAATTTATAGTATAAATTCATCTCTTTAGAAAATTTCTAGTAATAAAAATGCATCAAAAAAGTGATTCCACAGCACAATTATGGCACAATTTGTATCACCCATGGCATAATTAAGCATAACTTCGACCCTCAATTGGCTTCATTTGTTATTTGAAACCTGGCAACCCTGCACAGTGGTATGACTTCCTGGTTCTGAAAATTATTTCAAAAAATTGAGAGCTATAAAAATTAAAAGGGTACTTACGGAGGTAGGAGGTAGCAGGTAGATGAAATTTGATGTGAGGTTAGGTGTAGTGACAAGGTTAATGCCCATTCGATTCTAATTTGGCCGAAAGGTAATTTCAACAGAGAGCATTCAGTCAGTGTTATTCTGACCAGTTCAATTTTTTTTCATTGTTGTCAGGAATAGACTCACATCACCCATTTCATCTCCAGTTTTTAGTTTCCTGAGGCCTTCAGAATCCAGGTATTGGATTTCAACATTGACAAGTTACTCCCCTGGTCTAGTTGTGCATGTAAGCTAGGTTGTCTCTAAGTCTGAGGGTTTGGCAGTACAGCAAAGTGTGTTTGACACTCTAGTGCTGAGGAGTGGAGTGAGTCCACTGGCTAGTAATTGTAAAAATATGAGTTTACACTGTCATATGTGCAAGTTTGACAGTTCAGCTGGTAATTCAGATGCCAATTTTGGTCCAAGTGAGTTCACTCCCTACACATAATCTGTGGAGTCTTTCATACTTGGAGAAATACAGAGACAGAGAGAGAAGAGAGAGAGAGAATAATTGAATTTTGGAAATTTGCTATTTTCATGCTCTTGCAAGCTTACTCTTCTTATTGTGTTTAAACCAGGAGAGAGTGTTTCCTTAACAAGTCTATGAATTGTTATAGTATTACTACTATAACTGACAAGATTTGAAGGGGCTTGCTTAGCTGAATTTCGAATTATTGAGGCCAAAACATTCTCTATGGTGGTTATCTCCATAGCAACCAGACTTCAATTAGCTGTCTCAATTATTTATTCAAGAATATTAAGTGAGTTACTCCATAAATAAGATAATATCCTCTACCACTATCTGCCAACTGTTGTTGTTGTTGTTTTTTTTGGAAAGGTTTACTGTTTGGAATTTCATTTACTTTATTCAAATTTTTAAAATACTAACATAGCAACCTCCATGGCAACAAAAAAATTAAAAAAAGATGCTCCTCTATTTTACCCATAAAAGACCATAAAATTCCAAGGGAACCCTCTTTTCTCTGCCCTTTTTATGGTAAAACTTTTATTAGTCTTGGTAACCACATCAGCAAATGCAGAGAAAGAGAGATGGTAGAGACTATTTACCCATCTAGCCAAGAAGACCCTTGATAAAAAGGCTAGGTCTGAGGTTCCAAAGAAGTCAGATGCCCTAAATGCAACAGGTTATTTCTGAGGTTAGATACTAACCTTAAGAAAAATTCTTTCTGCAAGTCAGTTAAGGATTATGAAAAATTCCTTACTAGTGATTCACAATTCCAACATCTATCTAATAACCCTTCTGAAACCATTCCACAAACTTCTCTATTAATTGATATTCATTCGCCAACTATTGCACCATCTACTGAACTGACAAATAGTCAACTTAAACTAGAACCACTGTCTCACAATAGGCATTCTATGCATAATTTTCCAAATGTACATCCACCATCACAGTCTCCAACCTCCTTACCTTGTCAAACCATTACATACACACAAGAAGAGATCTCATCTGCTCCACTTCCATACACACCAGAAGGCACTCTAACTCCATCTATTAGTGCTGGTCATCATAATAGCAAATATCCCATTAAACTACCAGGGTCAGAGGCTGAATGAATGGGGGCGGATAAACATTTCTTGGTGTACCTCTTACCAGGTGTACCTCTTACCAGCAGTATGGCTAGCCAGTTGCTTGGAGGACAAGAACAAAATACTAGCTGATGGTATTTTTAATTTCTTCCATAGTTGTTATGGTTGTCATCATAAACGTAAAGAAGAAAAAAAAATTAAATAAAATAAAATAAAATAAAATAGCGACATGACAGAGCCTTGAAAAAGATCAAACAGCTTAAAACCAAGGCTGGAGAGATTTTCGTCATGGATGCCATCAGCTAAAGATCCTGTTTTTAACTTTGATGAGTCACTTTTCTCCATTGAAGAGATCAGAGGCACAATCAATTGATCTAATTCCTCTTCCACTCCATCTCCTCTAGACCAGATTCCATACAAGATTTTGAAAAGGTGTCCTTCCTTGGTGCATGCTCAGTTCAACCTGTACAATCAATGTTGGCAGACATCCACTATTCCACAGGCATGGAAAACTGCATCCATTAGATTGATTGCCAAAGGTTCTGCCAAGGATGACCCCTCATCACCATCCAACTTCAGGCTAATTGCTTTAACATCATATATTGGGAAAATTTTCACTTCCATCTTGAAAGGTAGATGATCTACTTATATGCTTGAGAATGAGTACCTCGATCGGTCCATCCAAAAGGCCGTCATGAGGACAACACCCGGCTGCACGGAACACCATCTCAAGTTGGCCTCTATACTTGCTGATACAAAAAGAAAGCATAAATCCCTGACAGTTGCCTGGCTAGATCTGGCAAATGCGTATGGCAGTATCCACCATTCATTAATAGATTTCGCTCTGCATCATTATCACGCTCCATCACATTTCTGCAATGTTGTGGTCTCTCTCTCCACTCAGGTCTGTCAGCTAGAGTATCCACAGATGCCTGGACTACACCTTCATTCCCTTTGAACATTGGAGTCTACCAAGGTGACCCTCTATCTGGGGTCATATTTAACACTGTCATAAATACCCTAGTTGACACCCTGAATCTAAAGAAGGACCTAGTCTACTCTCTCTCACCATCTCATCGAGTGAACCTCCTTCAGTATGCTGATGACACCTGCATCATAGCCAGTAGTCCAGCTGCAGCTCAGTCACTGCTAGATTCTACCAGTGAATGGCTTCAGTGGGCAGACATGAAGGCTAAGGTCCCCGAGTACCACTCCTTACACATCAAGAGCTCCAGTGGAATTTTGACCAATCCACATCTCACCTGCTCAAACGAGACAATTAGGTATGTTGCAAATTGCTCCATCAACTTCCTTGGGCTCCCAATCCAATTTCCCAAGGACTGTAACAGAACTAAGTCACAACTAAAGTCTCTGTTACAGTCCATGTTTAAGGTTGTCGATGAGACCCCACTAACAAGGAAACAGAAGGTTAAGATTTACAGCTTAGAGATCTGTCCGAGGTTGAACTGGCTTCTCACCATCAATGAGTTTCTTTTGTCTTGGATAAAAAGACAACTTGATGCCACTTCAACTAGTTACCTTAAGAGGTGGACAGGACTAACGAAATCAGCAAACCCCAATATGTTTTACATCCCAAGGTCTGAAGGAGGACTCCAACTCCCATCCATATCCACACTATACAAAAAGCTGCAAGCGTCCAAGCACAGTCAACTTGTCACCTCCAAGGACACCACAGTGAGACATCTGGCTGAAAAGAATCTAGAAACTGAGATAAAATCCATCAGGAAGATCTTCAAACCATCAATGGAGGTACAACAAACAATGGTGGATGATCCATCATGGAGTAGGAAAGCACTCTTAAAGGCAGTGAAGAACCGAATTACTTATAGTGATGCCAACAGATGCAAGTCAGAACTTCTGGCTCTTCCCGTCCAGGGTCTTCTTTTTACCACCATCACCACTATACTTGCAACACATCCAACCAAAATATGGACAGATGCCATCAGGTCTCTCCCGAATGAGTGTTATAAATTTGTGCTAAATGCTGCCCACGCACTCTTCCCCATAACTTCAACCTCCATCTCTGGAAGAAGAAGCCAAATCCATCGTGCCCATTGTGTACAGTGATTTTTGTATGTCACTTTGACACTATACCTCATGTCAGCCCCTCATTGATCATTTATAACGTCATGTCACACAAAATAAATGAAGGTTTTTAATATCATATATATATATATGAGAGAGAGAGAGAGGTGACTCCAGTAGGTTTTAGAGGGTATTACATCATCCCCTATGCATGCACACCACCTCCCTATGTATATTCAAGAATTATGAGATTGAAATATAATTATATAATAATTACTACACATTTGACAAATATATGAAGAGAGATGAGAATTTTGACTGAAGATGTTGAAGTTGTTGAGCTTAAAATATCTCTGCACATTATCACTGTAGTCTTATTCTTCACGTCCCATTGCAGTTCACACAGCAGTATCCACTTAGGAGTGTCGATGGTGTGTTGTATATATCTCACGGCAGTACTGGTCATGTGATCGTAGTCATGTGATCGTAGTCATGTGATCATAAACTGGCTCATATTGTATTTTTATCTTCGTAGAGAGTGTTGGAGAACTTGTGTCTGTATTGCTGCAATTCTGTCTTTGTGTGTAATATGACCGATTTCTGATTGTGGGCCTCACTCTCCTTGTATCTATCCATCTACACACACACACCCACACCAACACAAACAAGGGAGAAATTATTATGTATTATATACAGTATTACGTTAATAATATAAAATTAATATTAAAAAAAAAAGAAAAAAGAGAATTACACCTCACAACATGTTCAACTACTTATGGAAGTGCCCACTACTCAGTGTATTAAACAGAAATTGAAACCAACAACGTTGTACTGCTCCCAATACATACATGTGTGTACCATAAGGTCAGCTATCTCAATACTTATGGGCACTTGAATAAAAAGATAAATATATATTAAAAAAAATTTAAAAAAAAGAGCGAGTCCATAGATGTACATATGCAAGTTTAGATTACTAACTTGGTAATCTCCATATTCTTCCTCGTCATCGTCAAAGCTTGCAGCATCTTCAATTACTGTCCTGTCCCCAGGGCCGAAGCCATATGGAAGGTATTTGTTTGCCTGCAGTCACATGGCTGTAATACAGGGACGTCGCCAACAATAGTGCAGCATAACATAAACTGTTTCACTGGAGCCAACTGGCAGAAATATCTTGCAATATTGACCTGGCATATAGATCAATGAATAACTATATATTTACCTTTCTCTTGCTCTATCTATCTATCTATCTGTCTGTCTGCCTGTCTATCTATCTATCTATCCACCTACCAATTTCTCTACTACCATCTACGTACCAACCTACTTTCATATGTATCTATGTATCTGTATGCTGGCCAGTCTATCTACTTATCTATCTATCTATCTATCCTTTCCTCTCGTTCCTACATCTATCCATCCATCAATCCCTCTTCCTCTTATATATTCATATATTACATTAAAAAATTTTTTATATTGTCTGATATAAAAAAAAAATAACCTCCTCCATAGCAAGTCCCAGAGATAGTCGTATGGTGAGGGCCAGAGGGATATCCTCTCCCCACACACATCCCTTTACTGCTCCTTGTGTGTGTGTGGACTGTGATTGTACAATACCATGTACTGCATAGCCCAGGGCAGAGTGCATACACACATGTGAACACATGTACACAGACAGCTAACATACCCTTGCTATGAGTCCTTTCTTTCTGTCCCTATCACACTCTTCCTCACGAGAGAGTGAGTCACCTGACTTGTCCACAAGGCTGGAGAGGGGAGTGGCTTGGGAAGGGAGCATGTCTGTGCACACCTGTATCACGTAGCAAGGAAGGACCTGCGCAGCGTTGAAGAGCACCCATTCGTTGCCGCAGGACGACACCACAGAGTAGTACTTGCAGTGGTCACCTTTGTGTGTGCCTGTGTGTGCAGGTACATTGCCACACGATGGAAATTAGGAAGTACAGCAGGACGTTATTCATCAACAAATCGGTTAACAAACACAACTTGAAACCACACCCACAAGAATGCAAGCAGGTCAAAACAAAAGAATGCAGCACTTGATTAATAGGCAGAACATAAACTAAATAACTGACCCAGGAATACAACAGCTGTTCTTCTCCAACAGAATTCAAGGAGAAGCTTAAGATTTGTGTTCAGTAAATAATGGAAGGACTTTGGCCAGTGTAGTAGAATGCAATGGGAGAAACCCACAGTCAGTCCATGATATTTATAGGGCTAAAGACTAGCTGTAATCATTTCAGAATATATTCTATAGGCCAAACAAATATTATTTACTGACAATTTATCATATTATTTTGTTAATTTGAGTGATATGGAGCAACTTTAGTTATTTGAACTCCTCTGGTGCCAACAAGTGTGGATAACTGACTTCCTGACTAGCAGCCATGCCTCCTCCTCACTCAACTAGCAGCCATGCCTCCTCCTCACTCCACTCATCCTTAGAGGGGTTGAACGAGGTGCTCCTTCAATTAATACTAATCACATTCCAAACTATCATGACTTGGTCACCTCTCACCTATAGGACTAGTTTTATATCTTGAGAATTTAATTTACCATTAAAATTAATCATACATATCCAGTGTATAGATGAAATGGTCTTCACACCTATTACTTTAAATTAGACAATTAACCTTCACCCACATGTTAGATTACCCTCTCCTAGTCTCTCCATCAATCCAAATTAGTGCAAGACAATTGACTCATTTATTAGTATTTTTCATAATTATATTGCTGGAATGGGAACTGGACTGTACCTAAGTAGGAACTGGACTGTACCTGAGCATCCTTTGTAGATCATTCCCAAGAGAACAGCGCAGACTATTAATCGACTGGAGTCACTGTAACTACACAGTTGAAGGGGTAGGAGAGAGGGAGGATATGATATATCGAGGTATCACCTTAACGAAGCACATGTGCATCAAGGCATTACCTTAATAAAGCACATGTGCATGAAGGTACTACCTGAAGCTGTAGTCAGGGAAAGGTGATGTGTAGATGCCGAGTCCCAAGGAGGAGCCGGAGCGAACCTTAACCTTGTTACATTGGCCGGGAATAACCAATCCATGGTGCACTATGGAAGGAGAGGGAGGAGGGGGAGGGAGGGGGAGGGAGGGGGAAGGGGAGGGAGGGGAGGGGGAAAAGGAAGAGGGAGGAGAGAAAGGGAGGAAGGAGTTAGAGAGAGAAATAATGTAATTGAGAGTAGAGAGTTATGGACCCATAGAGCAATAAAGAGACAGCCTAAGGAAGGAGAAAAATATTATATCATGCTGAATGGAGGTGAGCAAATGATGAAGTAGAGAGAAACAAGAAAGGAGAGGGAAGGAAGGAGGAATGGAAAGAAACAAATGGTGAATTGGGAAGTCAGTAAGAGAACAGAGAGAATACTATCAAAAGGAATCCCACAAGCTGTCGTACATTCATACTTTTGCTTCTGTACAGGGTTCATGCAATTCACAGCTTTACTGAACTCATTTAGGGTATTTTAGAGTGACTAAGTGTTTTACACAGTATACAGTGTCAATTAAAAATACAATAACTGTTATTAGTTCTTCAATTACATAACTGTAATTGAAACGAGAGTGGAGAGACAGACAGAATTATGCACACACGTGAAAATGTAACAAGCTTTCACTAAAGTGGTGTGTAAATACTATTGATGAGTGTTTGGTGAGTTGAACATTCTGTGCATATAAATCTGCACTAACTACAAGAAGAGGATCAACCCATTGTCCCTCACCGATAGAGGGCAAACTTTGTGTTCTAGTTCCGTGGAAAGCGATCTCCATGTTGAGGTTGTAGAAATGTGGGTGATCTCTGGCCCTTCTCCAGAGATTGTGGTTTGCTTCCTTCACGGCTTGGTGGAACTTCAGAGCGAGGTCATGTCGCATCACATTCTCTATCTGCAGAAGAAAGTAAACAATAGTAATAATAGAACAGAAATAACAGATCACAAGAACATTGTATGAAAAAAAGGAAATATAATAATACAATCACATGCACAAACACCATGGCGCTTAATATGCATTCTAAGCTCAAGGGGCATCTATCTATAGGAGTGTTATATACAGAAGACTCATGTAATGCTCATAGGCAAATGGCCATGTGGACAACCCTCACTCGGGAATATTTATTGAGCCTGTTCTATTTTGACTTGCATTTTGAAAGGAAAAAAAAATTATCAGTCATTATCAAGGATAAGTCATTGTAATGGACTCGAGGGAACACTCCACACTGTATATCTTGTGTGAAACAAAACAAAGAGGTTAAATAAACCACTGTATGCATGCTTAGATGGGTGTGCATTAATTAGATCGTTGGCCCAGCATTCACATTCACCAAGTCTACAGACCCCCATTACCCAATTATACACATGCTGTGTGCAGTGGTTGGTAACAATGACATACTCTAGTAATCTGCATCCCAGCAGGCAGCTTTTCCATTATCTTTGAGATTGAACCAACAAACTGGCTTGGTTTCTTGATATCGATACTGTAAGTTTCCATGGCAACGCCTGGGTCTTCATCAATACAGGGTTCCGGTGTACTACTACCCTCATGCTAAAATATATAGAAAATATAATTTTTAAAAACAACAAATAACAAAAAAATAATCAAAACAAGAAACATTGCACACTTTATGTTATGCATTAGGATAAAGGTAAGGGACGTCAGTAAATTTAACTTGAAACTTGTAGAATTCAATTTTTCACACATTTCCCATGGCATCAATATTGTTGTCTTGATAATATATAGTCATTGTTATTTCCTGTTACTTTCAGTACATATGTACATGACCACATGCACTCACTGGGTCGGAGTCACCAGCTCTACTCCTGCTACTAAGAGCCTGCTCTCTCTCCCTGCGCTCCTGTTCTTCCCGAGCTGCTATCTGCTTCTTTTCAACTAAAACTGCACAATCAATGAATAATAATCAAACATCAGGTTTAATTGACTCAGCCTAGTTAATAACAAGCCTAGAAGGCATGGTTTATGGGTGTGGCTCAGACAAGCCAGAATATCACTCAATGCTCTCACCAGCAACAGTGGAAGGGACAATGTGACAGTTGGGGGACAACTGAATAGTCAAGTGATGACCAAGAAATTTTGCATAATAATGGTTAGCTGTGATTGTGCTCAATCAGAAGGGATTATTTCCATAACAAAATATGCATGAGCTGTTTTGGTACTGCAAGAATGTTTTATTTTAAAACTTTTAGGCACATTGTAGAACATAAGCAAACACACTAATCCACTCGGAAACCGAATTAAGAGAGTTGAGTAATTATTAGACATAAGTGATAACATACTAAAATGCACAATCCCTTAAAATATTTTAAAAACATCCTTTCTAAAAAAAATTTTTTTACCGTTAAATATTGAGTTATTTTCGTATTAATTTGATGAGATGGTGGCCTTATTTGGTAATAAAATTAAGAAAATGCAGTAACTTTTTGCTCGCATACCTGACATATGGTCCTGAGTGAGGCTCACCAAATCGAAGACCACTGTTTGCCCCACACATTTCAAACTTTCCTCCATGAGCAGTTCAAACAGGTTGTCTGCATCACGATAACTGAAGGAACCTGATTGGTTGGCCTCGATCTCAAACACAGGAGGGACACAAGGATAGTTGCATGGTAGGCTGGAAGGATGGAGGAGTTCACAGAACATGTCACTCATAGGTTGGCATGTCATGCCTCATGATATATTCTAGGCTGCCCAAAACAGTGAAATAATCACTTAAAAGTAGAGTGCTCACGTTCCATTAAACCAAAGAGTCGAGAACTTGGCATAGACAAACTACAATAGTGCTTTAAGTAAGGAGTAAACAAGGCAAAAAAACAATAACAAAACAATAACAAAACAACAACAAAACAACAACAAAACAACAACAAAACAACAACAAAACAACTACAAAACAACCTGACTTTATTTTTTTTGTACAAGAGAAATTTTATGTACATATCTTACATGCAATAGAGTAATACCAACATTGAATGTATTTAAGCGAAAAGAATTAACAGAGTAATACAATTTGGTGGACATAATTTAGATATATATTCTGTACCATTAATGAAAAAAGATGAAATAATCCCTGAGTTGCCATCTTTAGGATTACCTGAACCATAACTTAATGACGTCTTCATCTTTAATCTCTTCGGAGAGGAACTTGATCTTGATACTGAAGCATGTTCCTTTGTCATTGAGAAATGTTATATCCTTGCCATATATGGATGTGAGGACTTCAACCTCTTCCATTTGGAGGGCGTGGCACTCCAGAGGTGAAATGTTCATACATGGAGGAGGTGTTCGGAGTGTGTTCTGAGTTGAGGATGTGATATATTAAAAAAAATTTTAAAACAACCAA
Organism: Lycopodina hypogea; assembly: GCA_963969325.1. NCBI lineage: Eukaryota > Metazoa > Porifera > Demospongiae > Poecilosclerida > Cladorhizidae > Lycopodina > Lycopodina hypogea. The sequence goes on from OZ017785.1 coordinate 13,279,454, forward strand.
CAATTAGCAAATATTGTTTGATTCTGACCCACCAGGTGTTGATCTGAAATGTGAGGAAAATTATTATATAATTGGACACTTAATGAGCAGGGGCTGCCACAAGAAATAAACAGACAACTATCATTCATCCATTGTTCAGGTAACATTCTCATAAAAGGTCCTTTCATAGGTAAGAGCTCTTCAGAATTATTAGAGAAACGCCTGACAGGGACTGAATATTGTAATAACTTTACGGTCTCTGTAGCTGAAGTCCAGTGCACTATTGAAGTACTGTTGTTTTGTTTTTTTCACTTATCATTTCCTTGTGGGTGGAGACTACATGACCAATAGTGTGTGTGGTTGCTATTTCAATGTTGCATTGTTCATCATCCTATTATAATTGAGCTAATGTTGTCTACCTGCATACCTGTCTGTCTGTCTGTCTGTCTGTCTGTCTGTCTGTCTGTCTGTCTGTCTGTCTGTCTGTCTGTCTGTCTGTCTGTCTGTCTGTCTGTCTGTCTGTCTGTCTGTCTGTAATCCCTACCCATCATTAATCTTGGGTGCATCTTCCCCAAACTTTCAGGAGACCTTCAGGGTCCCAGGGAGGGTGTCAAGCAAGGGTTCATTCCCCCCCCCCCCCCCCCCCCCCCCCACTTTTGGCAGAATTGGAATAATGGTGGATAATGCCCTCCATTTGTGAGGAAATCCTCCCTGTACATGCTGGGGATAAAACCAATCAGAGATATCACAGTGAGAAGTGTTTGTAGAAAGCCAAAATAGTGTAGCATTAAAAAGAGATACTATGCATGCAACAAAAAAACTAACAACCCACAACCCCCCCCCCCCTCACCTAATGTTAGAACTTATAACTGTCCTCATGAGTGAATATTAAGAACATAGAAGTTCAAAATTCTAGAATAATTAAGTACTTCACTATTTATTAAGCAAATTAGTATTTTATTAGTCAATTAAATAAATACATTTACTTTTAATCATAACATTTTCAGACGAATACTAGAAAATAGAGAATCTGGTGAACATACATAAGAGAGTGGGTTTTTGGCTGGAATTTTCCAGTCTTGTTTTTTAACGAGTGCTCAGAGTGATTTACATAATGTGGTTTGTAATGTAAGTGTACCACTCAAGCAATTAAAATCACTCCTTAGGAAAATTAATTCAATCATAATAACTGTTATTGTACAATTGAACGGAGGGAGTGGACAAAGGTTAGAATCTGCACACCTAAGTGAAAATTTTAAAAAAGCTTTCATTAAGGCTTGTAATTAGTTGCCTGGGTGCTTTGGAGACACTTGTGCTCCAATTGTTAGTGGACCAGACACATCCATGATTTTATGATATCATACCTTTACATCCAGAATCTGCATCAGTTCCTGGTTCAGCAAAGCTAGGCCTTCTTCCTCCTCTACTTGAAGGTGGGATGCACCTGAACCAGGAACACAGGAATCTGAGGAATCTCCATCATCTTCCAGAGATAGATTCAGTCCTCCTACAGCTACAAGAATTAAGATGATTAACCTCCACAATCCTTCAATGGTGCACTTGCCTATCACACACTCGAAAGTCTGCCTACCTGCCATTCCAGGGGAGGTAGAGGGTCAGATCCTGGAGCAGTGTAACGCCTGGCAAACTTAAAAAGGGGTTTGGCTGTACACTCATAGGTAGTTTAGTCCAGCTCACGTACACATGGTATAGCGGCTTCAGGGGCTGGGAACTGTAAAGGTACAAGCAATTTATGTTTACTTCCCTGGCGACATTGTGGATATGGGGGTGTGGTTTTTGTTGTGATTCTGAACTCTCCAGGAATTTTACTGTCCTTTTGTGCTGGGTGGGATCAGCGTTGAACTTCTTCTAGTGGTGGCGGACCTCTCCAATCTTGGTGAACAATGGCCACAGATAAATCTAGGAGGGGCTTCCAGAAGCTGGAGACCGTTGAGATGATGAAGTTTAGTGGGAATGAAAATTTCCCTGAAGATAGCGATAGTGAGAAGGACTTACTGGACTTCACTGATCAGACGAAAGGTGGCAGGTCCAGAAACTATTCAGGCGGGTCGGCGCACTATTCAGGAGGCTATGGCAGGTAAGCTACCAAAGGGAGGGGAAAATAATTAATTGTATGTCCCAGGAGTTAGTAGGGGTATTCAGATGGTTCCCAGAGTTTATGGTTATTGATATGTTGCTTCATAGCTCTTGCTAGTTGAGCTGAGGGTGGTTTAGAACATTTCATGCTCCCTTCATAATTATTTGTCCTCAGCATGTGTTCACACTGATGGCTTCTGATGCATAACCTTGCCAGCTCAAGCACCACTCCCCCACATATCAGGTTGGGTCAACTCCACCCATTTATTAATTAACTCCACCCATTTATTCATCAACTACACCATTCATTAATCAACTCCATCCATTCATTAATCAACTCCACCCATTTATTAATCAAGTACACCATTTATTATATTAATCAACTCCACCATTCATTAATCAACTCCACCCATTGATCAATCAACTCCACTTATTTATTAATCAACTCCACCCATTTATTAATCAACTACACTGTTTATTAATCAACTCCACCATTTATTAATCAACTTCACCCATTGACTAATCAACTCCTCCCATTGATTAATCAACTACACCCATTAATTAATCAACTCCACTCATTTATTAATCAACCACACCGTTTATTAGTGGACTCCACCCATTCATTTGAACCCTATACTCATTTCCCTTTGATAATGGATTTGAATAGACACCTTTAATTATAGCTCTATTCTTTTCCTCCTATCAATGTAAGGATTAGGTAGAGAATAGAGCATTGTGAAGTGACTTACTTTTGACAAAAACTTTACTTTTGAAAAATAACAGTTAAAGTATTTATCAATGAACATGGTAGCAGTTCCTATATAGTCTAGCAAGCAACACTGGTATATAATGGTGTTGCCACAAGTACACAAAGTATCAGTTTGTACACTGCATGTAAACTGCAGTTCATTGATGGGTCACTGATTGAATTGATGGTTGGAGAATCTTGGTGCATGCTGCCACAAGTGTGAAATATAAAAAGAAAACAAAAGAATTATTCTTTTCACAAAGAGTCGAGAAATCACACTTTCCTGTTTTGTGTCTCTAGAAGTGCGTTCCTCAACTTCATTCTCACAAGTACTTCTGAGAAATAAAGAAATTTCTATCAGGCCATGTCATTGTTTCTGTATTGTTTGAAAACTTTCAGTCAGCTGCTAATGATAATAGGTGCCATTGTGCTGATATATATATATATAAGTATGTATGTATATATGTATATATATATAAACAGTATAATAAAAAAAACCCAAACAAAGTTCCTTTACTTACTCGTCTTACATCTCCATGTAACTGACCTGCAATGTCAAAATATCACATGATATCACATGATCTTGTGATGTGACTCACCTCAACAGAATATTTGGTGTTTCGAGCAGTGTTGTTGATATTTTGGAACATTTCTTACCATGTCTTAGTTCCCAGGATCTCCCTGGTTGATACTCACTTATGGCGGCCGTTGCTAGCAGAGGCACTGGAGGAGTCCTCACCTTGGGGTGAAGATGGGAGACTACCTTCCTTGCCTTCTCAGGGGGTGTGCATTCAAAGCCCTGATGTAGTGTGCAAGTAACAATCTTGTAGCAGATGGAGGCCTAGTTGGTTTCGTAGTAGTAGTGCTGACTACCAGGTCTTTCCTTTTGTTCCTCTACATTAGAGTAACGCCATGGAAACCATCCACTGTGTTGCTAAACTTGAACTAAAAAAACCTTGCAACCTAAGTGATTACTCCTCATTGTGTAGATTGCGTTGTAGCTGGCTGTCCAGGCAAAGTACATAGTTTCTTCCCTCCATCATGAAGATCCTGGACCTGATGACTCTTCTAGAGAAGTGATGTCACCTGTTTCTTGTAACTTGTAAACTTCCTTAAGTGATGTTAGATAGGAGCAGTGAATCAGATAGTTTGAGTGTATTGAACTATCTAACAGTGATGATTAGTAAGTGCGGAAACTTCTTGAATATGGCGTATAATTTCTTACTCATGTTGAAGGAGATATAGAACAATTTATCATCCAGGAACGTCTGTTTCTATGCACCTTAGCCAGGTGACCTCAGTCAGGTGACCTTCATTTACGAGGGACTCTTGGCAAGAGAGGAAAGGGTCTTCAGTATTGTTTGCAAACTTCAAGTCAGTTGGAAGCCCTTGGGGCTTCAATGCTCATCTCAAATACCAACTGCCATGCCTGCCAGGATCTCTTGCCATACAGAGGTACTTGTGACGTTCACAATGATATCTATGGGCTAGCCACAGGGGATCACACCAAAGTTATTCTTTACCTACTGGGTTTACTTTATTGGGTAAGGGGTGTGGTCTTCCCTAATTGGTACTGCGAAGGAGCCTGGCCTGGTTGTCTGTGAGGAACGAATTAGTCTATCAACATTGGAAGGAGTTAGACAGTGTCCACCCTAACTATGTTGTAAGGGCTGGTTCTGTGTGAGTTGGTTGTCATGGTATTACGATATGAGTACCCTGGCTAATACTGCCTCAACGTTGTCTGCATTTTATGATTATATATACATCGCAATGATTTGTACCTTAAAACCCAGTACTATACTAGATGGCATATTAGGTTACCTGTAATAAATGGAGATATTAATTGACCCTTAATTCATTGTAAGTGGTCCAAATGTCAAAGTGTACAGAAAAGACCTAATCACTTTATCTATCTCTTCCTGTGCATATTTTATTTTTGGTGTTAAGAGATCGTTTCACTGGCACTCGAAGAGTAGAAAAGAAGCAGAAAAAAATTTTTTTTCTTTTTTTCTTCTTTTTTTCTTCTTTTTTTCTTCTTTTTTTCTTCTTTTTTTCTTCTTTTTTTCTTCTTTTTTTCTTCTTTTTTTCTTCTTTTTTTCTACCTGACCGGCTGTGTATATGCAATAGGAAAGTACTTTAGCCTTAGAGCAGTAGTGGACAGTTGCAGTAGCCAATTGAGGGAACAGGTTTTGGTTATTTCAGAAATATTGCAGATTTGGTGGCTCCTCTTGTTTGGACTTTAAACCAGAGAAGTCCATTTTGTTGCAGTGTAGTTACGTATCCACCTAGAAGGTATGGACATTGCAGCAACAACAAAGTTGATACTCTTCTGTAGCAGGCTGAGTTCATCATTAATGCATGTTGAGTTCTTTATTAATGCATGTTGCAATAATAGCTTAATTATATACTATTGAACTTGTCTGGTGTGTGTGTCTAGCACTGTGATTACTAACTCTCTCTCTCTCTCTCGAAATCTTATTCTGTTCTGAGCCAAAAGAAAAAGAACAGAAAGGAGGCTCCATTGGACCTGGATTTGTTAATGGACCATAATACAACAGGAGAATGTTCCATAAGTTAGCTAATTAGCTCAATAGGATGTACTGTTCTTAAAATATAAAAAAAAATTCAATACACACACACTCATGCATGTACACGCACTCAGACATGACACACTTGTGCACACACACACACACACACACACACACACACACACACACACACACACACACACACACACACACACACACACACACACACACTCATGCATGTACACGCACTCAGACATGACACACTTGTGCACACTCACACACACACACACACACACACACACACACACACACACACACACACACACACACACACACACACACACACATTGTTTGTAAATTTCCTTTGTATCTTCATACACAATTGGTCTAAGTCTGACACTGAGGGGGTTTTTTTCCTTTCTCACACCTGGCCTTTCATCTTACTTTTCAAACTGTGTGAACCAATTTACTGTGGGTGAACAATCACTAACTGTGGTGACATCACTGCCTCCCAATGATACTATAATTGACTATGACTACCAACACTTCTTTTTTTTTTTGGTACCATTTTAGATTAAGTGACTAAGATGACCTCACTTGATCTTGGGGTTAACTTAATGCTTTCCATGTCCACCCCAATAGTCATGTGACCATACGTGAGGGTCAGGTGTCTGGGCATTTGGTCTGGACAGGGTATGATTGGGGCTACAGACGAACTGGCAAGACATCCAATCAGTGCACTAATTGGAATCATTTATTTATCTCAAACAATACAATTTCTTCAAGGTCACTCTCACAGAGTACTTCTGGTGCCTCTGTAGTAATCCTCACTAGTAATCTTCACTAGTAATCCTCACTAGCTGTGAGAGACTGGAACCATTTAGAGAAGTTTGTAAGCAAGTCTTGATCATCTTCGCCTGAAAATAGCTTCTCCACAGAAGTTGTAGATCCCGGAATCCATGGACTGATGAAGGAAATATTTTAAGCAAAATTGAGAAACATAGCCTTGAGCATATGATTGGAATCAAGTTCTTTCAGCCATGATGCAGCTCTATCCCCCATGGGTGCTTGACTTATAACTGGAGAAATATTTTTCACTTCAAGTATTGCAGTGGGTATCACCTTATCACATGTGGCTGTCTTCACTGTATTTTTCTCTAGCTAATGTTTCTACATCTCCTTCTCCGTAGTGAGCAATCATTTTCTCAACAGGTGTGTTTCTATTCTTAATAATGCCAATTTTGGCTAGTTTTGAAGTAATTTCTCAAAAGCCCCACCACCGTTGCACAAGTTGCTATTCTTATATTTGTTGACATGCAAAAGCATGCATTTTCATAAAGCTGCAAATTTTTACTTACTTAGAGTTCCATGATGGTTTGTGCTAAGGCATTAGCAGATTTGAGATGCAAGTACATCCCATAATACGCGGATATTGATTGACCCGGAACTGTTAAAGGATAATAATCATGGCATCTGATTTGAATTGGTAAAGAGTTATCATTTGCATGTGTCCAACCTTATATTCTTTATTATTTCATATGTCAATCTCAAGCATATTCGTTAGTACATTTTATGATTACAATGCAATAAATGATTAGCAAGAAAGTCTTTAAATAGAATATGTTTTTACTATGGAATATTTCATTTGATTCTGTAAAAAGCACAGTCATTGCAATAACCCTTTACCAAGCATTATTAATGTGGGTGTACATGGGCAAGTGTAGGGACATTGAGGTGTAGGCATTAGATGAGTTTGTTCTCGTGTTTCTGCAAGAACCAAAAGAAAATAAAAAATGAAGAGAATAAATCTGTACAGTCTGTGAACACCGCTTGACCATCTCATGTCAATTATATCTATCATTTTTTAATTTATGCGGTGGATGATTGGAGTGAGCATAGAGTGAATGATGATTGGGGTGATTATTCCTGTGGTAAAAGTCTATTTGAATTAGTGAAGATAGACTTAAATCTGTGAAAACTGACTTGGATCAGTAAAAGGTTTAATTGAACTGGTAGAGTGTTAATTGAACTGGTAATGGTTTGATTGAACTGGTAAAGGATCACTTGATTTGGTAAATGGTCATCTAATTTGTGGCCTGTATAGGTGCAGCCTTGTTTCCTTCATTTTCAAAAATTCATCATATTATGGGATCATAAATGTGTCACATTTTTATATATTTTTAATTTTTTTAAATTAATAGAACAAAAAGTGTGGGGCCTTAATTCATACTTGCAGTAAACCACACCATATGGGTGTGGTTTTTTTAGTCGGCCACCTGCCATAACAAGCATGTTTAGTTTGCTTGATGTAACATGTAGGGATTATTGACACTAATCTCATTAATCAAACAAACATGATGCAATTTTAAACCTGCCAAGTTTCTTTGATAGTTAGTATTCTATGTCAAGAACTACACCCATTGACAAAACTACACCCATAGCTATCCGATCTGAATGAAGCTTTCATGAGGATGTGCGGTGAGGTGCCCTAATCAATCACTGAAAGTTTCGTGAAGATCCCTTCAGCGGTTTGAGGGGGAGTTAAAGTCTGTGCATACACAAACGGACAGACAGATGAACAGAGAGACAAGCAAACAGATGGACAAACGAATGATGAATTACGGTAGGATGTCACTATGCGGTCCTTAATTTCACACCTTCATAATTTAACTATTCTTTTTTTTTAATTTTTTTTTTGTGGTTGAAATACCACTGCACTCCAGTACTGAGCTAATGCTGATGGGTGTGAACCAACAGAGGCATTGCCATGATGATACGAGTGGACTTGTATGGCTGTGGCAAGTATGACACACCTTAGAAATAGAATCTAATATATAAAAAATGTTTAGGAATGTTATTTTTGACACACCATGAGTATATCTGAAATCAGCAATAGCAATAACTGTTGCCTTGATTATGTCAATTGTTGCTGAAGTTCATTTTGGTTGAGAAAGCTCAATGAATTGCGTCCACTTTATTCCTCACACCTTTCCACCACCTTTTTGTTTCCCTGCCCACTCCAACAGGAAGAATAACTTGTAAAAAATTGTTAGTAACTGTGCAGATAGTATTGAAAGTGCACTCACAAATTTCATTAGTGCACAGGAGATAATGGCCATACCTCTTGTCTAGCTGGTTGGGCTGCATTTTGGGGTTATTGGCTTACTATAATTTGAGGTGGTGTGTATGTGGTGTATATGAGTGTTCGTGCATGCGTGGTGTGTGCTACCTCCACCCAAACCAGGGTGGGAATTTGGAACCACAAAAGGTTTTCCACCCCCACCCCCCCCCCCAAAAAAAAACCCTTCCCCATGAAGGTTTGCCATTAAATTCACACTGGAGACCATAAGCTAATATTCTGCCTAACTTGAGCAACTGTTTGAGAACCTTTAAGAAAGGCCCTATCTGCACATGCACTGTGTGGGAGGAGTTTTGGTGAAATGCCAAATGGCGTCCTAGACAGAGTTCTGCTAGCATTGACACAAATTCAGATAATTTGCAGAGCACTTGTTTCTCTTGTACACTTTTGAAGTAAGTTACAGTGACTCTGACAGCCATTTGGCTATCAGATGCTGCAGTGCGTCACACTTTGCATGTGGTAAAGGAATGTTTATTTGTTCGTACACAAGGCATGTACCACTTCTATGATCCAAAGTTGATGATCATTACCAATTTATTTGAGAAATTCTGTATTGGTCACATGGCTAAACTTGTAAAGTAGTTCGGTAATGATCGCCAATTCTACAGCACACATTCAGTAAGGATTTAGTTTTCAAACCATCATGCAGGACACAGAAAAATAAATAATAATAATAATAGATAATAATAATAATAATAATAATAATAATCTTATACTAATAGAGCTAGTGGTATTTATATATATATATATATATGTATGTATGATAACCTGCCAAATGGTTGTAAGGATCCCGTTGAAAATTGGCAGATGTGATATTCAGGTAAGTGAAAGTAACCTGGCTATGTTTCCTTCGTCCAACCCCCACTTTTCAAGTGTAGCAACTGAAAGAAGCCCAAAAAAAGGCACTTTCACATCCTCCATTTTGTTTTCATCAAAGGGAATGCATAGCCTTTCACATGATACCACCACGTCAAAGAGACATTAATGCATTTTAACATGGCCTGCCAAGTTGACTAGATAAAAAACCTATCAGCAATTAAAAAAAAAAAAAAAAAAAAAAAAAATGATGTACTCTGAAGTAGCATTCTGTGAAATCCTATTGCTGCAAGGGACCACTGCTTCTTGATTGCTGCTGAAGGTAGAGAATTCTGTGCTCCCACCAACCACCATCTCCCTCGCCCCCAACTTCCACTCACCACTATTCCTGTAAAACAAAATCAATTTCCTGCACAACCAAAATAATGACTATCAAGAATTTCACAGGAGGATCAGTGAAGAAAGAAAGCCAAATTAGTGTGCCTAAAAAGCTTATTGCTGAAAGAGCCACAGATATAGTATTGAAATGAAAATTATTCCATAGAAGATTACACTACAAATTTTAAAGCTGGTGCATACACACCATAGTAGTCCAGGAGCCCAAAAGGTTTATTTATGTAAAGAGGGCCACATGTATGGATTCCATTTTTTGGCGTGGTTTAACCCCCCCCCCCCCCCCCCCCCCATATCATAAAAAAAATGTTGCTGGCAGGGTCTGGGATGTGGCTTTGTATCTGAAATCCCTTGATTAGTGCTGCCATTACTGAAAAACCTATAATTGTCGATATCTGCATATCTGTACATGCTATCACCATAAGTAAAGTATCTATACCTATGTTTTCATGGTCAGAGATTTCAGTTTTGTGTTTAAAAGTGTGTATCTGAATTATTATATGAAGGATGCCCCATGAGGTTAGTAATTTAGGTCTGATTAAAAAAAGTGTTGTTCTTTTGTTCATCACACTTCCTCATCATTCTCATCACTGTCACAATTATCTCTCCAAGCCTCATCTGATTCTGATTCCTCTTCATCTGAGGATGTAGCTTCTGCACTATCTGCATGTGCAGGTGATGTGGGTGCACTTGTGAGGGACTCTGGAACTGAACTTCCTTGGAACCAATCTGGTTCAAAGCAGTTTTGATTAACTTCCATCCGTAGTCAGTTGGACTAGCATCACCAGTAGGATTAGTCTCATCAGCTCTCTTCCACATTCTTGCTACATATTGTGCTCTTTTGATGTGGTTGAGAAGTGTTTTGGCATATGGTGGCAGAGAAGCACAGTTAATCTTTTTTTTTATTTAGACTAGCTAGGAGGTCTTTCCCCTTACCTCCACTCATGCTCATAAAGGCCTTGTATCTTGCTTCAATAATATCGGATGTTTTGAATCCATACAGCAAGCAGACAAAAGTGGTAACACCAGGAATGTCCACTTCATCTGTGGGGAGGGATTGTAGTGCCATAACATGTTTAGGATTTGCCTCCAACCACTGAAAGGGCCTCACTTTTCTTTTCCTGAAGAAACATGATGTAAAGTCACAACCTGTCAAGGCATGAAGGCCAATCAGTGCTTCAATTCTGACTGAGCGTACCATTGTTTCCTGCACTATATCATTCCTTGTGGGGGGAAGGGAGATAGGGTCCATACACGAAATGGTAGTTCGGGGAAGTTCATCTTTTACAAATTGGGAAAAATAACCAATAAATAGAGGTAACTTCTGTGTTAAGGACTGAAGAAGCCATGTGAAGTCCAGGCTCTTTTGCTTGATCCAGCATTCACTTGTTGATGGAGCCAGCTTGAATTGTGCCTGTTTGAGTGATGCTCTAAAAGGAGGAATAATTCTTCCACTCCCACAGAAGCGTCTTCTCATCCAGCCAGTAAGTGTCCCTACTGGGTGAGCAGGTTGTTCATCTGGTAAACTCTCAGGTGGAAGTTGATTCTGGTAGCATATTCCCACTTTGAATGGAGAGTATTCTTGCCATCTAGTGTCTCTGTGTTCACATCATAGTTGTCCCAAGCTGAACCTGAAATCATAAACAGGGGTATCATGCAATGAAATCACTAATTGCTATTAACATTACCTGTTGCTAAGTTGCTACACATCCACTATCAGAGCACGAGTAGGCCATCTCAGTTTCAAGCCGCTTCACTTCATCGTAGCTGATACAATGTCCTAAACGATTCAATATGGTCAGTAGTGATTTTGATCCAGTCAGTGTTCCCAGTCCTAGCCCAAGTGATTGATGTTTCCAAGGACAAACTGTACCTTTAGTACAGTTGAACACAGCATCAGATGCACTGGCCACTACTTTTCTCTCAATTATATCCTCAGAGTGCTGATGTTGTTTCTGATTGCATGCCACCAATAAGGGTACGGAAGAGGAGTGTCAAAGGGGGTATGTTGGGGGCATTATCCTTCAGGGTGTGAACTGAAGTAGGAGATGAGATTTTTGATGGGGCCATCGCAAAAATTTCTGTTCTCAATGCCATAGCAGCATACCTAATTTCTTCAGCTATGTTGTTAGACTCATTGTAGCAAAGCAAATGCTTCTACAAATGTCATAGTAGAAGAAAAGACAACATTTCCGAATTTGTTTGCTTGTTTGTCTATATCTTCAAAGTGATCCTTTACCTTAGCCATAAGGCTCTGTACAGAGTACTTGTTTGTGTCTTCATGAGTTCCTCCAAGATCAAGAAACTCTTCTTTACATAGACTAAAATGGCAGTTGCCAGCATGGGTTTTTTTCTTCTTCATAATTTCATAATCAAAGAAATTTAACAATGTCTGGAAGGCTTCATTATGCTTTTGTTGATTAGATGTTTGAGCCTTTTCTTCCTCATCCTTACCTAACATAATTTAGTCTGCAAGTGTTATGGTATTTTGCCTCCTTCGCAATCAGATCTTCTCCAAGTCCCAAAATTATAGTATCACTTTTTTTTTCTTGGCTGCATTCATAATTGACTTACACCCACCCATTGTCAAACACTGTTTCAAGGATTCATTCTTCTGTGACTTTCTTTTCCTCTGCTTCCCACAAAAAAAGACAATTATCTCCAAGAATACCCTCTCATTGGTAGAAGGATGACTATTAGTTGAGCAAGTCACTTTCCTGGTGGTTGAGAAAGTTCATTATCACCAGGAAGTTGTCTTTTAGTAGCACAGAATCGACTAAAACAATCTGTGTGATAATATTTTCCTTCTGGCTGTTCAATGTTTCAGATCTCTTCTGATACACTAGAGAAGTAATCATTGTGTAAAGTTAATCATCGTGCAGCCGCATTCTTTGCTGTTTCCCATCGATCTGGAAGGAACAATTTCAAGCCAGGTTCCTTCTCCTTACAAAAGATGCACACATGATTACTTGCCATGATGCAGATGAGCTAACTCGACTACTCAGAAACTCGACAGCTGAACTATTATATAACTGGCTTGTGCATGCAAGAACAGGCACAACCTCATAATTGCAGCTGGCCTGTGCTTGCAAGAACAGAATTGTGCAGGCACTAACAAGCCCAAAAAATGCCACTCACAAAATACATGCAAATACTAATATCTGCTGATTCAGCAAATATGAATACTCTTACACACTTCTAAACACAAAAACTGAAATCTCTGACCATGAAACATAGGTATAGATACTTTACTTATGGTGACAGCACTACAGATATGCAGATATTGACAATTATAGGTTTTTCAGTAATGGCGGCACTAATCAAGGGATTTCGGATACAAAGCCACACCCCAGACCCACCAGCAACACTTTTTTACGACAACCTGTCTTCACCAAACTAAGCTATAACATCCCCAGGGTGACCTACATCAAACCCTGAAAATTTAAGCTGTGTAGATTTGGATTCTCACAATGGATTGCCAGTTACAAAGATCATTAACAGAGAGGATGACCCAAGCCAATTGCAAGTTCAATAGGAAGTATTCGCAGCGATCATTTATCAAGATAAACAAGCTTAGCAAAGAAGAAGTACTCTTATATTTGATACTGCCTACCCACATCCTATCTTATCTATTCCCATCAAAACTCTGATCATATATCTCCAAGAAATGTAGGGTGGATCTGTAGCAACCAATTATTGTGGACATTATTGACTCTTATCAAACCTCATGTAGTGTTTCAGGTCCACCCTTTACCTGTGCTAAGTGTTACAGTCTTGTAATAGTGATTTTTTTTTTATAGCTCTCTGCTATTTTGTTTTAGCACTTGCTACAGATTCCCCTGGGAAATCCCCCAATACATAACTGGTAGTGAAGTTACTTCCACTTTTTTTTCTTTGGAGGGTTTCCCTCAGCTAATGCCAGATAGAGCATTATTAATGACATGGTCTAATGCCTGATGAGAGGCAAAGTGTATGAGGTCATGTTTTCTCTTCCTTCCCTTTTTACTTAAAGAAACCGTTTTACTTAAAGGGGGGTTTCCTTTACAGTATTATTGTCCGATTGATCCAGTGTCAACACCACTGCTTAGGAAGCTAATGCATTATCCAGCAAAACATGAAATGTTTGTGTTTTGATAAAATATGCTTAAAATGGCTATCTATAAAACCTGGAAAAAAATGTTTTTTCCTCTGTAAATATTTCTATGGCCTCGGAGTGCACAGATGAGATATGGTCAGGGTCTGTGTAGTGGAATTTGTTTCTGTCCTCCACTTAAAAAATGAATTAAGTGGTCCACAATTCCACCCGAGGCCTGGGGTCTTCCTTCACCCACGCCAAACTAGGTTTTTTTACCCAAACTAGCTTCCCTCGAACAACACGCGATTTAATATAATTGAATAACTGTTCAAACAGTACAGATATAAGTATACAGATAGCAACATTGTTACTAATAAATATATAAGGTCATTGAAACAACTCAATTACTCAACTAATAAAACACACAATAATCACCAAACTAAATGCGCAATCCTCCTCTACCTAAATATACAACAATCCCTCCTCTTCTAAGTAACAATGTTCCGTCCTTTATATAATTAACAGCATAATGACGTCACTCTGACAACCCTAGCCAATCAGACTTTCATCTCTGTCTCTTGCTGATCGGTTAGCAACTACAAATTTTCCCAGTCTTCCCATTTCTCCCTGTTCTTTTCTTGTATTTGGTTTTCCACTTACACTTGTTCCTAGACCTTCTGTCTCTCCTGTCAGGGGGTTTCCCTGACACTCCCCCATCCATAGATTGAGAGCCCTGATCTCAAGAAGACCTGTCAGGTTCTGGGTAAGTGGAGAGAGGAGTCTTGGGTTCATCCAGGGGAGATGTTTCTGGCTTATCCCTTGGACTCACACCCTCCTCTTCTGCTCCATCATCAGGGCAATATTCTGCTTCCAATCCACTGTCACTGAGGTATTCTGGGAAACCTGCTTCCAATCCACCCTCACTGGGCTTTAGGGTGTGGATGATTGCTTCATCCAAAGCTTGTTGAGCAGCATTTTCCTGTTCTTGCTGAGATGTAGTCCTCTCTTGGGACCTTGTCCTCACCAGGGCCAGTTCAGTAGTGGAGGGATGTGGGTGCTAGTGGTTGGTAAGGTTCTACTCCAGCAATTCCTCCAACTTGAGCTTCAGCAATCAGCTGCATCCATTGCTCCTGTTGCTGAGCCTGCTGAACTCTACCTTCCTCCCACCTTTGTTCTTCCTGATGGATTCTCTGATCTTCAGCTTGCTGCCACATAGCTATAAACTTGTTCATAGCATCTACTTTGACTTGACTTCTCAGCTTTCTCCTTCCCAACAACATTTTCTAGAGCAAACCAAACTCGTGATGGCTTAAGGGAAAAAAATAGCAGCAACAACTTGGACAACAGCAACAAAATACTAGTGGAACCAAAATCAAAATACTAGTGGTGACAAAAACCACTAAAATTATATCAACAGAAATATGTAAGGTTCCCAGAGGATACAGTAAATGAAGCCTAGTATTGGTCTCCAGGTACTACAGTGTTATAACCTGGGCCAACTCAGCTACTTAATAAAATCAATAAAAGAAAAAATTAACAAAACAAAACAACCAACTAACTGGTGCTTTTGAAGACAATATTTCCCCACTAAAGAGACCAACACAAGGCCTCACACAGCAAGTCTATAAAATTTAAGAATAAACAAAAACACAGCAACTCAAAACTAAACAGAACAACCAACCAGCTGCTGTTTCTGCAGAGACTGGGTTTCCCCCATTTAGGAGTCCAACTAAGACCTCTCAACTCAGGTCTGTAAAATTTACTTAGGAAACCTCTCACTCAGGCTTCCTAGTAACCAGTCTTCCTCACAGCTGTCAGACAAAGAAACAATTACAAAACCTCTCAACTCTGGTCTGTAAAATACACTCCAGAAACCTCTCACTCAGGCTTCTTAGTAACCAAGCTTCCTAGTAACTGGTCTTCCTCACTAGCTGTTGTACAATGAACTCCTGCTCAGCTTATCCCACTGCTCCCACCAATGTAGTGGAATTTGCCCCTGTGCTCCACTTAACAAATGAATTAAGTGGTCCACAATTCCACCCCTGGCGTGGGTCTTCCTTCACCCAAGCCAAACTAGGTTCTGTACTCAAACTAGCTTCCCTGGAACAACAACATGAGATTTGATATAATTGAATAACTGCACAAACAGTACAGATATAAGTTTTCAGATAGCAACACTATATCTAATAAATATATAATGTTACTTAAATAACTCAATTACTCAACTAATAAAATACACAATAATCCCTCCTCTCCTAAATAACAATGTTCT
>OZ017785.1:13295700-13403200 GCA_963969325.1 Lycopodina hypogea
ACAGAAACCAAATGAGAGTGCAAGATGTCAGCCACTCCCTTGGTGGTTGGCGAAAATTAACTTAAAAAATGCTCAGAAGACAGAGAAATAAGAACATATAGGAAGTTAATTTATTAGATCATTGTTCCACACTCTGATCCACTGCTCTGGGACTTCCCCTAGTCTCTGCTCTGGGATTACCTTAATATCTGCTCTGGGACTTCCCCTAATATCTACTCTGCTGAGCTTCTTTTTTCTGCCAATTTTTAAAAGGCATAAGGGCATGATAATTTTAACGATTTTATGCCAAAAGGTTGATTCTTTTCTTTCTGAAAACTTTGAGAGACACACCATCCATTCATAATGTTGGCAAGATTTTAACACGATGAATCCTCTCTCATCATCAAGCGGAACATTGGCCTTCAGGAGGAGCAGATACATCCATTCTGTAGCACAATAACAACCTTCATTTCTTTCACTTGCTCATTTCTTAATCAGGCTTTGCTTTTGCACATGCCCCAGGAGATTAAATTTTACTCAAAAAGGTAATAGAGATTTGCTGGTGGTGGTTTGAGTTTCATGGTGAGCAACCCAGAAAACTTTCAAGAATGGTGTTCTTTTTTTGATAAGGTAAAGGGCAAGGAACAATTAAATATGGTGGAACCTTCTCAATATATTATTGGTAATAGGTTTACAGACAATGCCATTGATCTGGTGGGGTTGGTTTAAATTTGTTCACTATCCATAACACCAATTGAGATTATTTAGAATTAGTGCACAATTGAATGTAGTGTGTCCACTTTAAGTGGGTGGTGGAGTTCATTGATTGCCTAAGTTTGTGAAATAGTTAAATGAAAATGAAAAATGATTCACTTATTGTTCTACTGCCCTTCCCCCCCCCAACCCTCTTCCCCTCCTTCTTTCCCCTTGTCTCTCCCCCATCCTCTCCCTCCATCTCCCCCACCCCCCCCCCCCCCTCCTCCTCCACCCCCTCCTCTATCACCAGTTGCTGGTGGTGGTTTGGTGTGTTGTATGTTGCAGTGCTCACTCTGGTTGTGGCTGTAATGGGTGTGTTCTTAGGCTACACCTTGACCACCACCTGGAATGTCTCCAGCTCCTGCACCCTCTTCCATGATTCCATCCAACAAAACATCGAGAAACTTAAAAACGGTAAATTACATTTTGCTTTTTGTTCTTTACCCTCCACTCCTGCCCTAATTCTCTCTCCACTTTCACCCCACTTCACAAATAATGGGCTTCCCCTCCTTTCTTCTTTCAATCCTTTCTTCTTTCCCTCCTCTCTTTTTCTTTCCTTCTCTTTTTCTTTTCCCTTTATTTTCCCTTTTGTTTATGCTAATTTTGTTCTATGCAAATTAATTACAAGAAAAAATAATAGCCCAAGTGAGTTTTCAAACTTATGAATCTGATTGTTGGCAATCTACTTTTGAGCATTACACCATGCCTCCAAAACAAGCTGAACTTTCTGAAAAATCAATGGAAATGCTACGTGCCTACTTATGAGCTGCTTTTATTTGAATGAAGTACAAGGTGTAGAAATAGTGTTTTGAGTGGCTTTTATAATGTTTTATGTTGGCATTGGCCTGGGTAATACCTGGGTAATACCTGGGTAATACCTGGGTAATACCTGGGTAATACTTGTTAATGTTCAAATAACTGAAGTTGCAGGTAAAAATCTCATCTCCCACCCACTAATTATACATTATGACTAATTATGATGGCACTGATGTAGTTAGGATGAGTGAAAAGAATGAATTGATATCAATGCTTGTGAAAAATAAAATTTCTAAAATTTAGTTAGTTGTCAGAGCCATAACTTTCTTAGTAACTGTTAGCATTAGGTGGACATTTAGAACAGCTGTGGTGTTTCTCCATCAGGTTATTCCCCAAGGTAGTCCTGCTCTCTTTCCACATGCATTCCAAGCTCTCTGTGCTTGTGAAACTGTTGGAGTCATCTCTTTTTTTTAATTATTATTATGATTATATTACTTGTCTTCTACAGGTAGAGCAATTGTGTTCCTTTTCTTTCCTATATATGGCAGAAGTAGATCTGTGTCTAAACTAATTATACTCAATCAGAAAGATAGTAATTGTAGGCTGTTGCATATACATGTCATGGATAAAATTCATTATTGTACAATACACAAAACTAAAATTCATTTCCTCACTCATTGGGTGTGGGGGGGGGGGGGGGGGGGAATGGATGATTCTCATTATTGAATATCTCTGTGTGCCTTCCTCATATGCAGACCTCAGGACTCATGAAGACCACACCTACCATGTTCTCAATTCAGTGGGTGAAAGGCTGTTAGTGGCCAACGAGTCCATTATGAACTTGAATGAGTCGACGTTAGCGAAATTGAAAAGCTCGGAGGGGAAATTAACTGATATTGAACTTAATTCCATTGTTATGGGTGTCAAAGTGGAGAATATCCAGAAAGGGGTGAGAAGATGGGACCTGGAAGTTGTATTTGTGCATGCCAAGTTTACTATTCCTTGTACATCCATAATGCATGAGTGAATCATTATAATTGTATTAAAATGATTTTTTAATCGGCTTAAAATATACTCAACATTAATGTTAAATAATACGCAATGCTTGCGTGTGTAAAAGTTTATTCGCGTATATTTTGCCAGCAGAAGTGATAGGCTGAAACACCACTGGTCAGCCAGTACCAGCCAAAGATGATCATAATTTAAAAATTTTGGGGTTTATGTTTTTGAAGGGATTCCCGCATCCACGTGCAAACACAGACAGCTGCAACTTGAAGCTAAACAGTTCTCTTCAATTCCTTAACTCTTTGACTTCCTCTCCACTTCCTTTATGCTTATAAACATGAATGTACAGCAGCGATTTGTGTGGTGGGTGATTGTGGTTGCATTTGTATGGCCATGGCATTGTGAGTGTAAATATTGCATTCGTGTGGCAGTGAGTGTTGTGAGTGCTTGTGGTTGATGTGCGACCACAGCCGTGGCTGATGTTGTGGTGAGGATTAGAAAAGGTTGTGGATTGAATAGACAAGGACATAGTGGGAGGAGTTTGATATGGGTGTAACTCAGCCTGACCTGTCAGATAAAATTTAACCAGATCTTTACATTCAAAACAGAAATCTGGTAATACTTATTTAATCATAGCTAATATTTTAAAATTGGTATCATTATATGCACCGACAACAAGAAAATAACCATGTTCTTAACAAGTTCTTATACATAACAAATTATCTTGAAACCACACACAATAGTGACATGGGCTAGGGTCTCTATTTGGTTTTTAGCATTAATTATTTTGATTTGATATTTCCTGTGTACGTCCTCTGTATTTGTGAGTCTGATTTTATATGTAAATACTTGGATGTTGTGAATGGATGTGAGAGGTACCAGCTGTGGGTTGCAACTAAACAAAGTTTGTTGTTTTTGATACAGATAGTGTTGCTGGGTAATAATTTTGGAGCGTTGAATCAGTCTCTGGACGTACTAGTGCAGATGAAAGAACAATTAGCGTCATTTGTGAGCGTAATGGACAACCTTGACCCTCACTTAGAAGCCCTCAGTAAGACAGTTGGAAACACTGTCCTTGACAACACAGATATACAAGATACTATTCAAGGATTTGGAGACAAGATCTTACAATTTGGGGTAATAATAAACTATTGTAACATGTATATATGTATATACACACATATGTATGCGTACACATATACATGTACACATACATGTACACATATACTTATATATAAGTACAGTGTATATATAAATTTAAAAATCACGGTTGTATCTACCTGTGTTGCTAGCTTATTAATTTTTTTATAGCATATCTAGGATTATTCTGAGAGCAGCACTGTTATATTGCATCTCTGTTTCTTTTCTCTTTTTTTATGCACTTCTTTTACTTTCCGATAGAGCCTCATCTCATGGTCTTCAGACTGATCTAGTGTTTGCTTGGCCCTCGGGTGTTTTTCTGGATATCTTTATTTAGTTGACTGGTATTTTCTTTTAGTCGCAGGAATTATCTGTGAGGTGAAGGGCTTCATTGCTTCAGATTAGCTGATTGCAGATAAGCTATTGTGGATTAACTCAGATTTGGTCCCATGGCCAGCTCTGGCATGATTGGTCGGAGGTGAATGAGCCCCATCCAAAGACAGAAGACTCAGACTAAGGATCAGTCGAGTGGACACATTACTTTCATATTAGTATATATCCTAATATAAATTCACATAGTAATGTGATCACAATTTATGTTCACCCAATGATCTGCAAAGGCTGTGCAGATTTTGATGCTACTTTGCAGACATGATCAGGCTTGGTTATAATAAATAATAGATAAGAATAAACAGATAAATAATAGGAAAAAACCCACGATAAACAACCAAAAGTGGTGCTCCTGGTGGGGTAAAAAGGAATCAAATTTTCCATATGAAAACCCCCCTCCAAAACATATCCAAATGGGGCACAGATCTCCCAACTCCTAAGCGCAGATTGGTACTTTGATGACTAGGCTTTTTTTTTCTTCACCCCCTCACCCCTTTTTCTCCCCTTATCCCCCCCCCCCCCTTTGTACTTTCCCCCTTTTCCCTTCCTTATTTTCCAAATGGGTCGATCCTGATCAAACTCTCAGAGTTAATTGGGCACTCCCTGGGTTGGTGACATGGTACAATATAGAACCTCTTATAAAATAGAACCTTTAAGTGTTAGCAGTAATTTAGCAACTGGGCAGGGAAACCATTTCAACAGTGTAATTGTATACACTAGATCAAATTGAAACATTGTGAAGGCTCCAAATATAATCATTTGTTGCGTAATTTTACCAAATTTTAGCCCAAGTGAAGGTGGGCACTACTGCTGCTAGTCAGGTTGTTAATAATGGATATGTGGGTAGGGATGTCTGGTTGGATAGCAGGGAGTGTCTGTGCACAATGTCATGCCTGATATTGCAAACTAATGCAGCGCTCATCTGATATCTCTTACAATAAGAACATTGTTCATTGTTATTTGTACTGATCCACTTCAGCGTAACACTGTCATGTATCTTATAATTAACCATTTGTAAATTGTTTCATACCTTGTGTGTGCTAGCATGTAATGAACTAATATTTGAGCATGTGTGCTAGCGTGTAATAAACTAAATAATTGAGCACAGTTTCAACCGATTCTATTCACGCATCAGGAGGTTTCTACTCTGGACAGCCAATGTAATCTCACAATAGGTGTTATGTGCTTGTTAACTAAATATGGTTCTCAATCTTTCCTACATATATCAACTGTTTCTGTAGTGCAACGTTTCGTCCATGTGCACAGAGGTCATGTTCTGCATGTTCTTGTTATAAATGTAGAGTCGCATCGAAGCTATGGAGAAGAATATGAGTGCAGAACGTGATAAAACACAGCAATCCTTTGATCTGGTCAATGCTGTAAGTGACTGTCTCCAGTTCAAATACATTCCTCATTTATTTATTGATTCACATATGCGTCACATTTATCCCCCCACACGAACACACCTACACACACCCTCACTCACCCTCACTCTCTCTGTCACTCACTCACCTTCCCAGACGACAATACTTGCTTGAATTAACCCACTCAATAACTATCTCTCACTTTCCACCCTTCCAGAAAGTTTTACTCCTGCAATCGCTGGTGATAAATCTAAATGAAACTTTACTTGAGGATGTGGAGGAAATATGGCTTAATGTGACTTCTGTAAGTTTTTTTTTTCTCTCACAAGAACAGCAATATTACAATACTGATAAGATAAGCAACCAATGCAATGGTAAGGTATTTCATTATTTATCCTAGAAAATCAAACATCTAAATATTCTTTTATTTCCTTTTCTTTAAACATTCTCTCACACTATCATCATATAGACACAGACTGCAGCAGACAATTTGTGTGCAGAAGTGAGGTCACTGTTAGAAAACATCTCTGTTTTGCAAGGCACTTCAGCATGTAAGTTAACAGCTCACTCCTATTCCCTTGTGCATATTGTGTTCGTTAGTTAATGTTAACATGCTGTTGCATTATTGTTAACATGATGTTGCATTAGTGTTAACATGATGTTATATTAATGTTTACATGCTCTTGTATTAATGTTAACCTGCTGTTGTATTAGTTTTAACAAGCTGATGTTTTAGTGCTAACACGCTGTTGTGTTATTTTTTTGGTTGGTGGATGTCGAATAAATGTCAAAACACTTGCCCACAGCCACTGCTTCATTCTCACACTCTTCCACCAGCTGCACAACAGCTCCGCCCCCTCTCATCCAGACCAGCACATACCACGCTACAGTCGCTACGGAAACCACACACTCAGATGTTCACAAGACTGGGCAAAATGAAGTTCAAACCACACCAGAAAACCTCATAACGTCTCCAACAGCTGAACTTAGTACTACTATCAATTACGCCCCATCACAAACTGTCAAACCAATTTCAGGCACAAGTATGTCAGAAATGCAACATTCTACAATGGGAACCGAAGATTCTCCTGGTGAGCATAGCATAAAGCATCATTCTTTTGCTATTGAGGATTCTAGTGAACCTTCAACTCTGGAAACAATTGAGGAGACAAGTAAGGAAGGTGTTGGCACAACTACGGAAGGTGCTCACATAACTACGGAAGGTGCTGACACAACTGCAGAAGGTGTTGACACAACTGTGGAAGGTGCTGACACAACTGTGGAAGGTGCTGA
Organism: Lycopodina hypogea; assembly: GCA_963969325.1. Classification (NCBI taxonomy): domain Eukaryota; kingdom Metazoa; phylum Porifera; class Demospongiae; order Poecilosclerida; family Cladorhizidae; genus Lycopodina; species Lycopodina hypogea. Next base: position 13,302,384 of record OZ017785.1, read on the forward strand.
CATAACTGTGGAAGGTGTTGACACAACTATGGAAGGTGTTGACACAGCTGTGGAAGGTGTTGACACAACTGTGGAAGGTGTTGACACAACTGCAGAAGGTGTTGACACAACTGTGGAAGGTGTTGACACAGCTAATACTTCTGCTATCAATATGCTTGAAAGTGAGGGGTAATTTTTTTTGTTTGTCTTTCCCCCTTTTTTAATATATGGAATTATGTTGCTAAATATAATTTTATTATTGGTTACATGTGTGTGGAAACTAGCATGTTTCGTCATGTTTGATACCATAAAAACATGTGACTATTTGATTGTAATATGTTCACATTCAGTATATATGTAGATCAAAGCTATTTCTTCACAAGTTGCATGTGTAATTGAAAGGGGCATATAGTGCCATACTTTGCAATTAATTGTGGATTTTAAAAAAAAAGAGAAGTAAATAATATTATGTTGAAAAGCAGATCTTAAAGAAGAGAGTGTCTCTTCTAGGAAGCTACTGTGGTAGATGTTCCATTAGAAATTCTATCCAGCCATAAATTTTTGTTATTCCAGATTTTAATGCACCAAAGGAACTACTAGACAAGTAAACTACTGAACAATGTTACAAAATCCACCATTGCACAGCACATTTTGTGGAGTGTTATAACTTTGATCCTGAAATCTGTATTTTGATGATTCATTTAAACAAACTTCCTCCTTATTTTAGCACTTTTGGAATCATTTAAATTGCTGGACACAAATGGAGACAATTCCCTTGATTATGATGAATTCAAAGGCAGTGTTCCTTCAAGAGAAGTTTTTATTTTGCTGGATTATGACAAGGACAATAAAGTGGATGGAAAAGAAATAGAAAATGCACTCGATTCGCTCCACCAGGAATTGAGAAAAGGAAGTACAATTTCTCCAACTCATAAAAATTGACACAGGCAACAGAAGATGAGAAAGATGACAAGCTTTGGAAGAAAATGTTTGGACAAGCATAACTTAGCAGAAACTGGATTAATATTTGTTCACCTTCCACTTCGTATTGGTTCCAATTGTTTTATGTATCAAACCTATTATGTGCACCTTTGTATGATTACTTCTTGTGTGCACTGAGTATTTTGTCCAATTTTATCTTACATCATTGCTCTCGAACAATAGATTCTGTATGTTCGATAAATTGTTGTGAAAGATGGTCCACTTACTATTGCAATGGTGACCACACCTCTGTCTGATATTCCAGTCCAGTCCAGTCATTAGGTTTCTCATCGATAGTTTGGGGGAAGTTAATTACAAAAAGATAGTTTGGGAGATTATTACGCTCCTTTTAAGATCTATTCCTCTTTCTGATCGCATGGAGATATAAATATGTACTTTGAGCCAGACCAATCCACGATGCTTTCTTCGGGGGGGGGGGGGGGGGGGGGGGGGGGGGGTGTACAGGACTTATACAAATGCAAGAGATGTACAACTCTTGCATTTTCCTGTGATAACTCTTGCATTTGTAACTAGTGGTGTTATGTAGACCAATGGAGAGTGGCCTACCCTTGTTAGAAATGCAAACACCTTCTTGTTAATGTCTGTTGGAAGGGAAGGGTCAGGTCAGATTCCTACAAATATGAATTACACAAGGTTCGGTTTCAGATAGGATTACAAAATTTAAGAGGTAAGTGAAAAAAAAATCCCAACTTTATTATGATAATATGATGCCACATCAGCAGTGACTGTAGACTAAAATTAACATGTTATAGTATCGGAGTTCAAACTACACTTATAATCTCATCAATTTACAGGAAATATGTTGCTAGCCAACACAAAGGTAGCTTTAAGTGAATGAAAGTTACATGGTTATGGTGGATCCATATGAAATAGTGTTTAGGAACTCATTGTGTTCCTATTTCTATTCTTATTTTCTGCATATGCATCTACTATGCATAATAAAGTAAAGGTGATGTGTTGCCCATCGACCAACAGTGAGCGCAACACCTCATACCCTGTAGCAGAGTGCTAGAGCAAGTACATGTGTATGGGTAGAAATTAACAAAAATATGTACTGAAAGTAAAGAAGAAAGGGTGTAAGTCCAGCATCAAGAGGGCAGGATCAGCATCAACTGGACATGTCTGGTATCAAGGGGGGGTGATTCATTCCAAGTGGGCGGAGCTGTTATCAAGGTCTGATGTTAAGGGGGTAGCATGGGTGTCAAGGAGTGGGTGGATCTAGAGATATCTTCCAAAATAATCCCCCTCTCCATGATTACGCTGACATGATTGCATGGAAAATTCAGATGATGTCAGTTATAAATCCTGGTTTTATTTTGTAGAGATGCTGTGTTGTCCGTCCACCAACAGAGATAGCAATATAGCACAGCTTCAGTGTATAGCAAGCATAAATACTTAAAAATGAAGAGGGAAAACTTTAATCTTGAAATTAACTAATATTAGTTGGTTGAATGTTAGGCCACAATGGACTATGCTAGAAATTCTGCATATTTTTCTTTTCTTTTATTCTCATAATATTCACCTACTTTTCTTTTCATTTTAACGATTTTTATTTTCAATATACTTAATTTTCTTATATATGCTCACTGATAAACATAATTGTTACAACATTAAAAAAAAAGACAATAGTATTAGGGCTAGGGCTAGGGCTAGGGCTAGGGCTAGGGCTAGGGCTAGCAATTCAAGATTCAAAACATTTTAACTCATATATTATATTTAGTTATGATTTTGTCTATGTGTGTATCACAATTTCAATAAGTGAGACTAGAGAGATTTGAATAAGCTGTTGCCGTGATGCGCTCAGTGACTCTAATACCTTATCTAAGAAATCCTTTAGTTTTATATATCCCAAATTATGCCAACATAATCCATCAAGGCCTACTGTATGTTCACATACACTTGTAACAGGCAACTTGACACAGATAGGGAAGTTTAAGAGCTCAAGTAAAAGGATCATTAGATATAGCAAAACTACAACAAAATATCTTAGAAATATTTGGAATTTCCTTAGCTGGAATTGGAAGATTTCTATTTTCAATTATTTTTGCTTCTATTTTTCCATTTCCCACTCCCCGTACCATTCTAATGGGCTGTATAGAATGAAGGAGTGATATATTTTTTTTCATTATTGTACTTACTCTACACAGTAGCTACCCTATAATTATTACACATTACATGTTTGAAGCAAGCTCTATTTATTCATTCATGGGATTGCTAATGTATTTTCTACAGGTTCCTCACCATGTCCTCTTATATTCTGGTGGATTATTGTTGTATTATCCACTTAGCATTCAGAAATCATATATTAATAGTTTCCTTAAACATTGGTTACCTTTGGTTCAATGATTTCTGCTCAACTGAAAAACTTTAGAAATGCCTCCCAACATTCACTCCTCCACAGCTCCTCCACAGCTCCTTGATATGCCAGCCTTGGCTACACTACTGGCCCTGTAACTAAGGTGTCCCCTTCAGTCACCAACCTTGTTGTTATAATACTGTCCCATCCTACCGGCATCTATGGATCCACCCCCTGTCACCATTCTGCTGGTATCACATACAATTTGGAAGGATGCAAGCAGTGAAAACCATCATGTTAGATAGTGAGAAAATGCTGACCAGAGGATCGAAGAACAATTGCCTTCTTTATCTGTGCCTATAGCTCTGACCAACACTATTTAGTTGATTCTGGTGTGAAAATGTGTGTAATCCTGGCAGGAACATCTGACCTCTGCTCTCAGAAGAAGGGATTCACACTGTGTGCTGCCAATGGGCACTTCATATTTGAGACACATTCTTGTTTTCTTAACTTCTCCTTAGGAAGCCCTTCACGTGTTGCTTCAGCCTGGCAGATATCACTCAGCCCATTGTTGGTGTTGATTTTTTGATGTTTGAGCATGGCTTGCTCATTTTTTTGAAGCATCAGAGACTCTCCACAATATTCCTGCTCATCTCTTGTCCCTTGTGGCTCTTCATGTCATGTTCAGGAGCCTCTAAGAAAGGTCTATGTTAAATTCTAGTCCAATGAGCTGCCCCCAAAAGAAGAAGAATAAAAACCAAAAAAATTGGATTTTTTTCATAATTCTCCATTAACATCTTCCTTATGAGCCAGGCTACAGACCATTCAGAAACACTAGTACTTATGCTAATACCATGAACTGACTGATTTTCACTGGTATAAGTCCATGACCTATCGGGTTTTCTTCATTAGCTTAAAAAAATAAGAAAGTATATCAGGGTGGACAGAAGACACCCACTGTCATGGATGTCATTTTAATTTCATTCCAATTGCTGAGTATGTGCTTGAAAACTTTATGCTAAACCCTTTGCTAAACCCTCTGCTAAACCCTCTGCTAAACCTTGGTTCTATTATCTAGATGTAACAACATTCAATCAGTCCTGATTACCTCATGTCAACATTACGAACTATGTCAAAGTCAAGAACAATTGGAGTAATTTTTGTAACCTCTACCATTGCATTTCCACCTGTACACGTCTCACACCTTTACCTAATATACACTAGTTCTTCCTCATCTTTGAATCTGCTCCATTGTAGGAGAGTTCCAACTTCTTCTAGATACTTTTGGGTTCGGGTCACTATTATAGAGTTTACAACTTCAACTAAAGACTCAGCACACACTTAATCTTCTAACTCTCCCACCCTTCTCCCCAAGGCAGCAGGCTACTGTTGTATAGTAGGATAGGCACCTGCTGTTCAACAAGATTATGAACCTTAAAATTCAGAAGGAAGGTCTGCCAGAAAATTTGGGAGACTCCTGAATGAGGAAGGGTTGGAATGTATACCTAACTATATACTACCTCACAGTAAATAAATAATAAATTAGCCATACAATGTCAGAGAGAAGAGTTGCCAACTGGCATATTTTGCACCCAAAAAAAACAAAACAAATCTGGGATATTTGAAATCAGCCTGGCATGGAAACATTCCTTCTGGCATATTTTAATTATTCTGCATATTTCTGGCAAATTTCAATTATTCCACATTATGTGGCACATGCTCCACCTCTACAAAAACTAATTATGAAACTTTGCCACATGTTATGACAATCCTATGTTAATTAAGAACTTTTCAAATTAATTGAGGCAGTAAATCAACTTCAAAGGTCAAGGTGTCAAGCAATTGGTAGAGGATCTTGCTTCCACTGAGTGTGAACATTCAACACATGGTGGTTCCAAGACTCAAAGTTACAGTTGAACTATCAGGAATAGCCATACGGGAGAGAAGGAACCTGTACTAACTAAAATATGATTCTGTAATTAACATTTCTATAAATTGTCATAATATTCAGATCATTAGCTACTTGTGTACAGAGTATGTTGATTAGCAGTAGGTTGGACCCTTAAGAATAGTTGTTCATTAGATGATCATTTAATTTCATTACCTAGGTAATGTGGTTCACCCATCTGGACAACTATATAAAGGAAGCTCCTCATAAAATGTTTCTTTGGATGTAAATAATCTTAAAGCAGCTCTGTGGTTGCATGATAAAATTGCAAGTTTACCTTTGAACTGACTTGTAAGCTATATCTATAAGTTTTAAGTATAAATAATGGAACCACAGTTATTAACCATAGTTCCGATAAAAACTGGCATATTTGCTCCTAGATCTTGGCATATGTCTAATCTCCCCATATACAGAAGTTGGTAACTCTGTCAGAAAATATATTGGCCATACAGTCTGACAATGCAACTTCACAGGAAGGATGAGGGGGGGGGGGGGGGAATGGAGGGCGGAAGGAGGGAGTGGGAAATAACCTTCTGCACTGAGCACCAATAACAGAAACCTAATTTTATGCTGAGAATGGTACTGAGCTCAATGTTATAAAATGGCCAAAATCCTATGAAGAAGTTGAAACCGGTCCTACTTTCATCAAGTGCGCCCAGGAACAAGTTTCAAAGCTTTCCCAACAGTACAAGAGTACCTTGTTAGTGCTATGTCAATCGGCAGGTTTTCTATTATTGCCCTCATGGCTTCACTTCTACTGATCCCAGCTGCTGAAGTATATCAACACCACCTTGGAAAAGTATTATTTACCAATTCCACCATGGAAAAAAAGGCTTTGCTAACTTTTCCACAAAATATGTCTTATATTTTGATGAATTTAGATGCTTTATATCATGCTCTGGTAAGTGAAAGGTTATCTATATACCTCTTATTACAGGTGTAATTAAGCTAGCCTGAAATATTTATGAAAAAAATTGCATTTCTCTTAGTTATTGTGGTTGATGGATCAGCATTACAAATTTATCACTATTAGCCAAAAGAAAACAAAAAAAAACCCTGCTCTACAGGCGGTATTTCGGCCCACCAAAAGTGCCTACTTTAATAATATGTTGTACACTTTCAAAACAAAAGGGAATATATGATTCAGTAAAAGTTGTTTTTTTTTTTATTCTTTTTTTTTAGAAGTACCATTTTTGGCATTTTTTAGCCTTGCACACAAAGACAAAGAGGGGTAGCCAGATGGGACCCACCCTATTTTATTTGCAGTCTAGTTGTGTCTGTACACCCAGTTTTAGGGCTGTAGCTCCAGTCTTTTTTTCTTTCAATGGTACCACTTTGTTGTTGTTGTTTTTTTAATATGGAAGTGGGTGTGGCCATATAGACATGCTCATGATGTCCCCCTGGTGACACTGATTCTAAATATATATGGGTTAATGGGTCTAACTTCAACCATTCAAGCGTGAATTACAGGTACAGACAAACAGATAGGCAGACTATTCGGACTTCATAGTATAGATGTAATCCTCTCACAAGCACAGTATAGCATGTTACCATGACCAAAACATATTATCATACACTATTCATGTTTATTTTTTTGCTAATATATTATAAGTATTATATTTACCTATGCATTAATTATTTTTATCTTCAGGGTGAGGATTTCTTCGACACAATGAACATTACCACAATATCTTTCAATACTGGTGAAACTAGTGTGATTCAAAATCCTCTGGACATCACTTGTGCCTTCTTCTTGGCTAACATTGATCTCAATACTTCCAATAATATCAATTCTACTAGTAATGCAAATGTTAGGAGTACCCTGATAGACATGGGAGTGGCAGCTTCTACATATTCTTGCAGGTGGCTCCAAGAAGAAGTGCTAAATATGACTGGGGGAAATGCACCACTGAACTGCACTACACTCAGCACACACCAAAATATTTGCAAGAGGTGGAACAGTATGAAAAATATTGAGATGTCTATTTCCAACATTGAAATCCTCCTTCAAGAATACCGCGTCTGAACTTCTGTGACTACCATGAACCACTACCAGTAAGACAAGAATAACATGAGAATGTGGACTATATACTCTGAGAAAAATTATTTTAAAATGATAACCTTACTGTAATTTCTATATGAAATATGTCATCATGTTAGGTAGCAAAGAAATCAGAATCAATACTTTTTTAATTTTGTTCATATCATTAGCTATGTGTATGTATATATATATATATATATATAAAAATTTTTAAATTTAAAATTAAAGAAAGGTTATACAAGTTGTACTCTGCATTTCACATATCTTCCAATAATTTATTTTTGAATTTAAAAAATTGAAAATACAAATACAGTTTAAATAATATTATACATAACTGTATATACACACTTTCTATGCAATCAAGATACCTTTACCCCTATAAAGCATAGAGATTAGGCTAGTAATCTATCATTGTTGTGATAACAATACTAAGCATTAGCAATTAGTTAGTAGCAAAAACAACAACAACAACAACAAACAAACACCCTACAGTCTATTTTTTCAGTTTACCTGGCCTCATACACTTACAAGCTTGTTCAGCTTGCTTAATGTAATATGTAGGGAGTCATTCATTTAATCGTTTATGAAGAAAATTCTCCTCCTGGAGTACAAACCATCTATGCTAGATTTTGGGACATGAGTTAGAGAGCCACTTGATGGTATCATCGTTCAGGACCTGCAGACCACAGATGCCATTCAGTGGCAAGTATTTGCATCTTTGTATAATATTGTCTACAGATTTATCCTCCACCCAGCACTCACAGATCGCTGAAGGACCATTCCCCATTTGTGCATGGATAAGTGTAAGCACCCAATATGAAGGTGGTTTAGCCTGGTCCATGCTGGTCTTGGAAGAGCCAATTCCAGTGGGTAAGGTCCGGCATCAGGGATGAAGGGGTGCAGTCTGGAGGCACTGTTGCGCCATTCTGCACTCCAAGCATGATCCACCCAATGTGCCACATTGATGTTTTGATCCTCGATTATCCTGAGAAACTGTTTTGTTGCTGGCACAAATGAGTATTATGACTGAGGTCACCGAGGCTCTTGGCAGGATCTGCTGGCTTGTGGTAAAGGAGATGGTCTGGTAGCAGAGCCTGGCAACTGAGAGATAGCATGGCCTGCTTTCAGTGAACCTCAGCAGTTTGGATGCCTGCAAGGATGGGAAGGTTGTCAAATGGTGTGGGACGCAGGTACCCAGTCACTACATGAAGTACATCCTTAATTGCAGTGTCGATGAGGCGGGTGTGTACACTGCGATACCAGACAGGTGCACAATACTCTGCTGTAGAGTACACAAGGGCCAAGGTAGTTGTTTGAAGAATAGCTGCAGTAGCACCCCATCCTGATCTGGCAAGCCACCTCACAAGGGCTACATGTGAAGTTACTTTTCCACACAGTAACTCAAGGTGTTGGTGGTACGTAAGAAACCTGTCCAGTTTCGCACCCAGGTATGCTGGTATTGGGGCGAAGGGCAGGCATTTTCCATCAAGAGTGATGTTGAGCCTACGACCTGCCTCCTGTTGTTCAGATGGAAGGCAGCTGACACCGGTTTTAACCAACTGAGCTTCAGCCACCAAGTCTGAAGGTATGCTGCTAGTGTCACTGGGTTTTGACTAAGAGCCCCTTCAAGGACCTACCAGCCTCCAGCAGAATGCATAAATGCAAGATCGTTTGTTTATGCATATTTTCCGTGAGACTGATATCGGCAAATCATAGGGGTGGATGTTATATAGAAGGGAGACCAACACTGATCCCTGTGGAATACCGTTTTGGAGGCATTGTAACCTGCTAAATGTTCTGCTCCCATTGGTGAGGGTATATTCTTACGAAACCCAGACGAGCATTATTAAACACATGTGGGCATGGTAATAGGTGTGGTTTGGTCATAGCAACATCCATAGGAAGTTATTTTGTCTGAAAAAACTTAATCAAACATTTCCGGCCAAAATTTGGAGAGTTGCCTCCAAGTACCAGGGAAAGCATTATTAAGCAAGTATGGGTGTGGTCTATTCTTAGCTACACCCACTGGAAGTTGTTTTGGCTATCAAACGCTAATCAAACGACCAACCAGACTGAAATTTAGAATGAGATTTCCAAGCAACTGGGTGAGCATTACTAATCACATATGCGTGTGTGAATGGGTGCAGTTTGATCATTGCCACACCTATAGGACATCATCATGCCTTCCAAAAACTCATTTATGGACTAATCAGGCTGAAATTGGGCATATGGAGTCCAAGTAACCGGGTGAGCATTATTAAATACATGTGGGTGTGGCAATATGTATGATTTAGTATAGCCACACCCACAGGAAGTTGTTTTGGCTGCCAAAACCTAAATAAAGGGCCAACCAGGCAGAAATTTGATTAGCTTCTATAATGTTGCATGTTGACGTTGGCCGGGCAACGCTGGGTAAATGTTGCTAATTAGTTATTCATAATTCCATTATTATAATTCTTTTTTTTTAATGATTCATGATTGCTAGCTGGTTCATTGTTCTTGGTTCACTGTTCTCGAAGGAGGTGTGCACCCTCTCCTTATTTTATTTCTTGATTTTTGTATATGTCCTCCAATGATGATCATTTAATGGAGTTGTTGAATTGTTTTATTGCTTTAAACTCAGAGAACCTAGTGCTGTAGCTCTCTCTAGTCAGTGTCACAATAACTCTTTGGCAATGATGATTCTAATGGCCTAGCAGGGGACATCAAGAGAATTCAAAAGGGATAAGGAGGAATGGAAGTTATATATAGAGAGATTACGATAATATTTTACTGTAAACAATATGTATGATGTAGCCAAAAAGAGGGCAGTTTTCATCAGTACTTGTGGTGCAATAATTTACTAGTCAATTAAAGATGTTCTATCAACTCAAGCCCCTTCACAGTGATTTTTGAGGAAATGGTTATGAAAATGACTGCTCATTTTCAGCCCCCTCCCTATAAAATTATGCAGCAGTATGGTTTCAACACTCTGAGTTCACTGTCCTCATGAAACTCTAGCCACACCTACCTTGCACAGTGGATGTAACCACAAGGCCCCAGATTGCCAATACAAAGACATGGAGTGTAATTTTTCCACAAGAAAGAACAAGTGGCTGTAGCATGTCACAGCAAGAAGAGACAACCAAGCAGATTGAAATCAGCATCTACAAGGTCCAACCAGGTCAAGGAGACAGAAACTGAATATCTAAAAGACAACTTCTTCTATTTCCCTGATGATAATTAACCTTTCAAGAATCAGTTATGTTCAAAAAATCCATATTAACAATGGAAGTGGACACTGGAACTATGTTATCACTAATTAGTTATGTAATCTACCAAAACTTGTGGCCAAGAAAAGACACGCCCACCCACCCGACTGTTCCCACTTTATAGTATAGATAGATATAATCAGTCGTACATTATATATATATATATATATATATATATATATATAATTGTATGGAGAAGCATATCGCTGGGCACCATTGATAATACTCTCAAGAGTTGAATTGTGCTCAAGAATCATTTATCGATTAATAATATACAGATTACTCATTAAACCAAAGCAAGCATAACTTCCTTAAATTTCACTTTCTATTCTGCAGTGTTGTGCATAACTATTCTAGTCTCTATTTAAATAGTAATTAATCACACTTTTCATGCTGACCATGAGAAAAAAACCCACAAGAAACAATAGTTCAGGGGTTATATTCATATATGAAAGAGAGTCATTAATCATATTTTGTAAAACCACAATTCCAAACAGTGGTATTAACATCAGATCAATCTGACAGTAATGAGGGAAACCTCCTGAAGTAAAAAAAATAATTATTATTTTTTACAATAATAAAAATAAATAAATTTAAACAAAGAAGAAGAAAAAAGGAAAGTAAAGCAATGCATGATATCATGGTCTAGTTCTGATTAGATATTATATCATTTCACAAATAAATGTTCATGATCTAGTTATCATTTTTAAAAAGTGGAAGTCACTTTACTACCAGTTTGCATTTTGGGGGATTTCCCTTAGGTGGATTAGTCATGCATTTCTTGGAGATGTACATTCCTGGGTTAATTGAATTACATAGGTAATTTAAGTACAAAATACAATTTACAAATTACGTAATTGTAATTGAAATGCATTTCAATGTTTCTAATTGTAATTGAATTACATTTTAATGATGTATATGTAATGGGTTCCTGTAACTAAGGAAACAGTGTGTCAACATTGAACTATACCATAAGCAATCGTATCAGTTTACATGCATATATCATAACACATACTAACCTAATTATCAACAATATAGTTATATGGTCAGTGTTATAATTTGTTGAATCAGTGCACTTGTTTCAGCTTTGCTGCATGGCATTGGTCCAACAAAGTTGGGAAGTGGTATAACAAACTGAATTAATATTTGCTGGAATGTAGCAGCTTGGATGGAACATGTGGGTGCTGGAATTTATACACTCACACTAGTATTTGTTGGCTAAACTACATCCATAACCACACACATGAGAGGATACTAATGTTTCTGGATATGTGGAGACTGTATGCCAAATTTTAACCTGATTGGTCCATCAGAACAAGAGCATGTGATCTCCATGTGACTGAGTGTTATTATCCTCCTGTGGGTAAGTCTCAAATTTGGTTTGCCTGTTTAACTAAATCTGCTGGACCTATCAGGCTGTCTTCATTATTAATGGGCAAAATACTCTGTGAGAATTATTTAAATAAAAATAAAATATTTCAGAAAGTATCCAAATAAAATACAAGATACTTTCTAGAAAAATGTATTTAAATACAAAATAGTTTCATTTTAAATACTTTTTACAAGTACAAAATAATTTTTGAACATGCTTTCCAATTTGTTTATGAGAGGCATGAAGCTCTGAGTAGCAGTTAAATATTCAGAACAGAAAAAAAGGGGGGGGCGGGGTTTTGAGAACATGACACATTGGACTAAGTGCTATGCATCCAGTGTGTCATGTTAAGCAGAATGTGTCATTTGCTTCAAGCAAGGGTAACTTTTCAACATTCTCATTAAAGAGATTTCCTCCCCAAGCATGCAGAATAATGGATGCAAAAGAGAATAGCATTTCCACTGGAGCACTGGCAAACAGGTAAACCAGTTTTGGTGTGTTTCAATTGGAGGTATCAAGAAAGCAGCACAGATAAAACCTTGGCAAAAATAAATAAATAAATAACCAAAACAAAAGGAGGACCTGGATAATGTCACTTTCCCAACTAAACAACTAGATGCATAGTTGCAGTACTGCTGCTGCATGTGGGGAATTCTGCATGCATAAGAAAAAAATTTGATTTTCCCCATCCCAATAGTAAAAAGTAATGATGTATTTTGCATCAAAAAGTATTGAAAAATATAACTACATTGGGTAATAAAATATAAAATACAAAAACAAAATACTTTTTAAAATTTTTTTTTAAGTATCTAAATCTATATATATTAGAAGACCTATGTAACTGTGTAACTAACTATATAACTATGTTTGTCCATTTCTCAAAATCCCTCTGTTAGATTTTGAACAAACTTTTAGGGATGGAGGAGACTCACCCTGAGATGGTTTAATGCCAGGTGGCATGTCTGGAAAAACCAGAATTTGTCTGTCTGTCTGTCTGTCTGTCTATCTGTCTGTCCATCTGTCTGTCTGTCTGTCATTCAGTCTGTCTGTCTGTCTGTCAGTCAGTCTGTCAGTCTGTCTGTCTGTCTGTCTGTCTGTCTGTCTGTCGGTCTGTGTTTATATTTGTACCATCATTCCGGCCAAACCAGTAGGTGGATTTCTCTGAAACTCAGCATGATGATAGGTTTTGACCCAACTTAAAACATGGGCTAAAAATTTTGCAAATTGGTTGCCATGGTAATGAGAAAAAGCCAAAAATGGTAGGATTTTAGCCTATATTGGCCGGGCAACGCTGGGTATATGCTGCTAGTACAAATATAAAATACATATTTTGTATTTCAAATACATATTTGAAATGCTTTTACTCCAAATACACCCATGTCTGGGCCAACTGCATGCACAGGAGTGTACCTAATACTCTCCAAGTTACCAAAATTTTAGCATGATTTTTCCAGTGGCCCAATTGAGCAAGAACATGTTATCTATGTAACCAGGAGAATGTTATTATTTAAAACCCTTCTGTAGGTGCGGTTATGTGTGATCTGGGTGTTAATTTATCCTTGTACCATTTGAATGCTCAGCTGGACCAATCTGTGGCTGAATTGGTCATGAAACCACATTTAAGCCTAATTGGCTCTTGGCAGTGAAACAACTTCCAGTGGATGTGGCTATGACCAAACCACACCCACATGAGGGTAATAACACTCACAGTCACATGGAAACTACATGCCAAATTCCAATCTGATTGTTCTTGTATGCCAAAACAACTTCCTGTGGGTGTGGTTATGACAAACTTTTAAAAATAAACAACAGCAACAAAAACAAACTAGATAATATGCACAATTTCAGCAAAATTTCTGATTTCATGTTTGTTATATTATTCCATTCCAAGTTAAACTTTGATCATGGAATAAAATACAGGTTGGTTTCTCAGTTGTAACTTGAACAATTTCATTTATGCTTCGTTTCTTCCTTTTTAGTCTGGGGGGGGGGGGGGGGAGGAAGAATGGATATATTAGCTAGTTATTCATAACTATGGCTTCAAACTATTTCCATAGTAAGAGGAACCCAAGTGGAAGCTTTCCCAAAAAATTAATAAATCTTCTCTTATTGCAATATAGGAAGCTATTGACTTAGAAGAAAACATTTTTTAAGGGAAACCTTTCTGTTAAATCTTGTTTACATGCTGTTTCAGTCGGAAGCTCTTGCTCAACATGTGCTACATTGTTTTGTAAAAGGAATGATAGATCTTTAACTGATTTAATTGTGTCTTGTTTGGCTGGATTGTGTCATGTGACTGAACACCATAGATTGCTAGAAGTGATATCCAGAGTCTGAGAATTACTACCCTTCAACTCAAGGCTAAGCAATTAATAACTTTCCTTAACTGAGGTCTAAACAAATAGTAAAATATGCATCCAAAAAAAATATGCATCCCAGAAGTCCATTCCCACTCTATAACAGATTTATTTGTAATTTGATTTATGCTTGCTTGTTCAGTCTATCTCAACATAGTGAGTTTGGTTGGTCCTACTTTTATATCAGAACTGCACCATTGGAATCCCTAGTACCACTGTGCCCACTGTTGTTGATTTATTTTGTGACACAGCATTGCCAATATTTCGCAAATTTCGTGATTAGCTTTAGTAGTTGGTGCACATATATGCCAGAAATATGCCAAATGATTAAAACATGCAAGAACTACCAAGTTTTGTTCTACTTCTATATCAGACCTGCATCATTGCCATCATTATTCTATTGTTGTCCACTATTGCTGCTTTTATTTTAAGATACATGCTTTAGTGAAGCATGTGATTAGCCACTGGGGAGTGCACTTGCTTGATAATAGTATACACACTACTTTGTTTGTCTTTCATGATATTTATTATATGAAGAACAGTACACTTGCCAATATGCATTGCAAGACTAGTAAAATTGGTTCTATTGAGACTCATGCAGATAGATATATAAACTCTGAGTTTATAGGTGGTTTGGATAAGTTCTGAGGGGAATGCACTGGAACAACGCTTCCATCTGCTTTGGGTAAGTTATGTTTTGACAATCCAGGAAGTTGTGTGTGATTTGCATATGATGTCAAATGATAAAGCTCTATAAATAACCAACACAAGATATTAAATTTTTCTTCGTGTTTACCAGTTGTAATTCCACATCTCATAGCAACCTGTCCTGTTCAAACATCTCTAAGCAAAGTAATCTACATTAACATTGAATATTACTTAATGTTTCTAAGGAGTACCAAAAAGTGTCTTATTATTAAGTGTTCCTGGATGAACAGTTGGCTCTACTGTGAAAATTTCCCAAAATATGAGAAGTGTAAAGAAAATAATAATTTGTTCAGCTGGCAATCCTCAATTATCACAGAATTCATTTGGTATGATGATTCCTTGAAAATTGCTGATGGGTGCTGATAATATATGTAACTGTTTTGTTTGTTGTTGTTGTTTTTGTGAAAGAACTTTAATTAATTCAGGTTGCAAAATGTTTACTCACTCAGACAATCATTTATCCACTAGTCTTTTTGGGGAGATTTTGTGTGGATATATGTTAGTACACTGACCCCATGCAGAAATGTTCTAGGATTTTGAATGGTGACAAAAAGAATAGGTTTAAAGCATATTAAGTCAGCTCTGATTTTTTATAGTTCATTTGAAGTCTTCAGCAGATACTTCTTACAACAGTATTCCAACTTAACCTCCCATGTTCTATCATGCCATAGATATTTAATTAAATCATATCTCAAAATGTTGCTGTTACATTAAGATATCTTCCCTGTAGCAGATTACACCACAAACTGATTTTTTTTCTTCTATCCATTGCTAAATAAATGATTACAGTAAAATGTCTTTGTCATATCTAAGATTTTATGCTTGATCATGTTGCAAGGTCAAACCACCAGATAAAAGTGAGCCTTTTTATGAGCCCTAGCAAGAATAAATAGCAATAGGGTGACAGGAAAATTTCAGTTTCTGAGGACAGCTTAGCATTTTGAATATTTTATTATTAAAGCTGCCATGTGAAAATTAGACATCACACTACATAAAAATTACGAAAGTGTTGCACAAATATTTCTGTAAGAATACAATAATTGAAGGGAACTAATAAAAGGGATAATACATTTCTTTTGGCTTCAGTTGCACTTATTTATACATTGTACATGATTGGGTGGGTGATTGCCTGTAATAACTCAAACCAAAACATTTAGATAATATATAACATATTGGCAGATTTGGTGTCACCATTTTTCCAATCCCTCACTTCCACAGACCAAGTGAAAGCAATGGCTGCTCCACAATACAAGAATTACCTTAATTTCTTAGCTCCTTAAAATATCTAGGACAACTTCAGCACTTTTTTCAGAGAAAATGTCTGCATTATCTTTCTGACTTGAAGCTCCCAAATCTTTCAAAATAAATGAGTTGCCAAAAAGATAATCAGTTTGTCAGGCAATCCTCAATTATTAGAAAATTTATTCCATATGATAGTACATTGAGAGCCATGATGGTGTCTGATAATATATATATAACTGTATTTTTCTGTGAAAACGATTTAATTATCTCACATAGTCAATAACTTTATTCAATCTCACAAATATTTATTCACTAGGTCTTCAAATTGTGTGTATGGATATATGTTAACACACTGACTTCAAAAAGAAATGTTCCAGGATTTAGAATGGTGAGAAAAATCAAAACTTATAAACTTATTAGCTTTTTTGGCTATGATCTTCAATTGTGCATTGAAAACTTTAACTAATACTTGTAACAGTATTTTGTCTGCCTTCTTATCTTCTACCTTACAAAAGGTGTTGATTTGATAATGTTGCAAGATAAAGCTGTGAAGTTAAGATGGCAACCTTCTAGCAGAGCACACCACAAACCGATTTTCTCAATCTATTGCTAAATTGATAACAAAATCGACATGATTTTGTTGTATTTTATGTTATAAACTAGAAATTCTGCAAGGTGAATCCCCCTTAATAAAATGGACCCCTATTAGGAGCCATAGTAAGAATGAATAGAAGTATGGGAGTATGAAAATCTCAGTTTCTGCATGCAACTAAAACCTTCACTATTTTAATTAAACTGGACGTTAAACTATCTAAATTATCTAAATTATCTAAATTACAAAATTGTAGCAAAATTGCTTCTCTAAGAATGAATGAACTTGAGAGAAGTAAGAATAACATTTCTTAGGCATTAGTTGCACCAAATTGGCTTTACACATGATTGGGTGCATAATAACCTGAAATAACTCTAATTAAAACATTTAATTGTATAACTTTTGGCTGGTTGATGTCATTATTGTTCCAGCATATAACTTCCACTGAGTTGGTGAATGCAAATGAACTCTACATGATTGGAATCTAATAATTTCTCGAAATTTTATTTCTATGATGTTTCAGTATTTAATTCAGATAATTGGTCTGCATTGACTCTCCAAATCCCAACCTGAAGCTCCTGAATTAAAGCTTGCCTGTGTTGCTCAACACAATACTAACAAATCATTTAATTTCCCTCCAGACTTCGTTCCACCTATTTAGATTCCTTTCAGGTCCTCCAACATGTAAATTTAGCAAATATTCTAACTCTCATTTCTTGAACCTTTGCTCATTAATTTCTTCTGCCTATTCACTTTGGAACTCACACCCACACTACATGAGATCATCTTCCAATGATTCATCTTTGAAAGATTTGCTCAAGCAACCACATTGAGGTTATTTATCACTTTTTAATCATAATTTTGCAATATTTATTTGAAACTATTATATAAACAATATATTTATCATTTATTGAAATAATTTTTTCTTCAGCATATAAATTAAAATATAAAATCTTACCTACCTAAAGTGTAAGTATTAGTATTAACTTTTTTTCAATATATATATTTTAATGTTAGCAACTGAACATCTAACTCTTAATAAGTCTTTTTTATTTTTTTATTTTTTTTATTTATTTATTTATTTTTTTTAATTAGTTCAATTTCAGACTTGCAAAATGTCACAATGTTCCTCAATCTAAATCTGCAACTTCTCATTATTTATCCTGTGATTAAACTGAGAGTACCCTGGTGGGGGATACCCCGAGCGCGTCAAGCAACCTCAATGATGTTTAAAAAAATGAAGGATATAAAAAGGACCAGCCACTTGTGCAGTTAAGTAATAAGAACCTATATAGTTCCACCATCAATTTCTCCTAAGCCCACTCTTGGATCTTCCATAAATAGAGAGAAGACAGCCAGTAATGTCCACCACCGCGTTTTCCATCCTCGTAGCTGCCCTTCTCCTCATTTCAGCATCTGCTGCACCTCCTCAACGCAGAGAGACTGGCAGTGCTGACAGTGACAACTTATTGGAGCAGATAAACTCTGCCTTGAAAGAGCTCTACAGTGCTTCAGTAAGTGCTAGAATAGTTCACCATGCAATAAATGTGGTTTAGCTAGCTTGAACTATCCTACAAAAAAGCAAAAAAAAACTTCACAGAACCTTTTAAAATTACAATAGCTAACTCAGCCCCACAATTATCTCACTATGTAATATTTACACAAGTAATAATAGGAAGAAAAAAAAGTACATAAAAAAAATTAAGAAATAAAGATATTCTATATCTTCCACCCCTATTAATAGTTATAGATTTAATATATTATTACTTCTTTCTTCCAGGGTAATGACTTATTCGAAACAATGAATATTTCTTCATTTGATATCAGTGAGACTCGTAAGATTCAAGATGCTCTGGACATCACTTGCAACTTCTACTCAGCCAAGATCAAGCTCAACACTTCTAGTAATGTCAATTCCACAGACACAAGAAGCTTGATAGAGCTGGGAGAGGCAACTGCTAAATACTCCTGCTTGTGGCTAAGAGATGAAGTGTTGGCTGAGAGTGGAGAGAATGCAACACTGGACTGCACTACATTTAGTGAGCACCGTGAGATTTGCGAGAAATGGAGTGATATGAATAAGTTTAATAGGACAATTTCAATAGCTAAAGACTTCATAAACATTTGAAATACTGAAAGATGACAAAGGCAACAGATGAGGAACTACAATTATTTAGTTATAGCATATTTTATATTTTTTAAACTTTGGTAACATCATGCATTATTTCTATAGGTGGCTTCCTGACCATAAACATAACCTATTTATTCACCATGCTAGTTACATGTGGGTTGCAAATCACAAAGAAACTAGAATGCAACTCCTTTTTTATCACTTCCATATTCATTTCATTATATGTGATATACCTGTGTTATATATTATTATAAGATTAGTTCCATTGATTTTCACCACATTATCTTCCTTTTTTTGTTGTTGTAATAACAACTAGGCAAAGGTGTCCATGGGAAATGCTTTCCCGTGAAACAGTGTCTCATAAATCACCTAACCTAACATATAAAAACAATGGTAATATACACAAACACACATGCAGGCAGGCACACATGCATGCAAGCAAGCATACACGCACACACATCAAACCACACTGATTTCCACTTGAAAGGAATAGATAAAATTAAAAAAAGAAAGAGGATTAAAAAAGAAAGGAAAGAGGAAGGAAAGAAAGTAAGAAAAAAAAAAGGAAAAATGAAAGAAAAAGAAAAAAAGGGAAAAAAAAGAGAGAAAGAAAGAAAAATGTGTGTGCATGCGTGCGTGCATGCATGTGTGCACACGTGTGGGAAGGGGGCGGGGGGGGGGGGGGGGGACTAGGGCTACCCCACACCCTTACCATTTTAAAGTATTTCAGGCTTTTTTTTTAAATGGAAATTTTGAATTTGATCTGTAACAGGGGTACCTCTTTCAGAAAAATATTTTGGTGGTAAAAATTTGTTGGGTTGCCCTCATCATCCCCAGAACATTTGGGGGCCATCTGACCTAAACTCTGGGAGGAGTTTGAGGTCAGACAGAAAACAGCCTCAAATGGTTTGGCAATGTGATTGTGAGGTCTTTTAAATAAGCCATGAAAGAGCTGGTACTCATTTTTATTCTTTTTTGTAGGAGATTGGAGGACTTTTTGCTGTGTTATCTTTTACATTTCATGCGACCACAGGGTAAACTCCATCCTCACTCCTCTTGCGGAGAGATCTTCGAAGAGGCAGCATGTGAAGATCAAGTGCTAAACAAACAAGTCTCACATGATCAACAGCACAATCAACATGCTCATGATTGAAAACTAGCAGTGGGACAGGAGATTATGACATGAAACTACAGTTCAGGAGACAGGTGGATTCCTGGAGTCGGTGCACAAAAGTTAGGTCCAGTGTCATATTTAATCAAGACAAAAACTGGTCTACAGGGAAGTGTCACATTGATCAGGTGAGGGAGATATCAATCAAATCAGAGATTTCATCAATCCAGTATCTGAAGAAAGTGAAAGTGATTATTCTATGGAAATTGACCTAAACACGAGATTGATGAACCTGACATCGAAAGTTATTCCTGATCCACTCACTACCACAGAGAAAAATGAAACCACCCCAAATATTGCAAGACCACCTCCTGCATGATATCCAATCTAAAATTGTAAACCCTCTAGAATATTACGATTATTGAACTAAATATGTTGTTTTGTTTTAACTCTTATTTTACTTGGGGAGAGTCTAGTGAATGTGCATGTGTTACTGTGCTGTTTGGTTGTTCATTCAAGTTATGATTACTGTCACTGTTATTTACTGTAGTTACTGAATTTACTGTATTTACTGTATTTACTGTTATTGCTTAGTTATATGATAATTTGCAGGTTCTAGTTGTATGTTCTCAAGAGACATTATTCCTGTTAAGATTTTCTATAAATATGCCCCTCCCCATTTCTTTTTTTCCCTTTCTTCTTTGTTTTTTCCCCTTTACTTTTCTTTTTCCTTCTATTGCTTTTTTTTCCTTCTATTTTTTCCCCTTCTGTATCCCCCCCCCCCCCCTTCTATCTAATTTTCATTTTATCTTTATTTACTTCGATTTTTTTCTTCTATCAATTTTTCTATTGTATACAGTTATCATACCACTCAGTTCATTTCATCAATGGGCTGAAATCTGGAAGCATATTACTTAGTTTATCTTCCTATAATTCTCAATTTATTCATTTATTTGTTTGGTTTTTGTTTGTTTATTTGTTTATTTTTATTTGTTTGTTTGTTTGTTTGTTTGTTTGGTTTTTGGTTTGCTTCTTTGCTTCTTTGTTTGTGTTCGTTCATTGAGTGGTCTGGTAACTCCTATCAGACAATTGGGTAAAGAGCTCAAATTTTCAGGGTTTGATGGGGTTACCCTAGGATGGTTATAGTTCTCAATTTATTTCTTAGTTTGATAACACCTTTCAGATGATTAGGCCTAATGGGCTTATTTACAGGTTTGATGGGAGTCACTGGGTGGTTATAAGCTGTTTTGTGAAGCTTGGAGTAAAACCCTGCCCGTGGGGCTATTTTTCAAAATTTCCATTTTATACTTCTTTTTTCTTCTTTCCCTCCTTAACCTTCCTTTTTTCTTCTTTCCTTCCTCTTTTTTCTTCCTTTATTTTATTTATTTTTTATTTTTATTTTTTTTATTCTTTCCCCTACCACATGACAGATTAAAACTTGTGGAAGTAAATGACAATGATGAAGTTACTGAACTTACAAAGAAAATCACAACTGAAGTCAGAGTGAACTCTAAAATTTAATTGAGTCCTATGAGCTTGATCATTCTTGAAAAAGAAGAAGAAAGCTATAATGAGATTTGCTGTACTTTATTTCAAAAATTGTTTCAGAAGGAGCCCTTACCAATAAGTCTCTGTCCTTGAGACAGTAAACCTATCAACTAAAAACCTGTCAACTGAAAATTTTTCAGTTGAAAATCTTTCCACTGAAAACCACTCAAGGGAGGACCTGCCAACTCAAAACTGAAAAACTGTCAACCAGTCAATTGGAGCTACTATTCAGGACTGTACACCAACAAGCAGCTAATCATGCATAACCACATGCAGCTTGACTTCTAGTGTGATGTTTCCCTCCTATTAAAAATGTGCTACTTTGATATGGTAAAGTTTAATTACTGCATGTGGGGGCGTTTGGGGCAAGTCCCATGACAAACTGGAGCAATATGCCCTTTCTTCCTGCAGGAATGGCAGGTTGAGTCAATATATTTACAGCTGTGAGATAGGTAGTTGATTCTTCCACATCAGTAGCAAGGTTATTGATTCTGGACAACAGGTTTGCCTGGCTGAATAAAACTTTTTGTTCTTTGCTGCTTGGTCATGTTATGACCTGAAGAGGCAATTTCTCCATGGTTACTGATAGCTGTAGCTATATTATCAGCAGCTTCCACACTCTTGGCAATGTCACACACCTCTGCAAAATAGAGTTTCTTTATAGTAAGACTAGCAGAGGTACCCACACCCTGTGCAGGATTCTTACTCCAACAGCCTCAGGGTAGAAAAATTCCTAGAGTTGTCCTACACTACTAGTGTAGGAGGCTTCCACATACAGCACTCCATGTGTAAAGCTTGATAGTATGGTCTTTGCCCAACACCTTGATCAGGGGCGGATCCAGAATTTATTTCTAGGGGAGGGGGGGGCATAAAATATATATACTTGAGGACAAGTGCAGAGAAGAGAAAACTTTATAAATTGCTACACAGAAACCTACTAAATACTTAACCAAAATTTTTATCTGTACGTACTATTAAAATAGCCTACAGCTTTATCATAGACTGCTCTTTGACCATACTAACTAGTGTGTTGTTGTTTTTATTAATGGTGGTAGCTCCAAGTCTGACAATTGTTGCTACTCAGCTCTATTATGCATAAAAAAAGAATTAATAAATTTCTCTTATCAGCAGGTGAAACAAATGTCAACAAACAAGCCTGTCCCTCACAATGCTGCCAACCCAGTTAATCATTCAGTATTGGAAATACAATATTATTTCAGTATTTTTGGCTCAATTTCAGTGTAAACCATCATAGGAACACAAAAAAAGTAAATGAATCACACATATTTAAATATTGACATGTGATTGCAATTTAAGATGTCACTGAATCTTTGTAACTCATGTTCTTTTCTCTTGTGCACAGTTCAGCCATGTCAAGAAGAAATGTATCAAAATTGGGTAGTTTGCAGCAATTAAACACCAAATTGAAATGGACACCAATTAGAGAAAAAACTATACCACGATGGAGAACTGACTTGAAGTCAGTTTTGATATTACTCACCAAACTGAATATTCCCTCACAGTCAGCATTACTTGCTGGGATGGATAGCAGATGAAGAACTATATCTTAAAGATTCAAATTTGCCCATCAGAGATCTCATGTATGACAGAGCCAAAATTTTAGCATCATCTCAATCTATGTTTGAATTAATAGCAACTCCTCTGAATTCTAATTTTGTTGTTGTTTTGTAAAACTTCATGGGAATACTTGCATGGATCTCATCAAATGTATTTAAACTGACACTTTTCATTCACCTGGATTGAGATCCTTTGGGTTAGTCAGAATGAGATATTTAAAATGAAATAATTTTCATTTTAGCTAGTTTCCGAACAAAAGCAATATAAAAATTAAACCAAGATTAACACTTTCCTAGAAATGATCAATAGGAATCAGTAGATTTTCAGAGAAATGAAATAAAATAGCAGTGGTATCATCACATGGAGAAATATATCAGTTAATCCAACTATGATTAACACCAAAATGACTGCTACACAATTTATTATGCATATCTGTCCATTTTTGTAGTAGCAACAATGGCATATGGAAGTCTCCAACTATTTTCAAACTTTCCTGACCCTCCAGCTTCTTAAGACAACTTAGCTATCTTCCTGACTGTTGCAGCTACTATTTTAGAGCCAAGAGCTCCTTCCACAGAAGCAGAATCCTGCGGTACACTAGAAGCAGAACGTGGAGAGGAGCAATCACTTCCCCTGGTGTTTCATTGTTGTTTTTTGTAGCTAAGACATTAGTGAACCCTTTCACATAGTTGACTGCACTGCCCTCAGTTAGCAGGACAGCCAGAGTGTCCTTCAAAGAAAACAGCGACTAACAATGGATAGCGGTGGCCTAGGTTGGTGTGGTGCCAAGCAAAACTCTTGTAGCTAGCGTAACGTCTGAATACGGTAGTTAAACTATACGCAAGATCATTGATTACAGGGTTTGTTGCTGTTTTTTTTCTTCCCCCCCCCCCCCCCCCCCCTGAATCCGCCCCTGTTGATATAGCTGAACCATATATTTGAGTTAACTGAACTAAGTAACAGAATCTGGGCTAAATTGTTGAGTTCGTATTTTTTCTTTAAAGCTCCACAATGGCCAATGCTATGTTCAGATTCATGAACCCAAAGAATTGTTTACAAATTGTGTTCATTTCACTCATTTTTGGCATCAAGAATTTTTTTTCCCCATCAGCATCATATATTTATTATCACAATTAATTTTTAATTCAAAATTTCATTTTTTCCTGAGGGATCAAGGTCTGTCACAACCCTGTAGCCACTGGTACTGAGCTCAGAAGGTTAAAAAACGTTTTTGAGAAATCAAGTAGCAATGCAATTAGTGCAATAGAGTGAGCTTTATCATTTCATATTGTCATGTTGACTAATTGATTTTCCTGCATTCAATTGCTCATACCAATATTACACTGTTTTAGTGTGGTCAGGTGGAGGATTAGAGATGGAGATGTAATTTTTTTTAAAGCTCCACAATTCCTAAACACAAGTGTAAATCCACTTCAGAATTGAAGGTCAAATTTTTTTCATTTTTGGTGAGCAAGTTTGGAAGTATTACTTTTAATATAAAAAAAATACAACAAACAATTGATCAGCTAATTACACATAGTCAATATCTGTTCAAATCCTCCGAAATTGGAAATTGGAACTGGTACGGTGATTATCTTAAATGGTTAGATGGTTGGGTAGGTGATTCGTGAGACACCATTCCATGACCCTTTCCTGTGGACACCTATTCCTAGTATGTATAGAAGTCTCTTATGAGTACTAGTGCTCCTCAAGCCTCCAACCAGCCAATCAGGCAAGGTGTATGTTGGTTCACAATCTCTTGCAAGTTTTCTCAGTTAAGCAACAAATTCTGCTAAATTTTTTTTAGCCTTCAGGTTCCTTTGGTGAAAATTGAACCTTTTACTGACTATACTTGGCTTAGATTCAGAATAGTCCTCCAAAGTAGTGATGAGTACCTCAGAGTTTACCCTCTGCTACTGGATTTGGAGCTAGTAGACTCGTGAGGAGATCATAAATATTCCCCCAATGCAGATAAGAAAAATAGCAGCTTGTTTTTCTTCAGGAATAAAGTTAGCTTGAAAGAAAATATCAGGCCCCTCCAATGTAGGATTTAACAGATTCACTGTCTAGATGAAACTGGAAGGGACCGATATATAGCAGCTAAGCAGCTACCACTGAAGTTTTCCTCAGCCAAATATTTCTTTTTTTTTTAGGATAAACCTTTAATTCAAATTGAAAGATTATTGCAGACTGATAATCATAATATGACAGGCATATTTATAGAAAATCATATCAGGAATGATTCTATTAAGAATATACAATTAGAATCTGCAAATAATTATGTAATTAAGCAATAACAGTAAACAAATAAGGTGACAGTAATCATAATCTAAACAAACAACACGTGCATACACACTACAGCTGCCACATCAGACCTTCTCGTCATATACTCAACCTCTTATAAGCCTGTCCTTGACATAATGATGCTGGGAGGTTACTCTTGTGTCAGAAAGCTTAATCAAACCAACAGAATCCATTTGACACTCAATTTAGAATTCACCCAATGGATGGACAAATTTAACTGTTCACTCACTATTGATTGCTGTTAATTTCTGTTGATTACATCCAATGCTTCACCAGGAATGATTGAAAATGAAGAAGGTATTGTTGCCTTCAATGAGTAACATGCTACAGCTGCAAAGTTACCAAACTTGTTTTGCTTCTGCAAGCTGTATGGCTATAAGTTTATTACTAGTGTGATTCTCTATGTATAAATGAATGAATGAACATTTGTGTATCTCTAACTAAAAGTATACAGTATTTTCTTTACTAATTAGGGATTTTCTTAATAATTGATCTTGGACACCAATAACACATTTGATATATAGCATTGGTGCTAAAGTAAAGCATTAAAAAAAAGGTTCTCTGAGTTGGGAGCTCAGCCCCCCCTGTGATAAATTGGGGAGCTGAAGTCCCCCCCCCCCCCCCCCCCCCATCCCCTGTTTTCTCTTCCTCTGAGTGTTGCAGGAATATGCATACACAGACGATCTTGCATTTATGCATTCTTCTGGACACTGGCAGGCCGTGGAATGGACTGTTAACCAAAGACCTAGTGACACTAGCAGCATACCTCCAAACTTGGCAGTTGAAGTTCAGTTTGTCAAAAATGATGTCGGCTGTCTTCCATCTGAACAACAGGGAGCCAGTCGCAAGCTTAATGTCACATTTTACAAAAAATGCCTATCCTTCACCCAGGTACCAACATACCTGGGTGTGAAACTGGACAGGTCACTTAAATATCACTAACATCTTGTGACACTGCGTGAAAAAATAACTTCATGCATAGCCCTTATGAGGCAGCTTGCTGGATCTGGTGGGGTACCAGTGCAACTGTAGTTCAAAGAGAGGGAGTGCTCTATTCTATGCCATGGCCCTTGTATACTCTACAGCAGACTACTGCACACCTGTCTGGTGTCACAGTGTACACACCCACCTCATCGACATGGCAATTAATGACGCAATCCAAATAGTGACTGGATGCCTGCATCCTACACCATTGGACAACCTTCCCATCCTTGCAGGCATCCAACCTGCTGAGCTTCACCAAAGGCAGGCTATGTTATCTCTCAGTTGCTGGGCTCTGATACCAGTCCCTCTGCTTTACCACAAGCTAGCAAATCCTGCCAAGCAGCCTCGGCAACTGAGGTCACAGCACTCATTTATCTCAGCTGCAAAACAGTTTCACACAACCATCGAGGAATAAAACATCAATGGAGCATGTTGGGCAGACTGCGCTCCTTCATCCCTGATGCCGGACCTCACCCACTGGGATTGACTTTGCCAAGACCAGCAAGGACAAGGCTAAACCACCTTCAAACCACCTTCAAACCACCGTTGTAACTTTATAATCTCCACAAATTCTAACACAACCTTCTTTCTTTGGCACCACTACGATTGGGGTGGCCCAATCTGCAAACTCCATAGTTTCAAGGACACCTACTTTCTGTATTTGATCCAACTCTTCCTCAACTTAAGTCCTCGACAAGAAAGGCATGGATCTGGGTCAGTGATATCAAGGTGTGGTTAATAATTCCACTGACAGCTTAGCCAGAAAAGGTTTAATATTACCCAGTTCATCCGCAAAAACTTCATGATATTTTCCCAACAGATCAGTGAGGGATCTCTGACATGGTAGCACAGCTTTGATGCAGAACCAATCCAGCAGGAAATGCTGCAGCCATTTTCTTCCAAATAATGACAGACCAGATCCTTCCACAATAACAAGCTTCAAATCTCGTGTGGGTTACTGCTGGTAAGAAACTTTGACAGGAATCTCACTCAAGATTGTCATTGACTCGCCAGTATACACTCTCAATGCTACTTTAGATTTACAAATATAAATACCAGGAAAAAGGTTGTTAAACTTCTGCTTAGACATAGAAACTGTGGCTCCTGTGTCTATCTCCATTCCAACTGGTTTCCCATTAAGGTCTACTCTTACCACTTTTAGTGGTGCAGGACAGTCACTGTGAACAGTGAACACATCTTCAGTTAAAGAGGTATCAGCACTTTCTATATCCATCCACTTAGTATCTCCAGGCACTTTCCACCAATTTGGTTTATAAGGTTTCTTCTTCTTAAGGGTGATAACCAGATGATTTTACTGGTCGAATTCGGGATTTGGATCAGCACACACTAGCAATGTGTCTACTTTTACCACTATTATGGCACTGTGCTTCACGAAAAGGGCAACCCTTTTCATCATGATTTCTCCCACATCAGTAACATGACTTCTTTGGCTTCCTTGAAAACTGCAGTATCTCACTGCTTGCATGACTGCGGGTCTATAGCTCCTAAGAGTTCTTATCAGCTGCTTCCATAGCTAAAGCAACCTTAAGGGAATGATCTATTGTTAAACCAGCCTCAGCCAACAGCTTATTCTGTATTTGCTCATTGTTGACCCCACAGACAAACCAATCCCTCAGAGCTTCTTCTAGGAATAGCCCAAACTCACAATGAATGCTGAGCCTGTGTAAATCTTCTGTAAAATCTGTGATTGATTCAGTTGAGGATTGAGAACGCTTATAGAAGCGAAGTATCTCTGCAATCACTAATGGCTTAGGATCATAATGCTTCCTCAAGCTAGACAATAGACTATCATAGTCCTTATCTTGAGGCAACACTGGAGCTAGGAGACCATGTAGGGTACAATACACTTTAGATCCTACTAGCTTAAGCAACGCTGAAACTCAGTTGCCTGCATCTAACCATTTACACTGAAATAGAGCTGTAGCCTCTCCAATTAAAAAGTGATGCTATCTACCTGCTGATCAAATTCCTGAATATCTGAATACTACCCAACACTCTGAGTAGGTACTGCCATCACAATCCTCATGGCCAAATGCAGTGTATTATTTCAGAAAAAGAAAACTATCTTTAATAATTCAATGAGCACCATATTCAATCGAACAAGATAACCATACTGTGAAACGACCTAGACTAACAATGTCCATTGTCCAAAACACAGGGTGTGTCCCATTACAAAAAAGGAAGTAATATACTAACTACAATAGGAATGCTATAATCTACAAGGTTCACTTTCAACTGATTTATTGGAAGCTGCCCCAGCTTTTGTCCACTGTTCAAGTTAGGAGGGTCCTCTTTCACAGGTACTGATCTATTAGCTCTTACAGGGAATCAATTGGTACCTTGCAGTTTGTCCATTGTAGAGAGGTTGTCCCTATTTCAGAGAGTCCATTTATGGAGGTTCCACTGTAGTTTGTATGTTATATCATCGTCCATGGAAAAACCTGAAGGAACCACTATGCTGCAATCCATCCAGATCTCAGAGTCAGAAACTATCATTACTAGATGCCTCCAAGACTTATGGGTTTAGATGGCATTGGCCCAATGTCCTTATGTCATATGCCTTGGCACTCTGTGCCCCACTGTGACATCTCTTCCAGTTATGTCTGGAAATGCACACCATTCCTTCTTAATGGCGAGTCCATGCAATCATTCCAGCCCACAAATCAGGGGACTGTGCATCCATTAATAACTACAGGCCAATTTCCTACCTGAGTTACACATCTAAAGTGCTGAAATGCCTGGTCTGTGACAGATGTATGGAGATCCTTGTGGGTCGGATATCACCTGCCCAGTTTGGCTTCCTGAGGGGAAGGTCAACAGTCCAACAGCTACTACTTTTCTTCAGAAACATTCATGAGTCTGTTGACTCTATCTCACAAACAAGTATATGTCTTTTACCTTGATTTATCAATAGCTTTTGACAGTGTTCCTCACAATGAATTGCTCCTTACACTAAACAATATGGTTGTGTGTGGGGATCTGTGGCTCTGGTTCAAAGGCTATCTGATCAAGAGACAAGAGTATGTGTGTGTAGGCAACAGTCTCTCAAAGTTAGTGCCTGTCATCTCTGGAGTGCCTCAAGGCAGCATCCTTGGACCACTGTTGTATTTTTGTGCACATCAATGATCTACCACTGGCCCTCCCACAAGCCACCATGTATCTGTTTGCTGATGATGCTAAGTGTTAAATCATGTGAGGAAGGTGGAAGACTGCCAACTCCAGTTGGATCTAAACAGGTTGAGTGATTGGAACCAAGAGTGGAAACTTAAATTCAATGCAGTAAAGTGTGCTCACTTGAGCTTTTGTAATAGAGATCCTCCAATAGGGCATCATTTACCATTAATAACTCTACCTTGAATAAAAAGTTAGTTCACAAGGATCTTGGTGTCATTTCATCATCAAATCTCCACTGGTCATGCCATTGACCATGCGTTGCATACATACAGAACCATTGGCCTTCTACGTTGAACTTTCAAGTATGCTGAATCCATGTCAGCAAAGAAGACCCTGTACCTCACTCTCATTAGTACCAAACTTCTTTATTGCACACATGTTTGGCGGCCACACCTCATCAAGGACATTTTGAAGGTTGAGAGAATCCAGAGGAGGGCTACTAAATATATATTAGCTGAGTTCACATCCGACTGCAAATCTCGCCTACTGACTTTGGATTTGCTCCCACTGGTGTCAAAGTTAGAAATCAATGACATCATATTGACATTAGAAAGTATGTATCCTTTTGTGACACAGCCACAAGATCAGGCACACACATGCAACTGAGGCACTGCTACTCAGCTAACTCTCTGGCCCATCACTGGCATTTCAACAGACTGCCCAGGTTATGGAAAAGACTTCCACCTATAAATGTTGAGGAGTCCATCAACATCATCAAAGGAAAACTTCACATGTTGAAGTCTCACTTTAAGAGTAACTTTAATCCTTTAGTGCCCTGTAGTTTCCATCTAGTCTGTCCATGTTTAGTTGCTCTCGCTCTTCCCATACAGCATCAACTTACTAGTAGCTATATGCCATGCAAACTTAATTTATTTATTTCTTCTTTTTTAAATATACATGAAAGGCTCCTGGACAGTCAGTCCAGATGACCTACGATTTATCACTCTATGATTAGCTTTGTATTTTTACCTCATTCAATATATGAACATTGTAAAGAATTACAAAAGTAATAATAATTAAGGGGGAAAAAATGTTTTCAATAAAATTAAAAAAGCATTGTAATTTTAAAGTGTAAACTCAGTAATTTTGACATGACAGGAAATGATATAGAACCACAAGTATGTTTGCAATAACTAATTCTATACTATAATGAATAAGGTCAATCTATCACAGAGTGGTTATATTTTTATTCAATGACTTATATATTTATATTTATCGTTTTCTTTTTAAGAAAAATATTGGAAAAGGAAGATCAGTTAGAAGGGAACTAAGAGGCAAATAGAGGGATGGTGCAGGTAAGAAAAAGTTAAATATTTGAAAGCAGGTATTTGGGAAAGAAAAAATAAAAGGGAAAAATGAAGGAGAGAAGAAAGGAGGGTGGAGAATTGAGGCCAGATTTAAATGTCAACATTCAACTTGGGAATCCCTCACCTTGACCATTCCATTGTTTTGGGGCTTTATTTGCTGGAAAAATTGAATTAGTTTACCCCCTCCTTCTGGGGGTCCACTTTAACAACAACAAAAAAAGATATGCCCACAATGAGCCAGTGTCCACCAGAACCCACTTTTTTTTAAAAAAACCTGGTCAGGTAAATATTCTCAAGTGATGCTAGGTTTTTGGTTTGACAAATTTGAATTTATATTTTTCCCCATCTTGGGGTAAACTTTTGACTAAAACTGATATGCTCATCAATAACCTTGGGTATACCAGAAATCCACCAAAAAAATTTTCAACCAGATCAGGTGGACCATTATAAATATAAAACATTGTAGAAATCACTCAAAACACATTCTTCAGACCATGTAGTTCTTCATTTAAGTAACAGCAGCTCATATTTGGCATGGAACAAGTGTACCCTGTTGATTTTTTAGAAAGGCAAGAATGTTATGGAAGCATGGTGTAATGTTGAATGGTATATTGTCAACTATTAATTCATAAGTTTAATTAATATCAGCAACTCTACTTTAGAAAATTAATTGAAACATAAGAAACAATAAAAAAAATAATAATAATAATGCTATATAGCACTGGAAGGATGGTATACTAGCATCTTGGAACATTCATTCAGCACTGATCATTTTTATGGAGTTGTTTATAATGTAATGTTGCAGTTGAATGGGGAAAAAACCCTCCTCCTGCAATCAATAAAAATGCACCATTGTCTGCTACATTCTGTTGCACATGAGCAATATATCCAATAACCTGAGAAGTAGTTTCATCAAAAGAAGCAACATTTTCACAGTCACATGGAAACCACATGGCAAATGTAAACCTGATTAGATATCTAATCCTTTTTTGGTAACCAAAAGAACTTCCTATGAGATATGGCTATGACAAAACCACACCCATTGCCACACCTACAGCCAGTTAATAATGCTTAGAAACCACATGCCAAATTTCAGCCTGATTGATCTATTGATAAGTTCTTGGCAGTCAAAACAACTACTTGTGGGTGTGGCTATGACAAATCACACCCACAGGTGATTAATCAGTTGATAAGATCAGATGAACACAGAGCTCCTGTTTAAAAGTGGCTAGATTACACTTAGTGGATTGTACAAATAACATGCCAATCAAATCAGAAGAACAAATAGTAGGCCATACACAGTCCATTTATACTATCCTGGGAACTCCCAGGCACCTCATAAAAAATTGGCAGAATTTTCTCAGAGCATGCGCTGATTCTATCTCAATTAGTGCCCACTAGTAAATTAATGAATTTGTTGCAGTTCTCCCAACGCTAGTGTAGTCCTCAATGTCCAGTGCTGGAGACAAGGTATGCTTACAGTGAAATGTGCTGAATGCATGTAGGTAAGCCCTGCATGCATTCTAATATTTTTATCAGAGGTCGGCTCCCGAGCTTGGCGGTGAGGGTGCTGCGTCAGCTGAGAAAGGCTGGGAATCCCAGGGGCAGCCTGCTGCCAAAAAGCCAACCCCTTCTGCGTTCATCTTTCGTCCTTCTGTTTTGCAGCAAGCCACACAAGGATTTTCTCTCAAAAGCTCAACTTTACCCTCTTCTATTTCAACATGTCAGTTGGTGGTACTTGCCTGTGATTTGTATTGGCTTGTGATTGTCTGGGCTACATGGGTTTGTGTCTGTCTGTGCTTAAAGTCAGTCTCCTGTTTGCAGGTATGCCTGGTAACAGTGTGTGTGTGTGATGTTTTCTGTACGAAGTAACACTAGTCTGTTTGTGGCGTGTGTGGGCATATTCATGGACACATCCAATTGCTGTGTGTGGACTACATCTCATAGTATGCCCAAAAAATCAGATGCCTAGTTACACATGCACATCAATTCCATTGCTGCCAGTGGTGGTCAAGTACTAATCTAATTAGAATTTTCAAAGTAATTTTGAACAATTGTGTAACCATCTCTTATTCAATATTAACTGCTATCTGCAGTTGACTAAATATTTAGAGTACTCTTTAAGTATATCAGTGAAGCATCTAAGGAGAAGTGTTTTCCATGGTGGCAGTATGTCCTTAGCATATAGTGATCAGTAAAGACCTGCACACAATACAAACCAGCTTGTACTTCTCTCCAGTAAGTCCATCTTTTATCCTTTTTCTTGCATCATGGCATAATGCTAAATCCACTGGCTCCACATTACCTGTGTGGGCCTATTAATTGGCTTTCAGGTACCTGGTGTCAAAACAGAAATTTTATTTGTTTTGCATGCTTCTTTATTCTGTCGTATTTCCTCCAAAATATCATCACCCAAATGGGGGAGGGGAGAGGTCTGTTAGTAGCTAAACTCCTAATAGTGCACATCAACAATAATGCCACAGGAATGTTAATACATCTGAAGTTGGGTGAAGCCTATCATTCAGTGGCTTCACAGGGAACCTGTTCAGATGAAACTCGTTCTAGTGTGGACGCGTGGAACCCACGAAACATCTTTCATGACTTGTAAACTAACCACATAATAAGTAATAATGGCCTTCAGTGAGTGATGTAGTATTTTTGTCCATTTGTTGGGGATATCGGTGTATAGAATTTATACAAATACATACCCTTTACCAGATGGTCACTTAGTATACCAGTTAGGCAGGCCAACACAAGGATAATCCCCCATCAACATTAGACGTTATTTAACTCGACAATAACATGGCTCCTTACAGGTAATAAGTGAAGATTTCAGCAGTAAAAATTTCATGACTATGCAGTTCAACCCCCACCAAAGTTAATACATTTAATAGCTACAGCTAACTCATTTGAATAGGTATGATGCTACATATTCCAGTGGGTGTAATATCATCTGTCTGAATGATAGTACCAAGCACCGTAAAATGGTGCACTCTGGCAGATAATGAGAGATTGTTACGATGTACAGGATGTCACATCTACTCACACTGGTTCTTTCATTGGCTGATAGCTACGAAGCCAAGTTGGAACAGACCCAATATCTGTAAACTGTTGAATTCATCCATCAGCCATGTGATGACATAGTGATAGTGTCAGTGCTTGACAGTTCAACCTTTAGCCATGCTGCTGGAACTTTATAATAGGTGCTGCATCTAAAGATGGGAGGGCTATTAGAGCTATGGTGAGGTACTTCTCAATTAAGGCACCAATGAAAAATCAAGTACAAATAATTGATAAGGGGAAGAAGCTAGTAACATGTGTTTTAACGGAGTTTACAACATAAAATAATAGATTATAGAGCAGTGTCATCACCCATTTCCTTTTTTCTCTCTCTCTTCCTTTTACTAAGGCACTAATGAAAAATCAAGTACAATTAATTGATATGGGGAAAAAAGCTAGTAACATGTGTTTTAATGGAGTTTACAACATAAAATAATAGATTATAGAGCAGTGTCATCACCCATTTCCTTTTTTCTCTCTCTCTTCCTTTTACTAAGGCACTAATGAAAAATCAAGTACAATTAATTGATATGGGGAAAAAAGCTAGTAACGTGTTTTAACGGAGTTTACAACATAAAAAAATAAATTATAGAGCAGTGTCGTCCCCCATTTCCTTTTTTTCTTCTTTAAAAAAAAAAAATAATAATATATATATATACTACCAGGTGTACCCAGCATTGCTAGGGATATAATGATATGCCCACATTAAGGTGTGGCCAAATATAACCCAGCCCATGTCCAAGAGTTTGGCCAAGTACCATTTTTTTTGTAATTTTAGCCTGGCACTCCCAGAGGATTGTGTGGCCAGGTGGGACCCAGTCCATGTCTCTCTCTGAGTCATGATATGTGTTATTGCCAAGTTTTAGATGTCAGGTCCAAGGGTTTTTATTAAGACCATTTTAGCATTATATGCTCAAACACCCGAAGGCAGAGGTATGGCCAAGTGGCCCAAATATATTTCGGCTAAATAACATAGTTGGTGTAAGATGTGTCTATCCTGAAGAGTTAGCTTCATTTGGTTTGGTGCTTTAGGGGTAATGTGGATAAACATGCAGTTTAAATATAATCATACATATCCACATATATGTGAACCAGGGGGAGTGGAAGTTTCTGTTTGTTAGACCTATCCTTTAACCACTTGGCCATGGTTTATTTAAAATGTTCCACAGGCGAAACTGAATCATTCCAGATATATATTAGTTTGTGGGTCTAACTCCTTTGGTCCATATATTTTTCAGAAATACTATGTTTGACATTTTTAACCATGCACACCAATAGGAATAGGTGTGGTCAGGTAGAAACCAACTGATGTTATTCCCAAAGTCAAGTTGGGAATACATACCTAGTTTTAGGTCTATAGTTTCAAGAGTTTGTCAAAAGTACTGTTTTTGGTCTCTTTTTTGGGTCTGACATGAACACAGGAAGGGATGTGACCATATAGATGTGCTTAAAATGTTCCCCAGATGAAACTAATTCCAAATATATATATATATATATATGGGTTCATGGGTCTAACTCCTTATATCCAAGTATTATTCCTGAAGTACCATTTTTGACATTTTTAGAATGATACACCCAGAGGAAGAGGTGTGGCCACGTGGGACCCAGCCCATATTACTCCCAGAGTCAAGTTTTGTACAGATACCAAGTTTTAGGTGTATAGCTCCAAGGGTTTTTATGACCAAAGTATCATTTTTGGCTTTTTCTTGTTACCAATGTAACAATTTTTTGGAGGGTTTTTTTTTTTTTTTTTTTTTTTTTTTTTTTGCCCATGTTTTAATTATGCCAAGTTTCAGAGAAATCCACCCACTGGTTTGGCCAGAATGATGGTATAGGCAGGCAGGCATCTCCTTTTATATTTATCAGTCGTCCTATTGCTGCTTTGCTGCATGGTATTGGTGCAGAGAAGTATGAAAGTGGTATAAGTAACTGAAGTCAGATTTGCTGGTAGCAGCTTGAATCAAATATGTCCATGTTGGCATTCATACTTTTCATACTAATGTTTGTTGGCAAACCACACCCATAACCACAAATACTGGAGGATAATCACATTCATAGTCACATGAAGACCACTTGCCAAATTTCAGCCTGATTGGTCTAGCATGTGACTAGAAAGTGTTACTCACATGTGGGTGTGGCTCTCCTTGATCAATCTAACTTGTCTCTGGACATTACTATTTTGTGGGTGTGGCTAAACACACTCAGTTACAGGACATGGAGATGACATACCAAGTTTCTATGTGATTGGTTCTTGTCAGAGAAAACCACTATTGTGGGTGTAGCCAAGAAAAAACCACACCCATATATACTTAATGCTCACCCGAGTGCTTGGAGACCACTTGCCTAAATTTCAACCTGATTGGTCCTTCAATTAGCTTTTGACAACCGAAACAACTTTCTATGGGTGTGGCTATGAAAAAACACACCCATTGCTCCGTCTAATGTCACACCCACATTTGTTTGATAATCTCACCCAATTACTTGGAGACATACCAAATTTCAGCTTGATTCATTAGTCCTTTAATCAATTTTGGCAGCCCAATTAATGTTTGTGGATGTGGCTATGATAAAATACACACCCATTGCCATACTCATAGATTATTATAATTAATGCTCACCCAGTTACTTGGCGACCACATGCCTAATTTTTGCCTGATTTGTCTTTAATTAGCTTTGGTAGCCCAAATAACTTCTGTGGATGTGGCTATTATAAAACCACACCCATTGCCACACACATGTGGTTATTAATGCTCTCCCGGGTACTTGGAGACCACATACCAAGTTTCAGCGTGATTGGTCCAGCTGTTTGGCAATTAAAACACTTCAATCATACATACGTACGTATGAGTGCGCGCACACACACACACACACACACACACACACACACACACACACACACACACACACACACACACACAGAGCTCCTATTTATTATATAGATGTGAGGTATGGTGAATGACAAGTGTTGTGCCACCCTTGCTCATGGCATCCTTTCCTCAGCAGCCAGTTCATACATGGAAACTCATGGGTTATTAAGTTTTTTGTTGCCAAGAGTACAACTGCAGAGTATTCTCTCTACTTATGTGTGTCAGGTCAGGGTAGTTGTGTTAGTGGGTTCCTTATGGTCGTGCTGCCACTACAGGAGAGATTTCAGTATATCACACACACACACACACACACACACACACACACACACACACACACACACACACACACACACACACACACACACACACACACACACACACACACACACACACACACAGAGCTTACTAAGTAAATCTCACTCTCTTTTCTTTTTTCCCATTACTGTGTTGAATTCTTCCTTATAGCAACATCTTATCCACCCACCCCCATAGACTCACAATATTTGAGTTGATCATGTTGTTTTTGTGTATGTGATAAATATACTCAACTTTTCTCTTTCTTTCTCTCTTTGTAATAATCTGCCATTTTATTTTCATGTTGTTAGCGTCTGAAGCTGCTTCCAAGGATGTGGATGCCCCTATAGTTACCCCATTACAGGGTAAGTGAGTGAACAAAAATATCTATCAACAAATTATAATTAACAAAATCAACAACATAATTTATGTGATGATTAATATTGGTAGCTTAGTATCATGATTAAAATAATTTAAAAAAAAAAAGTTTTTTTCTTCTACAGTGAAATACCAGTGCAGCAGTTTTTGTTGTTGGTTAATCCGCTACTTGTAATGTATTGGAGTTATTGTGTGTTACCACCGTTGTTGTTATGATACTGAGACAACACACAATACATGTGTAGTAAACAGTGACTCTGTTTTTATGTCATATTGTTAATTTCCATTATGATCAGCTGTTGTCTGTTTCAACCAAGTGCACTAGCACCAAATAATATTTTTTGTGAATATGAACTGGTAACCATGTAAAGCAGATAGACTCCAAATATGCGTATGTATGAAAGCAAAGAGCAAAAGGATTGTTGTCCAATATACAACTGGCTCTGACTGGGTCATGTGAGCTGATTCCCTCTAAATAGATTACCTGCCTTGCAATCAGTCAGGACCTTATATGGAATAAACATTTTTAAAAATTCTGTTAAGAGTGGTATAATATGGATCCATTGAGTTGCATGTCCTGTCCAATCGGACACTAATTAATGTGTGCATCCAGGTGTTGTCATGGGATCCCCACAGATATCCCCTTTTGCACTGTCTCTATAATCTTTATAATGACTATGTAGGAATAAATGTACTGTTCATTCATTGTTGATATTTTTTGTTTGTTTGTTTTTTAGTTGTTTTTTTTTTCATTGCTTTTTTGTTGTTGTTTTTAAAGTGGGACATTTGAAGTATTCAAATAAGATTATATGTTCTTATCTACTTCATAAGGTGGATTTTTGAAACTCGATTCAAATGAATTGAAACCCATCACCATGCCAACTACCTTTGCACCAGTGACTGTTCCAGCTGCTGGATTCAGCAATTTCAGGAACCCTGCAGGATCTGAAAATTCGGGGGGCGAGGATGATGTGCACAGCACTAATCACGTCAACCATGAGGGGGAACAGAGCAACTTGTTCCTGCAGTTCCTCAACAGGACCAGGTAAAGGGTTTTTTAGCACGTAAACCTACTTGTCCTTGCAAAGATATGATGTACTGTTTTCTCAACCCTGTGAAAGGTGTGTGTGTGTGTGTGTGTGTGTAAAATGAAGATACAAAAAGAAAAAGGGTGTTGGTGGTCTGCTGGAGGGTGGGAGAAATTATATCTCGATTTATTTTTATTTTTTTCTCATTTTTTTTAAGTAGGCAAGCAAGAAGGGAAGGAGGTGTCAGTAGGTGGACTGTTGGTGAAATGTTGTATGTGTTTGTTTGCATGTGTATATGTGCATGTGTGTATCAACCTAATATCTCTTCCTTCCCCCCCCCCCCCCCCACTTCCCCAGTGTAAAATTGATATCAACCCTATTAACAACCTGCTTCTCAGCAACAATTGTAGGATATACTCAATACACAACCGTATGCACTTGCTTCGTGTAATCCAGCTTATAATAATTACTTTCAATGATTGGAAAACCACTCCCCTTTTGCCCCACCCTCAGCTCTGCCAATCCCAGTCCGTTCCTCTCTGGTTCTTCAAACAACAACAATGAGACATCATTAATTCCCACTGGCAATAATAATAATGACATCCTCCCCGCCAATAACAGTGAGAATGTGGACCAACCAGATATCCCAACCTCGAATGTAAGTCTCCCCGAGCCATCCAATAGTGACGAAGCATCAGGCAGGGTTGATGCTAGTGGATTGTCAGCTGGATTCCAAGGATCTTCAGCAGTTCTTCCGGATGTGCATATTGTCACTGGTGAGTAATGAATATTTACAGGCTTAGTGATTCTTACAGGTTTGCCTCCAAAGAATTATATTTTAAACATAAGCAACTTAAATTTGTCTTAATTAGTGGTAGGGTAGTTTTTCAATCGGCATTGCGCCTCCTGAAGTTACAAACTTGTTCAGTTCACTTCGTGTTTTATATTGGGGTTGTGGATACCCATCCTTTTGAACTCACTTGGGGTTGTGTGTGTGTGTGTGTGTGTGTGTGTGTGTGTGTGTGTGTGTGTGTGTGTGTGTGTGTGTGTGTGTGTGTGTGTGTGTTACAATGTGGTTTGTAAACACAACTTCCTTTAGTAATTAGTGCCCCTTTTGAAATGTGGTTTGTAAACACCACTTTGTATAACTTTGCAGTTACTCATGAATGAAGCAGTTTATTTAATGGCCCTAGCCCTGACCAAACTCCCCAAACCTGGTCCTTGGCCCCCTAAAAATTGCTTGACTTAGTCCATGCTTCTAGGAGGAAATAGAGCACACACAGATGGTTAGACATTTAAATCATGAATTATAGTAAGATGTTATGAGTTTGTATGTTCTTGCTAAATTGAAAACTTATGACATTTCGAAGAGGTTGCTATGATAAGGAACTCATTTAGTCCAGATGGGATCATTAATCCTCCTACTTCAAATTATATTCTAATTATGTGACTTTTATTCCATTGTTGTACAAATTGGTATTGTTAAAAACCCTTTCTTGCTCGTTCATGTCAATGGGGGGGGGATTATTGCTGCATTACAAGGAAGTTATGTTGTAAACCACTGGGTGTACACATTCAAAAATGATTATGGAATGTATTCATCATGCAGACGTTGCCGTGGTATGTTGTTTATCGACTCCAGACATTTCCCTTCACTCTATCAACACCCTCCCCCCTTCACATCTTGTCTTTCATTCTCCCTCTTTTTTGGCTTTCCCCCCTCCCCCCTTCTCTGTCTTTCCTCAGGAGAAGAGAAGGAGAGGAAGGTTGTGCAGGTGCCTGCCCGGCTCTATGTGTTTGACATAGTCACTCACACATGGAAGGAGAGAGGCCATGGAGAAATTCGTCTCAACGACGCAACCCAGATTGACGGTGTCTTTCAAAGCAGGCTTGGTTGGTATTATGTATTAAATTTCTGTGGAAGGGGGGTGAATGAGTTTGTGTGTACAACCCTACAGGATATCTGATTTCCTTTTATCTGTGAGTCCATTTCATATTCCTTAAAGCCATCTTTATAGACCTGGACAAACATTGTTCAATCATAAAGAGTGGGTGTGGTTTTTGATGACATTAGCAGCGTATACCTGGTATTTCCCTGGGCTAATGTTATCATGAACATGATTGAAGCCCCACCATTTCTAGACCTTGTGGCTTCATTCAAATAGCAGCAGCTCAAAAGTAGACATGCAACTGGCTTTCCCTGTTAATTTTTTAGAAGACCAGAATACTTTGGAGGCATTGTGCAATGCTGAAAGCTAGGTTGCCAACCGTCAGTGGAGAGCCTATTGATGCCTGTTACAACTCATCACTCAAAAATTGACTTCCCTCTAATTGGAGATGACAATGTAACAAGAAGTAATTCAATGATCAATCACCTATTTACAATTGCATAATCTACAAATAACAATCTATTCCAGTCCGTGTGTGTGTGTTCTCTACAGAACCTACCTATTTGTAAGTGAGTTTAAAAAAATAAAATAAAAAAAAATTTTATTAAATTGTTGGGGGTTTTTTTAACATTTGAGATATGGCAGTATTTGAAGAGGGGAAAAACTCTGAAAAAGAAGAAAAACAAAGAGGGGAAAAGGAAGGAAAGGGGGGGGGGGGGAGGGTGAAGGAAGAAAAAGGAGGACGGAAAGTTTTAAACCACTGATTTTCTGCTAGAGAGACCTGTGCCTTAACCCTGACCATAAATTTTAGTGGGGCTTTTTGTAGGGAAAATAGGGGGGGGGGGGGGGGATTAGCAAACACCCAAATATCATGTTTACAAAGTTTTGTCAATACCCATTCAGCTGTTTGGTTGTCCATCTCAACCGCGCTCGCATGCGCGCGCGCGCGCACACACACACACACACACACAATCTTGCTGTATGATATTCCATAAGGGAGATAGTCATGCCATCATGTGACCAGCTCCTGTGTACTTGTTTCAGCTGTGTAATTGGTAAACCAGTCGGACAACAAATTTCATTTGTCCATTTTCCCGTCACCTCTCCCACATCCTACTTCACCTCCCAATCCCCTCCCCTCCGATACAGTGATGCGTACCCTGGGGAGCTACCGTCTCCTGCTCAATACGCACCTGTGGGCCAACATGAAGTGCGAGAGAGCCAACCAGAAGGGAATACGCATCGCAGCTCAGCACGGAGACCAAGGGGGAGTGGGTGTATTTCTTATCACGGTAAGTAAGATGCACGATACATCTGGAAAATTCCAGGTCCCCATCACAGCTGAGTGGACTGGTGTGTGAAGATGTTGAAGGACAGGAAAGTTTTCCTGTTAGCACTGGGTTTGAACTCACAACTCTGGGGTTGTTAGTGCAAGAGCATAACTATTCAGCCACTACATGCACACACACACACCACACACCACACACCCAGGGACCCTAGTAACACCCCCACAAGATTCTGAACA
The DNA here is from genome assembly GCA_963969325.1 of Lycopodina hypogea. Lineage (NCBI taxonomy): Eukaryota > Metazoa > Porifera > Demospongiae > Poecilosclerida > Cladorhizidae > Lycopodina > Lycopodina hypogea. Next base: position 13,344,371 of record OZ017785.1, read on the forward strand.
TGCCCTTTAGATGTTCCAGGGAGAAAAAATATATATAATTTTTTTTTAACAGCCAATCCTAGCTCCCTGGTTGACTGTATCTAATGACTGCTTGGGAAATACACCACTTCTCCTGAACTTAAGAAAATGTAAATTCTTACCCTTTTTGCGGTTGCACTTGAGGGAATAGGCAGAGTCACAGCTTCACTGATGATGTTACTTGGGCACTGTTTGAATAAGGACTGAAGCCCCAAGACTTGCAGTATTCATGTCAGGTTCTTTCCTATGAATGTTGCAGTAATCACTACAAAGTTGTTATTGGGCTACAGCTTTTCTTATCCTGGAATTTATTGAAAAGCAATGCTAACGCGAGGCAAACAAAAAGAACAATTAGAAACTGTGAAAACAATCAAATTAGCAAGCCAAAAGTAACCTCATGCAACGGCCTTTATAAAATCAACATTTTTATATCTTTTATTTACTTGAAATTTCACCCACCAAGACATTCCAGGGGTAGCACCCAAATAAATTTGGGCCTGAATCTATCCCCGATGTGTCAGGTGCAAAACCTGAAATTATTGTTTCCTATTCAGTCTTATGGTTTGGCTGTGCATAACGGAGGCGCACACACACACACACACACACACACACACACACACACACACACACACACACACACACACACACACACACACAGAGCGAACTTAAATAGTGGCAACTAACGGGTTTATAACATAAATTGTAGATATACACAAGAATACACAAACAAAAAATTATGCTCCAGGAGTTCAACACAACCTTGTGTGGCATGGTAAGATTGCTGTCGTGTGCTCACAATATGTTTCAGAGTTCTGAGCATGCCCATGAGGATTTATTGTTTCCTTCTATGGGGTGCAGTCTGACATAGTTCTGGTCTGTGTGTGTATTCCTCAATGTGAGATGATAAGTCTCATTGAATATTTGGTTTTTATAGTTTTGAGACATCTGTCTTCATTCTTTAGAAACCAAAGTCAAATTTTTTTCTTCTATGATTGAAGGTTATTTATATGCTCTTTTTTTCCCCATCACTCTCTGTGGTGTGATGATCTGTCATCTCTCCTGATAGTGCCTTCTCCTTCCCTGGAGTGATCACAAGCCATTCCCTTAATGTCAGTTACAATCAATACCCATCCAGTACATACACTAATGACCATTAGTGCAATCTCAACACTGACACAATGACTGTGTGGAGAGAACCACTACAGCAGTGGAGTGTGAGGTTCACCCCAAGCTATATCACGGTTATGTGTACCATTACTTCTATATAAAATCAGTTATGTACATAATGTCACCATGTGCTCTCCTGTTTTAGTGCATGCTAAGTCACTGATCTGCTACCATCCCTTAAACTCTGTCTATCTCATGTCCAGGGTGCTACTAAAGACATCCAGCTGCTATTCACAGCCATCGATCGTCGTATAGAAACCCTACGACAAAACAGTGACGAAGGCAGCGAGAAAGACAATGCTGATTCAGCAGCTCAATCTATTCCACAAGCACTATTGGACGAGGACGAGAAGAAAAGCTTCTTGGGCGAGCGTCATTCCACTCCTGGGTCTTCTCCAGAGTTTCCCCTTGACTATTGCTGTGACGACAGCGAACGTTCCTCTCCGAACTCTCCAACTCACGATGCTGGTTCCACAACTGCACATGTCCATAGCATCAATAGAGCAGATGATAAGAAAGAGCAAGCAGATGTCGAAACGAAAGAGAGCGGGGGTGCAATGAAAGAAAACTTATCTGATAGTGAACCTGAAGTAGCCTCATGTGAACGTGGTGGGAGAGGAGGCAGCAAGGAGTCGACCACGGCCACACCTCCTAGCTCCTCACGGTCACCAAGCCTTGGGGCGAGTAATACAACTACCACAAGCAGTTCAGACAATACATGAGATTTCCTTCCTTTTAAAAACTAGCCACTGCCATTTTAGTTTTAACTGCAGTAATCAATTTTATGCTATTCATGAGCACGTATATAAATATACATTACTATGTATTCCTTCAGTTCAGTGCACTAACAAAAGGATTCCCAAAGTGGCAATGTGATGAAAATTGAAGCTGGTATGTCAAATATGGATAGTCCAACTGTTTTGTTGTGGTATGTGTTAGAAAAACATAACTCTCAACAATTCTAGATGAAAATATTTCACATACAGGTTAGGTCCTAAGATCCATATAGGTGTCATCCACTTTTAGATACATATAGTGTATCATGCGTTAAAATATATGTAATCGGCTATGTCAATTAAATTTAAAAATCTTGCATGCTCAACATTCTTACACAGAGTAGTGTATTTTACTGATTTTTCAAATGTATATGTGGCCAACAAAAAGGTACTTTTTAAAGAGGATTTTTAAAATGTTCTGTATTTATGTAAGTGAAGTTAGCTACCAGTTTTGTGGTAGATTGAGGTGAAGTACCTACAAATGTTTGGATTTCTGATTGAGAAGGATTGGGATATCTATAGTAAACAAGGTGGTTTCTACTGCAGTTCTTTATCCTGACCAGAATTCTTGTTAGACTTGTAAGTGTATCCTAGACTGGTTCATATTCCACACATTCCACTGCTACCAAAGTTTCATGAGAATTTAAGTTTGCTGGTAATAATCTACTTTCAAAGTCCCCTTCCCCCCCCAAAATGTGTGTGTGTGTGTGTTGCGAACCAAAGTTAAGAAAGTTCAGCACAAGAGAATGGTAATAAAGAACAGCTTTGTGACAAAAGATCAGAATGTGAAGCAGAAATCAAAGAGAAATAGTTTAGTAGTAGCTACCTGGAATGTCCGTACTTTAGTAGAGTGTTCAGGTGATGAGCGGATCTGTAGGAAGCAAATAATGGGTGTAGCTAAACATGGTAACTATAGTGGCAAGCCTGGGAAGATTGATAGGAAGATAGATTTGTTAATGGGAGAATTGAGGAAATATGGTGTATCTGTTGCAGGAATCCAAGAGACAAAGTGGTTTGGAAAGGATGTGTGGCCAGTGGGTAGATATACCTTTCTGCACTCTGGTCGTCCTCTGCCAGGGGATCAGGAAAGAGCTAGTAGGAATGAGGGTGTTGGAATAGTATTGGACGAAAAGGCTACACTGGCATGGAAAAATGCAGGGGAGGTGTGGGAAGCAGTTAGTTCCAGAATAATATCAGCTAGATTGAAGTGGGTACACACAGGAAAGAAAAAGGGAGGATGGTCTGGAAAGGCATCAGGCACTAATGTATCAGTAGTGTGTGCTTACGCACCCACAGCTAAGGCACCTCCAACCATTAAGCTCAAGTTTTATGATGATTTGCAGGATACAACAGATAGGATTCCATGTAATGATATCCTTGTTATGCTGGGTGATTTCAATGCTAGGGTGGGTATGTTGGACACAGGGAATAATCTATGGCAAGGTGTTATAGGGAAGCATGGCTTGAGTGAGCGTAATTTTGTGGGTGAGGAATTTTTGGAATTCTGTGCACTAAATCAGTTCTCAATCATGAATACCTGGTTCCAAAAGAAGAAAATCTATCAAGGAACTTGGACACACCCAGCAACAAAGAAATGTCACATGATAGACTTTGTCATGATGAGGGCTGAACAGAGAGTTGTTTGCAGAGATGTGCAGGTGATGAGAGGAGCAAACTGCTGGACTGACCATAAGCTTGTAAGAGCTAAGCTAAAGGTTACTGTTCCTCATTCTGCCAAAAGAAAAGAGAAGATTTCTTTGCCTTTTGCCATCCATAAACTGAAAACCCCTGCCAAGAGGGATGAATACCGTGAAGTGTTGGAGCAACATTTGCTGGCTAGACCACTCAGAACTGGAGATTCCACTGAGTGCAACTGGGATGCTCTGAAGTCTTGTATTGTATCAGCTGCAGAGGAAGTAGTTGGTAGAGGGAAGAGAAAGCAACCAGACTGGTTTGAGGATAGTGAGGAGTTGTTGTCACCTCTGATCAAAGCCAAGGATGATGCTCACCTGAGGATGATACAGTGCAATACTTCAGCCAACCGGAAAGAGTTTAGGAGACATCAGAGAAAGGTAAAGGTTGCAGTGGACAATGCTAAGGAAGAATGGATATGCAGGGTTGCCAAGGAGGGGGAAGCTGCAAAAAAGGATGGTTGCACAAGGTGGAAGAGTATCAGGAAGTTGCAGCTGGCTCATGCTGGAAGAAGACCAACAAGACCCACTGCTGTCATGAAAGAAAATGGAAGTTTGACTCAGGGTCCCGAGGAGGTAAGAGCCAGATGGCATCAGCATTTTGTAAAGATACTTAACATACCCTGCGCATTCAATGATGAAGTGATTGACACTCTGCCACTACTCCCACCACACTTGGATTTGGATATGCCACCAACTGAAGAGGAATTGATGCAGGCTCTAACCAAATTGAAGATGAGAAAGGCAGGAGGAAAGTCTGGTGTCCTTCCTGAACTAATCCTCCATGGTGGTGTAGATCTGTGGGATAGAATGCTGGAGGTGATGCAGAAGGTGTGGGAAGAAGGTAAAGTGGTGAGAGACTGGCAGGACGCAGTAGTTGTTCCAATCCCAAAGAAAGGTGACCTGAAGCAGTGTGACCATTGGTGTGGAATAAGTTTGTTGGATGTGGTAGGGAAGGTACTAGGCAGAATTGTACAGGGAAGATTGCAAGTGATTGCTGAAAAAATTCTGCCAGAGTCACAGAGTGGGTTCAGGAAAGGACGTGGTTGTGCAGACATGATTTTTGTTGCTAGACAGCTTGTGGAGAAAGCGAGGGAACATGGTGAATCATTGTATGTGTTGTTTGTAGACTTGAGGAAGGCTTACGATTCAGTGCCCAGGCAAGCCCTGTGGAAGGTCCTAGAGAAGTATGGTGTGCCAGAAAAAATGTTGAATGTTGTGAAGTCTTTCCATGAGGGGATGCATGCTGAGGTTAGAGTGGGTTCGACTGTAACTGATAGGTTTGAGGTCCAGAATGGTTTACGGCAGGGATGTACCCTGGCACCCACATTATTTAATATCTACTTTAGTGCTATGGTGGCTGATTGGCGCAATAGGAGTAGTGGTGCAGGAGTGAGTGTGTTATATAAGCATGGTAGGAAGTTGGTTGGGGACCGCACAGCTAAGTCTAGATTGAGTGAGATGAGAGTAACTGAGTCCCAGTTTGCTGATGATGTGGCATTGTATGCAACCTCTCGGGATAGTTTTGAGTCAGTAGCAGCAGAGTTTGTAAAAGTGGCAAGTGAATGGGGGCTGACTGTGAGTACTGAGAAGACAAAAGGGATGGTTGTTGGTGAGGAATTGAATGAGAGTGATGTCAGACCAGTGCAGGTGGAGGGTGGCTCTGTGGATGTAGTCCAGGACTTCACATACTTGGGTGCTAACATCTCAAGAGATGGGGAGATCACTAGTGAGGTGACTAGAAGAATTGCTAGAGCAGCTAGAGCATTTGGATGTTTGAGGGTGCCAGTATTTAAGAACAAAGACCTCTCATTGGCCACAAAGAGAGCAGTGTATAGGGCAGTTGTTCTAGCTGTATTACTGTATGGAGCTGAAACTTGGACAATGAAGGCTGTGCATACAAGACGTTTGAATTCTTTTCATAACCGTTGTATTCGGACAATCCTGGGTGTGACGCGGTACCAACAATGGAATGAAAGATTAACATCTCATAGCCTATCACATAGGTTTGGCTTGCAGCACTCCATCTCTGATATCATTGTGGAGCAGCGTTTAAGATGGCTGGGTCATGTGGGTCGCATGGATGAAGAAAGGCTTCCAAATAGATTGTTGTTTGGGGAGCTTAACATGAAGAGACCATACCACGGGGCAAAGAAGAGGTGGAGGGATGTTCTGAAAGTGGATTTGCAGGCAATTGGTGTGTATGATAGATGGTATGAGTTGTGCCAGGACAGGAAGGGGTGATTTCATCTGTGTTTAGATGGTGCAGAGAAAATTTCAACATCCAGGCGATGGAACACCTGTTCAGCTAACAAGCAATCTGAATTAAGAACACTTAGTTGTGCCTGTGGAAGGAAATTTCGAAGACAAGGAGATCTGACCAGACACCAACATTTCTGTGTGATGCCATCATAAGCTAAGTTTATTGCCATTGGTCCTGGATTCATCCAGGACACTGCCATCATGGTACTTCGTACCATGGGCAGCTTCTAAGTTCTAAGTTCTATATATATATATATATATATATATATATATATTTTTTTTTTTTTTTTTTTTTTTTTTTTTCTGTGAAACGTGTCCAACCATTGTTAACTAAAATTTGACAATTGTTTGGGAAATGTTCACCACAGTTGATCCTAACATGTAATTGTTCTATTTCCCCTGTTATCAATTAGGCTCAATAGCAATAGAAACCATCCAAGGATGGAATCCCACAAGACAAGCTGTACATTCGCACTTGCATAGTACAGGGTTCATGTGGTGCACAGCTAGACTTAGCCCTAACTTTCCCTGTAGTTGTTCTTGCCATTCCATAATTTCAATACCTGCCTGCTCAGCAAGAGATATATAAACACTTCCCTCTTCTTTTCCCTATCATGTGAATGACTGTCCATTTACCACGCAATAGTATCATGGCAAATAATGCAGTGATGATACAGTGATAATACAACATAAATACCTGCCTCTACACCTGGTGCATTTGAAGTATAAAGGAGAAGTATAAAGGAGAAGTATATATTGAAAAATTGTTATATGGCTATGTATGTTACTAACACTGCAATGAGGATAAGAGATTAGGTGTAAGAGTAGTAGCCTATTTTTAACAGTAGAGGGAAAAGATCTCAGGCATCCATACAACTTTAATATCTAGTCCTGGCAATCTGCCACTTTTGCATCTAAAATCAAGATGGTTACACTGATTATTAAACAATTCTCATCCAAGATTTTAAGTGTGTGTGTGTGTTATTAAATTATTTTTTAAAAATCTGTTAGCATTTTTAAATATTTATTTTTTAAATTTATTTATTTAAATCAGTTCATAACATTTTTAAATCAATTTTATTTTTATTAATTACTTTTGAAAGTATTTATCTTTTATTTACTAATAAAATTTTAATTATCTTCTTATAAATAGGCCTGCTGGTTATTTTAAAAACTTTTAAACACTGAACCAACACAGAGAAGGAGAAAACAGGGGGGGGGGGGGGGCCAAATTTATCAAAGGGGGGACTGGGGGCCCCACCTCAGAGCATCTATTATTTTTCAAATGCTTTTCATTAACACCAATGCTGTACATCACATGTATTGTTGGTGTCCAAGATCAATTATTAGGAAAATCCCTAGTTAGTATACCTTCAGTTACAGATGCACAAATATCCATTCATTCATACATAGAGAATCACACAATAAACTTATAGCTATACAGCTTGCAGAAGAAAAACAAGTTTGGTAACTTTGTAGCTGCAACATGTTACTCGTTGAAGGCAACATTACCTTCTTGGTTTTCAATCATTGCTGATGAAGCATTGGATGTAATCAACAGCCATCAACTGTGAACAGTTAAATTCCAGTTACATGAACAGACTTGATCCCTGAGTGCAGGATGAGGCCACACAATGTGGCCCACCTTTTTGAGTGCACGAACCTGGTCCAGAGTGCCTGTGGTACTCCCCCATGGAGGCAGCTGGGTTTCTGGGGCTGGAGGTGGGCAAAGAGGCCAGTGCTGAGGTGAACCTCACCTAGCTGTGGCAACAACAACAATAGTTAAATTTGTCCATCTATTGGGTGGATTGAAATTAAAGTGTCAAATGGATTCTGTTGGTTTGCTTAAGCTTCCTGACACAAGAGCACCCTCCCAGCATTGTTATATCAAGGACAGGCTTATGATGAGGCTGTGAATATGACCAATACAAGAAGAAGATCTGATGTGGCAGCAAGATTTTAAAAAGATAATTTGGTTACAGTAGCTGTGCTTTCTTGTGCACATTAACTCAATCTTTGCTTTAAGATATTGTAAGACAGCTTCCATGTATTCAGGATGCTCTTGAAATTGTTATAGAAATAGGTAAGCTAATATTTCCATCCAAAATATCACACCTTTTTTCAATTAAGTAGCAAGTGGTTGGTGAAGATGTAATTAAACCAGAATCATTATGTCTCACCAGATGGATTCCAAGAATGGTTGACATGAAAGATATTCTTTTAGAGGCTTTGGAAGGAATCTATTCAACAGAATGATGAATAGACTTGAGAGCAGGTGGTTTATTGCAATAATTGGAGAAGTTTATCGCCTTGTCTGGAATGAGACTAGTCACTTTTATTTTAGTGCAGCTGCTTCAGCGCAATTTTCCCTCTACTCCAAAAAAAAAAAGGAGAAGACAATATGGTTTTACAAGATGCTCTTTCTGCTGTTGATGCTGCCAAACAATTTTATAAAATAATATGGTTTGAAAATAATTTCAACAGATTTTATGATAAGACTGTAACCACTGCTGAGGAGCACAATATTGACTTTCCAGAATTGCCTCATTACCTAAGACTTCAGATCAAAAATGGGAGTTAGGCAAATGTATTTACATCTGCAAAACTACCTTCCACTGCAGAGCTAAAGGTTGATTTAATAACACATTCCCTCAGTCTTTGCAATTGAAAACACCCTGGTAAATGCAGAAAATGGTCATGAATGGAAGGGTTGAATAAATCCTGCTATGAAGATGTTGACATGCTAGCATTAGCAAAATACCTCCAACTTCACAAAACGTAATCTAGCTGTGTAACTTCAAAATATATAAAAAAAATTAAAAAAATGAGTTCAATAAAAAAAAAAAATTCTGTCTAGCAATAAAATATTTTTCAAACAAATGCTAAGAACATTATCATACATACACCAGTGCTCTCATTTACATTTAAAAATCCTAGTTACCCCTGCAGCAACAAAAATAGGCCCAATTCTGGGAAAACGTGTCCTAACTTCTCTACAATGACATAGATAAAACATAATTATTGAATTTTTCTATATATTCATAAAGATTTTGCAGACTATTTTTGACTTTAGATTTAGTTTCAATGGTAAAAATTTTTATCATTGATGAGAGGAAAGGGCTTTTAAACAGTTGTAGCTTGTAAATTTTCCATTTTATTCAATGTTTCTATATTAAGCTCACTTATTCCTATATTTAAAGTGATTCCCCACCTTTTAAAGCTTTGATTAAACCCCCCCCCCCCCCCCCCCCCACTTTCCACTTTTAATGTGCTGTCTCCTCCCTTGCAACGAGTGGACAATTTTATATTTCCTCGCAATCTCTTCCAGATGAAAACGAGCGCATGCTCAGAGAAAATGGAGGAAAATTTAAATTTTGTTGAGTCATCATTAAGATTTGTTGACGTGGTTGGAGGAGAGTCTACAGTAATTACAGTGCCTGGGCTGTTTCTAGAGGAGGAAAAGATGGATCCGAAGATGCTCAATATTGGGCAGTCAGTCAATATCAAACGGAGTGATGGTAAACGTAGGGGTTCATTCATTCATTCAATAGTACTAAGCTAGCCTAAACTGTTTTCATTAGGACGTGTTCACCCAGCTGCTATCAGTGGTATGGACACCGAGAAGAAGTTTGTCTCAGTAGAATGGTTCGAAAACGGTGAAACCAAGGGGAAGGAGGTTAGTAACAAGTAAATAAGAATAGTTTGAATAGAAAGTTTTGTTGTTTTTGGTGTCTACTGAACTGTAGTTGTCCCATTTGCAAACCAAATTGAATTCTGTGTATTGAATGCTGTGTATTGAATGCTGTGTATTGAATGCTGTGTATTGAATGCTGTGTATTGAATGCTGTGTATTGAATGCTGTGTATTGAATGCTGTGTATTGAATGCTGTGTATTGAATGCTGTGTATTGAATGCTGTGTATTGAATGCTGTGTATTGAATGCTGTGTATTGAATGCTGTGTATTGAATGCTGTGTATTGAATGCTGTGTATTGAATGCTGTGCGCTCACTTGAAATGAATAAATTCAATTAAATGAATGAATAAATTCAAAATATCTTCATGTTTGTTTGAGAACTCTTCCTAGACCGATGGCCCTGGTTGGTGACAGCATAATCTTAGTTTTGACCTGCTACCTGTTGTGGCCACCACAGTAATATCAGCATTCTGTAAAGGATCATCAATAGAATACACACAAAAATGCAAATGCAAATTGTCTAGCTGCCATCAACACGGTCACATGCACCTGAACCCTTAGCTGATTGACAAGCAATGACCAGTGAATTTGCACCCCAGAAAATTCTAGATCCCCATCACAGCTAGGTGGACTGGTGTGGGAAGATGTTGAAGGACAGGAAATTTTTCCTGTCAGTGCTAGGGTTATTGAGTCCAAGAGCATAACTACTCAGCCACCACGCACACTTACACACACACACACACACACACACACACACACACACACACACACACACACACACACACACACACACACACACACAAGTAGTAGTCCTGCAGATGGTCAACCTTATGGACTCCATTACCATCAAGCCTGAGGGTTGTCAACTTAATTATATATGTGTGTGTGTGTGTGTGTGTATATACATATATATATATATATATATATATATATATATTTTTTTTTTTTTTTTTTTTTTTTTTTTTTTGGACTGGAAAGATAAAATTAAATTGATTTCATATGGGGGGAAATGGACGGACATTTTCATTAACATGATGAACTTACCGATTGGCAACCACCGCTGTACCTCATACTTTCTTCATAACCACACAGTTTTTGGGTATAATTATATATTTTCTATTTCACAGACATATCTCATGTCTGACCCTCAGAAGCTATCTGCAAACTTCTGACTGTCAGTGACATCTAGCTAGATTACTTAAATCATATCTCGTTAACGTGATTGGCTTAACTAGCGGAGGACACTGAAAGTGGTTATTCCTCGAGTTAAGAATATAATCAAATAAATCAATGATTAAACTAAGTAATTATTATGAAATGAATGCATGAATTCCATTTATGAAATGGAAAACTAATAAATTGAATAAATTAATAAATGAAGAATACATTCCTAGCCCTTACTCTAGAATATATAATAATAATAATATATGATGAATAATATAAAGAACAATGTGCTCACACCCGATCAAGTGCTATTCATGCCGCCCCAAGAAGACTAGGTCTGGCTAGGGCTATACTTGAGATGCTGTTGTTTCAAATATAGCCCTAGCCTGCCTTAGTCCCTAGAGATGTAGGCATAGTAAGCAAGCCCCAAGTATTTTGTATGGCACTTGATTGGGGGTGGATGTTAGTAATTTACTGGATTAGGTTCATTGATTTTCAATTCGTGTTCGTAAACGAGACAGCTACAGTTCAGGAATACTGTGCGTGGGTGTGTGCATGATTGTCACAATGTGTAACAGGAACTGAGAAGGGGGTAGAATACAAGCATTAATTTTCCTGTCTAATTTTGCCCCTTTTTTTCTCTCTCAGGATTTGTTAATTTCTAAGCTAGTTCTGTTATCCAGGATGATGCACCAGCAGAATAGATTGTCCTCTAGCTTCTGTCACGTAATGATGTTTTTGATGTTAATACTTTTATGTATCTTTCTTTTTTTTGCACTATGTCCATTCAGATCGACTTTGAATCAATATACTCCATAAACAAGAGCCTGTTTAAACCTGTGCCCCAGAATAAAAGCTCTGAGAACATTAAATCTGGACCATCTTCTGTGTTGTCGATCAATGGAAAGGGCAGTCGTGGTGGTCTAAATAAGGGACATCCACGAAGGACTGTGGCTGCTACCAGGGCCACCAAGAAGGTAGGTAAAGGGTGGAATCATCTTAGCTACTGAAGATGTGCTTGTGAAACATCGTTCATTGGGGATGATGGAGAGGAGGGGGATGGGGAAGTTGGTCTAAGGTTCAAACACATTCAGATTTATAATATCACATGAAAAAGTTATATGTTACACCAAAAAATCCACAAGTCAGCTATTGTGTCTCTTAATTAACCTTCTAATTATCATATAATTAATTATAATTATGAGTCACATCCTTTATCCTGTCTTGCATCCACGCAGTTGTCTCACTTTTCTCTGGTGATCCTTCCCAGAGGTTGAGTTGTTGTACAAATGCATTTGTCGGATTCATGAAACATTGTTTGCGAAGTTATTGACTCTTTCAAGGCTACGACACAACATCGGTGAAGAAACTTTTTCACTAGATACCATTATTTTTGTCCTTCCCCGGAAAGGTCTGTAATATGAAAACAAGTTAATAATGTTTCTGTTGGTTATCCACAGCCATCTTGTGTCTGCATATAAGCCTGAGCGCTGGTAGAGCTAACTAAGAAGACCCTTTAGCTCACCTCCACAATGCCTCGCTGACTTTGCTTCACATCTGACTTCCACTTCTCACTGTGTGTGAACCTGTGATCTATTTCATGATGTATTCCTCTGTCTGGCACTTCTCACACATTCAACAATGTCTAAATCGCAAGTAGTCTCAACATGAGGCAGGATATGATTGGTGGGATGCCATCTTGGTGGTTAAGATGCACAGAACAGGTAGAACCGTGGAGAGAGGAAGGAGGTGTATTTGAAATTGTGGGCAGACCATTTGACCTCCTTGAAAGTCAAGGTGCTAATCATTTCTCTTATCACAATACGGTCACTGGTTTCGTGGGCAGCTGTGATTAAATGCTTTGGAACGGAACTGCAAGTTTCATGACTTATTCAATAACAGCTCGCAAACAGACTGATATTGAATCTTATATTGTCGAAAATTGAAAAATCGTGTCTGCTAATGATCATATAACAAGAACTACAAATTTTTTCTTTGAGAATTTTGTTCTCCATCAACAAGACGTGTCTTGCTGGAGTAATCCAGAACTAACTTGTTCCTTGGCTGACATGCATATGCCAAGAAGTTAACAAAAAGATTACTTTTTTATTTTATTTATTAAGCTTAAACCCAGTGGGTTCCTTCCACATGATGCATCTTAGCTACTCTGAGATGCATTCTGGTACAGGTAAGGGATTAGTGTTCTCCATGAAGTGCTAAATGTCTCGTAGTAGTACTATCAGTTGCCGACATTTGAAGATCAGTTTATCTGCTCTGATGTTCATCAGTGATGGTCTCAAGGAGCTTCTTTGTTGCTTTCTGCACTTGAGTGACAGAAAAGAAGAAAATGACTCCATCAAGAAAGAAAAACATCAAGAGGGGCGAGCAAAGCTTTCAAGGAGGTGTTAATGTCCCCTGTGTTACTGAGGAACTATGAGAGGGAGGAAGGGAGATATTCAGAAGAGGAAGGGTGGGAGGTAAAGGGCAGTCATTCCTTTGATGTGTGTATTATCCTTGTGCAAAACGATTGAATGTGTAAAAATGAAACATTAATTTTGTGATTATGTATTTTATTTAGTTCGATTTACCCCCCCCCCCCCCCCCCTTCACCATTCCTTTCCCTTCACACTTTCCCCTCCTGCTGCTGCTACCAGCCCCCACTTCCAGTGCCCCCTGTACAGCAGCCCTTGCAAGTGCTGCTGGAGAATGAGGAGAGTTCCTCAGGTGAGCTGATGGGCAAGGCCAGCAGGAGAGACGGACTGGAGCCCAAAGGTAGGTGTGTGTGTGTGTGTACCTGTGTGCAGACATGTGTGGTGTGAAGGAGATGGGGCATGCTCCATGCTGGTCATGTGAAAGAGCCAATGTTCTCTCACTCCTTGGGTTGTCGGTGTGATATTGTTGATCCAGTGTGTGTCCCCATAGAGCTACTGTGCTGTCAAACTACTTCAACCTACCTCAACCCAGTGTCATCTTGATCCAGTGTGTGTCCCCCACATTTGTGAAGTGTTTTTTTTTTTTTTTTTTTTTTTAAAGATATGTTCAGATCAACCAAACTTGGTTGTCCAGGTGACCAGTTTCGTGAATTATCCACATTGTGGATGTAACCATTTTTGTAGTAATTTAGTGTTTGTAATCTTGATTATTCATACCATAAACCACCACATTTACCTTAGATGTCACCATGTTGCTATATTTGTATCTACCTTGTGGGATTGTGCACGTGTGCAATGATAGATCACCATAGCAACAGTGATAATGTTGACCTTGTGTGTCACAGTGGCAACAGGTTTTTCATCGCGGCTTCGTGAGCGTGTGGCAGTGCCGAAGGGCGTTGGGAAAGTTCCAGAGGAAGAAAAGGAGCAAGTCAACAACACAGTGCAGCAGCAGTTGGGGGTGACCAAAGAGAGAGCAGCTGCAGCTGTAGCAGGTGCATGTGGAGGGAGGTGGGAGAGAGAGGATGGAGGGAAGTATTCACTTGCTCATCACAAAATTGATCACATTTCATGAACACTCACTCCAGATACACATTTGAAGCATAACATTGCATGTTAATGACAATAATGGAAATTGACATGATTATGTAATTGTTGACTGTTTGTGTGTGTTTATGTTTTTTTACATGTTGGTATGTGGGAGTTAAATATGAGTGTGTTATTGTGTATACCCTGTTTCCTGGGATATTGGAGTGGTGATATTAGTGATATTTATTTCTGTGTGGGTGGGTGTCGGTACAGGGAACAAGGCTCGTAAGTCTGTCTGTGTCAAGGAAGTGGAGAGGCTGAAGAAGAATAGAGAAGATCGGAGGTACTGCATGGTGTGTTGAGTGGTGCTATGGTAACAGCTATGACTATTGCTGAGATTACGCAACTGATAAGTACCTTATGCTGTAATGGTTTCTTGTTTTCGTTTGTTGATATTGAGATGGTTCGTGTTGTTGTTTCTCTCTTTCTATGTCCCAGAGCGAAACAAGCCGAGCAAATTGCACAAAAATACGAGGTAAGCTCACTCACTTATGGTAGTACCACTAGTATTCTGATGGTAGTGTTATCCCATCACTGTAATTATCATGGTCATTACTTCATCTATTACTGTTGTTTGTATGATGGCAATATAAAAAAATATATATCGATAATGATAAATAAATTTTAAGAGAGGAAAGGAAAGGGTGGAAAAATGAGTTGTGTTCAAAATCCACTAACCATGACTGGTATGCAGTGGCAACAATTGTTATTGTAATAATAAAATTTTTTTAAAAAAAAAGAAGAATTTTTTATCATCATTATTATTGTTACCAAAGCAAGGGGGCATGCTTAGGAATTTCACTTGCCCTGGATGTGCATGCTCAGTATTGAATATCATGTTAAATAATGCATTGTTGTGTTTATTATGTTATCTACTAAGCCTTACCTCCTGCAGTTACAAACTAACTTGTTCAGTTTTCTTAATGTATTATTGCCCAACAAAAAAAGTCACCTGTAGTGGAAAGATCAAGCCATTCTGGGACCTTTAAGTGTGGTGTTGTGTTTGATTTCCTGTGTATGTGTGTACACACTCTCTCAAAGCAGCATTTATTCCCCTGTAGTATTGCGACAGGAGCCATCCCAACTGGGAGTTCTACCAGAAGATGCAGGAGTACAAGTCCAGCCTTGCCATTAGCCCCCTTGTGGGGGATGAGCCTGTAAGTTCCGCCATTGTTTTACGTTGTGGATGTTTGAAGAAGATTAAGTAGTAAACAAATTAATTAGTAAAAAAAAACAACAACATGTAAGTTCCTCCATTTTTTTACATTGTGGATGTTTGAAGAAGAAATTAATTAGCACACAATGTAAATTAATTAGTAAATATGTTATTAGAACAGAATCTCTAATTATTTCTTGTGATAACACAAGTTAAGCTTGGACATGTAAAAGTGCATTTGAAGTAAAGGACACTAACGAGGTGGGGCAAATTATTGCTACAGGCAGTTCCAATGCTCTTGATGCTATCAGAGTGACTGCTCGAGGTCAGCTATAAGGCTATAGATGAGTTCAAAACCCGTATTAAGTTATTTTAGGGTATTATGTGCTAATTTGGGAAAAACTTGGTGTCCTGTGTGCTAAGTCTCCAAGTAGGAGTGTTAACATTGTTGCCCTTTGCTATGTATGTTGGCAGGTGTCACTATCAAGGATCTGTGTTTGTGTCAGGAAGCGCCCCCTGAACAAGAAAGGTAAGAGAAAAGAGGATGCAGTTACAATGTAAATCATTTGCTTGTTCTTGTTGTGCTGTTGTTTTTGTTTATGTTGTTGTTTAGAGACATCGAGGAAAGAAATAGACGTAGTAACCATTCCAGATAAGAGGAGCATTCTTGTCCATGAACCCAAAACAAAAGTGGACCTCACCAAGTATCTAGAGAACCAATCCTTCATGTGAGTGCATCAGTGACCTTGTGTATGCACACATCTAGCACAGCCATGCCCAGTGGGGTCTTATCTGTATCACAGATCTGGAATATATCCCATGGAATAGTAGCTAGAGGTTATGTACCAGAATAGCACTAGGAATAATCGAGGTTGAAACTATTATGCTGTAATAAAGAAACACAATGGGAGGAAAAAAACGTTTAAAAGAAAAAAGAAAAAAAGGAGCATAAGTATTTCATCAAACTTTATAGCTACTTGGTGAATTTCAACCATCTGTTACTGCACTTTGTGCTATCCTTGCTTCTGTTTACACATATCTATGTTGTTTTATGCATTAATGTACTTGTAGAGTAATGAATTAATAGTCTGTATGCATGTGCATTAGAAATTTTTTTATTTATTTATTTATTTTTTTTTTTATTTTTTATGACAGAGCTGTCCCATGATCTTATACCTGGTAAACTTGCACCACAGACATCTATTCTAGTTGGCAAAATATCCTTTGCAGTGAGCTGGCCTTCATTAGCATTGTTGTTGCTATGCAACCTATAGCAGCTGTATTTGCCATGGTGATGTACACATTACTAAGCTGCTTTTTCTAGGCCAATATGGATTCACTGTTTGATTTAGCATCACATTCATTTCAAGTGACATTTCCCTATTTTATCTCATTCATTTCAAGTGACATTTCCCTGTTTTATCTCAAAAGAATACACTCAAAACAGTTGCAAACAAAATATTTGGGATATGATCTTTAGGCACACTAAGTTCTTATTATAGAAACATTGAAATATGGGAAAAGGGAAAGGAATTTTGTCTCCATTTTCCACACCCAGGCACATGTGGTGTGGTGTGCGGTTGAGAAAGTTTTGTTCTGTGTATAGTGAACTAAGTGGAGATGATAGAAATGCCTTCAGGTACTGCATATGAGAACTATATTTTCTCTGAATCTCTCCTTGGTTTAGGTTTGACTGCTCTTTCAATGAGAACGTAACCAACGAGGTGGTGTACAAGTAAGTAGATGCAGCTCACTGTGTGTGTGTGTGTGTGTGTGTACATATGTTATATTTTTTCTTTTGTTGTTGTTGAGGGTTTTGTTGTTGATTATCTAATTTACATCATTATTATTCGGTTGTTGTTGTTTTCAACTTAACATTTATTGTAATGTGTAACTTATTTTCTGCTAATGTGTTTTACCGTTTCATTCAATATCCTTTTAATTTTTTCATTTGGGAGGGCAAGTGGAGTGTGAATAGGGGGGTGGTGATGGGGAGGAGAGAGTGGGGTGCACAGGTGGGGGAGGTGACCAGAGTGTACGTGTGTGTCTGTGCAGGTACACAGCCCAGCCACTGGTCCAGACAGTGTTTGACAGGGGAATAGCCACATGCTTTGCTTATGGGCAGACAGGGAGTGGGAAGACACACGTAAGTGTATGCCTTGCAGCTGTGATAGTACCATGTGTCATGGATTTTGGATTCTAAAGTGATAATTCCAGGGGGAGTGGGGGGGTTTCTTATTTTATACACTGCAGTAGCCCTTAACTTGCCAGAGATAATTCGTACACAGTGGACAAATTTTAAAACTGGTCTAATCAAGGACAAGCAACTACATCTTATGTTAAATGTTATATCATCACATTAAAACAACAACAAAAAAACTCCACAAAATTTTTGCTAAATATGTTCTGTGTCGTTTCTCCCCCCTCCTCCTTTCCCTTCCCTTCCCTCCTTTTCCCACCCTTCTCTTCCCTTCTCTTCCCTTCTCTTCCCTTCTCTTCCCTTCTCTTCCCTTCTCTTCCCTTCTCTTCCCTTCTCTTCCCTTCTCTTCCCTTCTCTTCCCTTCTCTTCCCTTCTCTTCCCTTCTCTTCCCTTCTCTTCCCTTCTCTTCCCTTCTCTTCCCTTCTCTTCCCTTCTCTTCCCTTCTCTTCCCTTCTCTTCCCTTCTCTTCCCTTCTCTTCCCTTCTCTTCCCTTCTCTTCCCTTCTCTTCCCTTCTCTTCCCTTCTCTTCCCTTCTCTTCCCTTCTCTTCCCTTCTCTTCCCTTCTCTTCCCTTCTCTTCCCTTCTCTTCCCTTCTCTTCCCTTCTCTTCCCTTCTCTTCCCTTCTCTTCCCTTCTCTTCCCTTCTCTTCCCTTCTCTTCCCTTCTCTTCCCTTCTCTTCCCTTCTCTTCCCTTCTCTTCCCTTCTCTTCCCTTCTCTTCCCTTCTCTTCCCTTCTCTTCCCTTCTCTTCCCTTCTCTTCCCTTCTTCTTTCCTTCATTAATATATATTTATGCAGACCATGGGCGGAGTATTCAATGGGAAGGACCAGGACCCTACGAAGGGAATCTACGCACTAGCAGGTACAGTCATGGCTACTCTGGGAACTGGCAGCATGTAGATGGGATCTATTAGTGTTACAATAAACATGGGAATCCAAGGGCATTACCACACGGCACCATCTATATGGGTTTCCTTACTATAGTGCAGCCCTGCATAAGTAGAATCATTGATGTACAGACAGACATGATGTGGATATACATGTATTTACAGGAAATTTGATTTAGTTGAACACAAAACAGGAGCTCTAACGTTACATGCATATTTGTGCGTATATGTAGTGGATATGCATGTGTAATGGCTTGATTAAACCATTCTTGGTTTACTTGACAACAGCTGTGTGTTATGCACTTGTGTTAATAATTATCTTGTAATCAAATTAGTGATGGTTTTGGAATGTTAACACAACTGCACGTATAGCTTCCACAATCTACCACTGACTTACTTGCAGTGTCGAATGCGAGTGTTCTTTGACATTACATGTGTACACACACACACACACACACACACACACACACACACACACACACACACACACACACACACACACACACACACACACACACACACACACACAATTTCAGCTGCTGATATATTTGCATTGAACTCTTCACCCTCTAACTCCAAGAAGAAACTGAGTGTCTATGCCAGCTTCTTTGAGATTTACAACGGGAAGGTGTTTGATTTGCTGAACAAGAAGGAGAGGCTGAAGATATTGGAGGACCAGAAGCAGCAGGTGCAGATAGTGGGGCTGGTGGAGGAGGAGGTGAAGGGGGTGGAGGACGTCCTCAAGCTCATCCAGCTAGGCAACAAGTGCAGGTGAGTGGGTGTGTGTGGGTGGTTAGGTGTGGGTGGGTGGTTAGGTGTGGGTGGGTGGTTAGGTGTGGGTGTGGAGGGTAGAAGAGGGTGCATGAGGATATTTGAGGCAAGTGGCGGGGATGTTACTGGTGTGGTGCTTGTGTGTGCGCCAGTACATCTAGCAGTGTGTGTGTGGGTGAAGTAATGGTGGGATGGATGGATAATTGCCTTTGACAATTGTTATTTGATATTGGTTTTAATGCTGTTTTGTTTGTCCGTTTTTGTTTGTTGGTTTTGTGTTGCTTTCAGGACATCTGGTACTACTTTTGCCAACCAGCATTCCTCCCGGTCTCACGCTGTGTTTCAACTGCTAGTCAGAACAAAGTAATGTCCATGCATGTCCATGTATTGTATGATGAACATGTACACCCACCGACTCTTACATGTGCCACATTTGTTGGTTTGTAGTTGCCGTTTCCTGTAAATGGTTTTCTAGTTAGCAGGTCTCAGGTAGATATCTAATTTGGTCATGACACAGTAGCAGCTGTCTGCCCAGTAATGGCAGTGTTAGCTTACACACCTGCAGAGGTATCAGTCATGTTAATCAGTTACTGAAACTGGCAGAAGCTTATCACAACTGGGAGAAAAAAGATTGGGGGAGAGGGGAGGGTTAGTGATTACTTTGCACACATGCAGTAATTATCCTGGGATGACATGGTACTTGTTGGTTTTTATGTATATGCCATTGTCTATCCTAGAAAGCAAGATTTCATGAAGCATATTCAACCCTTTCCCAGCCCTAGCCCTAGCCCTAGGTGGTCCATAAGGATAGGTTTAAATTTGACTACTGTTAACTACAGTTCACCGAATCAATTATTTGTCTCCTTATCTTGCCAGAGATAATTCATACACATTCACAACTTTTAAAACTGGTCTAATTAAGGACAACCAGAAACCACATAGCCACACAACTTTGATGATCACACCCATTTTAATTTTGATTCGTATTGGCATAATGTTTTAAGGACCCTTCTTAAAGATAAATGAAGAGTTGTCAACGATGCAATACTGTTCTTTGCAGTCATCCAATCAAAATGAGTCGTCTTACTGTTGCAGTTCACTCCCAGTAGTACTACAGGCACAGTGTATGCTCACCAACTATAGGTGGGTTTAGCTCTGGACAACGTTAGAAAATATTGGGGTAGAAAGCTATTGGCTATGTCCTACAACTCCTTCAGCTTTAAGTTGGCCTACCTGAAGTGCTCTAGTCTTGATTCTACCTCATAATTATCCAGAGGCCTTGCTTGGAATACAGCCTGATTTCTGTTCAACAGTGGGTGATAACCAGTGACAAGGTTGCTACAGTTGCAGAATCTTTTGTGACGTATAGTGAACCAGGTTCAACATACTTGTGACTCCCATCTTCCATAATTCAACGACTATCAATGAATATCTCAAAATACTTTTGTTTTCTTGCGAAGTTTTCACATTCCACATTTTTTGCAATTATCTTTACAACTGGGTGTACATTTTTACAATGAATCAAAATATATAAGATCACCTTGTGAATGGTGTGTGTTGTTTGCAGGCCTAATCTTCGTCTCTATGGGAAGTTCTCTCTCATTGATCTGGCAGGTTTGGCAGCATCTCATGATAAAGATAATCTGCATAATGACACGTCCATGTTTGCCATGAGAGCTCTGTGGTGACTAACAGTTAGACGTAGCGCTGGCCCAAGGCTTACCCAACAACCACACTAACCACCACTTTGTCCTGTCCCTAGCAACCCAAGACGATAACTAGCTAGAGTACATGTGTTTGTACATTGTCATTGTAAAATCATTCGACCCACTCAGATAGGAGTGATATAATCACACCCATATTTGCTTCTGGGCTATTGATTTCCAACGTAGCTTTTCTGATGCCTAACAAAGCCTTTTCTGATGTCTGACAAAGCCTTTTCCAATGTCTAATAAAGCCTTTTCCGATTTCTAGCAGAGGTTTTCTATTTTCCAACAGAGCCTTTTCTAATTTCCAACACAACCATTTCTAATTTACAACAGTGCCTTTTCTAATTTACAATAGTGCATTTTCTAATTTACCACAATGCCATTTCTAATTTACAGCAGAGCCTTTTCTAATTCACAACAGTGCCTTTTCTAATTTACAACAGTGCCTTTTCTAATTTACAACAGTGCCTTTTCTAATTTACAACAGAGATATTTCAGATTCTTGTGTTATGACTGTCTTTTGTATAGGAAATGAAAGAGGAGCAGATACTGCAACTTCTGACCGGCTCACTAGAATGGAAGGTGCTGAAATTAACAGAAGTCTTCTTGCTCTCAAGGTCAGTGTAATTTTTTCAGTTTATGAGAATGTACTCTCACTTTTAAGCTGTTATAAATAGCTGTGGAGCATGTAGCCCGGTTAGCTCAGTTGGTAGAGCATCAGACTTTTAATCTGAGGGTCAAGGGTTCAAGTCCCTTATCGGGCGCATGCCTTTTTCTTCTCAATCTTTTTTTTCTTCTCTTGCTTTTTCCACCCCCTTTTCTCTTTATCTTTCTACTTCTTTCCTCTCTCTCTTACTTTTCTCTTTCCCCCTTTTTTTTCTCTCTCTCTCTCAGCTTTTTTTTTTCTTTTCTTTTTTTCCTTCCTCTCTTACCTCTCCCTTTTAATTTTATCTCTCTTTATCCATTCTTTTTGGCTCACTCATCTCTTCCTCTCTTTTTTAATTTTTTTCCACCTTTTTTTCTCTCTTCCTTTCTCTCTTTTCTTTATGTCCCTTTTCTTTATTCTATTTCTTTTCTCCTTAATTTTTTCTTTTTTTTCCTTTTCCTAATCTTTTTTCTTTCTCTCCCTGATATCTTTCTTTTTTTCTCTTTTTTTCCTTTCCTAAATGTTTTTGTTGTTTTTTCTTTACTTCTTTTGCTTTTCTCTTCCTTTTCCGTAACACTTTTCCCCCTCTACCTTTTTTTCCCTTCTTTCCCCCCAATATTTTACTACTCCTTTGTTTAATATTATTTTTATCACTTTCTCTTTCTCCCTATTTTCCTCTTCTTTTTGTTTTTTCTCTTCTTTACTTTCGTTTTCTCTTGCCTTTCCATAACATTTCCCCCCCTTTTTTTTCTTCTTTTTTTCTACTTTTCCTTTGTTTATCTCTCCCTTTATTTCATTCAGATAAAGAAGTAATCAATAGATCACCCATAAACACCAAAAAAAAATAACATAATGAACTGCTTTGTGCTGGTTGGTGCAACAGTGTAGGACATGCACTCATAGTGAGATGATAACTAACACAGTGTGTATTGTGAGAGATAACAGGTGGCAGTCGTTGGTAGAACTCATGATCAAAACTTGAACATTTTTTCTTTTCTTTCCCTTTGTTTTTCCTCTCTTTCTTCTGATGGAGGGGAAGGTTATGATGCCTGTCTTAATAATTTTTCTCTTCATTTTTCAAATGTGCTGTTGTTAATGTAGTTTCATGTTATCTTTGTTGCTGCAGGAGTGTATACGTGCACTAGGCAGGAAGGGCGCTCACCTTCCCTTCAGGGGAAGCAAGCTAACCCTGGTAACAACATGGAACACGCACACACACACACACACACACACACACACACACACACACACACACACACACACACACACATGTCTGTGCATCATACCATGTTATTGCCATCTGTGCATCATACAATACCGTTGCCATAGGTAGCTGCCACCATACTATCAGTACTTGATAGCATGAAGTGCACTTAAGCATAGATTTTCTGATGTATAGTATACTGTCCTTTATACATGAGCATGTAACACAATGTAAATAAGCTGGAGTAGAGCCTGGTATGGCAGTGGGAGCAATGCCACGCCTACTTGTAGCAAATACGTCTCCTTACATGGTTATGACATTTTATTAGTCACAAGTTTATATTTGTAGAGTTTAGTTGTGACATTAGATGCAGATTGAAGACTGGCATTAGATGTTCCTAATTAAGTTACACAGCAGCAGGTCCCATTCAACTTGGTAGGTGTGGCATAGTTATTTCCATTAATTGGCTGTGTAAACATTGTATACCTTAATAAGATAGAGGTACTCTTGGGGAATATCAGAAGATAGGGTCTTCCTAATATGAACCTACCATACTGGATTCATTATGTATGATGTGCATTATTCAATGAATTATCCAAGGTGATGTATGTTCTCTTTGTATTCTAAGAGTAATCCAATGTGTGTCTTTCCTTTCTGTTCAAGGTCTTGAAGGATTCATTTGTGGGCGAGAACTCAAGGACGTGTATGGTATGTGATGTAGCTGGGAGAAACTATGATGCTACGGCCATTTTAGAGTTCCCTCTTGGGAATGAGATGTGCGGGGAATGGGAGGGAGTGGAATGAGATTGTGGTAATGGGAAGGAGTGGAATGAGATGTGGGGAATGGGAGGGAGTGGAATGCAATCAGTTATACTATATTGGTCATGAGAAGAGCTGGAAAATTTAGGTGACAGTAAATGGAAAAAAACAAAACAAAAAAGTATGTAAGGCCACAGCAGATAAATTTCCTGTTTCTCTTCCACCGCTCTCATACGATTTTATTAAAGCTCCCACTCAAAAACACTACAATTATCAATGCAAATTCCAACCCCCCCCCCCCAAATTGAAGTAACTTTTCAAAACACTGCACCAAAATAGTGTTTACGCCATAATTTTAAAATTTCAACTTAATTGAATTAACTTAAGTGCGTATTCGGTAATGGTCACCTACAAGAGGCAATTTTTAGCTTGTTCATTTTTGTTATTTTCGTAATTGTGTTTTCTTTTTGTTTTTCTTGCCACACACTGCATAGATTTTTTAATAATTCTTGGATGAGAAACAGGAAATATATATGCTGTAGCCTAATAAAAAAAAAAGGGCAAAAATGTTGAGGGGGGAGGGGGGGGGGTTTCTTGAAAATAGGCCATAAAAGGTTATCCACTAAACACAAAGAATAGTGTGTATTTATTTTGCTGGGCTAGACAACAAATGGAGATTTAAAAAGTAGTGGCCAAGCTGTGGGCCTCCCATCTGAGGAAGTACACTTTTATATATGGAGAATGACCTCTCAGTAACCACGCCTACAGTGGTACAGAACTAGGGTTGGTAGTACAAGAAGCAATTGGTGGCAAGAGTGGAGGTTGCCTTCATGGAGTGATTTTGCATGAATGATTACATATTGATTAGTTTTCAATCTTGGGGTCATGTAAAGTAGATGAAAAACTAACCATATTTAACATTTTCTAAAGACATACAACTGTTCACCAAGATAATATTAGTTTTTCTCCTTTCCTGACAATTACCAACTATGAACACTCACAAAAATGACTCTAATTAGTATATTAATTAGTTTACACAACAAACCACACTTGGTTTTGTGGGATATATAGGTTGCATGACCACAGCATCTCTAGAGTAGCTGACAGGTGGGAAGCTTGAATTATATTTACATATCAACTTATGGGCTTTATGATTGCAAGCAAACGCTCAACCAGTGAAACAGGAAGGAGTGAACTTTCATGTTTGCACATGACTACTGTGTTCTTTGATGTGGCACAGCTTAATGAGGTTACTATATCCTGTAGTAGTCAGATAGCTACAACTCCCAACGAAATCTTCCTCCAAGTTCTCCCAAGTTCCAAGTTCTCCCTAGTTCCAAGTTCTCCCAAGTTCCAAGTTCTCCCAAGTTCCAAGTTCTCCCAAATTCCAAGTTCTCCGTCTTTTTTAAAAATTTTTTAAAATAATTCTTTGAAGAACCTAGGTCAATACTTGTGTAACTTGTAGGGTAGTTGTGTTCCCTTTAGGGATACAATAAGCAACTGGAGATTTGCTATATATATATATATATATATATATATTGATAAATATAAATGATTTATATGTAAACATGACATTATTGAATAATGTGAAGAAAGTTTTGTAGGCACATGGTGGACATTAAAAATGACTATTTGATAAAGACAGACTAGAAGATATGGTAGATGAAATAATTATTGAAGATGAGGATGCCCACAGACATTTAATTGACATGGCACTGCAATTATCACAACAAAGTGAAGGTAACAACAGAACCAAATACAACTACAAACTCTCAACACAATTTGACAAATACAATAGAAAATATGGACCCTAATTTTCTCAATATTTCCAATTCCTCATGCCAAACTACTTCCACCATCCACCATAGCAATCTTCAATGCAGTGTACATAATAAATTGCTTAGTATTTCCTGATGATCCACCCTCAATGCAGTAAGAAATGTTACCTGGCAATTCTACATCATAACACTCTCAACCTTCTCAGCAATTTCAAGAAATTCCATGACAATGCTCTCCAACCATCTCAGCAATCTTCAACATAATGGAAGTTTCCTCAACAGTTCTATATCACAATGCCCCCCCCCCCCCCATCTCCTCTATGTTCTACAGTTGTCTTCAGTGTAATCAACATGTTACCTCAGCAGTTTCATATCACAACTAAGCTTCAATCAATGTCATCCCAGCAGTTTTATAGCACAATGCCCCTCCACCTTCCATAGTTCTCTTCAATGCAATGAAGACAATCTTACCCCATAAGTTCAACATGAAAATTTTAGTCTGCTATCAGGAGTGTGCCATGCTAGCTCCAACAGAATTGATGCTTTGTCACAGCTAAAGCTATTAGTATCTATCTAAATAACTTCTTCATTAATTCTTTGCCACATATTAATATCTAGCTAAATATTTGCTTTATGCTTCCCTATCTATTGAATGAACCTGGTTGTACAGCACTAGCAAGAAGTTAATGTCAGACATCAGTTTTTCTCAGAGTTTCTGCTTCCTGCCAGTAGGCAAGGGACAATAGTCCAGCTATATTCCTTTGGTCTGAAGAATGCCTGCACTTTCCTTATGAACTATACAGCTAAATGCTGATTCCTTCTTCGCAGAACTTCAGGAGTAACATAGGAAAAAACACCACTTCAGGCGGAGTTGGATGATATCTGAAATATTGGAAATAAGTAAATATTGAGACTTTTATAGTGATTTTTCGAGCGGCAAAGTCAAAGCAAACAGACTTTAGTCCCAAGCATTCAATAAAGTCAGTTGGCCAGTTGAATACTGTAGCCTGACTTTGAGGTGGGATGGGGTGTACCTTCAGTGGTCAGGGCTGGTATGTGAGTGCATGCAAGGAGGTGGACATTTCTGTGCCAGCTGGATAACTTGATGGAAGTATCTCCAGATTTAAAATTTTCATGGTCAAGATAAGAACTGCAAAAAGTGACCTCCACTCTTCCTTGTTTACAAGAGTTCATATCCTCACTGAGTGCCTGTCTTTGCCCAGGAGGTTGCACAGTCAAATTAGACAAGTGGATGTGTATGATCAATGTTGCTGTTAACTGCAAAGCTTCCTGGATGGTTATTCACAGAGCCAGGGCCAGCCAGAGCAGACTCGGAGCAGGCCTGTCCACAGTCCTCTATAGACCCAGGGCCTGCCAGAGCAGACTCGGAGCAGGCCTGACCACAGTCTTCTATAGACCCAGGGCCGGCCAGAGCAGACTCGGAGTAGGCCTGACCACAGTCCTCTATAGAGCCATGGGAGTCTTGTAGAGGTCCAGTAGCTTAATCACAAGGAAACTTTCAGAACAATCAAATTTGAGTATTTTTTATGATATACACAACTTCATACAATGTAAAACAGGCAATTTCAGTGAATTTAGGGTTTTTGCCCCCCCCCCCCCCCCCCTCTTGCCATTTCTTGCGGGTTGGGGAGGGGAGGGGGATTACTCTGGTCATTCCAAATTGTCATGCAAAGTTCATCTAATTTGCTTGGGCATGATGAAGAGAGAAACCAATAAAAAAATTTTTAAAACAACTAGCAAACACTGTGACTGTGTGTATGTGTGAGATGGGGCGTTCACTGACATGTGTGAGTGGGTTGTCATTTTGCCTGTGATAAGTTGCTACCATGTCTGTATGTTGTGTGTATGTGTGTGTGTTTGTTTAGATCGCCATGATCTCCCCGGGGTTTAACTCCTGTGAACACACCCTCAACACTCTCAGATATGCTGACAGGTACTACATACGTACATACATACATACATACATACATACATACATACATACATACATACATACATACATACATACATACATACATACATACATACATGCATGCATACATACATGCATACATACATACATACATACATACATACATACATACATACATACATACATACATACATACATACATGTGTATATACATGCACAATTGTGTGTATGTCCCCCCAACATACATACAGTGTTGGCACATTTATGTGATTGTGTTATAGCATTGAAAACAAATAGCTAATAGTAAGCTATAATAAAAACAATAATAAATGTATTTTCATACAAGGATCGGATTTTTGTCTGGATTATGGAAGAGCATTTTTCTTTTCATTATTGTTTTTTCTTTATTTCTTATTCATTTTTTTTTTTTGTTCTTATTCTTTTCTTCTTTTTTTTTGTTCTTATTTATTTATTTTTTTTTATTTTTATTTTTTTTATTTATTTTTTTTTATTCATCTTTTCCTCTTCATATTTTTCATTTCTTTTTTTGTGTCTTTTTTTTCTTTCTTTTTGTGTGTGCGTGTATGTGTCTTTTTTTTTGTGTGTTAATTTTATGTATGTCATCCAGTTCCTTTGGCACAGAAGGACATGCATAAGGTCTTGAGGAGTGTATGATTGTCATTTATTATTCTCATAGAGTGAAGGAGTTGCGTGGGGGTGTGGTTGGGGGTGTGCTCTCAAATGAAGACCTGCCCCCTCACAAGCTCCTGCAAGAAGTTCCTGTGTGTGAACCAGAGGAGGCAATCAACAGCTCAGACTTGCAATACCTGCACAGAAGTCTACACAAGGTGTGTGTGTGTGTGTGTGTGTGGTCACCATGGTTACCATCAGACCATCAAGAAAGTATTATCTCCCCTCCACAACTAGATTTAAAAAAAGAAAAGAAGTTTAATTAGATAATGATCAGTATTTAATACAGGTGGAGTTTGACACACACACACACACACACACACACACACACACACACACACACACACACACACACACACACACACACACACACACACACACACAGGATGATGGTGACATCCTATGTATGAATGAGTCCAGTGAGCTACTAATCTTCCACGAGGCCATCAACAACTTGGTGGAGAGTGAGGAGCAGCTGGTGGAGGAGCACAAGGGCATCATCCAGGCTGACCAGTACCTGCTGGAGGAGGAGGAGCGGCTGCTGCTCTACGTGGAGGACAACGACCACGATATTGAACAATACGTTACTCGTATGGAGAAGATTGTCAGCAACAAGCTGGACCGGCTGTCAAATTTCAAAGGTGTGTTGCAACACTTATTTCAGAGTGGTGTGGTGCTTTGTTTCAGTGTGGTGTGGTGTGGTGTGGTGTGGTGTGGTGTGGTGTGGTGTGGTGTGGTGTGGTGTGGTGTGGTGTGGTGTGGTGTGGTGCTTTGTTTCAGTTATTCTCAGAGTGATTTGCTCTCACTGTAAAAGTTGCTTTAGTTGTGACTAGTTGTTTCTTGTCCAGAGCGTATCCAGGACTTGAGGCAGAGACTGCAGGAGGAGGAGTCTGCCAGCAGGAATATCAAGAGACTGCCCGTGCTATAGAACCACCACAGCCATATCTCTCTCTATATATACATGTGTACTGTTTGTTTATCTGATGTGAGATAAATAACAAGTTTTGTTGTTTGTTTATCTGATGTGAGATAAATAACAAGTTTTGTTGTTTGTTCATTATCTTCCCAACAACACAAACAATCAACTAATCAGTTGTACAGTGTTGATATTTATTCCAGTCATTTCTGAATGTACGTGTAAACAAACAAAGTCCAAGATTGTAATTCAACAGGTGTCTCAAGTGTGAGGTCCTTATGATTAATATATGGTCACGTGATACAATAATAACTTATACAACTGTGATGCTCATGGTAATGAAGAAGCATTGGGTGACACATGTGAAATCTAGAACGAGTGTTGCTACATTTCTTTGTTAGGTACAGAGAACAGTGATGCTCTGTGACTGCCTTGTGTCATCCTGACTGGCTTGAGTGTCCTCCATCACTAGTTGGAGTCCTTTTACTGCATCACTTGCAAGCATGCTCAAAGCTGATGTCACTGGTTGGATTTCTAAGACATTTGCTTAGAAATCAACTAATGGCCTCTAGTAGCCAGGTTACAAACTGTAAATGCTGTAAAATGAAACAAGACTGGAAATTTCCAGCCATAAACCCGCTCACTTAAGATTTAATGTTTCAACTTAATCATGGGTACAAAAACAAAACTCAACCATGACCAGGAGAGTTGAACTGGGCTGCACTGGTGGTCAGAAGAAGTTTCATAACTAGAACAAGATTCCCCAAGAGAGTAATATTTTGATTCTGTGAACTTCACCTCACATATGCTGTATTGGTATTTCATGGCTCATAACTGGAAGAGAAGATAAAACATGCCACCTTTTTCACTTAACTGAAATGCTACTACCAAATATTTTATGATGATTAAAGGATTTTTGTAAAAGTGGACATCAATTCAAAAGTTTATATTAACCAACAACAAAAGTAAATGATATCATGTAGAAAAGATTCAGTGGACACATCTATGGGTTGGTGAGCTGAAGGCATTGTTTCCAAAAGAAATTAGATGACCATATTCAATGCCTTACCTAGGCTTGCACATATGAAACATTAGGTAAAGTACTTTCCATTCTAAGCCTTGGAATGTTTGTGGTAAGACTTGTGGTTATCTCCAGAGTTAGTTATCTTCCTATAAAAGATGAAGAGGTTAACAGAATTAATGAAACCAAAAAAAAAAACCAACTTATTAAACTGTAGCTAGCTACATTAGCTGCATACCAATGTTTCATGAAAATGTATTGGAAAAAAATTTATAAATTTTTTTTAATAATAACAATTAAAAAATGAGTAAAATTTTATTTCCTCACTTTTTTACACTTTCGCTCTGCCAGAAACTGAAGCTATCAAGTGAACTTTAGGAAGAAAAGGGGGAAAGGAAATAATCCCTTCCATCCATCATCCACCATCACTGCACTCTTAGCAATAAAGCAAAGAAAGAAGGAAAAAAAAAAAAAAAAAAGAAATATATATATGTTCCTCCAATCTGATCAGCTTGTAGTGAAATAATATGGTTTTTATTGTGACAACCAAAATTTTAGAAAAGTTTCTGTGGATGGAATATCTCATGATCTCAGGAGTTACATGTTGAAAGTTTCTGTGCTCGTGTTCAATCTTGGAGGAAAAAATTTTTTTCAGAGTCATACTTTGTTGTTGGGCTGGTCAAACTTCCTCTTGCCAATGGGAAGGTCTCCTATTTGATTCCTGGTCATGATGGTTGTTTATTTCCCCCCCCCCCCTTTTGATTCCCCAAAAAAACTGGAAATTCAGTGGATTTTGAAGTCATTATTAAGTCATTATTAAGTCCAGTCTTATTTTCCTTCATTAAATGAAGGGAAAATAAGACAATTAATGCCACTTAAATATAATATGAAATGTTCAATAGATTTCCTTGTGTATATGCAGGCATAATCTATATGTAATGGAGCAGATCTGGTACACAACATATACAGACAGAGCAAGTGATGGTTGTGGAGGAAATGTAATGGATGTTCACACATTCATTTGTTCATTACCTTGTCCCACTCCATAGCCTTAATGGTGACAGGTCATCAAGCTACATGTACACGGCATGCAGTGGTGTTGCAGATGATCATATTCCTGACCAGAAATTAGAATTCTCTCTACATATTGTCAAAGGTCAAGCAGATTACCTCCATACAAAGACAGAGAAACCGGACATGCAGAAAGGTGTACTTCAGACCATGCATATAACAAGATCTTCCATCTCTCTCTCTCTCTCTTTCTGCCACCCAAACCAGAAAAAGTACTCTGTGTGCACTGTGAACTAACCACCCACTCTCTCCAGCGGGAATCCTCTATAAAAATCTGGATCTACAAAAACAGAGAACATGACAGTATTTGGTGGTTGAATTAACAGGTTGTACAAAGCAATAGGTTAGTTCACAATCAAGTTCGAGATAGCAAAAGT
Source organism: Lycopodina hypogea (assembly GCA_963969325.1). Taxonomy (NCBI): domain Eukaryota; kingdom Metazoa; phylum Porifera; class Demospongiae; order Poecilosclerida; family Cladorhizidae; genus Lycopodina; species Lycopodina hypogea. Next base: position 13,375,780 of record OZ017785.1, read on the forward strand.
TGAGCAAATGTCTCCACTCTCTTCTTCCCTCGGACTTCTTCCATGAGCAGAGGACATTCAGTGAGGTGGAAGTCCTCGTAGAGATCATGTATCTGAAGGATAAACACAACACAGGGCAGCATAACATAGAAGTAATCTCGTATATTAAAGTAGCCTGCCTGCCTGCCTGCCTGTCACATCTATGTGCACATTATATTCTATATTGGTGCTGATGCTATCTGTGAGCAGCAGAAATTATGCAAAAAAAAAAAAGTGAGGGGAGGACATGCTCAGGGGAGGACATGCTCAGGGGAGGACATGCTCAGGGCAAGCGTATCTGAAGCAGAAAAAATCAGAGAAGCAATAAGGACTACGCTATCCTGGAGAAAGGTAGTCTTGTTCTGAGACCCTTTACCAAATCATACTTTGGGCTATGCAAAACTAACAAGGATGATGGTTCATCAAATGTACTGATCTTTTTAATATAAATTTTTTTTAAAACTTTTTGTCTCTCTATCTGTTTGAGCATGACAATCTGTGTAGCTTTATGGTGAGGCTGCTTGCCTTTTAGAGGGTTGGGGGGGGGGGGGGGGGGGGGAGCTCGGTTAATAGGTAGTAACAGAGAAACATGTACAAATGCATATCATTGAGTCTTACCTGCTCCAAGTATTTGCTCTGGATCTTATATCTGGAAGCACACATGGCACAGACAATGCCACCTAAACAAAAACAACAATAAAAGAAAGATAAAACAGAAACACAAATAAAATCAGACCAAGCCTGTATAAAATCATGCAGAGTTGTTAAAATTGATTCTCACATAACAACCAAGAGTGGCCTCTCCACACATGTAATACATTGTATTTTAGGAATAATAACACTGAGTGCCCAAGCATACAACTTTCAGCGGAATTATCCAGCTTGCTAGAATTCCTCCTGCCCATCAGCACCACTTGTGCTCACAAGCTGTCACATCCACTCACTAACAATTATCCCATTTCAGTTTATCTTTAACCTTCTGGTACCAGCTAGCCTCTACAGCAGCTAAAGAAATCACTGACTCAGTAATAAAAGTGATCATGTGGATAGCACATAATAAAGATTATTACATGTTGTTTGTCATGTGATGCCACCTTGCAATTAGGGCAAGCTAATGTTAGCAGACAGCAGTATGCAATTGATCAGTGATCGTTATGGGACTAACTGCTACAGTTGGTGCCATGGCTAGACATGGAAGGATGAAGGGCGGTTATGAACCAAGCTACAGCAAGACGGGGGGGGGGGGGGAAACACAAACAGAGAGAAACACTGCCATTTTAAAAGTAAACAGAAAAATGAGAAAGCTAAAGATGGAAAGAAACTACAATCCTCCTGAGAATTTCTCTTCGGCAAAGAAGGGGAGGAAAATGCAAACATTCTTCTGTGAAATTTGGAAGTAGAAACAACGTACTAAAACATTTCTCTAGCAATAACTATAGAAAGCTATGACTGCCAAGTTCCACTTCCTCACCAACAGTTAGCAAAGACACAGGCTGGCTGAATAGGGAGTATGTCCTGTGTTGACTTGGTTTGGACTGATATTGACTTATTTCCTTTTATTGTTTAAAAAAGGGGAGAAGTCTAAATGGCCACCCCCACCCCTCTCCATCCACCCCCAGCTCTAACAGTGCAAGTGAGCTGTGGCTTAGGCGCTTCTCCCAGTCATGTGACCTTTTAACGATTAAATTAGTGGTGGAATAAAGCTGAACTCCACTGGTAGCATTATAGTAATGTAAAATATCCTGTATTCAGGCCTGACTCAAGTGTATGTGGCCTTCCTTGATTGTCACAGCATAAACAGAAAATGACGCAGACAGCCCTGAAAGTAGTGATACCACACATCAAAATAGAATAGTCAGGGGGTGAGTAATATCTAGACCCCATCTACGACCTATGATCTATTTACCCAACTTGTCTCTCTCAGGCTGAAGCACTTGGTTGACGATGATGTTATGCACGTCAATGTTGAGTTTGGTGAGGGCCTGTACCAGACGCTCCGTCTCGCACAGAGACAGGAACTCTGCGATGCACACACACACAAACGTGGCCAAGTCCTACAGACACAAATAGAAGAAAGACAGATACACACTAACTAAACAGACATAAGTGGATACATGAAGGAAGGGGGCGTGGCAGGGGAGTGTTCTCATACTCGACGCACAACAGGTTGCTATGGTAACCACTGCCACAGCAACTGTCACAGACCTTCCATGTTGAGGAGCCATATTCCTCTAGAGTCTGTCTGTCTATCTTAACCACATGAACTCACTAAGATCTGTTCAGTGTTACACGGTGTAACACGTCATGTTCTATATTCTCTTTAAAACTGCTTTGTTTTGTATCATTACATTGTCAGCATCACACTCGTCCAAGGTGAGCTTCAATTGAACCAGGATCTTGGAATAGTCAACGCATGCACATGCACTCGTATCCCCCCCCCCCCAACACAATGTTCATTTGTCAGAATGGGACCAAACATGCAGAGCAGTGCAAGAAGTGAACATGTGTATAGTTGCTGTGGCAACACTTTGACACAGAGTGCCAATGTTCACAAAACCTCATAGCTCCCATGCAAGAGCCATCTCTATGGGAGAAGCCAACACAAGCTCACCGGGTCCTGGAACTCACCGGATCCTGGAACTCCATATTGATCTGCTCGATAACTGGCATAGATTCTGACAGTCGACTAGAGATGTCTCCCTTGTTCCCCAGGGCAGGCAGAATCTGTGGGTATGGAGGAAGGAAACAGGAACATGTCATGCCCATAAACACACTCCAGACATATTGAGAGCAGATAACCAACCACACACCACAATATCCATCATAACATAATTGGATAACATTCACTCACGAAATGTTTTGAGGTCATAATGCCCATCAAAAAAAAACCAACAACCGCTTTATGGTAACATGCTCAACATTGAGTCGTTCATCTTTTACGGGTAATGTTGATATCAGACTACAGCCAGCAATAAGAGCTTTCTAAGGATGTGTTTGATATAAAGATTTTTTGTGAAGTTTAAAGACAGATAAAATTCTGAGTAATCATCACAAAAAAAATTCTTATGAATAGATATGCCCTTAGATAGACTTTTCTTTCTATGGACGTAGCAGAATTAGTAATAAGGCTTGCAGAGTGGTGATTTAATCACAGACACTAGGGAGTTATTTTACAAAGTCAAAGCAAAGAGAGAGAGAGAGCTATGGAAGTGCACTATGAGGAAGCAGATACTGTATGCTTGTACATTAAGAGTGAGTGATGCCTTCATTTTCCTTTAGAAAAAAAGACATTATGCTTATTGGGAAATGTCTGATTGAAATAACAATATTCACTAGCTAAATGCTAGTGACAGCTTGGATAACATCAACAACTAGAGACTTATGCATCCAAATGCTTCCAAATTCAGACAAATGTTTAAAAAGGATATTAGCTTTAAAAGAAAAAATACATATAGTCAAAAAAATATCAAAAATAACGTCTATTTTTGGGCAACACTGGCCTGAAAAACAAACAAACAAAAAACTCTAGCAACTTTTAAAAAAAAGTTTTTAAGTGATGGAATAGATTGTAACTGACTACTGTAGATATCGACTGCCATTGTACCTGTTCAAAGAGACCCCCCATGTGATGCTTCAACTGCGAGAACTTTCCGATGCCCTTGACAAATAGGTTCGGCATAGAGAGAAAACGAATAGTGTGTCCAGTGGGCGCAGTATCAAAGACAACCACTGAGAACTTGAGCTCCTTTACCAGTCTGAGGAAGAGAGGATGGAGGGGAGGGAGGAGGGGAGACGAGGGGGGAGGGGAGGGGGGAGGGGAGGGGAGACAGAGGGAAGAGTAAAAAAGAGGGAGAGAAGTGACAATGTCTCAGAAATAATAAAATATTCCACATTGTACGAAATTTCCGTACAAATGTTTCCTGAATGGCATACAGAGAAACATTCTTTTTACCAAACCGGGTTGCAGTACTCGAAATCATAGAGAACTAAGGCCTGGGTTGAGATGCACTAGGTGTGTGGTCACACCTCCCCCCCCCCCCCCCTCCCCCATGTGGTGCCTGCCAGAGTGATCAGCATGACATGAGATGTCTTAGCTGACAGGTTTTCTAGGTGCTGGCGATGTCAGTGATCAGTCAAACTTCACTCCGAGGTATGTTATATATAATACATACTTTTCCTTTGGAGCCGATAAAAAAAAAAAAAATAAAAAAAAAATAAAAAAAAAAAATTTTTTAATCATTTATACACAAAACAACACACTTCCAAAAGTCAACAAAGAAATCTTGAGGTCAGGTGTGTGTGCGTGTGTGTGTGCATGTGCATGGTGTGTGTGCATGTGCGTGTGTGCTTGTGCGCATGTGTGTATGTATGCGTGTGTCCATGTCCCCATCCAGCACCACATGCAATCCTTAGATTCACTTGGTAAAGGGTTTTCAACACAAAACCAAACCTGTAGTTCCAATACTTGCACATCCAAAGTATTTGGTAAGGGTCACCCACTGACATGCACACACAAAACTCCTAATTGCCTGTCTTGTATATCGCATGTAGTTCAATTTGGTGCTAGATAGACACTGAGAGACGAGTCCTATAGCAGCCACTGCTTCCACTTACACCATGACCTGCATGAAGCTCTTGGCCTCGTCTATTCCTGGTAAGGTGTCAGCAAACTCGGACATGAGTTCCTTGGCAAAACCACTGAGTCCATCTGCCGTCAACAACAACAGAACAACATAAACACAAGACCAACAAACAAACAACAATTAGTGTATCACTCAGTGCGACTAGCTGGAGAAGAGTTGAGGACACGACTCAATGCTTCCCACAAACCCTGCCCCCTGCCACGCCCCCTCCCTCCTCAAGCCACCCCACAGACTGCCTGGAAAGAGATCCTTATGTGTCCTTAGGGATATTCAGGATTATTTCAATTAGTGTATATTGCTATCTTTGTTCTACTATAAACTATCCAAATCAAACTTCTATGGAGGGGAAAAAGGACAATTCCTTGTAAATGAAATCTGACCATAAATGGCTCAGGAATAATTCTTTGTAAAATATGTCTGACCATAATCAGATTTTAATATAGATTTATTAAATAAAAATGGCATAATTCCCCTTAAAAAATGATAAAATAAATGAATAAATCTGATTATATAGTAGAATTTAATTTAAACTTTAATTAATCCAAATCAAGTTTCAATGGGAATAATGCAAGATAACAGTTGTGGTTACATTAATTTTATCTATTATTTCATTTGAAAATTTGTTTACATGCTTGCTTCCTTGTGGGCAATTGACTGGACCACAAGCAGGTGTGTGCATGCGTGTGTGTGCGTGTTTAATTGTGCGTGTATGCACATTGATGTGTGTGCACATACTGACCACCTTCCTCGCCCAGCTCCTCTGTTTCTATCTCATCAGCGTCCATTACTGCTGGGTCAATTTCCTGCAGAAATAATCATAGAACTACATATACTTAAAATGTTAATGAATATCATTCATGCATTGGACTGAAATTTTTCTTTTTTTTTAAATAACATCAAGCAGTTCTACAGTATGGAATGGAAAGTTTAATTTATTACTTTTATGAATTACAACTTCTTTAAAAGAGCACAGAGTTTAGTTATCTCAATGTTTAGAAACCACCAAAAGGTAAAGGGTTGACAGGGTACAAGTTGCTGATGATAAATGGTTCTAATCTAATTAGACTTCCAATTATTGCACACCTTCAGGGAGTTAAACATCACCAATATCTAGTCAGGGATTCAGGTCAACTGAGGGATGCACATTGCCACCATTAAAACAACAACATTAAAACAACAACAACAACAAAACAACAACAACAAACTGGGCTCCAGCTTGTAGTGGTCTCACTAATATTTGATATCATTCACAGTTTGACCAATCAGATCGTAACAACAATCTAGTGTATCATCTCAAAGACACATGTCAGATGTTTTTATTTAAATTTGGAATATAGCAGTTTGAATAAATTAATAGCTGTATCAGAACTGTATGAATGAGGAATGAATCTTTCTCAAACAAATGACAGTGTGAAAATACATGATCTTCTGTGAAGGGAAAGGGAGGGGGGGGGGGGGGTGGAGGATCATCAAAATTTTAAAAATCATACTATGAAGTTATGGTGTAACCAATATATGCACATCATTGAAGTATTATTAGCCTGACCATTGCATAGAGGTTGTTATAGCCACTGACTACAGTCGGATATTTGGTGAACTTCTGGTCAAATGCATCGGAAATGCTGTGAGCAGGATCAGTGGAGACCAACAGAACACTGGCACGCTCCTTGGCCAGCAGCACTGACAAACTGCAGCTGGAAAGATAAGTCAATTAAAAAATTTTTTTTTTTTTTAATTAAAAATTACGCATAAAAAAAAAAAAAAAAAAAAAAAAAAAAAAAAAAAAAAAAATATATATATATATATATATATATATATATATATATATATATAAATAACCGTAAAATGATCAAACTGACCCCCATGTTTGTAATTGATGACCATTACCAAACTCTTGTGCTATAAGTTATTGTCCCTTACACACTCTGAGTGAACACTGAACTACTGCAAAGTGTTGTCTTGGCAGATTCATGCTATAAATCAGGAGTAATTCAAAATGCACAAAGTTGCTAGTCTCAGTGAATGCCCACATGTAGCCAAGGTTTATTACTGACCAGAAGAATATACCCGGCGTTGACCGGGCCAGAAATGTATTTGTGAAAAGTGTCCTGTCAGCTTGGTAGGTATTTAAATAGTCCTGGAATTCAAGACAATAAAGAGTTCTTCTTATAAATGTCAGTTCAAGTTGAGCCACACAAGATATTCCTCAATGCGCATCCCACCAGGTCAACAGAGCTGGCCAGTGGCTGGTTCAATCAATAAGTCTCTAATTTATTTTCCCCACCTTCCTGGAAAGGCTACAATTTGGTTAAGAGTTGAACAGTGAAAAATTTTGTAGAATTACTGGCGTGTGCAATGCCAACACATTTTGTTTGTTCAGATTTGCAAGTTGATGAACAGGCATTGCATTTACAAATCATGCACACAATAAGTCTCCCCTGATGGATAAAAGTAATGCATAAAACTGAAATTAGCAAGAGGAAAATAAAGGGCTAGGGACAGTTAAATAAAAACTAGAAAGTGCCCATCCTACGGATGGAGACAAAAGCCCCCCTCCTGAAGGATATTTTAGCATAGCACCCATCCTATGGACAGAGACAATGAAGACTTCTTAATATAATTGTAGCCCTGCAGTTTGCTATCTCATCCTGGATGCTTGGGCCTACAGGGCACAGTTTTGCTGACGCATGTATTTACACAATTGTAGGTGGTTTACACAGGCATAGAGTTGCAACCACAACCAAGAATTTTTTTGGGGGGAAATAGCCTCACTGGCATGGTTTTACTTTGATCTTCACTAAACTTCCTTAGGGTGACCCTCATTAAACCTAGTCTCAGTCCCAGACTCCTGTATAATAAAAAAATTAAGTGGGTCTGGTGACTTGCCTGTGCATTCCGTGTTCTTTAGGCATCCATGGAACGCAACCATAAAAGCCACATCCGCTCACTTATTTTACGGCATCTGCATATTTATGAGTACAGATGTTTTGCACGTAGACATATAGTTCTTGGGCTTGATTGTTGTTACAGCTGCTTCCCTGGCAACCAGCAATCAACAATCAACCTTCTCAGTAGCTCCCATGGCTCACCCTTGCTTGCTTTGTGCAAGAGATATTGCAGGCCATAGGGATAGGAGATTGCTCTGGGGTAGAGCTAATGCTCATGTTTTACCAATCCTGGAAGAAATTCTAAAAAAAAATTGGGCACCACAGCCAGTAATGAACAATCTTCTTTCACAAGTTCCAGTTCCAGCATACATTTGTAAAAGACCCTGCTTCTTTAACCTGCATCGTGCCCTTCCAGCAAACAGTTAATAACTCACTCCTGCTCGGGCTTCAGCTCTCTGATGCCCACTTTCCCCATTGCTACAAGGATAGTTGCATGTCTACCTGCCTGTCTACCTGCCTGTCTAGTTGCCATTTTGCAAATTTTTTGCAACCTTCACAAAAGATGTGGTTGGCTTGAAATGTCATTATAAAATTATTTTGGTTTGTGCCTACATTCCGGCGCAAGAACACAGAATGCACAGGCAAGTCACCAGACCCACTTAATTTTTTATTATTATAAAGGGGTCTGGGACTGAGATTACATTAAACCCTGTATATTGGAGCCCTTTAGGCCCAATCGTCTGGGAGGAGCTAGCGAACAAACCGATCTTCACCAAACTTCGTTATAATGCCCCCAGGGTGACCCTCATTAAACCCTGGAAATTTGAGCCCTTTAGGCCCAATAATCTAGTAGTTAGCAAACAAACAAACAAATAGATTGAAAATTATAATAAGATATATTTACACATAAATATATGCTACTTCAGACCTGCAGGCTCTAAAATGGATTTTTTCCTTTTTATTATATCCTGTCCCTAATTTCAGTTTGCACATACCTTTTCTGAGCAGGGTGGCTTAATCTTTTACCAGATCCGAATTTACCAGGACTCATTATTAAGCAATTATATTGAGCTGTAACAATACTTCCATCATGTAGGACTAACTCCCACATGTATTTCTCCCCACATCTCAACTGTGACAATTACATCTTGAACGCACAAACTCTATCACAGGGCCACCCCAGTGCCCTAAAGCACAATTAGAAGGTGTGCTCACATACATCACACTACCTGCACGTGGTCTTCCCCACTCCTCCCTTGCCTCCAACAAATATCCACTTCAAGGATTTCTGATCCAGTATATTACCAATGCCTGCTTCAAACTCATCCTCCTCCACCTCCCCTGGTGACTTAGTGTCTGGGTCAGGGCCACCCACCAGAAGCCCCGTAACCTTAGAGCGAGGGAATTCGTCAGCCAAGTGACTCCCACTGCTAGATGCCATTATTACTCAGTGGTAAAGAACAGTGCTTGAGGGCTGTGGGGTAACCCCGGCAGGCTGGCAGGATCGGCAAGGTGGGATGGTTAAGGCACACCTCTCAGCTAAGAATCAAGAGCAGCAAAGAGTGGTTTCGGGCCTCCTGGTCTATCGACCCTTTTCCTTCCACCAAGCTTTTCTAACATTGCTATAGGGGAAGGGTCGGCCAGGTGAGACGCCAACGAATTTGTATCATGAATTTGTATCATTGTAGGAAGACCGGCACCCAACGACAAATCTGAGTTAAGGTTGCTCAGTGAAGAAAATGTTTGCCTTCTACAGTATTAAAAAAAGTAATGATAGAAACAAAAATTTTCCCAATATAAATGAAAGTTTACATAATGGATATGCAAAAAAAAAAGAGAAAATAAATAAATAAACCAATTAGGAGCCGCTCCATATGAATGAATAACACATACACATATAACAAAAATGAATTAGCTAGCCATAGAAGTTAGACTCATGGTCCCTGCATTCCCCCCCCCCCCCCCCCAACCCCAACAATGATAGTCAGTCAGGGATAGATGTCTTTGTTTTAGCCATGTCACCCTTATCTCTGTGATGATCTTCAAAATTGATGGCCAGCTTGAACTAGTACTGGTGGATTAAGGCATTATACTCATGTCACTTCCTATTCTCTGCTACCTCTTCCACTGATGCTGGAGTGATGGCAGAGGCAAGTTGCATCCCATACATGGCTTCTGCCATTCTTCCAGGGAAAGATAGTTATCCCATAAGGACACTTGCCATCACCTCTTCTGTAGGTTCCCTGGGACTCCAGGATAGAAGAAACCCCAGCACTGGTCAGTACCCTTTTGAGGATGTCAGTGAGCTGAGCATAGCATGGTGTGGAATCTGGCCAGCGTTCAAGAGGCAGGAAAGTCTGTGGTGCCCCTGTTGGTCCATTAGTGCCTCACGACAGGCAGTGATGTGGGATGCAGGTGGGGGCTCAGACCCTCAGGGCATTGGAGGTCTAGATGGGGTGCAGCTATGAGGCAGACTCTTTCTGTTGGGTAGCAGGATATGGCCTTTGTGAGGCCCTCAACCTCTGGGGGCCTCCTTGCCCTCAACAGTCTTTGCTGAAGAAACTGCATCCCACAGTCTCTGCTTCCTACTGCTTCCTACTGCTTCCCATTAGGCTTAGGGACCTCATCCACTCCCATCCTCTGTTTCCTGGAAATGATAACTGGCATTCTTTGAATTAGAGTTGAGGAAAGGAGTTCACCAACCAATGGACTAGAGGAAATAACAGAGGAGGTGAATCATGGAAGGGCAAGGACTTGAGATCTTCCAAGCCTGAGCCCAGCGCTTGTGGGAAGTATTAGCTGGGTACAACTGTCCTCTGAGAATTTAATGTTAGTGATGGAGGACATAGCTGACTTATGGTCTCATCAATGGATTGGAGGTCAAGGGTGTTGTGGAATGTTGGACTTGTCCAAGGATATAAAAAAGTGTTGGGATGGAGAAGCAGATCTTGAACAGGATAAGGGCCTGGTGAGGGTCAAGAATATCTAGCTTTTCCACCATCCTATTGCCTCCTTCAAGTTAAGGGCTTGACCATGAACAGTCTGGAAATTTCCAGCATTTTCCTTTCCAATTTGGATAAAATGAGTTGAGTATAACAAGATAGTGAATGTCTTTTAATACATGTCATCCATAATAATTCCTGAAGGATTTCTGGTTTCATTGAAACTCCTCCCATCAGAGCCTATGTATATATCTCTCCACATTTAGAATTTCTTTAAATAGCTATTGTTTTATTATTATTTATTGTTACCCCGATACTTCTTTCATAATCATTAGCTATTACTACTGTTTATTATTACTGGTTGTGTGTGCCATTATCAGTATCACAGCCACCACCATCTTTATGATCATAATCTTCTGGAGGCCTACTGGCAGTAAGCTAGCAATCAGGCAAAATGGCAAACATACGCAGCAGCCTGCCAGGACTTTAAAGGAGAGAGAAGTAGAGACTGATTCGAATGCTTAAGCACGTGAAAGGTTGAAAGAAAAAGAAAAAGAAGTGGGGGTTAAAAATGGGTGGAGAAAAAAATTGGCCATAATTTATGCATTCTTTGCTTATTCAGATATAAATGCTTGAATTGGATGCTTTTAACAGCTCTTCTGGTTTCTAGATGAAATATTCCATAATTTTACCATTCTAATATGTCCAAGAAAGTCTCAGAGTTTGCTAGCAACTCTGATGTGTATAGTTACAGTCAGAAAAGAATGAGTTTAGTAACATTCATTTCATTGATTCATAACTTCTCTTTTTAACTAATGGAAATTCTAAGATTCTTAAGAATACCTTTTGCTGGATTTGTACTACTATAGCTATAGGTAGGTACAATTCAGGATTCAAGTTTATTATGAAATGAAGTAAGGGGGGGGGGGGGGGGGGGGGGGGGATGGTGATAGTTTCTGTTATCCTGACAGTTACACAATATTTGCTTAGTAAAAAGCACCATCTTCTTTTCTTGAGTAGCCCCTGTTAGTTGCTTGTGAGTGATGGCTCACTATGGACAGGCCCTTAGCACAATCAATGGTAGTCCTTCTTGGTTCTTCATAGGTCACAAGCATTTTCTTCTCTAAAGTCACAATTTCAGGGATGGGTGGCCTGTTCTTCAAGATCCTGCCATGATCACTCCTGGCAGTCTCTGGTTGGAGGATCATCTCTGCCTTTGAGCTCATGAAACCAGTTTGGTGGTTGTACTGGCACCTGAGAACTAGATCTAAGTCGTCGGTTGGGGCCACTGGGTCATAGTGGTAGACTTCATGTCTCTGGCTGGAAAGAGTCTTCGTGGAATGGAGCCTATCCCAGGAATTGTTTGCAATACCAATCTTGCCCTGCGGTTTCAGATTTCCTTCATTACGACATATTTTAATAGACTTATGGACTTTCATCCAATTTTCTTCGTTCTCCAGCACTGGGATGGGGTAAGGCTTACGGCCACTCTCCATCTCCTCAGCGGGTTAAATGCTTCACCTTGTAGTCATGGTAACCTCAGAGTAGTCGACCATTTGCCACGCCTATTATTCTCACTCATCAGGCCCTCATAAATAAAAAATATAATATATATCCAAACTCTTTTTTACCCAAGTTGGTACTGTCGTTCAGTCGTAACATGTTCATCTACACTCCGATTTTCTGTGTGCACATCATAGGAAAAAAAGGAGAAAAATTTAAAATTATGATAATAATAATCATAATGGTCTCTAGGATGTATATATCGTGTTGAGTTTCTGAATTACCAGTCAAGATTTTCAATTGAATTTGATATATTGTTGGATTTCTGAATTACCAGTGAAATTTTTAATTGAATTTGATATATTGTGTTGGGTTTCTGAGTTACCAGTCGAAATTTTCAATTGAATTTGATGTTTCAACTTTATAGGGCATCCAGTGGAAGCATGCATGTATCGATTGAGTGAAAATGTGCTCACTACCAGTGCCTCCAAATATACGAATTCACAAATAAATATGTGAATAGTATATGAAAAATGGGCCGATTGTATTCCTTTCCAAAAAAAAAAAAAAAAAAACCAAAAAAAAAAACCAAAAAAAAAAACACCATCACCAGATAATGCTGAAACTATGCAAGAAAGTGCACAACAAAATATTTTTGGACTGGAAATATTAGTGATTCATGTGTGACAATAAAATGGTGCTTTATAATCGAATATGCAAACCACTCCCTTAAAAATGTGAATCTGGTCACGTTAGTGTGTATATATATATATATGTATATATATATATATATATATATATATATATATATATATACACACACACACAAAAATTAGGCTATTGCATGGACTTTGCACTATAGTTTTACGCTATCAATTATTTTCTAATAAATCAAGTCACTCTAACACACCAGAATAATTAAAAACATTTTAAATATTCGATACATCGATAATTATCATAGATAATTGATTAAATTTTCTAAACACTTAATTCCTTGCCACTTGTTCCCAATTGGTGGGACAAAACACGACCACTGTTATGAAAATTGTATATTCATACATGAATACGTTCCATGTATAGTTTATGTGGTTGATCATAAGAAATAATATCACTCACCAAGTTACTATGTCACAAGTGCACTATAACACAACACACTGAATTGTATGTATATATACATATACAAGCATGATTTGTGTACTCTGCAGACTATGATTTGTTGACTGAATTTTAATAACCTGCAGAGTCAAAGTAGAATTAGTTATGTGAAGATGGAGAGAGAGAGAGAGAGGGGGGGTGGGTGGGAGAAGAAAGAGGAGGATATGAATATAACATTAAACATTCTTCTGTACTGGTTCTATATAATCTTCTGGTTGTAAAATTGACACAGGAAAGTCCTTGTGAAAAGTTGGTGACATGCTATCTTCAATGAGCTCTTCAGCTTCAACAATGTGCACCAGGTCAGTGTCTGGGCTCACCAGTACCATATTACATGGTAGTTTGCTTTCAGGGTAAAGAAGTCTGTGCTGCTGAATACCAAAGGGATTGTTGTTCTGCCTGTTCTTTTCTCTCTTATTGCTGGATGAACATGCACGAACAGAGCGGCTCAACAAGCGAGTGTTCTTGTTGACTGGAGTGAGTTCAGCATAGACAGGGCCAGAGTAAGGGAGCGCTGGGGCACTGTTCATCCGTCCTAGTTTCCTTACATTGTCATACTGATGCATCGGACCACCATGATCTACCACGCCTCCACAGACTTGTGAAGGTGGGAGAGTATTTCTTGATGGATTCACAGGGTCGCCTTCACCAGAGGTTATTTGGCAACTCTGGAACTTCTGAGGAACAGCAACGGGAAGGATATCATTGTCTGTGTCTTCCATTGTGTCATTTCCACTTGATAAATCTCCATTAATGTGACAACTGCTAATACCAATTTCCACTGAATGTAGATTATTTGCAATGGGTAGGCATGGCTGAGTAGCACCCAAGGGACTATCCAACACATTGCTTCCCATAACTTCATCCGCATCTTTTGTATAAATTATTTTGTTTTCTCTTTTGTCACCACTGGATGGGCTGATGTCTCGGGGTGGTGATGGGGCTTTGCTCGCAGGAGGAGGGTAAAAAAACGTCTGCGACATCGGAGAGAGTGTTTCATCATCACTTTGTCCTTGTTTGGCACCAGAGTGACCTGTGTATCCATTAGCCAAATGATTAACTTCTTCAGAGACTGTATACACTTTGCCTTTGCGACCTTTCCTTTCCTTATTTTCTACAACAAATAGCAGAAAGACAATCATGGGAATCAAATGATGACAATACTTACTATTTCATAGAGAACTGCAACAACTAAAGCTTGAGGTTATGTGTGCTGTATTTATTAGGTGATCACAATGTACACAAGCATATATTTTCTATCAGGAGGTACAAGAGGACTCTCTATGCACATGGCTTTCCTGACCAGAGTGGCTTAATCTATTACCAGATCCAAATTTACCAGGACTCATTATTTAGCAATTAAATTGAGCTGTAACAGTACTTCCAGTCATGTAGGATATTAACTCCCACATGTATTTCTCCTCACCTCTCAACTGTGACAATTACATCTTGAATACACAAACTCTATCACAGGGCCACCCCAGTGCCCTAAAGCACAATTAGAAGGTTTACTCACATACATATGCATGTGTGAAACTGGCAGCATATTAATTGCCTACATGGTTGCTTCAAAAAATAATAATAATAATAAAACAATAAAAAAATTTAAAAAAAAACTTCCTAGATTGCCTAGTAAAGAAGCGACATGAAAAACCATGAAGGCATAGGGTAAAAAAGGGTAAAATTCTACATCCGAAGTATTATTACTATCAATCTACTGTATTTTGGTTTCTCCCATGCATAACTTGCATACAATAGGCCTCTGCTCAGAAATTTATTACCAGAAGAGTATAGATATTCCTATAAAGGCTTTCAATTAAGAAGTTTTTTCAATTCACTGAACTGTCAGACTGATTATCCCAGTTACCCTATTGCCCAACACCAGCGGCAATAGTGACTTTAGTAGTCAACATGAGCTGGGTGGACTGGTGTGGGAAGATGTTGAAGGATAGGAAAGTTTTAAAGTCAGTGCTGGGTTTGAACTCACAACCCTGGGGTTGTTAGTCCAAGAGCATAACTACTCAGCCACCACACAGGTAGAAGGTTAGGACTCCCTGATAGCAACAGTCCTAAACTTGATGCATGTTTCTAGGAATAATTTGTTTTTGCCAAGACAGTGATATAATTACTGGGTTTTCTGTTAAGGTAATTGAAAACCTTTCTGGTTGCTATTGAGGTTGCCTACTTAATTTTGCAATTAAATGAATAGATTTTCATCACTGCTGCTATCCATTCTTGGAGCCATAACAGCAGCACAGAGTGCTGTAAGCTGGAGTATACTGGGCACAGCTGTTGCTTGGACCACATGAGCAATCATGTGATGTCTACGCTCATCACCATTGCTGCTGAAGCAGTATCGGCATTCGCTATACTTCCAGGAGGCCATTGATATAAACTCATTTGGAGAACTGAAGTGATCAGTTTGAGAGATTTGGAGAAAGTTTTGATAGTGTCATGGGCATGCAAGGTCAGGTGTTATTGGTGGCATGAACCAGTTATCACTACTTGGTAATATCCTACAAATTTGACCAAATTTACAATATCTCCATCTTTCAAGCAGGCACAGTTCTGGCTGCTACACTCAACTTCGTGAAGGCCACCAAGCCTAGACACTTTTCCATGTGCTTCACCAGAGATCTACATTCTCCAGCAATGCAGAAGCTAGCCATCTTCTGGAATCGGATTCAAACTTGACTCAAATATCTGTTTAACTTTGGGACTGTCCTTATAGAAGGCCTATCAGATGTGGTGTCATGTGTGATTCCTTTGGATCTATTTGATCACCGATGTGCATCTGGCCATTCCAATACAAATGTCCAGTGTCAAGGCATCTTGAGCACAATTTTGAATTTTTCTTTCTCTGCCAGCTCTTCCGCCTTCTGGGCATGAGGTTTCAATCCTCCTGGAATACATACTGGCAGTTGTATACTTGCTAACCATCTTGAAAAAGTTGACCACTTGTGCTTTATGGGGTAAATCTTGAAGGGCCCGAAGACCACTGACTTATACTGACTGATAAGTTTCACCAGTCCTTTAGTTATATCAAGCTATTAAAGTTCTTCAAAAGACCTCCAAAGTTCCTTCTGGCTTGATGCAAGGTTAGAAAAAAAATTAATTAAAAAATGTATGCCTATTGCATGTATTTGAACCAAAATAAAATGGGTATCTCATTCAGTCAGATTCCCAGCATGCCCCAGCTGTATTAATTGCATATTCATAGTAGTGGTTGGACACAGTTCACCCAGAGAGAGATTGAGGGACCTGAGCGTGGGCAGTCACACCCGTGTGGTTAGATATGGGCAGTCACACCCCTGTAGTTAGATGTAGTAAAAATTCCACAGAATTATATTGACAGCTGTTCACTGTAGGCCAAGACATTCATTAGCTTGTTGATGTTCAATTCTATCTGCACTGCTTTGTTGAGGGGAAAAAAGAAGAGAAAGTACAGTAGTAGTTCTTCTTTTGAGAGACCCCTCCATTGAAAGATAAACTCTTTTGAGAGACCACCATTTTTTCCAGGCAAAATGCATTTGCTGTATAAACTTACCTCTATTGAAGGACCTAAGAAGATCATAGTGATAAAATTTTAAGATCAATATAGAAACCCCAAAACACTGATATGTACTTGTTTACTTGGTGGTTGCACCTGCTAACTATACAATAAATATTATGACCCCTATGATTAGCAGATGTAATGGTTAAGGCACATATTAAGTGTGCAGTTTTCCAAAGATGTCTAGGTATACAAATACCTTGACCCTAGAAGAAGGAATTGTGATTTAGGCAACCAAATATATCTATGAATTTTGACATTTTACTCTTGCTCATGATGACAAGGCAATTTTTTTAAAATTTATTGAAAATTAAGTTATTTTAGAGAGGACTCCATCAGACGTGACGAATAAGACCAAACAAACTAAAAGATCTGATTTCACGAAATCCTAAAACTGCCCAACTATAAATTTGTACTTGTCTACACATTTATATTGTCATAATACATTAATTCTTTGACCACATCCATGCCCCACCCACATCTACTGGACGACCACATCTTTTGGGAGACCGATTTTTTTGTCGGATTTAAGGGTGTTGTCTCAAAAAAGGGACTACTTAATTTCCTTAATAGAAGGTATGATTCCAAGTGTCTTCAGGAAGGAGGAAGTATGAAAACTTTTCAAGGATTGATTTCCACAACAAAAAATTGAAAAACTTGTACCCAGAGTGGATTCCCCCTCCCCCAAAATCTTTATTGTACTTCCTTGAAAATGTCAATAATTTTATATGGAAGAAAGGGCAAAAAGGGAGGGGAAGGAAAGGAAAGGGAATAAGAAAAGAAAAAAAAAGGAGACCCAAATGGGATTTGAACCCGCTACCCCCAGCTCCAAATCTCCACTTTTGACTCCTTTTTATGGCATAAGCCAAAGGTATTGTGCATCAAATTATACTCTGTGTATGCAATATCATTATATTTATAAATAAATTGCTTGCAAGGCTCTTGCTATGGTGCATATATTTTTAATTTTTTCCTCTCCTTTTTCTTTGACATGCTATGATATTTCCTAACTCACACTCCATTGTGGAGGTGTTAATCCACTACCATCAACACTTCAGAGAACATTGCCCTTTATCTAGTGTTTTGCATTTATTTTCATAACATGGTGCGTCAATATTGATCTCACAACAGTACATCACACAAACTGTATCAGGAGCAAATCTTTGACTATGTTCAGTATCTTTATTGTACTATGCTGAATTATCTCCCAGGATCTGCATTGGAATGGAGGAGCAAATTTTGTCAAGAAGACATAAAAGTTTAAAATAATCTTCAAGTGATTTAATTTCACCTGAATTATTCCAAAAAATAATTTATTGCAGCTGGAGCCATTGGATCAAGCAATGGCAGCTGAGCATCACTACAAGCTTTAAAATTTCTGAATTCCAAGCTTATAGAGTTGAGGTGAAGTTCTGCTCACCAAGTCTCAAGCTCTGGCAAACATGCCCTCTGCAACCACAAATAATATAGCAACTAAAAAAAAAAAATTAAAAAAAAATTTAGAGGGTGATAACCTGGTCATCTATGGTATTCTCTATCAAATATAATGTCATCTCTAATTTTCTTTTGACTACTCAACTGTCTAGCATAAGAGAGAGTTAACTTTTTTTCTTTTACGCAATGTTTCCTGCTGTATCCTATGACACAGGCACAAAATGAAAAACCTGGTGTAATGAGGACGCCAGGAACTCATTTGAGAAACAGGGTGAAACCAGTTTTAGTGAGCAGTGTGGACAGACCTTTATAAAAACTCTCATGTGTTTCCTGCAATCCCAGACAGCTGTGTACTGGCTGGCTGGCACTCTGAGTAAACATCCCATTGTGGTCTAACCATAGACATTATAATGGTGTATTGAAAATTATCTATGATCTAAAGAACAAAATTACAGAGAAGCTAACACATTTTGGATATAAACCCTGATGCTTTTCCTTCGAAGAGTGAGAGGTACTGCTACTCTAACAAATTAATAAAGTCTTGGTCCTGATATTAAATGATTTTGGTAAAAACAAATACAGTGTAGGAATACATTAGTGATGACTCTTCCAGGACTGTTCTGAGCATGCTCGATAACTGTTGGTTATTAAGCACCAAAATAAAAAAGAATCAAACCAAATATTGTGCTTACTATTAAAATTTCATTGTGCATCTAGCACACACAAGACCTTTCTTATTAATGGAGGAACAATTAATTAGGACAATACGTTTATTGATATATATTGATGCCTATTTAGGGATGTTGAGATATATTCCTGTTGCATAATAGACACACTTAACTAGGGTGGGTACACCTACCAATTTGTCCATGTGACTGTTCCATGAGATGGGATGGCCTTGTGTGCGTAGCCATGACAACATCCCTTTGTTGCTTTTGTCTGCAGTTTCGTACTAGAACGACCACCATCACAAACAAGGAGACTAACAACAGAAGAGACAGGGTGCTGAGTGCAACATAGACCCATAGCTGAGGAGCTGAACATAATAGAGAGAAAATAAACTAATTAAAGACGACAGAAAGGCTTTTGACCATTGATATGTGCATTATTATAACCATAATGCAGATATACTATAATCATTTGCATAGCTTCTAACAACACAATCCTTTCCTAGTTTCAAGCACTATTCAACTGAGGATGTTATTGCTATACATAGAATGTGTACAGAGTTTATCTACCTATATAGCAAGCACTCACTAGTGGCTCTTTCCCCCATCCCCTCCATAGAGGATGAAGGGGAAGGTATTGATGGAGAAAGAGAGAGAGAGAGCATCCATTCACTGAGTAGAGAGCTCAACAATAGGTTTATAAAGCTGGCCTGTTAGCAATGGCTACAACACTTCCAGAGAACATAAACAATTCTCATAAAGCTATTGAGAGAGATACAGCTACCTTCTGCATATATGGGTCGCAAACAGAGGCCATTTATCATACCCTTTGTTTCATAAATGGTTTGCATGTTCAATCTCTTCATGCTGTAGAAATGCATTTACTTGTCTTTAATCCATTGCAGGCAGCAGTAACTCAGTGGAGTGGCTGTAACCAGGGCTCTACCATTAAGTACTACTGCATAATAACTCAAGAAAGAATAGTTTCATAAATGGGATATTCTGGTCAACTTCTTTCAAGAAAAATTTAGTAATAAAGCAACCATATCTATTGCAATTCTTTGTCCATTCCTCCTCCCCTCAAAACTGCTCATACTAAAATGGACCGACAACAACAATAGCTGCAATAATATTGAATCTTGCCTTTGAATGGTTGGTTATAAGAACTTGTAAACAATGATGCGTTTACATGAAAGAGTTTGAAACAAATCTAGTCAACACAGACAGACATTATTATTGTTGGTTAATTAGAATAAAAATTAGTCCACCATCGCAATAATGGTTCTGAACTTCAGTTGCAGTAGTAAAGCATGATATTAATATACTCATCATAGGAAATCCACCTACAATCAAATATATAATATTCCTGATCATGCCAGATGTCTCCATCATCATACTTAAAACACATGGTTAGTGATATTAATTCAATCACGGTTACACTGCTTAATTTGATGTTTTAATTAACTTTCTGGTACCAGAATAGTGCCAAACAGCTCAAACAATCATCCATCACTGAGTTTGATGCATCTGGTTCCAAGGTTTCTTCAACACCAGACCCAACCCATTGCTTCCTATTCTTCAGAGCAGCTCCATCAATGGTGGGTGTGGAAGGTGTTGAAAGAGTCTGAAAGATGTGCCGCCCATCACCACCTTGTCAGCACCATACTAATAATGTGGTAGGACATTAGTCTACTCTACTTTTGGTATGTACAGATAAAAAAAAAACAAATCAACAGTAAGTTAGTAGCTACGTAAAGAACAACAGCCTAAGTTGTTTTCTTTAACAAGTCAGGTTGGAACTCACTTTATTCAATTAGAGATTCGAGCAATACAAAATTGTTCTCTCTCTCTCTCTTCATAAAACCAAGCAGCTGTCCTATTTTTTTTTGGTCTAAAATGATCTCTTTCTACTACACATGTGCAATAGAGAAAGGCTTTCCAACTATTCTTAATTAGGCAATAAGAACACAAGGCCATACATAATAAACAACAAGGGTAGATATAGTGAGTTGTAGTTGTTTTTTTTTTATTGTTGAAAACATAAAAAATATATATATATTTTTCTAAACAACATGATAAACTAATAGCAATCATTTAGAAGCAAGATGAAGCTGTACCCAGCTGTATAAAGCTGTACCCACTTGTACCCAGTTGTATATAGCTGTACCCACTGTATCTCTTGCCATTCTAAACATGTCCATATTAATTGGTTTCCATTTAGTGCACAATGAACTCTCAATTTACCAAGCACATTAATTATCTTGGTAATAGCTGAGTTTCCATTTGGTGCAGCAATAAAACTGAACTAACCAAACACATTTGGTGTCATAGTAATAGCAACATGCATATTACCTGTAGAGTTGGGGTCGTTGTCCACTGGCATAATAGGTGCAATACTGAAGGGAGAGTTGTCACCTACATCACAAATGAAGAAAAACCCACTATCAGTAGCGGTTTAAAAGTAACACCATAGCAATGTGTCCATGACAAAACAAAACAAAAAAAGGTATCAATTGGATTTTAATCCACTCAGGATCAACATTAAGTGTATTTATTACAAGAATAATAGAGAATGTGTAAACAAATTCAAATAAATATTTTATCATATTATTAATATTTGATCATTATTTGTTTAAAGATCAGTCCAATGCACACCTGCACTCATACAAAAGTACCTTGAAGAAGCAAGGCGTATCCTGTATGGGTGCAATTCAGGTAGGAGATGTTCACCAACAAAAAATCACTGCCACTCAGTTTCTCTCTGACACACATTCGATTACCGCCATCACTGCTAGCTCCAACAACACTCAGCCCAGTAGGTGCATCGTGAATGACCACTCCCACTAAGTCTCCCTCCATAACCTCAATGGATGCCACTGAAAATCTCTGGCAGAGAAACTCAAATTGGAAATAGGTCTCTGACACAGGCACTGGGACGAGTTTCCCACCAAGTAAAGTGTGGGTGCCAAGGCCATTCAGTCTCCAGACCCCCACAGATATATTGTTTGGTCTTATCCTAGCTTTACTTTCACTTGGACCACTTATTGAGAAACAAACCTTCCAGCTGTTCACAGTCCCATTACAAGTTGACTCTGCCTGGCTCAACAATAGAGCAGGATAGCTATTCACAATCTCAATAGAGTTAGCAGCAGACACATCAATCAGTTTTGGCAAGCTCCCAATGGAGCATGATTGAACTTCATCAATTACTGTCACACTGCAAAGGACTAAATTTTGTGAAACGATATGCATAATTATTCAATTTTTTTACTACCAAAAAAAAAAAAAAAAAAAAAAAAAATTAAAAATGCATTAATGTTTTTGCTTACTAAGAGTCAAAGTCACCAATTGGTACATCTGGGAAGGCATCTGAGAGCAAGTAAAGGGTACAAAAAATATCAAATGTTAGTAATAGCATCATAGAAAGTACAGAAAAGCATCACATTGCACAAATATATGATATACTAATATAGCTAATTAATGTTTTTTAAAAATTATATATTTTCATTTTGCTGTACAAAAGAATTGCTTTTATAATATACTGCATAATATGATATATAAAATATAAAATATGCACATGAATAGGTTCATTTGCTGCATCTACTTTCCATATTATTGGTGCCCATGTGACTAGTGCAGTCTCATAGAGCCTTATGGGGTAGTTGTGCTCCAATGCTCACAAGACATGCAGCAAACAATGCAGCAGTGTCACCACCGTTGCAGTCAGGTGCAGATCATCATGTACCAATGCAATAATCAGGTAGTGTGATTATCAACATTCAACAGAATTGTGCAACTCTTGTATCAGTAAAAAAAAAATTAGTTCAAAATGAATTTCTTTTGAATATCCTTAGTAAATCCTGGATTGTTGGTCTCCTGGATTTCCAGAATTAAAATATCTAACTTGCTAACCATGATAGTTATAATAATATATTTGCAGCTATAGCTAGTGTGCTGGCACAAAAGAAACCAAGGTGGACTTGAACCATTTATAGTTGATACTTACTACTGAAGCAAACACACACACACTAGAAGATAATTAAAGAGCATGTCGTCCAGATATTGTGCTGGGGGCTTTATGAAAATTTCAAATGTAGATTAGTGGGCACAACCTGATCATCTCTGTCCAGGACAGTTCGCTCGCTCAAGCACGCTCCTCTAGAGCATTCAAATACATTATTGCTAGCATTGGTCATAGCTACGTAATTTGACAACCTTAGGGATCTCAAATGAGTTAGGTTCTTACCTTAAGCTCCCTTCGGAAAAAAAGAACAAAACCAGCGAAAATTCCAGCAGTTACACTAGCAGGATTCGATCCTTCTCTACAAGGATCCAGATAAGATATTTAAGTACAAATTATAAACGACCTCCTACGGTAAAATATAAATTGCAAAAAAAAAAAAGAAAAAAAAAAAAAAAAAAAAAGGCGGTTTGAGTAACTGGGCGGAGGTGATAGTGTTCCTAAGCAACGGACTGAATAAAGTGGGGGTTTCTATTCTGCAGACCGCACAGTCTTTACGGAGTCTCCAGAACTGGGGGTAAGGCTGAAAGTGAATGCGTGGAGAATCTGTTACCTATATAGTATTCCTTGGAAATTTGCCTACCCTAGTTGTTGCTTTTTTTTATTGTTGTTCCTCCCCAAACCCCCCCCCCCCCCTCCCCAATTTCAATACGCTAAGAATATTTTACTACTGGTGTTTACTATTGCCTTTTTAAAATATTTGAAGAGCTGCTAAGTCATATATTGGTTACCTTCACTTATCCAATGATGTGACACTAATAGTTTGTTCTATGTTCTATGTAGTTTATTATAGTATGACCAGAAATTGAAAGGATTGTTTAACAAACTAAGGCACATTGTTAAGCCAACTAAGCCTTTGATGGAGTCCAGTTTCATCCACCCTCATATGTACTACCCTTATCTGAAGAGTGTGTACACAACAATGAAAAATTTTTCTATTCATCTTTTGCCTCAGTAATTCTTCAGTCATCCTTGTCATCATTCTATCATAACTTCTTTCTTCATTTTTGATTTTGGTTGCTTTCACATAACCCCACACTCATCACAGCCAATCTAATACAATATGGAATATGTGACCAAATTCCCCCCCCCCCCCCCCCCAAAAAAAAAGTGTGTTTGCATAAAGTGAGTTTGGGTGAAGTAGTCTTTGGGTGAAGTGGGTACGGGTGGAGACAGTTATACTATGTTGAATATTGATTTGTTTTGGAACCAAGACTATAGTCTGGTTGCCAACCCTTCCAAAATATGCTTGGGAGGGTCTGGTGTCTGCTGCAACAGAATCTGTTCACTGAAATGCAATTAACTGTGTTGGTAGTATGTTTGCATTAGGTAGTATGTTTGCATTTGGTAATATATTTCCATAGATCAATGCAAAACAATTTGAGCCAGAGTTGTGAGCCCGGCCAGCTTCTTTTGTCTTGTTTTGTTTGGAGAATTTACCCCAAAATACAATACCACGGGATAGATCACCAAATGGAGTGGTTTGCATTACGGGAATAGTATGGTTCTCCATGAATCCAGGTGAAGGGAACCAAATAATATAGCATTAGACACTAGACCCTTGAGGAAGGTTGGGAAGGTGTGGCCTGCTAGACTACCAAGACTGGTGGATGAAGGCAAAATGTCATCAACCTAACCTATTGACTGACTCCTTGTAATTTTTTTTTTTTTTTTTTTTTTTTTTTTTTTTTTTTTTTTTTTTTTTTTTTTTTTAGTAAGAAAATTATTGCATTGACTATATTTCATTGTATGTTCCTCTTACCCACTCTCCTGTGTAGCTGAGGTGGAGCATGGATCAGAGAAAATCTCGGCTCTCCTCTATCCTTAGTGGGTTAGTGATGATTTTAGTGTACCAATTCATACTTGTGCAGTACTTGAATTTGAATAATGATATTGTGTTTTATATAAAAGTGAATCCATAAAAAATGATGCAACAATTGATTATTCCAATGGAAGGAATTTTTTTCTCTGTGAAGATCACTTAGAACGGAGTCAGTGGTCTACTCCCAGAGTGGACCACTAAATTGTACCATTCATTGCATGAGCATAACCACAATAATCAACATCACTTCTTAAATATATCTGCACCTTAGTACCCCACCCCAATAGTAATTTAGTAATCTATATCGCCATTAGGAGAATATACCCCAGAATGCCAGGTCCAGAAATATATGGTATTCGGAAGCATACAAATATATGCACAAATATTTTAAAAAATGGATAAGATATCATTGGAAGGAAAATATTGCAACTGCCTCACCAAACAGTAGTGGTCTGCCCCTGAGCCAGACAGATCCAATGTGTACTGGCCTAGTGCTGCTGGTAGATTGATGAGTACTGGGATTTTCCCCCTTCACTTTCTTCTGAAAGGGACTGCCTCACTCCTTTAGCAATAGACGTTCTTGTGCCAATCACCTGCTTCTTCTTTGATGACATGGTAAAAACATAGTTCCCTCAAGCACAGCCCCTTTATTGACTGCAGCACTGTATGTATTGCATCATTATCAGTGAGCATACTCAAGCTGTGGTTATTCTCACGAATCACAATCATTTTTGTTCACAATCACGAATACTACTCCAGTTACCTGGAATAAGATATTTCGTGTACCAAATACCAAATACCAAATACCAAATACCAAATACCAAATACCAGACATAACCTTCCCCAACATGCAGAACCACACATACAAAGTTTCATTGTAATCAGTTCAGCCATATATATATATAGAGAGAGAGAGAGAGAGAGAGAGATAGATAGATAGATGATAGATTTTTTTCTTAGCTCACAGCTATCACAGGGTGGCAAACTCCTGTGGGTCGCCTGAGTCAGTACACACTTCCACCACACCCACTACATACACAATTAACCAACCAGCTAAGAGAGGTAAGGAGGGAGGGAGGGAGAGAGAGATGGATATAATACATTTAATGCTGTAGTAAATTCTGGACAACGTTCTTAAAATTGTATGTATTGTTTCGTGGTTTATAACAGCATTCGTGTGGCATCTCTTCCCACACTCTCCTGCCTCAGGTCTCAGTGAATTGCCATCCATTATAGCTCCATCATCGTTCTACCAACTATTTCAGTAGCAGAACTTAATTACAAATAACTGACAGGTGACCTTCGCTATCTGGTATCAATCTGGCACTTTTTTTTTGCCATGGCTTACCACATTGTCAACCATTACGACTCTCAGCCAATTATCTTCCACCCCCTCTCTTTCTCCTGTCCCTTCCACACTTGAACACAATGGGGCTGGAGCATGTCCAAGTGGACAAAACTGTTCAGTTCTTAGTCTCCAAGGAATATTGCCACCCACCCACTAAATACACCAGTGGGTCTACGTATAATTTAACACTAATTTTTTGATCCCTTTAATCTTTTCAGTGTCATTTAGTATCCCAATTGATATCCTAGTGGCGAACACTCATGACCAAGAATGCAAACATGTTTAACATGCAGGCTTGCATGTGGTTTCCTGACATGAGGGAGTGCTCATGCATATCCACATTCAGGATGGTCTGCCCACACTTGGCTGATACATAATCACATCCCCTCAAAGTCAGAGAATGCAGATCCTGAGCTGAATACAGACTATCTCACATGGGGACTAGAGCTGTATACAGAGAATAGAATACTGCACAGCAGTACATATAATTATAGATTGTGAGATTCTGTCATCCAAGCCATGCCATACTTCATTGAAGCTCGATACTATCTAGTCTACTGTTGGTTGTCCTCGGGCTTCTGGTATATCAGCCAGATCTCGGATTGATACTCTATCATCCTGTGTATAATGGCTACCCTATATGTGCATAATGGCTACCCTCTGTGTGTATAATGATGTTTGCCCTCAACTGCATCTACTACTTACTCTGACTTTGATTGAATTACTGAGTGTTGAGCAGCAAGACATGTGAGAGTGGCCTTGCCTGTTATTGGACAATGAAAGCAAAGAAACTTCTTTCATATGAGGCGATGAATTTGTGATGTTAAATGAATACAAATTATCCCCCTATTTTTTCAAGCACTAAACCCTCAATAGGATCTGTGGATATATTTCTCCAAAATTGCTGGAATAGAATTCTAAGTGTGTTTCAATGACATGTACCATCACATCCTATCGTTATTTGGTGGATGGCCTTGAAGCATGAAGCCTCCTATCTTCAACAAGTGCGTGTACAGATAAATGCCTAAAAGTCACTACATCCCTAGATATGCAAGGGATCACTCGTGTCAACTGACACAAGTTTATTGTTCCCTGCTCTTACAATTTGCAAACATTAAAATTTTAGGAGACAACTTTATACCTGAGAACACAAGAACAAGTTAAGTTGTAGCAGATAAGGCTGCACTTTGTGGTTGATTGTTTCATGGAGCCATGCAATATTCGGTGTGAGGTAGAGATGAAGTGCTTGATGTCTTTGTCCTGAGACTGCAGCATAGTATCAGTTGACCACAATAGGGAGGGATGAGTAGCAATGGCAATATTGTGTTTCACACCTGCTTTTTCATCTTGAATCCTTCGTTTATATATATTAGCTTACGAGAGAGTCAAGGACTTAGAAAAAGTGGATATAAAATATTGAGTTGAG
>OZ017785.1:13405700-13448674 GCA_963969325.1 Lycopodina hypogea
GCAATTGTTCCTGCGTTCATACTGCAGCTATCCTTGGGACACAAATATCTTGATTATTAGAGATCCTTTCTCTCACTTTTTAAAATTACATGCTCACTTTAATTGGAATGAGGCTTTTTTGTTAAGAGTTTTTTTATTATTTTTTTTATTTTATTTTTAAAAATTTTTTTTAATTTCTCTTTTTTCCCCATTAAAAGAAGCTTGGAATGTATCAAACATAACCTGCTCGAATATTTGCGAATTTCCATTATTTTGCGTATCTGAGAAAGCGTCACAAGGAGAAAAAAAATTAAAAAAGGGGGAGGGGGGAGGGAAAGGGGGAAAAAAAAGGGGGGGGGGGGAATAAGACTGGAGACCAGGAATTGAACCGGGGACCTTAGCACTGGAAAATCTGAGAAAGTGTCACAAGAACAACACCACCAACAACAAAGTAACTTTAAGACTCTGTGAACTCCTAGAGCTCACGGGTAAAAAATTTCAAGGCAATAAACAATGACTGAAATACAAACCGATATTGTATTTTTGCATCACAAGTGGTTAGAAGCATAAACTGAAGGGATAATTTATTTTGACTTCATATTGAACTCTAAATATTGAATTCAATTCAATTCAACACTGGATATATAGAAGGGGATAGGAATCTTGAACTGACTGATACTCTCATGTGATACAACAACAACAACAACAACAACAACAAAAACAACAACAACAACAACAAAAACAACAACAACAACAACAACACAGTGAACCATTAGAGCAGTATTCATAGAAGGTTACATTCCTAGCTGTGTGAGAGCATCTAACGGATTTATTGTAGGACACACCACCAATGATTGAACTCAATTATCCTAATCTCTGTACTAGTGAGTTACATACTGAAATAATAAGAGAAAAAAAGTGGTTGATATTAGCACTAAGACACACAGTAAAACTGGTAAATTTAGTGGCAAACTAAATAGTGTTGTTATTCAGTACCCATCAATATATGTAGCTAGCTAGTTACCTTCATCTGTGGTAGGTATTGGGATGAGTGTTTGTGCATCTTGAGTCCACTGAGAGTTTTACTGCCCTCTCCAGCATTGAGTGGGTCATGAATAGGTTGTCACAGCTGGCAATGAAAGCATTATACTGTTGTTGTTTTGGATAATAACAGCAAAAGAAAACATTGAATCCAAAAATGAGCCTATAACCAATTAATAAAACTAGCAGAAAACCTGCCCTATCGGTGGTTTTTAAGTTGGCCACCTGCAGTAATAAACATGTTTAGTTCGCTTAATGTAATATGTTGGGATTATTGACACTGGGTTGTATTCTGTGATAAGTTGTGTTCCTTATCACCAAACCACACTCATTGACAAAACCACACCCATAGCCACCCAATCTGATTGAAACTTTCACAAGGATGTGCAGTGATGTCCATCAATTCCTGAAAGTTTTGTGAAGATCCCTTCCCCGGTTTGGGAAGTGTTAGAGTCTGCACATCAGATAGACAGACAGACAGACAGACAGACAGACAGACAGACAGACAGACAGACAGACAGACAGACAGACAGACAGACAGACAGACAGACAGACAGACAGACAGACAGACAGACAGACAGACAGACAGACAGACAGACAGACAGACAGACAGACAGACAGACAGATTGTGAATTATGGTAAAATTATTGTACAGTCCTTTTTTTTCTTTATCTATTTCTTTATTTTAAACAAGAATATGGGACAATGATTTATTGACTTTTTTGCAGCAATAGTTTAAGGAATGCCTATTCTGATCTTTTATGGGCATACATATGAACATGTAAATGACATTCAACCAGAAGATGAAAATTTTTTTACATGCTTCTGCACATGTCAACAACATATGTCACTCTGGTTTACTTCTGCAGGAGGGGGTTCAGCTTGTTCAAAGGAGACAGTAAAAGTGTTAGTTTCACAATACTTTCTAATGTTGCTAACGCATTTTTATGTAAGAAAAAGCAACATCTTATGTTTATAGGAATCCCCGTTCCATACTTCACTGTTTGGATCTGGAGCTGGTGCAACTAGCTTTTATCAGCCATTTTCACAGTAAGGTTTGCCCATTGTCATTTACTGTATTCTCTGTGCCATTGTGCCATCACATTCTGTATTTCCACCTCTTCTAAGGTCTGTCATTAGTGGAATCACCTCTACGGAGCCTGGAGGAACTTCTAGCCTCATTCTATCTGCCTATTATGATACTAGAACTTCTCCCTCTTTCAAGTCAGGTAATCCTGCCTGCCTCTCAACCTGTGTTCGTGAATGTCAGTTTATGGTGGATGGTATGCATATGACAAGGTGTTGTATTGTTGATTTCATGACGTATATTTGCAGGTGGTGAAGACTCGTCATTTTCTCCAACTGATTTGATAGCAGAAGATCTGGATAAAGAGGTGTAGTTCATTGGTGGGATGGTTAAAATGTTTTATACTTACAATATATTTGGGGTCATACAGGTTATGGCCTTATAGGGTCATGTAGAGGTATTGCTATTGGATGGCTTCACTTCACTGATTGCCACATAAAATTAACCCCTTCTCTCTTCCCTCCCCCCCCCCCCCCCCCCCCCCCCACCACACACACACACACACCCAGTGAGAAAATTTAGGATCTAATCTTTGGTAATCAATTAGAATATCTTTGCTAATTTTAGTTGATTCAATATCAATTGGTCAGTTGCTCTCGGAATCAATAGTGTCAAGGTCAGATTGTATACTGAATTTTTTTTTTCAAGGTCATTTGCTCTCGAGGTAAGTTGGTCTCAAGTCAACTTGTCTCAAGATTTATTTCTAAGTTTACAACGATATTGTTTGTGGCTGGCCTCCGCCAACACTTACCAGAGTGCATTAAACTGAGCACACTGGTAATTAAACTATCCATTATTGATCCTTCTGGTTGTGCACTTTTGATTTGTACACTTGTTCTCTGTTATTGCATGCCTTTATATGGTGTCTAATATATATATATAATATATATATATATATATATTATATATATCTATCACACAGTGTTTAGTATTGATCATGGTGATCAATGATAAACAGATACCAGAGTTCAGAGACCATGGGAGTCATCAGCACCAGAAAATGGCCTCCTGTTCTGTAGGCATGTCATACAAGGGGCTGCTCACTTAGGCAGTGTTGTTTCCTTCTCAGAGAACTTTAGGAATTCCTCCTCTTCAACACCTTTTGTTTGTCTGTGAGTGTAGGTATCAATTTGTCTCTCGGAGACTGAGACAGTGTGGATGTTGAACATCCCTGGCACTTGCGTCTCTACAGAGTCGGAGGAAGTGCAGGATGTGCTGAAATTGAACCAACGCTACAATGAGGTTAGTTGTCCCTCTCCTCTAATAGTTAAAAGTTATATTCTAAGACATACAGGCTGTATTCTGATATTTGTGTGTAGCATCGTGTGTGGTTTTCAGCCTATTTCAATCTTCTACAGCCTGGGTAGTATGGAGCCCAGCTTGAATACTTTTCTACACCTACCATTTAAAATAATTTTATTATTAATTTGAATAATAGATGCATATGGCATAAAATTAGCTTACAGCTATATTAGTAATATTAACACCATTAATAATGATATTACAATAAAATAATAATAAATAAATGAACATAGATATATAAATTATACATTTAAATTAATAATTATTAAACAAAAATGTATGTTTTATTTGTTTGTTTTTACAACAAACTGTGTATAATCTGGTTACAACCATATTTCAATATTACTGCTCATGGTCATCAGTTTGCCAAGATATGCACGCAAGTTTTGATCAAAAAATATTGGAAAAGAGTCACTGTGATGGGCCAGCATGCAGGGGATGCAAAGGCAGTGTTGAAAATGATCTTGATATAGCCGTCCTAAGGAAGTTAAGTGACAGAAACAGCTCAATGAAGTTCTCCCATGGTTATATCTCGGAAACTTTAATACCTGAAGGGCCAAATCTGATAAATTCCTCACCAAACCTAAGCTACCTTATAAAATGATGGAATTGTCAAAGTTACCTGAGGTCCAGGTATGAAGAAACTTGTGATTGTATCAGGGACATACAAATAGCATGGGCATACAGATAACATGGACATTAAAGTAGCATGGACATACAAGTAGCATGGGCATAAAAATAGCATGGACATAGATGTAACACACAGATTTCACTAAATACATGAAGCTTCTTTCCCAATAAGTTTGAGCAAGTAGTTCTTTTTCTTTTTCTTTTTTTTGAGTATATTTTGTTGTAGTTAGAGTTAAAATCAATATAAATTTATTAATTTGTTATTAATTTTATTTTATTTCTTATTTTTTTTTTAGTCAGGGGAATATTGAGCCACCAAATATGCCTATAGATGGCTAAATATGATGGGTAAAACCATTTTGGAATATAAAAAAAAACAATAACAGATAAAACTTTATTCAGAAACAATTTTGGTCAGGGAATATGTCAACCGTTTAAGTGTGAATCGCGGATACACAGACCGACAGACAAACAGACAAACAGACAGACTATTCACACTTTATAGTATAGATATACTCACACACTTATCTCCCATTATCCATGATTTGTAGCTGTTGAAGGCGCATGCTGATAATGATTATTACTCTGAGCGAGGGATGCAGACGATAAACCATTCCACCAAGACCAAACAAGTTCAGACTGAAGTAATTATTGGAAATGTGAGCTTCATGATCTGGGGGGGGGGGGGAGGGGGAGGGGGGAGTCATTGTCCTTAATAACTAATGCAATATATAAACAATACACTGTTTATATTTATTAGTACAAGATTCTAGACTTTGTGCACATATCTAATTAGGTAGACAGAATCCCTAATGGTATATCCAACTATATATAGTTTGCAAGTGTCTGTCTATCCGTAAGTATAGTATTCCTCCTAAATGAAAGTTCCAATCACCACAAATTGTTTTTGTGTATTTGTGATACTACTGGCAGTGCATAGATTAAGTTTTGTTTTTGGGGAATGCCCTGTGAGAAAAGAAAAATGGATTCAAATTGGTCCTAATTAAAAATGCCTAGGAAACCATTGCCTATTGATTAAGGTACAGGTCTCCCAAGCTTAAAGTTGGAGGTTTGTAATCTGGACTGGGATATTTTACCCCTTTAATTTTTTCCTTTTCCCCTATCCTTCCTTTTCCCCTTTCCCCCCTATGTTTAAAAATAAATTCCCCTCAATATAGCTACTACATTAAGCAAACTTAAAAGGTTTATTAGTGCAGTAGGTTGAAGGCCGACCGAAAAACCACCCATTGGGCGGGTATTTAGCTAGTATTTTATAATGGTGCAAGACATATAAGACCAAATTTATTGGATTACTCTTATGTTATATACCATTCTAATTTGCTAGATACAATATGTACAGAACAGTAATGTAAACATTTGTGTATGTTATAATTTATACACAGAGTGTTGGTGTAAATGTGTCTACATGGGAGATGTACGACACTTACAGCATGCTGAGATTAGCAGATGGTGAGACAAACGGACTCTTTGAAATTTAAATTAGCAGGTGTCCTTTCATAGAGTTATGTTGATAAGTTTTCATGAGGAAAGTTGTGTCACATTTTAATAGGAGCCGATGGTAGATTTAAAGATGTATTTGAGTGGAGAAACTGGTATTTTGTGAAGGAAACTTTTGTATTTTAAGTTATCAGATCTGTAATATTTAGGGGGATACTTCTGTCTCTGAAAATATTTGATTTTTTGTTGTTGTTTTAAACCGCTTTCAAAATAGAAATTTTGGCTGTGAACAGTAAAGAAGAAGAAGAGTACTGGGCTAAGTTCTAAATATCTGTCCTGGCATAGGCACTTGCTGTTAATGCAGCTAATCATACAGCTGCCAAAATTTACTCTGTTATGAAAAAATTGGTTATCCATTCCACATAAGTTCAGGTCAACTCTGTCCCTTGGAGAATATCCATGAGAGTTTCATATGTGGGTGGTTGGTAGGCTGAGATCCCGTCAAGGTCAGTGTTATATGTGCAATACATCAATAACAATGGGAAGAACAGTAATCGTATTCTGCAACAATAACCCAATTATCTCCTGTGGACAAAGTGTTTTGTGTTTGATGAATACCTGATTTGTGTAGCTAGGTTTACCAGAACAAGGTGTAAGTAATTAGTGGAAAATGCAATTACTCTGAGCCCATTAAACTTATATATGAATGTGTAGGTAACCTTGATTGATCATATTTTGTGTCAATATTCCAATACCAGCTTACACAAAGCTGAATGTGGTTCATCAACATCTTGATATATGTGACCTAAAACTCATGGAGGGTGCAGTAGTTCTACGTCTATTTGATTGACTGTTTTAAAATGGTGACCAGAGAAGCATAAAGTTGGAAAGCTCATTATATTTGCTAAATCTCACATATAAGCTTTATACTCTTGTCTTGTCTGTCTAATTGTGGCGCTATCAATCTTTGGCAGGTTTTGAATAGCCCACGATTATGTGCTATGCATGAACAAGACCCACCCTGTGTAACACACTGGACACCACCACAGTCCTGCCCTTGTGTATAGACGCTGTTCATTTATTCATGTGTTAGGAAGGAAACACTACCAAGTGGTGATATATCCTGACCACACCCAATCTTGTGCAGTATGTGTCATGCATTCCAGATAAAGTTAAAACCTTTTGGAATATTTTGTAGTTGTGGTATAAAACTTTGTCAAGCACAGATACATTCTATTTAAAGATAAACACTTTTATTTTAAGATGGTCTTATAACTCACCTCCAACAAAAGTCAAGGGCAAACTCAAACAGAAAATTCCAGAGATGAATAGCCTAGCACATTTATCAATACTTATGTGTGTGTATATGTATTTCATGGTGTGTGTGTAGGACAAAGTGGGTAGACATTGAAGTGGGTAAATTATGACAGCGTATATTTGATAAGGATATGTTTAAACCATTATACTATCCTGAGGCACATGTAATGAATGATTACTCAGTGAATAAGGAGGAGGAGGATTTTCTTGAAGATCACACTGGCATTGGCAGGGGCAATATGATTGATCACAAGAGTGGTGCAACTCGAGCCATTGATGTGGCCAATACTTCTTCTTTGGCTTCAACCTACTCCATGCCTGGTAAGTATCGTGTGGAGACTGAAATAGTTAGCATTCTGTACAATGCACTATCTTTATCACCATAAATGAGGGGGGAAAACGGTATGATGATGATGATGGTATTGTTGTTAATGATTTTGATGATGATGATGATAATGGTGGATTGATTGATGATGATAGGTTGATGATGATGGATTGATGATGATGATATATTTATTGATTGATTATGATGATTGATTGATGATAATGATTGATTTATTGATTGTTTGATTGATTGATGATGATTGATTGATGATAATGACTGACTTATTAATTGAATAATGATGATGATAATGGTAATTGATTGATTAATCAATCGATTGATATTGGTGATGATGTAGCCCCAAATTGTTACTAATGTGTTTTTATGCTAACATACTAGCCTGTCATTCTTACTAACTATAAAATGTGTTAGACATACTTACTTGCATGTGTCCACAATACGCCTTTTCATAATCCAAGGTTTCAGGGGATATCATTTAAATTCAGTGTTTAGAAAATACTTCAATTAATACATGTGCATGCATATTACATGACCTAGCTGGTGTGCACATGTTAAAACTGAGAGAGCTTAGTGCAGCATCAGTGGCCCACAAGGTCACCTCAAACAGTGGAGTGGAAAAAGTGGTGGGAAGCAAATAGCTGTAGTTGTGAGCATCTATGAGCTTAGTTTGACATCCCCCCCCCCCCCCCCCCCCCTGCCCTCTCTTGCTTCCTTTAAATAAAAATTTAAAAAAATATATGCTTAACACACCACTCTGGTGAACTCTCTCTTTGAGCTCTACAGCTAGTTAATATCTGAATTAAAGTAAATACAGTATAGTCAGTATCTAGACTATTTTATATATTTTAAAATTTTTATATCGCTATATGAAAAATTTAGTAGTTTTCGAAGCAATAAATTCATCCAACTAAAATGTGACCTTTTCCCACTAGAATTATTTACACTGTAATTTTTTACATGCTGCAAATACGAAATTTATTTATGGATTTCTTAAACATGTCCAAAAAATGTTCGTATATAATAGCTCTATAAAATATTGAAGTGTATCAAACCCACATGGGTGTGTGTATTAGCCCAGTCACTCATGGGCAGAGTTGTCTATCATTGCACTGTATTGCACTATGTTGTACCTTCATTGCACTGTAGGTGACAGTTCAGTGGAAGTGAGTTTGCTGGACTCCACTGTAGGCAGCCATTCTACTGGTAGTTCCCAAGAACCTTTGGACCCTTCAAAGCCCAACAAGCACCCAATTTTGCAGGTTCGATGTTTCTCTACTTTGTACATAATTGGTTTTGTTTTGTGACTCTGTGGCATTTGATATGTAATATCTGATTGAGGTTTCCATTTCACCAACCAACTGAAGTCCAATGTAACACTTTATAATTACAAAAATACTTGCCCCTAATGTTTGACCCACCCCAGCTAGTTCAAAGGCAATCTGGTGATGAATAATAAAGTGAAGTCAGGGTTAGAAAATCAACTGCAAGTTCCTTGCCAAGTCTAATGTCATTGTGTTGGTATCTTCTGTAGCTTACAATGTACAGTGTATGGTATTCTATATTGCTAAGTCAACACTGCACTGTCAATTACATTTTAAACCTACATATTGAATGAGACACAACCTGATAATACAAACAAAAAATAGCATACTAAAATGTGGTGAAGAAATTGTCTAAATCTAACTAGCTTTGGTTCTTTCGTAGCCAATTTCAATTATAATCATTACACACAACAATCTGAGTCATGCCAGGCCAATAATTTGTATAAAGACTCCAATCTAGCTGTGTATGGATTTACTATAGTGTGTTTTGTATAACAAAAATTTGTATGACATTTTACTTTCACTGTCAATATGCTAGACCATGGTCAATTTATTTAGATATCGAATCCTGAGATACATAGTAGTTCTGTACTTTGACTTAATGCATATCATTAATGGTCACTGTTCATTTTTGAACATGCTTCTAGAGTGAGGCCCTTATGGATAAATTCCGCATTGTGGAGAGAGCAGTCACTCACAACATCTTTCAGCCCAAGCAAGCTCTGTACAGGCACATGGAGCCATTGAGAGGTGAATTCTTACATGCAATGATGGCAGCATGATGAATTGAGAAAACTGGTTTCACAGTTCAGTCTGTTTGTTGTTGTTTTTTCAATGTGCACTGTACAACTAATACCTAGCAACACACTAAAACACTGTGTGCTTCAGATGTGTGAAGGTCACTGTTGTATAATGGCTGCTTCATCAAGCTTAACTAAGAAGAATTGACGATGGGAGTGGGTGGGAGGGCTTTTGGGTTAGGTGTAAACTGTAAGTATTCATGAGTGAGCAAGAAGTATCGTATTTGATGGAGATCTTCACTCTACCACATATTATTTTATTTGGTCAGTTATTTGTGGGTGTGATCGCTGAATGATTTTCAGGATTGGGTGACATGAATTGAAAGTTTTTTGTTGGTTTAACTTTAGCTTCTAAACTGTGTCCAAAATTAAGATTGCTAACTACTTTGCCTTTATAGCTGATACATTTCAAGATATATAACATGTTTTGAGATAATTTGTGTAGAATGCAACTACCGAAGTGTTAACTATAACACTTAACAGTATCAATGTAGGAAATTATATACTCAATAGGATAGCCTCGCAGAATACAGTTAAACCTAATTCTCCAGTTGATTCAGCTGCTACTCTCTGTCAATCATAATTATAGAACAAATAAACGATGCTCATGCAAGAGGTGGAACTAAACTGGGGAAGGGGGCGAGAAGTGAAAACTAACAACAACATGATTAAGGAATATTAATGTTGAGCTATAGATTAAGCAACCATAGCAGTGAATCAATAAATTAACAGCAACAATGAACAACATTGATCAATCAATAATAAAGAATACAGTCTACATGTATGACTGTGATAGTTGATTAAGTTTTATTTAATAAATGCTCCAATCCACACTTAACATCACATTGTTAGCATTGCAACTTTCTGATTTTGCAAAGATAATTGCAGCTGTTTTAGTGAACAAAGAAGTTACTACTGAAATTTTGTGTTTGGTGTCATTGAATTTGCTCAATTTAATTAGTACAATTTCTATTTCAATGATTTATCTCGAAGACTAAACATTTTTAGCAGACACGCAGTACATCATTTTGTGGTCATGTGATTCTCTAGACCCGGACCACATTCCCCCATCGACCAGCGACTTCTTTACCATCCACGCTCCACACCTTGACAGACTCTGGACCTATTCCTGCGCTATCTCAAAGAAGTACCAAGTGACCAGCTTGGCATGGAACCACTCCAATAAGGTGTGCACACATGTGAATGATTTACATGCATGCTAACTTATTCATGCCTACATGCATGCAATGTGTGATATTGTGGGGGAAAGATATAGAAGTTAAAGATGAAAGTAAGATGGTTATTATCAGAATGGTGAACCAGTCGAACTAAAAGGAAGAAGAAACTGCATCAAATGAAATTCATAGTGATTACAATGCACAGCAATATATTCTTTCAACAATAGGAAGTGGATTATTGCCATGTACCATACATACCTCCTGTGAACATTTCCTTACTTAGTCAGTCCCTAATCTGAATGCCATTGCCTCAGGACATAGTTGCTGTGGGCTATGGCACTGGAAGAGAGGCTAACAATAACATCGGCCTCATCTGCTGCTGGTCCATAAAGAATCCCAAAGTAGGTCACTACTGGTAGTGTGTCAAGAAGTGTGTGTCTGTATGCATGCCTGAGTGGTGTGTGTGCGAGCAGATGTGTGTGTGCACGTATGTATCCATGATATTAAGTAGAGTACATCGATGCACATATGTATATCATTATCTTACCATACACATGTCCATATTGTGTTGCCTTACATGTGTATTGACAATTAAAAAATAATGTAAATTCCTTCCATAAAGTCAATGTTGTTTTTTCAGTATCCAGAGAGGATCTTCGATTGTCCCTCCGCAATCTGCTCCCTGGACTTCTCTCACACTAATCCAAACTTATTGGCAGTGAGTTTTTACATAGTAAAAAAGTAATCTCAATCTTTTTCCCAAGTAAGCTTCTTGTAAGCTTAAAATATGATAAACATAAATTTCAAGCTTATTTCAAGTTATCTTCGAGCCTACTTCCAGTGAGCTTCAAATGATTAGTAAAACCAAATCCAACAGAACTAACATGATGTTGTTTTAAAAAAGAAATTAAGTGAATAGCAATCATTTTGATCTCCTCACATATTTTAGATTTTAATTTTATTACTTCTTTAACACTATAATTGTATTAATATTCTTCATTTTACAGTAAATTTCAACTACATATATAAGTAAATTCCAACTATAATTTGGTTTAATTGCTTAATGCCAATAGCATATGCTATCCTATTAGAATTAACTCTTGAATGTATATCCATGATGTCGTGCTGTTACCAGCCACTCCTGTTGCTACACTAGCAGCTGTAAAGTATGGTTAAACCTTAACATCAACAAAGCAAAGAACAGCCAGTAATGCCTGGATATGTCGCCAGGCTCAGAGCCAGCAGTATTTTTCCTCTGCAATGAGTTTCTCTGCAAAAAAAAAACCCCCTTTGGAGTAGTCATGTCCTATTATAGCTATGATGATTGTGCCAACTGAATGTTGAACACCATGTGATGTCATGTGACACAGAGAGTTCTCCAACAGCATTTATAGCTGTCTATTGAAAGAACACTGCCATTGAACAAAAGCTGACATGAATTAAATTGTACTTCTACCATGAAATGATTAACCCACATAGCTACTCAGAATAGCACATGTGCAGTGATGGATCCAGATAGGGTTAGACTGAGTTAGGATGACTCCCCTCTTTGGAAGAGAATAATAAAGACAAAAAAAAAAGGTGAATAGACTACAGTACATGTGTACACTATCACCACCTGTTACATAAAAGAATTCCCTTTGTATAATCGTATATCCACCTCTGAGGCATCATACCTCTTTAAAACAATGAATTATATATTTAGAAAAAAAATTTTTTATATTAGTGATATTTCAATAAGAAGTTGTTATTTTTTATGTTTAACCCAGTTCTATTTTTCATCTTTCTTCTTCAGTACTCACTGTAACTATATATGTCATAGGCACTAACTACACACTGTCTATTTGACAGACCAACTAACCCCTGTGCCTATGATGTGTTTGCATGTGGAGGGTGCATACAGGTGTGTGCAAGCCAACTTGTCCAACTTAGATTAATTACTCTATGTTGTTATTGCTTCAGTTAGGGCTCTCAGGCTAATATGCCATGATGTGTGCGTCCCATATTCATACATATACACACATTACATATGTTCGAGGCTGTTATGTATATATTTGGGCATGCATATAAATGTATTTGTACACCACAGGCTGGTCTGTTCTGTGGCAGTATTCTCCTCTATGATGTCCAGAGTTCTAGTCATGATTCTATTCTGGACAGCAGGTACGTATTTGTCAGAACCATGGAGTACAACATTTAAATGTGTATAGGAATATGCAGTTAATTTTATAAGGTGTCTGTTTACAGTTGCCCCGTGTTGATATTTGTTTGGCATGATGTAATCATGAGTGTTTAATTATTTTTGGAATTGTTTTCTAAATATTGTGGTGTTTTTGCAAATGATGCTTTTGCTTGTAACTACCGGCAACAACCAGATGAAGAGGGTTCCTGGACAATCTACATTAGTACTTACCTATCATTAATTAATCCACTTATCCTAAACACTAAACAAGAGTTGATGAAGAATGGGGTATAACTAAGACATGAGTGAATTATATATTAGGGTTAATGAATAACATATAGCTACATGTGTGACAGCCTTCCCATGCATGACATTCTAGTGCATAAGGTTTCTTTTCCCTAGAGTGCTATTAAATGTGAGAAAATAAACTCCTTTTAACTGCAGCATGCAATAAGGTGTGGAAGGTCTATTTGGAAATTTACTCATTAGTGTTCTTTTAAGCAATTTCATACAATTTTAATTAATTTACTTAGTTCTGATCATAACAAATTTCTTCAATTACTGTAGGGCTTCCCTGCATAGACATGTGGCACCGGTGTGGCGAGTGAGCTGGGTTGTCAAGGAGCAGTCTCTAGTAGAAAATGCCTCCGAGAGTCTAGTCTCCATCTCAGAGGACGGTCATGTCCTAAATTGGTCAATATCCAAAGTTCTTGAGAGCACCCAGCTCATGAACCTCAAGAGAAGGTCAGGAAAGAAGGAAGGAGGGAAGAAGGCAAGAGCAAAGCCAACTCAGACCCATGTTTCTAAACCTGGCAAGCAAGCAGCCAAGACTAAGATGGGGCAGAGTTACATCTCACACCATTCCCCCGGCATAGGCATTGACTTCTGGCCCAGTGACTCC
The DNA here is from genome assembly GCA_963969325.1 of Lycopodina hypogea. Lineage (NCBI taxonomy): Eukaryota > Metazoa > Porifera > Demospongiae > Poecilosclerida > Cladorhizidae > Lycopodina > Lycopodina hypogea. The sequence continues at coordinate 13,419,241 of OZ017785.1, forward strand.
AACATGTGAGACTTGTTTGTGCAATATTATCAGAACTCTTCTCTAAGGATGTGCATGAGTACACTATCTCCCCCCCTTCATTTACCCCTCCATTGGTGTTAGTTATTTGGTGTGCACTGAGGAAGGATATATTCACAAGTGTTCCTGCTCCTACAATGAACAGTTCCTAGAGACCTATGTTGGCCACACTGTAAGCAATATTAAATTTAGTCACTTTAAAGGTTTATACAACTATAGTAGTTCTTCTTTAGTCAAATACTGAATCATTTTACAGTACCAAATGCTAATTAAAGATATAAAAGACTTCTTTATATATTATTCCCTGCACTCTCTAAGTAGCAAATTTTCTGTGTATATATATTTAATAAATTTGCTTTCTGTATGTTTATATTTTGTGTATACTTTTATACATTAAAAATTTGCTCTGTGTAAACTTTTTTGTGTATAGTAAATTTTCTTTCTGTACGTTTATATTTGTTACATGTAACCATACTTACTCAAATATTTTTCTATGTGTACATTTAGTAAACTATCTCTATACACATTAAACTTCCTTTTTTGTGTTAGTATTATATTATATGTTTCACATGATGAAAGAATCTGCCACGATATCAGATCATGTGTGAAATAATAATTATATTTTTCCTCCACAGGGTCCAGTCTATCGAGTGATCTGGTCTCCATTTGTGAGTGACTATTTCCTGAGCTGCGGTGAAGACTGGAGTGTCAAGCTCTGGAACCAAAATAGTACCTCACCTCTTCAAAGTTTCTCTGCTGCACAGGTGTCGTGTGTGGCCAACATACATGTAGTAATATAATATGACTGATGGTGTGATAGACTATTGGGGGGGGGGGGGGATAATGATACACTGCTAAATGATCATTATAGATTGAAATTTAAAGGACACACATCCCACACAAGTAGCTCTTGTTTGCTTCCTCCTGGTCTCCACTTTCAAAGCAACATTTTTGTTTGTTTGTTGGATATATATACATACTTATATATATACATATACATATATACATATATACATATATATATATATATATATATATAATTTTTTTTAAATTTTTTATATTAATAGCTGTATAGGTTAGTAGCTATCTATCACTGACACAAAATAACTCAGCAAAATTTCCAGCACTAATGTTCTAAAGATATCTAATCAAGAAATGTTTTCTGGTCCAAATGTAGAAGAATTGGAGGATAGAAAAGGTGATTGAGATCATTAGTGATATAGCTATAATGGGGCTACCATATTTGCAGGTTCAAAAAAAGGACACTTTGGGGATTGGGGTGTATCATATTTTTTGCAGATTTAAAAAAAGGACACTTCGGGGATTGGGGTGTATCATATTTCGTGTGAATGAACCACCATTAATAAATATAATGCAGGAAAATCAATAATTTGGAATTTAAAAGATTTCACCTTCACTATTTGTAAAATAAAAAAAAACAAATAAATAAATTAAAATTTGACAAATGTGCAAACCATTTATTGATAATTGTGACGACGTTTTGCTGTGCGAAATGAAAAAGCTCACTCTACTGCACTGACTGCATTGCTATCTGATTTCACAATAATTCTCAGTTAATTGGTGATTGCTTATATTTGGGCATTGTGGAGCTTTAAAGAAAAATCACCACCTCAATAAATCAGCCTTCTAAGGAGAGCTCAGTAGGATTTACTATTGCACAGTGTGCATAGCACATTCAGTCAGGATAATTTGACAGAATAGAAATATGTACTTACTCTGATTGGAATGTTTTCCTCCCTACAGATTTCAGAAATGTTTTCTTCATATTACAATCCCCCATCACCCACCACAAGTAGTGGGCGTGGCAAGAACAAAGAAAACATTCTTACCTCAGTATTGACTTTTCCAGATCACCTCAATGCAATAAGCCTGGTTCACAGTGCGTGCACCGCATAGACATGCAGACATGTACTGTGCATTGCATAAAATTATCCTCCCCCTATTCCCACCACCATTCCAAGTGTTCTTAGACCTGTGTGCCACAGGTAAAAATGGAAAACTTCATTCTATTCTCATGTTGCGGATGTGGCCATTAAAAAACACTCCTTGCAGTGAGTTCTGACAAAATTGTGTTTTCACAGTGCGCAAAACGCCCAATATGTTCCTATGTCTATGCGGTGTGCACACTGAACTAGGCTTAAGTATTGCTAAGCTAGACCACTTGGATAAAAAATATTAAAAAAAGTGCAGCTTTTAAAAAAAAAAGTTTTCCAACAAAAAAAGACCAAAAATCCTGGATATTTTCAGATATTTCAATAATCTACTCGGACTAAAATAAAATGACTAAAAAAAAGAGGACATATCTGGTCAATCCGGACTATATGGTAGGCCTGGCTATAATAGCTGTCAAAATAAACCTTTAAAAACTTTGACAATTTGACAAGAGACATTCAGGTTAGAGTGTAATTACAGTTCAGTCTTGTAACACTTGTTTCAATTGCTCATGCTAATGACTATCTTGTACATGACCTGGCTTGCGTGTGCAACTCAGCACTGATTTCCCAGGTGTGATATACTTAGAATATTTAAACTGCAGCAAAAATCAAATCCACAGCTAATAGAGATGTATTTTATTGTAACATGTCAACAAAATACATCTCATTTGATGTCAAGAATTATTAGCTATGTAATCATAGATTATTTAATAGTTTATTTTAGTGTCATTCAGTGTGTGCCAGTTTAATTCATCAATTTATAATTAAAAATAGTGTTCTGCACTGTGTTATTGTAAGGCTCACAGGATATTATGAATACAAATTGTATGAGATGCTGATAAACTATTGAAGAAAAATAGTCAACCAGAATACTGTGATATTCATTCAAATAAATCAAAATAATGAATTATCATCAATTATATTTTATTATTATCTGTGAAGCAGAATAAAAATAAACATTTGATCTCTTTACCAAACACTGCAATAAATTAAGTCATTTTTTCACGAGATTCAGACAGTCAGTGCAAAATTTCCAACCACATTCAGAATTAATAGCTTAGCTGAGAGAGATGAGTGTTGATATTTTGTACAAATATTAAATTTTGGAAAGCACTTTTTTTCTTTGTTGTCACTCCTTGCCTGTAGAAATGTGTGAAGGACATCTGCTGGTTTCCATTCAGCTCGACAGTGTTTGGGTGCATAACTGACAACAGGATTCAGATTTGGAACTTATCCCAAAACTGGTATGTTACACTAGGCATTGTCTCAGTACTTTATGCAGTTTTAAGTGCATGTAAATTACCTTTACAAGAATTTTAATTGTAGTATATAATTAAGGAAATGTAGAAAGGAAGGTTGTTCCCCTTATTACTGTGAAATAATGCCTCATTTGGTCCTGTTCGCCACATCACCTGAAGCTGTACTTCTGTGAGAGTCCATTGATGTGTGTAGTGTGCTGCCAGCCAAAGTGTGAAAAGTAGATCCCAAGAAAGGGAAGGGAGGACACTTATTTACAAACTTTTAAAAGTTTATTGTTGTGTAAATTGATTTCTCTTTTGTTTCCTTTGATTTGTCGTGTATTCAATTATGGCATATCAATAACAATTAAAAAGGTTGTTGCAAATCCCATGCAGTATCATCCTTTACCTCATGCCTTTAGAACCCACAATGTAGTATTCTAAAATGTACATTAGTAACCATCCACTATGCTTGTTTCTGTAGCTTGGATCCAATGATAGTGCACAAACCTCTCAGCAGTGCCTCTCTGACTGCCATATCTTTTGCAACAAACAGCAAGGTAAATCCAGGAATGATGGATGGAAGCATGGCAATACCAATTAGCAATCAATTAGATTACTGTTTAAATTCTTCTTTGACTATTTATAATATGATGCACAGGGTAAGGTCAATGTGAACTATTGTCTTACATAACTCCAATAATGTCCTGGTGGAGTTATAAACAAGTATTTTGGCTTTAAGGAAATCATGAATACACTTTTGCCTGATGTAAATATCAATTAATGATGTTCCAGAGATCCTTCACTTCAATACTCTCTGTCTGCCTGTCTTGTACTTGAACTGCATCAGAATGTCTTTCACCAAGCAGTGTGAGGTGTATGGATGTGTTGCACAATGTCACACCTAAGGTGCCTGGTGCTATGTAGTGTCTTAAGACACTTAGTGTTCAAGCTACTAGGACATGCTGCACAGTTGGTTTGTGGTGCAGCTTAGTCACTCAATCTTGAGCATTTTGTGTTTATATTATTTTTTCCCTTCATTTTATGAGACATTTCATTTTTCTAAATTGTTGGAAAATTTTTTCATTAGAAAAAAACAAACAAACAAAAAACAACTTGTAATGAGTAAATTAATGATAAACATAATTTAATGCAAAAATTATACAAACTCGCTAATTAAAAAATAAAAAATCTAGTCCTCATTTTTATGTTAACTGCTTTTCTTTTGTTCAATTATCAACGTCGGATGGCATCCCACCACTTTGACCCCGACCTTGCTCTCCCTCTATGCATGTCGTGCACACCACAAGGTGGTGTTGGTGGGGGACAGTGAGGGTGAAGTGACTGTCTACCTGCTCAGAAACCCCCCAACACTGCCACATGACCAGGTATGTATGAGCACTCCATTGGTTGAGTGGAGTATGGGCACCACAGGGTTACCTGGGGAAGGGAAGATGTTAATGATCTCGTTTATTAGCAACCGTGTTTCTAAAAGAATGTGTGGGCGGAGCTTGTAAATGAAAAAGCTGGTAAATATGTAACTCAGTGAATTGTTCATATAATTTGATATGATTAAATCAGTATTGGAATTCAATTTAGCTGTAATATTGGCCTTTTGTCATATATCAGTACATGAAGGCAGTACTATTTAAAATCCTTTACCTGCCTGACATTTCCATCCATATAATGCCTTAATAAATGTTAAAACTATTTTAGTGTCAGATAGTCTTGTCACACAGCCACCAAGTATCATGCTATGAAAAATTTGTTGGCTGATATTCAAACTCTTGGGATTTGTATCTACAAAGTTGTAATCTTATTTCGAATCTGATGATGAACAGAGAAGCAATGAAACTATCAACTTTCAGAGATTAACTTTAACCATTTCATAATATGATTTGATACTCTGATAAAGTAATGTAATATTGGTGTACCCATCCAAAATATCCTGGTGCATTCCAGCCCTGTGTTGTGTTGGTTGTCCTACCTTAATGCGTTGAATTGGTCATCCATTGATCTTTAAGTCTAATAATTAGGTTTAATTTTTTGAAGAAGTTAAATAGAACACACACACACACACACAAAACTGTGTAATTTTGGGTATTGCATATTTAATTTCATGCTCTTAGGAGGAGGCTCTGTCTGCTGCCCTAAAGTCGATGTCAAGCAAAGAAAATTGACCTTGCCTCCAGCCACAAGGGAACAAACATAGTCTGTACTAGCTGCATGAGAACTGTCACATGCACATTCTGTATGTACACGACAAAAGTATTTTAGTAAGGTATCATCACTGGCACATAACCCTCAATGCTTCAAAGGACAGCATTCTTGAGGTTGGCATGAGTTTCCATCAGCCAATAGTATTCTAATTGCCATTCAGCCCAGAGGGGAAAATGACAAACAAAAATTATTGCTCGCAGCAAGACTTGCTTATAGTATTTTGAATTTATACAAAAATCTTTTTTTAAATTAAAAATTTTTTTTTTATTTTTTATGATTTGACTCTCCATCAACAACCAAAAAATTAATGTCATCAGCAATAAATTAAGAGTGTATCCTAACAGTGCAGTAAGTGGTGTACATCATTTAAGTGCATGATTACATATATGCATACATTAGTACGTATATTATGGATATACAGTAGCTGCATCTTTGGTTTCAAAATGTCACGTCATTACAGAATGATTCCAAGAATAGAGCCTGCGGATTTTCAAACCAGCTACAATGAAAACAATAAAATTATAAAAAATAAAATCAGCAAACAGCAGTAGCCTGGTGCAAACAACTCTTAACAAAATACAACTTGGAATTTACATTAAAAAATTGCATCAAAACCTTTTTAATATAAAATTGAAGTGGATGGGAAATTGGAATTTTATTTTCCTGCTGTGGCCTAATTGGGATAAATTTGTGGCCACTTGTGTATTCGATTCTAGATTAGGGGATCCAATAGACAGATTCACCAACTATCATATATGACTTCTAGCAAGGATCCATGGAGGTGGGTGTGGAAAAAATGATGACATGCTTTCCCCTTTCTTCAACAAGTTCAACATAGTAACACTGATATTATCCATATGTTGTCATTGATCAGTTTGCACTAGCTACAGCTTCTGGTGTCGGTCCATCTTCAAGATAAGGCAACAACTCCAGCATGTTAGAATGTTCACAATATTTCTGCAAACAATGGACAAATAATATATGACTAAAATAATAATGACATTAATATTTCACATCAATTAACAACCTTGACAAGATCATTTCTATCCAAGTCCGGACCAGCTTCCAGCTCCTTTGTAACCTGATCTTCCGGAAAGCACAGCATAAAGAGCTTGATGAGTTCTGTTGCATTCAAGAACCTGTAACAACATTAACTCAAAGTGTGTTTGTATCAATGCTTTACCAGACTGTGGACTCACTTCTGGCGTTTGACCATGTCTTTGAACACCGGCTGAATGCGGGGAGGGTGGGATGAAGTAAGCAAGTGCCACACCAAACAGCCAAAGTAACGTGTGCAATGTAACACTGAGTAACAGCCTCGTCTGACCACATCTTCAAATATGAATTTATGGACCTATTGACATAAATGATTAATGCTTGTAAACAGTAGTTCCTAAAATAGAGGGTTGGTAAGGTATACAAAACTCTCTATATTTGTATGTGTGCGCGTGATTGTGATTGTGTGATTGTATGTGTGTGCATGAGTGTGTATGTGCGTGCATGAGTGTGTATGTGTGTGCATGAGTGATCGTGTGTATGTGTGTGCATGAGTGATCGTGTGTATGTGTGTGCATGAGTGTGTATGTGCGTGCATGAGTGAGTGTGTATGTGTGTGCATGAGTGATCGTGTGTATGTGTGTGCATGAGTGATCGTGTGTATGTGTGTGCATGAGTGATCGTGAGTGTGTATGTGAGAGAGAGTCAGAGTTTCATGGACGCTTACGTATATGAAATCAGTGTAACACATACTCACACGATGGTAATCAACAGACTGAGGATGACATTGCACAGAGACCAGATCAAGTACATCAGCATGCAACATTCTGTCCAGAACTGGAGGCAAGCCCTCGTCTGTGAGGACTTTAGGGAGCCACATCTTACGGCCATGGACAGGGAAAAACACCTGACACATCCGGTCTCTCTCCTCCCAGGTTGCTTGTCGTAACACGCCATCAGGTTCCCTCACCACTATAGACCTCAGCTGCAGGGTGCCAACACAACCAGCACAGCTCACAGCGTCAGGCAAGATACTCACCTTCTCCCTTTACCTCGTTGTCCTTGTGTTGGGTGGTCTCCGTGAAGATCATCTTGTTTGATATTGCCCCAGCTATGTCCTCGTCGACCTCTATGATTTCTCCCCGAAGTTCCCTCTCAGGGAGGATATGAGGAGACTGCAAGATAGTCTTTGCCTTCTCCGTTGCTTCACGCTGGACCTGTAATTGAGTTAAGGAATGATAGAGTGTTACAGGTGGCAATCTAGTATAATATATGCTAATCACAACTCTGATCCAATGGGGTAATCAAAAATACTAGGTGTAAACTAGAAGCCATCCAAGGATGGAATCCCACAAACTGCAATGTATATTCGTACTTTTGCTGTTGTACAGGGTTCATAATTTGCTGATCTCATTTAGGGTATTTTAGAGTGACTGAGTGTTTTACACTGTGGTTTGCAGATTAAGTGTACCACTAAAACAATTATAATAATTAGTTAGTAATGTGCTCAATTGCTGTTATTTATCTTTTAATTAAATATTTGTAATTGAAATTAGAGAATAGACCGAGAGAATTGTGCCCACATACAAAAGGTGAAAACCAAACGAGCTTTCACTCTATTGCTTGTAATGATTGATATTAATACTTCAATTGACTATGTAATTGAATAAGAGAGTGGACAGACAGACAGAATCAGCACACAAGGAGAAACAATGGTATGCTTTCACCAAAGCGGTTTGTAAAGATCGTAAAATAATTACATGCTTGTTTGGTTCAGTAATTTTGCATGTGGATCATCCCTATTGCCATGGTAAACCCACAGAAAATACAAACAGAATCACACCAATATACTTTACTGCATTAGTCATGCTTTATGCAACAGCACATACCTGCTCTTATAATTTGCAGTTTTATTTTCGCATGATACTGAAGGTGAGGGTGCTTTTACTGGAATAGAGGTTTCTCAGACCTCACCAAAAGTTTTTCTGAGCAGGCTGAGTAGCAAGAAACCTAATTTATTGCTAAAATATTTGTCTGCTGGAATGAGGTATATTATGAACTCACAGCTGCATCAAATATTTTATAGGACCACATAATAATTGGTGATGTTACATTGCAGGTATATTGCATGCTAGGAAAGTGTAAATAAAAAAATAATAAAATTTAAAAATAGTGAATAAATAAATTTTAAAAAAGAATGAAGGTGAAACACCACTCATTATAAAAACCCAGTCTCCTTCATGAAGTCCCAACTGTTAAAGCATCCTTTCCAGCATGTCAAACAGCAACAGCACCAGATCTCCACATTCAACTAGTTGCTGATGAAACATTCTCTCCTACTGGTCATTCCCTACAGAAGGTTGTCCATAACAGAGCAAGAATTTTTAGCTAGCAATGAAACAATATTGTAACATCCCTCTTTGGTCACAAGGGACACACCATCTTTCAAAACCAGGTACTAATCTAGAAGAGAACTTAGAGCCCTAATCCATTTCTCGCCCAGCACAGGTCTAAAACAAGAGGTTGGTTTCCAATCAATTTCTCTATATAGGCCAGCATACATATTCCACATATAGGGAATGGAAATGCCAATATAAAAAAATCTACAGAGTGATATCACATCCTGTCTTCTCCACGCCTCGGCTTCAAAATAGATAAGAATCATATCTCTTCAGCATTACCAATTAGTTCACTTGGGTATTAAACCCTTTCTAGTACCAAGAAAGGCAGAGGGTAGTTTGGGATCCCTTTCAATTACTAACATCTTTGTACACACCTAGTGGAAAATTTATGAAATTTCTTGAAGCGACATTTCTGATGTTAGTATCCTGGGTGATTTGTGCTCCTAAGAATTGTGTAGTTTTCGTTTTAAAAGAAAAAGTAATATATTCCATTTCCAATCCCTTATTAGAGAAATACCTATGATGCTTTAATTATATGCACTATTTTTTCCAACACAAAACTTATTTCAATTCATTTGTTTGTTAAATGATATTCTTTGCTAACTAACTTATATTCAAGGTATAATAAATCAGAGGTCATTTTCAGTTGGAGTCATTCTCAGGATAACATTAGTGGCTTAATATTCCACATCATGACCTACTTGTGGTTATTTTCAAGTACCTATAAACTTAAATAAGTTGAAAATATATATATATATGCATAAGGTAAGACAAAATAATTTTTTTGCCTCATGACCGCCTATATCAATTTTTGATACCCGCATAAATTTTTGATACCTGGATCAATATATATATTTTTTTATGTGATCCCGTAAAGTGACACTATCATCAATGTAATATTTTGTAGATGAAATGACATGACAAAAAAAAAAAAAAAAAAAAAAAAAAAAAAAAAAAAAAAAAAAAATTGAAACCATACCCAGATCACACTAAAATGATATATATATAACTGAGAAACTAAAGTATATTTTTCCTGATCTAAATAAAAGCTAGATAAATAGACAAAAACGGGTGTTTCATATATTGAATGCTATATCAAAATTTAGAAATATAATTTTAATAAACAAAGGGGTATAGGCTTGCTGGATTAGAAGCGTCAATTCTCCACGCTCTACATGTAATTTGAAAGAGACAAACCTGTTCCAACTCCTTTAGAGTGAGTAACTTGTAATGTGGGACCCGCAGTGGTTCTGTTCTCTTCATCATGACCTTAGAAAGGTCAGGATCTGCAAGTCCATTCAGCAAGTCTTGCACACGAGGATCACTGGGACTCAAGGTCACAGCAGAACTCAGAGACTTCACCTGGGGAGAAAAGAAATGTCTTATCAAGCCTAATCGCTGTGGCCATCATAGAGTACCCGGAGGCTGCATAAACAGCTCCTGCATAAACAGCTCCTGCATAAACAGCTCCTGCATAAACAGCTCCTGCATAAACAGCTCCTGCACAGCTGTAGTCTACCAGAAAATACTCTAGAGGCTATGGACGCCATGGCTATCCACGCTTCTTCAGAACTGGTGAAGGTCGACGAACAAGGAGTGCCACATTAACCTTTGACCCCTTTGCGGGGCAAAATGCTGAGATTGCACAAAGAAAGTGGTAAAAAAACCTGCTCGTTTAAACTGCTTTATGAATGGCACGCTCACGCTCAAGTAGAATCAGTAGAATCAGAACTTCGCTGGTAAATGATTGTCATAACCACATGTTCTTGTTTAGCCATCTTGTTTAGCCATCTTGTTTAGCCATCTTGTTTAGCCATCTTGTGCACACAATGGTATCCAGTGCTGTTGGATCCTCCTCTGATCCTTTTCTGGCCCTCTTCAGGTGTGAGGGGAGATTAAATTGTGGTGGCATTTAAATATCAACAAAATACAATAATGATAAGTAAGTTGAGTATAGTTTCAGAGCTAACTATAACTATCTTATAAAGAGCACAATTAGATAATAGTGGCTTGATCTTTCAATCTGTATCAAAGGTTAGTTGTCCATAGTAGAGCAAGCCAATTTATGTTTGATATGTGCTTCTGTATCTTTCTCTAGTTAGCTAGATAGATATATAATCGTTGACTGAGTAGTCTTTGGCAGACATATTTCACTATATTGATAGGCAATATATATGTCTATATATATATACATGCATGTCTGTCTGTCTCTTCCTTCATATGTTTACCTGTTGTCAATATCTGTATATTACATTGTTAACTGGAATCCTGTGACACTTTTGTAAGTCTTCCTGTCTTCCCTTAACCTTAAAGAATAAATTTCATATTAAATATTTGGAATTATTTGGAAAATAATTATTCAATAATTGACACCTTTATCTTGTGTTTTGGGAGATTCATGACCCTCCATAGGTGACTCCAAACAAAACGTTTCATATTTATATTTTTATTAAGATTAAGCTCAACTGTTAGGAGGTGCTGTGATCCACAGTTATATTATTAATTATACAATCCATTCTTATGCCTGGAAAATGTCATCATCAATTATTTTCCTTCCCTCTCATGCAGAACACATGAAAAAATCTATGCCTTCCCCTAATCGTGGCTTTGCCTCTGATGTAAACCTAAACACCAATCAAAATCCTCCTCAAACTTTTTCAAATATTATGAGTTGGGCAAATTCAACATATTGGGATGAGTCTTCAAGTTCCAACAGTTATAGAGTATTTGCAGAAAATAGTAGTTGTAGTAGATCAAGTTATGTGAGTAAAAATGGTGGAAGTAGCTCTGCTGTATCTACTGTGAACAGTAGCAAGACTGAGATTTGCCATCTGCACAGAACCAATGAAGTTCTCCCAAGTAGTAGCCAATGGAAAAATACACAGAGACATGATTCTACATGCAATAAATTATCACCAAATATTGGAGATCATGGAACACAGAAGTGTTGTGATAGTCCCATGACATGTGGTCCATGTACTATGCATATTCAGAGTACATGCTTACATCATCACAATAATTCCTGTCAGAATGGATTATGCATCATAACCGATTCTGAGAATGAGAGTGGGTTCAAAAGGAAAACTCTTTGTTCGAGTGTTTCCAATTTTTCATGTTCAGAAAAAAGCTGCAATTGTGGGAACAACAATGCAATTTTTGTAGGTCCTAACAGTTCTGAGATGTTAAAGAAGTACAGTTTGGAGCACACTTACCATATTCCATCCACTCATGGATCACCTGGCACAAAAATATTGATGTTCAAAGACAACAAAGATAAAAAAGAGAAAATACATGCTCCTCTGCCACAAGAAGCCCATAGAAAGGTATCCATATTTGTCTTCTTGTATATAAGTTAGAGTTGTACAAATGTTTAGTATTAGTGTGCTAACTATAGCAGTCCCCCTGCACAGATCTGACATACAAAAAAAAAATTATTGTGAAAAAAGTTTATTGCAGCAAATAGAATATCCCTGATTTCACCCATATATGGGAGATTTTTACGTTATCTATACTAAAGACCAAGTATCCATGGCTAAATTGATTAGTCACGGTCTTGTAGCAGGTTAGTGGGTGAAGGTTGTGATTCAAGTCCTTGTTGATTTTTTAAAAAATTATTACACTTTCTCTTCATTCCCCTTCCTTTCCCACGTCCCTTCTTTTCCACCCTTGTTTCTTTCATTGTTACACCCACTTTTCAATGCATATGTAATAGTCCAAGAATAACATTCCATCTTATTCGCCTTGAGCAAACAAATAGCTATTGTCATATTTCATATTTCTTCCATAGTCAAATCGATTTGGTATTAGACTCCTAACTATTTGAGATTTGGAAGCTGTGGTACATTATTCCTCTTCTGTTTCTAGCTGGCCACACTGGCTCCTTTTTGTTCTCTGTTGTCTTTGTGTACACCTTACCCATCAGTTATGAGGAAAAAATTTTTTTTTGACTGAATGTTATGTTTGTGGGACTGAAGTGTTTTTTGTTGTAACTTCACCATAGTATCAGCATATCCGAAACAGGTGGTTGTAATTGGAGTGTAATGAAGTACCCATATAATGCAATTTATTTTATATTCATTACCCATTGTCTTCCTGTGACACATTCAGATGACCTTAAAGAATACTGTTTTTTCATAATTTGACTTCATAGCTTTATAAATTCATTGAACTTTATTTTCCCCTGCAACACAAGGATAAATCTGCTATATAGCATCTTTATAAAGTGAAAGAGTAAAACATTACTCCAATTCTATTGGTCCAAATGCTACTAAATTTGGCAAGCAGGCTTAGATGTCCAAAACATCAATGTTTTTTTTTTTGTTTTGTTTTTTAATACTTCAATACAAGGTAATTCATAATATTTGGTACAGTTTTCATGTTTGTAGGGGGGAAGGAGTTTATTTGAAGAAGTCTATTTCCAATCATGTCTACACTTATTCCACTGTCTGTCTGCGTGTCTGTCCATCCTTTTGTCTGTCTATTCATTACCACACATGATGTAAAAATTACATGCATGGTTGGAATCAATGATTTGCAAAATGTACAAATTTATCAAATTGATATTTCCTTTATCAATGTCCCAATCTATTAGGTACACAATTCAGACAGTATTAATATCGAGACTAATTTTCATAGGAACAAACCAACTGCAGTGAGGAATAACTGTGCGTGCAATAAAAATTTTCCTCATGAGAACAATGAAACTATGAAGAAGAGGGACTCGGTTAATACTGGACCAGATAATAGAGAAATGGATTATTACGATGCTACTAGCCTGAAGTGGTTCAAGAAATTAGAACTAGAATCAATCCTGAAATCGACTAAGAGTTACTGTCAACAACTTTCAACTAATAAAGACACATCAACTCTTCACACACAGTCAATACCACCATGTTATTTTACACGTTCAAAATTGCTATTAAATCAACCTGTAAATCATACAACTGATACTTCAATATCAGAAGCTAGTCTTAATAGCGGACACCACATAAATGCATTAGAAGAGATGATTAGAAAGGAATCGTTTTTTTTGTCTACACCTCCCAATTTTTCTTATATTACAAATTTAGAGGAAAACATTCCACTTGAATCCAACAAAGCACCGTCAGATGATTTTAATTCGAGAAATCCTAGGGTGAGGGTACCAACCTCAGTGTCTTACCAGAATAGGGCAAGTGTAGACTCCACCTGTGCTGCCCCACCAGGTCCTCGGGGGAGGAAAAAGAGGTTGCAGTCTCCCCCAGTTTATCATGAAAATGTTGCTAAATCGACACCTGTAACTGCTACACGAAGACACAACAAAGGGTTGTGTGGACACACTGAGGTCCTCCAAAAGAACTCGTCTCATGATAACACATTACTCAATTCAAGGATTTCGTCACTAACTACCGGCACTAATCGTAAATCTCGGATGGATCGTGGTTGGTCAAAGACACATCTGTTAACTGATGTGTGGACGCAATATAGGCCAACACAGGATAGTCAGGTTGCAGAGGAAAGGATACCACCAAGAACATACATTCTCAAAAAATCGCATAATGACCAGTTATGCCCCCATGGTGTGACTATTAAAACTTCGCCCTCTCAAGAAACTAACAAGTCCAGTGGAGATCGTCAATTCAATCGTAAAATTCGAAAATGTAAAGAACATGTGCCAAGTGTAGACCAGAAAATAGATGTATTCTTATCCTATTCAGAATATTCATGTGCTAGCGAAAGTGAATCAGATTTTCAAGAGAGCTTTTCAATAGATTCTTTTCAAATGTTCCGGAATTAAATTCAACATGCATACAGAGAAAGGAGGCATCAATGGTTGGAGCCCTTTATTCAACCCCACCTGAAACACATTTGGAATTATAAGTTGATCATATATTTAAGAACTCCCACAAGAACAAAAGTTTGCATAAATTAATTTTTTTTTGTTTTGTTTTCTTTTCAAATTTATCAAAGGTAATTATAAAATTTTTATCCTAGTTCTTTCATTGAGAGTACTAAGATATTTATGTCAATAGAACTCCATAGCATGTATATGTGCAAAGGCCAAGAAACCTTTTACAAGACCCTATAGTAATTGACTTCCTTAATATAATCCTACAGGTTCCCTTCAAAAGTATATATTGGTTATGCAAGTTGTGATAATTGTAGGTGTGTGTGAACATACTGAAGTTCTAAAGAAAAGAAAGAATCTGTTTGATAATAACACTGCACAATTCATGGACTCCATCACGAACTACCAGCATGTATTGTAGACTTCTGATGGAGTTTGGTTGGGCAATAACACATCTGTTATCACATGTGTGGATGCAACTTGGGACAGACAGGATAATCAGGTTGCTGGAGAAAGTATACCAACAACAACACATTCTCAAAAAATAATTTTTTACATAGTGACCAATTATAGTTCAGTAGTGTGATTATTAAAAGTTTGCCCTCAAGAAAAATTTTCAAGAGATTCCCTTCAAATGTTCATGAATTAGTTATGACAAGCATGCTGAGTAAGGACAGAATATTAACTAAATGGAAACATTGGCAAAATATAAGCATCATTCCACTGATGCCAGCCTACATTCCATGGATGCCTACATTCAGTTGATACTTCCATTCCATTAATGTCCTGGCATTTGAAGGGAATTTTTATGAAAATTTCTCTTTAAAATTTTATTCACTTTCATTGCAATGTGAACATTTTGAATAAGATAAAATGTATCTTTGGATCATGTTATAGTTATTTTCATTGTTGTTACTATTTTTGTTGTTACTATTTTTGTTGTTCCCATGGATATCCATTCAGTGTAGAACCTGTACTAAGCTTACATTAATTTATTTTTGCTGAATTTTATAATTTTGTGTCTTTGTTTACTTCAAAAAAAAAAAAAAAAAAAAAAAAAAAAATATATATATATATATATATATATATATATATAAAAGAGTTTACACTATAAACAAGATCCGTCTGCACTAAGACTTGTGGCAAATAATTACTATAATATTTATAAAACAGTGTTTTAGACCAGAAGAAATAATTATTTAGAACACTTAGGTAATGTTGAAGTGATAATATTTACATCTGGGTTTTTATACAGTGAAAGTGCTTATTTATTACCACAAGGTTTCCTTACATAAAAAGAACTTAGTTGTTAGTTGTAACCAATTAGTTGTAACAATAAACAGTATTTCCAAACAGTAAACAATTAGTTTAAAAATCCATTCTTGAGTAAAACTTGTGGATGTATGCTGCCCCCCCCCCAACCATTCCAGGTGTTCCTAGACCTGTGTGCTACAGGTAAAATAAAGAAGATAGACATCTACACAGTTCCAATAAATAACCTTGTCCTGTGGTAAATACATTATATAGTGCTTAACTATCAGATTCATGTTTACATAATGTGTGTGTGCTTTGGAATGAAGTGAACAAAGTCAGCCAACACTTACCAACCAGAACTATGGATATACCTCTTTGATTCAATAGTAGCATAAATTCTCATTCATTGGGTTTCTCTTTCTGACTGGTGGTGACTGATGATTTTGAAACTCACTTGAGTTTTTTTATTTTTTATTTTCTGTGTGTGATTGTACTGAGCAAAGTTAGAGAAAACAAAACAAAGTGATCTGTTCACCAAGCTAAACAGAGATGTGGATATACCTCTTGGATGAATTAATTAGTAATTAGTGTCCTTTTGTACTCACTTGGGTTAGAATAATTTTGTGTGTGATCAGATTACATGTATGGTTTGTAAAATAACTTTGTGATCATTCATGCATGGAGGAAGTTTACTCAAGCATATAAAAAATTCACTGGAAGAGTTGTGGCCAAGTGTGATCTAGCCCATTTCTCTAGTAGAATCAAGTTGTAATTGCATGCCTTTACAGTAGGTCTCTAGATTCATGAAGTTGATGAACCTTAAGTACTATAAATAGATTGCATCATTTTTGGCCTGACATGCCCACAGGCAGAGGTGTGGTCAGGTAACCAAACAATTTTGGGTTAAAAACCATCCTTTATGTAGGATGTGCCTATCCTGAAAAACATTTTTCATTTGGTATGGTGAGGAAGTGGTGTGGACAAGTGTGACCTGGCTTATGACCAATGCAAGGGTTTGGAATTGATTTCATTTTTTAAAAACCTACTTGTAGAAAGATGTGTGGCCAGGTGGGACCCAGCCCCCCCCCCCCCGGGGTGATGATGTGTAGTTATACAAAGCTTTAGGTCTCCTAGGTCCAATTAGGGCTTGTCCAAAGTATCATTTTTGGCATTTTTAGCTTCACACGCTGGTAGGAAGTGATGTGGACAGGTGGCCCAAATTTTTGGGCTAAAACAATCCTTTGTAGGATGTTTCTACCATGAAAGATGGGTTTTACTTGGTATGATACTTCGGTGGTAAAGTGGATACACACACATCTAGAGCTATATATATATACACATACAAATATTTTTTACTGACACACCAAGAAGAAGAGATATGGAGTGGTGGAACACAGCCTCAGTCACTCCTGGAGTCATGATGCATGTTTATGTCCATTGTTTGTATTTTGAGACTTACGCCTCTCAGGACGAGGCATGGGGTGTGGCCAGGTGTTCCAAAGTTTTGGGGCTTAAATTCTATCTTCAATGTAAGATGTGTGTACTCTGAAGAGTGGTGATTATTTGGAACAGTGGTGATTATTTGGAACAGTGGTGATTATTTGGAACAGTGTTGATTATTTGGAACAGTGATTTGGTGATAAGTAGATACACATAAACATACATACACAAACTATTTTTAGCCCTGACTCACAAAGAGGAAGAGGTGTGTCCTGGTGGAACCCAGCCCATGTTTCTCCCCAGAATTAAGTTGTGTATTATGCATACCATTTGTTCATTAATGCTTTACAGGGCATAAAATTACATGTCTATGATCAGTGATGGTGAAGACGAAATTTTACAAAATGACCTGATGGTCTACTGACAAAGAGCCAGCAGCCAAAAAAATCTGTCCAGTTTTTAAGAAAGGTGATGTCTCTGATGTTTTAGGTATGGAGGTTCAATGGTTTCTCTGGCCATAAGTACCATGTTAGGATTTTATTTTATGATGCTGTGAAATTTGGCTCTTTCAAGCAAGACTAGGTCTCCTCCATTGGGTGGTTATAGTTAAGTACGTTGAATTTTTGAAATCATACTCTTCATCTGCTGTCCATCCCATCCAGTAATGCCAATCTCTAGAGAGCATTTGAGTTGGTCTCCTGATTAATTTACTCACTGTGTGCAGTTCTCATGATGGGTTATACAGGAATAGATTTTTTTAAAATATCAATAACTAAATATTGTGGGCCAAATATTCCAAGGGGTTAGCAGCACTGAAAAAGATGGAGGCAAATCAAAGGATAAAGAAGAAAGAGACCCAGCAAAAGTGCATCTCCCATCAGCCTGTGCCCAAATAGTGCTTCTCTAGCCTTACCTCGCCTGTGTAAAAGCTGGAAAACAATGCCATGACCATCTTCCTAATCACCTGGGTAGATGTTCAAATTTCAACACATCTGCATCTATGAATTCAACTCTTCCCACCATTTCTCAGTCAACAGTTGTACCTAATATGTCACCAATGATTGATGTGAGTGTCAACCAGTCATAGTCTGACAGTGGCCCTGAACCACCATTACCATCATTATCCCAACAGTTAGATTATATCTCTGATCCACAAAATTCTGGTCCATCATATCCTCCATTCCCTATGAACTTTCCAACATTCACTTGGGGAAATCTTAGTGGCCAAGAATTGTCATGCTACTTGACCCTATATATGCTGAAGTGGTGCATTGGAGAAGTAAATGTTTTTCAATTCCCTTTGGTAAGACTGGTAGAGATTTTGTGAGAGAGCTTTCAAGGCTTTATCTGGCTTTTGGGTCAGCCTCCACACTTGAAGCTGTAGCTTTGAAAACTGCCACAGTTCTTCCTATTCTACTCCTTCAGAAACCAAGCAAAAAAAATCAAAGACCAAAGATCATATCAAGTGCCTAGAAAGAAGATTAGCTGATTGGTCTAAGGGGGACCTGGAAGAGCTGGTAATGGAAAGTAGAACTCTACAGCACAGGCTTCCAAGGAATAGATCAGCCAGAGCCAACACTAGCATAGCCCATTCCTTTGCCAAGCTGATATTCATGGGCAAGTGCAAGGCTGCTTTAGACCTCATATCCAATATGGAAAAAAGAGGAATTCTTAACTTGAATGATCCAGCTGATTGTGATAGTCCAACCCCTCCCATCGTCAGGAAAGTATTAATCAGCAAACACCCTCCAGCTCATCCTGCCCATCCCAACTGCATCCTTCATGAGGAGCCACAGAACACACACCCAGTCATATTTGAATCCCTTGATGCCAGCATAATTCGTTCAGCTGCTTTAAGGGTGACTGGAGCGGCTGGTCCCTCTCCCTCGGGTCTGGATGCACATGAGTGGAGACGCTTGTGTACCAGTCACAAGGGTGCCTCCAGAGACCTGTATGCTTCCCTTGCCACCATTGCCAGAAGATTTGCTCTTCCTATGTTGACCCATCATCCATCAGACCATTACTTGCATGTCGGCTCATTGCTCTTGATAAATACCAGGGAGTGCGTCCCATTGGCATTGGTGACACTGCTCATAGAATCATAGCCAAAGCTGTTCTATCTATAGCAGCCCCTGATATTCAGGATGCATCGGGCTGTCTTCAGTTATGTGGTGGTCAAATCTCTGGTGTTGAGGCAGCTGTACATGCAACTAGATCTGCTTTTGAATCAGAGGAGTGTGAGGCTGCATATTTGTGGATGCTACAAATGCATTCAATACCCTTAATCGCCAAGTTGCATAGCACAACATCAGATGCCTAGGCCCACCCATTGCCACCATACTCATCAACTCGTACAGAAGTCTCACTGAGCTTTTCATTGATGGAGATATATTCTATCTCAACAAGGCACTACACAAGGAGACCCCCTGGCCATACTTATGTATGGTCTGGCAACCATCCCACTCATTCGAAGACTGGACGGACTATATAAACAGATATGGTACGCTGATGACTCTGCTGCCATGGGGACTGTTGAGCAGCTATATGCATGATGGAACAGACTGGCTGTAGAAGGTCCAGCCATTGGATATTTCCCCAATTCATCTAAACCTGGCTTGTGATGAAGCAAAGTCACTTTGATGAAGCATCTAACATGTTTGCTGGGTCAGGTGTGAATGTCACCCTTGATGGCAGGCCATACCTTGGCACAGCGATTGGGTCCAATGATTATGTTGAAGAGTATGTAAACTCCAAAGTGAGAGCTTGGTCATGCAGCATCAATATTCTTAGTGATGTAGCAAAGTCACAGCCTCGGGCTGCCTTCTTGGCCCTCACATGTGGTTTGCTATGTAAGTGGACATACATCAGCCGTGTTGTACCAAACATTAGCCATTTACTGGTTCCCCTGGATGAGTTGCTGAGGACAAACCTGATACCAGCTATTACTGGACGACCACCACCAAACGACCACCACCAAATGACCACCACCAAACAACCTTGAATGTGATCTTTTCTGTCTACCTGCGCGGCATGGTGGATTGGGAATACCAACTCCCTCCAAGATTGCTGATAGAGAGCTGCGTCATCTCAAAAGGTAACTTTATCCCTTAAGGATCACATCCTTGCTCAGGACAGAGAGAGAGTATGGTTATGACATCATCAATGACCAACTAAAAAACAAGGCCAATGTCTGCAAGGACAAAAAATTGAGGAACCAGGAAGAAGCAGAAAATATCTATCAACAACTGCCTGATGGGCTTCAGAAAGCTGTGGATTTAGCCAAGGTGAAAGGAGCTTCCACTTGGCTTACTGTTCTACCCCTCACAGAACATGGTTTCAGACTACACAAATCAGCTTTTCATGATGCTATGGCTTTGCAGTATGGCTGGATACCATCTCATCTTCTGTCCAAGTGTGAATGTGGCAAAACCTTCAGTGTAGAACATGCACTCTCCTGTTCAAAGGGTGACTTTCCAACTCTCAAACACAATGAGATTCGAGATATCACTGCTTCTCTTCTCACAGAAGTTTGCAGCGAAGTATGTGTTGAACCCAATCTACAGCCTGTGACATCTGACCAACTCAATGGTGCTCCAGCCAACAGTCAGGAAGGTGCAAGATTAGATGTATCAGCCAATGGAGTCTGGGGTGGGAGGTTTCAGAAGACTTATTTTGACATGAGCGTGTTTAATCCCCTCGCTCCCTCCAACACAAACCAAAAACTGTCAGCGGTATACAGAAAACATGAAGTTGAGAAGAAACGTGTGTACCAGCAGAGGATACTAGAGGTGGAGCACTCCTCCTTCACTCCCCTTGTTCTCTCAGCCACAGGAGGTATGGGAAACGAAGCAACCACATTTTATAAGCACCTGGCATCATTGCTTGCTGCAAAATGGGATTCCCCTTATAGCTACACCTTAGTTGGCTATGATGCTGCCTGAGCTCTCTCTCCTCTGCTCAACTGTCCAAGCTATTTGAGGTGCCAGATCGTCTCATGGACATGCAGTGTGGTCACCAACAGCCATTAATCTGGTAACCATTGAATCACATTATGGAGTGACTAACTCTATTTCACCTTGCATAACTTTCATTTATTTTGTTCATCATTTATCTTGTTCATCATTTTTATTATAAATTTTTCTTATTAAAAAAAATAATAATAAAAAAATTAAAAAAATAAAGTTTACAGATGGTTGCCAAGGAGTATGTTTCCCCCCCCCCCCAAAAAAAAATTGCGGCACTCTGGTTTGAAAGGTTCGGTTTTTTTGAAGGAACGCTTATCGGGTGGGGATTGTTTAATAGCAATCCCAGAAATTCGTTCTGGAAGATCCGTGGAGGTTGTCCAGCCGTCTTATAAGGTGCTGCAGTTTTCTGTAGCAAATTCTTTATAGGATTTTAAGTGCTAAATACTATGGGGTACTCACTGTTGGTCATATAAAATGTTTTGAAGAATAATTATAATTTTTTTTATAAGTTGGGAGAGGGGGAAATGGCATCCTGTGAAACTACTGAAGCAGAAGTTCAAATGAATCCAAGTATTCAACCCACAAGAGAACCAGTAGTAGGCACATCACATCCTGATAAGGTAAATTAAACTAAGAGTGAGTGGTGGTAGTCATAGATGTCTTGATAACACCTATAATAGGTTATAATATTGATGGAATGGGCTTCAGGATGAACTAATGAATGCTCATATACAACATGTATTCTTCTCATAAACATGGTGAGAATGCAAGCATAGACCAGTATTTGACAAGGTGGGGTGTGGGGAGAGGGGGGGGGGGGGGGGGGGTTTACAGTTCAAAACCACAGCTATCAATTATTCATGACATTTTCACTGCTTTGTTTGATCTACATCATGAGAGGATTGAAACGGAAAGGAAGGAGTATGTTAGCTCTTCTAGGGAATTAAGCATGAAAACATCTTCATTGTTGACCAATACACCAGAATGATGTTAGTGGCAGGAAATTGTTTACTTTCTCTAACAGTCACAATATCTTGACATAATAATGGATTTTTTCCTTGGGAGTGGGGGGGGGGGGGGGGGGGGGAACTTTTTAGATTCATTATTACTGGATGGTCAGCCTTGCTAAGGTCTATGAGCAAGTTTTCCCAGGAAAAATGCAATAAATGGTTACTCTAAGATGAATTCTGGTGGGTTTAGGTATGCTGAAAGACCTTTTCCCCCCATTTGTCATATTTCAATAGCTATATCCTTTAAACAGCTACTATCAGTACAAAAAATCATATATAGTAGAAGTTAACTTGAGTTATAGTGGTATTAGCAACTAATCTTCCCCAAAGTTCAGATCCTTTTAATGGAGATACACAGGTAAGTCAGACAAACATAGCCCACTGGTGGTGCAAGAGGCATATGGCCTTCACCTCTAAGACTATTTTACCCAATCATTTCCAAATTTTAATGAAAATTACTTTTGGATTAGATTATAAATGTACAATAGTAAGCAAAAACAAACTTTATCTAGGAGCAACTTGTTCAAAATTGAATTTTTACAGTACAATATATGGAACTTTTACCCATGAGCTATCTCACTCTTGGAGTCTTAAAGTTACTTGGTTGTGGTTGGGCTGATCAAACTTTCTCTTTACAATGGGGAGGTCTCCGGTTTGATTCCTGGTCATGGTAGGGTTTTTTTTTCTCCTTTCATTTTTTTCCCTCCAGTGGGAAGACAACAGTAAGTCATTAGCAAGTGGGAGTTTGGCTGGAAATTTCCAGTTTTGTTGTTTCTTATTTTTTTTCTCCATAAACTGAATAGATTGTTCCATCCAATAGTCATGTGTAGGCCACTGTTGATAGAAACCAATAAATTAGCTTCCCAGGCTAATTCTGGGGAGGAGAAAGTGTTTTCACATTGGTTGGAAATGTGACACAATTAAGTGACACACATTTTCAATATTCTACATTTATATTCTTCAATATTGCTGAGTTATAATTAATTATAATTGACGATTAATAATATGAAAATTTTATTTTTTAATTGCAAAAAAATAGATGTCTAATTGAATCACGAAGTGGCCACACCCACATATATAACATGATAATGGCTATTGGATTTTTTTGTTGACCTATCTTCAGATTATTTCTAATGCAGTTAATATTAAGTTTACCAGTAGCTCTGGTATGGCCATTAAAAAAAAAGAAGCAGTAGGCTTTATCGGAGTTATATTAAAACTTGACATACGAAGAAACTTTGCAACATTTTATTTCTTACCATCTCAGTTGCATGAAGCTCTGAAGCTGAGCACCAATGCACAACATGATTAGAGCAAGCATAGGTATAGCTAGTTGTCTGAGTTACTTCCATGCCCTCACGATTGTAGCTGCCACTTTCATGGATTTTGAAGGCTGTAGTGCATTGTTATGGTTACACTTCAAAATGTGATCAATTTGCAGTAATTTAGTCACTTTTCTTTTCTTTTTTGGTTTGGGGGTGTTTTTTTTTTCCTTGTTTTTTTTTTTTTTTTTTTTTTTTTTTCCTTGTTTTTTTTTTTTAGGGAGGGGGGTGGAGTAGGTGCTATTAATGATCCTTTACCAAACTCTCCTCCGAAATGCTGAGAAAGTTCCAAAGAGAACTAACATTATACTCTTTCCTTTCTGTTTTCATTCCTGTCCATGATGTAGATCAAGCAGCACATGTAACTCTCAGGGTGGGTGTGGGAACATTAGTAGGAACTAGCCTTGCTCACCTTCACTCCCCCTGTTAGTGGGTACATAGATTTGCAAAGAGCCAGGTACCACCCACCTCAAGGACAAAGCTTTCAACACCACACCATCATGACAGACTGATATCACCCCCAATAACTACACAGTTGTGATAAAGCGATAATTAGTTGCTCTAAAAAAAGGGGAAATATTTGCATAGAAAGTAGTGCAGTGGAAATGTTTAATACTGTATACTTTTTATTATAATAGTGTATTCAAATGGGACTTTCACTGCTCTGAATTTCTAACTAAACTTTATAAATTTCAGAGTCTGAAACCAACTATAAAGGTTTGAATAAAATCTATAAACTTCCTGGAGTGCAATGCTTAAACAATTTTGGCACAGCATCATGGCCACTGGATGCAAGCCTAATATTGTAAATAGAAATTACAAACTTGGGAACATAAATTAAACACTATGAGCATAAGAGTAACTGTATTTCTGTTGGATCAAATATAATATGTGACCATCCACTGTATTAATGCAGAAATCTGTACCTTTGATAAAGGATTCCTTAAAATACCCCGCACATACAAAATCTGGTATCTCAAATGAAGGTATGTAACAATGTGTGAATATATATATCTGTGTGCATGTGTGCGTGTGTACATACATACATACATACATACATACATACATACATACATACATACATACATACATACATACATACATACATACATACATACATACATACATACATACATACATACATACATACATACATACATACATACATACACACGCACACATACACACATACATACATATATATGATAAAACATTTCCTAGTGTTAATAATATAACACGAATGATAAAGTTCTGCATATTTTATTATCAGAGTCCGTCAGGAAAGAAGCTCAAATTAATGTGAATCTGGATCGTCAGGATGATAAACAAGTTGCTATGCTTTCCACTGATGAAGAGGCACTAGTGACCAGTGGGGAAGTGTATTCATGGAGCTGGGAAGACATGTTACCATACCCTCTCTTAGCTCAGGTCGTCAGAGATGCTGGAAGGAAACTTGGTTTAGAAGCTTCTAATGTAACAGAGGGAAACGTAGGAATGGAAAGAAACATAGCCAAGAGACTACCGAGACACAGAAGATGCATTCCAACTGTGAAGTCTGAAACCCCTTTGGGTAGGGGTAGCTCCAGTTCTGATTTCATGAATCCTCAAATTGAAAATAAATGTGCAAAATTGAAAAAAGGAGCACAACTAAGTCTCAAGTGTTCAGGCTACTCCTCTTATGCTTCTCGTTGTTCCATTATCACCAGCAAGTCAACAAACGAGATTTCCAAGCACACAGTTGATTTGTTGGAGGAGAGTAGAGAAATGAACCTTGGCTCATTGCACGAGTATCTAAGTGATTCATCTACTAGTAGTGATATTAGTCCAACTCAACCACAAGTAGACTTGACCATGCATTTGAACAAGGAGGTTTGGCAAATTCCCTTGTTTTCAGATTCTATCTCCGTGAAACATTTCTTTCTCTATACATTAGGAACTTCAGTCTCTGTCTGACTTCATGCAAGATCTGGATGCTACTTCAATAGCATCCAACACTCTGTTGGACAGGGAGGCTGTGGGCTCCACAGGCAGTAGAGACAGCTTTGGGTTAAGAACAGTAGATCTCCCCGGGGATGAAGGAGTAAGTCATCCCATTGCAATTCCTGTAATTAGAGTGGAAGTGAATCCAATGTGTTTGTTGTTATTCTTCATTAGGCCAATAATAATGTGTAGGTACTTTTTTAAAAATTAGACCCATTTTTTAATATGTGTATTTGATCTGAATGGAACCCACCCATATTTAGCACCGCCATACTAAACATTAAATAATAATGCTTTCTATTGGTTGTGTATCAATATAATTGCATACTAGTATAATCCTTTGTCATATAATATTTGCCTGGCTGCATTCGTACATTCGTACACTAACATAAATAAAAGAACAGAGTAACATTGCCATAAGGTGTTAAATTTAGTGAATTACTTGAAAATTGAATGAGAATATAGAATTAACCAATCACTTGGTATACTCAAATGCACAAAGGGCTATTTTATACTGAACCAGACAAAATTTAAAAAAAAAATTCTGTCTCACTTTTTATTGTCCCATCTTTGGAAACACTTGGAATGTTTCGGCATATCAATTTCAGACTACTTTGCTTCTGTATGTGTCTTTGTAAGTTTGAGGTCATGAGCCCTCACTGGGGGGGGGGGGGGGGGGGGGGGGGGGTTGGATGGTAACCTTATGTTTTATGCACCAAGTGTGTGTGTGTGTGTGTGTGTGTGTGTGTGTGTGTGTGTGTGTGTGTGTGTGTGTGTGTGTGTGTGTGTGTGTGTGTGTGTGTGTGTGTGTGTGTGTGTGTGTGTGTGCTGTTGTGTGTACGTTTATTTATTCCCTGTACATTAGTCAGCAAAATTATTAGAGGGAATATGGGGGGGGGGGGGGTAGAAGAGGGCTCCAGCCTTTTTTAATGACCTGACATTAATTGAATGGTCATCCCCACAGAGTGAAGATTCTTTTTGTGGATGAACTCCTGTGCATGTTCATATAAAAATTATAATGCACCACTGTAGATTCTGGCTGTTTTGTTTTCTCTTTTTTCCCCTTTTTTTACAAAGTTGCTGTAGATGTTTATTAGCCAACAGGGTACAGATTAGTCTAGTTAGCTGCAACACAATCTCTTTACAGTTATTTCTAATAATGAATTTCTCAAATTCCTGATCAAATACTCTCAAATCACATGCAGATTTTTCTCCCATTGCTTTGTTTTTTTAAATAAAAAAAGTAGTCCATACAGTTTGTGTGGCGAGTGTTCCTGCATGCAGACATGCATGCTGTATGTGTGCTGGTGGGGGGCCCTGTTATGTGGTACCCTAACAGCTATTATATATCAAGCACTGTAACCACATCACCTGCTTGGTGACAAACTGGCAGACATACTGGCAGTAATTGTTACATCCTTCACAATAGGAACAGAAGTGTACAGTGTTCACACTCCCCATAATCATGCCCTGACATTTGAAAAGTGCATTTTTTAAGTGGGATATAAATTACAATTACAGATAGCCTGTAAAAGGATAGTAAACATTAACATTACACCAACAGTGGTATTGTAATATATGATTGTTTGTGGTACAGTCAGTAGGGTACATTTTATTGCTAAATTAATCAGGAACACTTGACAGTCATGTCGTGTATATGTGTTTGTCCGGTATATAATATACTATTCTAAAGCACCGATCATATGCAAAACTAAATTAAAAGTAGCTCTCTACTTCAACATTGAATTCTTTGTTATGGGTTTCAAAAATTAAAGCTAGAAATTTTTTGGAAGTGATATAGCTAATCTCTTTCAAAACTGTAAATAAGCTATTTAGATGATTATTTCCTTTCCAGGGAAATGCTTTATTATATTTTAGAAAGACTTATGCGATAGTCTGGTGTCCAATAAAGGTTTGCCCAATAAGTCTAGATAGATCAAAAAATGTTATTACAAAGCTGATTCATCACATGTCATACATCTATATAAGACAGCCACCATGGATGGAGTGATAGGCTCAAACCCATTCTTGGAGGTATAGTATTTAAGTTACTATGGTATTAATGGTAGTAACTGAGTACCAAGCCTATGATAACAAGGGACACCTTGGTTACTTAGGATTAGGACCCATGTGGTATCCTCAGACATGTAGTTGTTAAAAGATGAGCTATGTTAGGCTGTGTCATATGCTGATGCTATTATCATGCATCTTTGTGTTTGAGCAGGAACTTCAGGAACTTGATCAAGGTTTTGTTCCAAAGTTGACCAAATCTGATTGCAGTAGTATCTCATCACCAGACATCAGTCAAGGGTGCTCCACACCTCTTGAGATGATTCAGAGCAACTATGGCTGCATTTCTCAAGAACCTTCCTCTATTTTCTCAGCTGAGGGATTGAGGTCACCAAACACTTCATTTGACATACTTCCAAACATCAAAGTGTCACTACTGCCTTCTTCTCGTGTTGCCTTACTTGATGACATTGAGCAGCAGGATAAGTATGCCACTTCAGCAGCACCTGATCCTCCAAGACATCACCTGCTCTCCTTGGTAAGTCATTCTTCCAATTTTAAGGCTCATCCGAATTCTTCTGAAATATCACATCCTACCAATTGTCATGACACTGTTGTCAAGCCACCTCAACCTTACGTCCTTCCACAAAGCGTTTCAGAAGAAACCACTTCCAAAAGTACATTTTGTAATCCGATGAAAATCATGTCCTCTGATTATCTCCACAGCAACAATTCCAGATCAATAACACCAGACTCACTCAAGTGTCATTTTTACCACTCAACTAGTTTGTCAACAGGCGCATCATTTCATGTGGATTCTCTTGAGCATGTGCCACTCAGAGCATCGCAATCTTACACTCTCTCTGTTAAAGAAAAGGTGGAATCTCTTGAACATATGTCATCTAGACCATCAAAATCCTACACTCTGTCTGTTCATGAGAAGGTAGATCCGATTATTACTAATCAAGTTTATACTTTACCGTCATACTCAATTCATGATATTGATCATTTCGAATCACCTACCCCATCGGTTAAGCCTTCTCTTGAGGAAGCTGGAGTGTTCTCACAGAATCTACTAAATCCTAGCAGTGTTAATCTAATTGTTGATTCTCAACAAGTGAACTTTAGAAACCAGTCACCAGACCCAAGCCTACGTCCTAGGGAAATTTTGGAACCCTCATCTAACCAGGAAAGTTTTGTCACACAAATTTCAATTGAGCAGTGCAATGATATTGATACATTCTCAGGAGTTAATTGCTCAGATAATTATTCACTGGTGCAATACCATCCTACCATGTCTAAATTAATCACTGACTATTCGTGCCAAGGTTGTCCGACTAAAGATATCAAGAGATTGAGAAAATACCATACCATGAATTCACCTAGTTCTGATGCTACATCATTTGATTCTGTACAGCCAAGCATTGCTGGCATTAGATATGATGAATGCTGTGCAGGTTCACTCAATCAACATGATCAAGTATATTACAGAGAGGGAAATTATTGTACCTCAATAAGAACCGAAGATATAACATCTGCTCCCAAATGCTCTGTGGCTGGTTTCAGCAATTCATTTGAAGTAGAGCATCCTGGTGATTGTACTGTGGAGACTGAATCATTCTCTGAAACCCACCTAGTTGGTGAATCTTCTGAAGTAAGTAATTGTGAATGGCGTTGGCATGCACACTGTCTTGTCTATTGAGTTGTACACTTATCAGTGTTCTCACATTTTCTAAACATCATTACACAATAACTGTGATGCCAGGCCCACTGTTAATTACATTACAGAGCTAGCTG
>OZ017785.1:13448874-13469188 GCA_963969325.1 Lycopodina hypogea
GCAAGAAAAGAAGTGGACAGGCAATACTATATAGTATGAGTGCAGGAATAGAAGCAGAATACTTCACAGTGTAGAGCACACAGTTTGGCACTTACAAGCTCCATACATCTGTCTTCTTGGCATCGAAGGATTGATTGTCTCCTCCGTCAATGGTGTGCAGTTCAGGTGCGGCGTAGCTCTTGGATCCACAAGGGGTTGTCGAAGAGTCTTCATGAAGGTCAAGTGCAAATCCAAAGTCTGGTTAAATGCAATGTACCAAATACAATTACAATAATCACCTATAAAAACTACATACAAAAGTACACAGAGTGGGCAATAATTAGACTTTGGTTCATCTTACCACCAAGCTTTGCATCAAGGTTCTCATCCAACATCACATTCTCACATTTCAGATCTCTATGAACCACATTGCACCGATGACAGTAGACCACAGCTTCACATATCTGCCGAAAGAAATATTTGCTCTCTCCCTCTGAGAGTTTTCTCTTATTGTTGATGTGATCGAGCAAGTCCCCATTGTGAGCTAGTTCCATAACAATGTAGCAATGTTCGATAGTTTGTATGACCTGATATGTCTGCAGGATGTGTGGATGGTGAAGCTTGGAGATGACAGTCACTTCCCGAGAGAGAAATTTAAGTAGCTGACCTTTCCCAGATGACTGCTTGTTGATCACCTTAATTGCTACCTAGAAATAGAGTTAAGATGACAAGCTTAATGGAGTCCTTTTAACAGCTGCTCAATATTTGTTTCTTGTTGAGATTAGATTTAATAATTTAGAGTGGAACCTTGTATCAAGTTTCTCTAATTAGTACTAATCTCCTTTCACTAGCCAATTAGGAAATAATCAGGATAATTAGCTAATAACAACTCCTATTTGACCCTGGAACTCAAATAGTACATAACTGAAGGAAAATAAATAAATTACTATTTGAAGATCACTTCACTGCCTTAAACTTTACAAATAGTACCTGATGTAAGTAGTTCACCCAATATTACTAACACATAACTAACTAAACATTTCAGTGATTTCTATAAGTGACTGAAGGAATTTTTATTATTTAAAAAAATTTTTTATTTTAATGTTAGTAGCTATCTATAGCAAAAACTAACCTGTTTCTTGAGTACTGGTGACCATGCTGCCTTCACTTTAGCATAGCTTCCAGAACCTATAGTACACCCAATGAGGTAGCCAAGGGCTTCTGGGCATGGAACTGCTTCAGGAGAGTTGGCCCAGCAAAGTGAACCATCAGACTGCATCACTGATTCTTCTGCCATGGCTGTGTCAATGCTGGAAGATATAATTAGTACAAACAAACTTGTGAAGAAGCTTTTGCAGTTCAACTGTGGACTGCTAAACACGAACTGTTTGTAAAGTGTGTGAAAAATGCCTTTTTATCAGGATCACCATATCAGATCAAAAGCTGTCCGTGTCAGTCAAGAACCTCAGAGAAGGTGTTCTTGTACATTTGAGGTTGTTACAACTCATCTGTGGTGAACAAGATGCAAACATAACCTACATATGTCAGCAGCAAGAATGTGTTACTGCTGATGACATTAGCAAGCCAACACACAGGATGATATGCACACTTTGAACTCACTTGAAGTGACCTCAACAAAGATTTATATTGGGTTATTTTGTTTGTTTCTTTGCAGTGCCGTAGACCCTTATCAAGCAAACTTCAATTTGATGTAATTCTGAAGTTACACCTTGTTTATTTACACCCAATAGAAGGGGAAGTGTTGTGATTGCTTTTTATCTTGCTCTGTGATACAGCTGCAAGATTAAAAGTATAAAACATTAATAACATCATAATCAGCACAATGGTAGAACAAAATAACAGGTTATGTAAGAAAACATCAACAAAAATACAGCTGTCACATGAGTTACAACTACACCATATAAATTTTTCTCATGATCAATTTTTCAATCAGCATTTTTTTAGCATATCTTGCTCATGCATTTTAAAATTACTTTAGCAGTTCTGATAATTATCTAGATATAGAAATGTGAGAAGCTATTGAATATTCACTCCTAGTTTGGTTGTTAAAACTCCTATCATCATTGTGTGTCTGAACTCTGATGAAGATTGTGTCCAGTTTCATGTAGCTGATTCACGAGGTTGTATGTTTGGTTATTTTAAACATATTTTGGGGGAGTCTGTGATCTATTTTACGTATAGCTTCTCTGATGGAATCCATGCACAAGGCACATACATTCACTGCTCTGGTTTTTAGGTAGCTCAAAGTATTGACATTATTTTAATGGATAGAGAGGGAGGGAGGTGGGAGAAATTGTTTTAATTCTCACCCATTTCCAACTAAATAAAATTAGTTATCAGTAAGGTTAGTCTAACTAATATACTCAAGCATATGGTGGGGTTTTTTGTTGTTGTTTGTTTGAATGTTTTTTTGTTTTTTTTAATTTTTTGGTTTTTTTTGTTTTTTTTTTTTTTTTTTGGTGTGGCTGTAATAGTTTGATTAGCTATACTAGAGTTCCTGATACTCCATACAGGCCAAAATTTTTTAGGGAGAAAATAGCCATTAATATCCCATCGGCCTTGATCTTTCATGCTTATGTATATCATTTCAACCTGTATAGGAGGTCAATGGGAAAAATGCAGTTTAATACTTCTCTTTTTAAAATTACTGACTGCTTCATGCGAAATGGGGGAATTAATTATCTCATTGTTGGTTAATCCCAGCTTAGTATATCAGATTGCTCTGCTAAATTTCTGATCTAGAAATAATCAGTATTTTTGCATGTAGTAGAATAACATATCCTAGGTCACACCAGAATAGTTTAAATGAGATCATATTGACAATGAGTTCAATTTTTTTTTTATTTTTTAAAGCAGACCAAAAAACAACTGCTGGAGTAAAGAGCTATGTATTGGTGACAAGACTGCCATAATAATAATAATGGCAACATGAAACTTTCTGTTACTTACACTTAGCATTAGTACTCCTACAAAACGCTAACTACACAAACAATGCATAAGCTTGTAGTAGACATTTGAAATGAAAGAAAGTAGAAGTGCTCCAGTCTGTGAACAGCTAACGCTCACCAACTAACCAAAGTGCTAATTAGTTTACAAATGGATGTATTTTATGACAGTTTAAAGGTGCTTCTGATGTGGGAAATATGCAGGGTCAGAACCATGACTTCGTAAATCGGGGAGGGGGGGGGGGGGGAGGAGGTGGGTGATTTTAGAAAAAAGTAGCTACATACTGTTGCATGCATGAAGAATATGTGTGACCACTCACATTTCTTCCCATGATCGCAATGTTTTGGTTATGATTGCATATCTATTTCACAATGGAACCTCGTACTTGTCTGTAGCCTACCATGTTGCAATCAAATATATCTATGTACGTCATGCATTTTAGGCACTCACATATGACCATTAATATGTTATGTCGGTAAAGGTTGATTGCAAACATGTTAAATGCTAACTAAAATTTAGAAATTTCTTTGTGTAGTCATAATATGACCAAGTTCCCTCTAAAGCACCGACATCTCTTTCAACCTTCAAATGTGCAGTCAATAAACTTCAACTAGTCTATGCCCCACTGTTCACCTGAAAAATCTACTCAATAGGGGACTTGCATGATTATGTCAGGTATTACTTGCCACACCTACTTATGGTCTCGGTGAACCTCCAGCACTATAGAAAATGTATTGGCATTCATGACTGGCAATGATGTTTTTGAGAACTGCAACCTAAAATAACTTGTGCTTTTACCGTACTATAGGAATAGAAACTTTATAAAATGTCCTGCCTGCTGATAGCAAATTCCAGAATATTCTGAGCTATAATTGTGGAATAATGGAGCGTGAAAGCAAACGAAAGGTTAGCTATGACCCCGCCATTGAGTTTGCTGCTAATTCTCAGAAGTAATTGGCAGGTGGGAGTGGGGGTGAGCAACAGACAGTTGCCAGAGTCAATCTTGGCCCTGAAGTAATTGCTATACTTCTCAGAATTCTGTCAGGCAGCACTAGTGGCTATCCAGAAATTCTTGGAGATGAGATGTTGCCTACCAAAGTATTTTGAGAAGAATTAGTAGCTACTTCTGGGCGAGTACCATCTCTGACAACTGTCAGCCACTCACTGCCATTAGAGCCAACCAATGTGTTCCTATAGCTATCTAACAAGCTCACTGCAATGTCACCACTAACCTTTCTTCACTTTTACACACTATTTTATCCACAACCAAAGCTCTGAATATTCTGGAATTGGCTATCAGTAGTCTAGAAGATGTTATTAAGTGTCTATTCCTATAGTATGATAAAAACATGAGCTATTTTGCAGTTGCAGTTCTCAAAAACATCATTGCCAGTCATGAATGCCAGTACATTTTCTATGGTGCTGGAGGTTCACTGATACCATAGGTGTGGCAGGTTGTGTGTGATGTAATCATGCAAGTCCCCTATTAATCCTAGGTACCTCTATTTCATCACTCATAATCAACTTTTGCTATTGGTTTGATCAAAAAGTTATGATGCAGCTGCATACTTCAGTTTCCTCTTCAAGTAGAATACCTGTCCTATCTTCTGTAGAAACAGGGATTTATCATAAACACACTGTTTTATTGTGAAATCCTATGTATTATTTGTGTAATATCCCTGCCTGCCTGCCTGCCTGCCTGCCTGCCTGCCTGCCTGCCTGCCTGCCTGCCTGCCTGCCTGCCTGCCTGCCTGCCTGCCTGCCTGCCTGCCTGCCTGCCTGCCTGCCTGCCTGCCTGCCTGCCTGCCTGCCTGCCTGCCTGCCTGCCTGCCTGCCTGCCTGCCTGCCTGCCTGCCTGCCTGCCTGCCTGCCTGCCTGCCTGCCTGCCTGCCTGCCTGCCTGCCTGCCTGCCTGCCTGCCTGCCTGCCTGCCTGCCTGCCTGCCTGCCTGCCTGCCTGCCTGCCTGCCTGCCTGCCTGCCTGCCTGCCTGCCTGCCTGCCTGCCTGCCTGCCTGCCTGCCTGCCTGCCTGCCTGCCAGGGGAAACTATTGATCCCAGGGTCCTATGCCCACCTCTTTAATTTTATTCTGTTCCCTGCATTGTCCTGTCCCTGCAAAAGGTGTTGCAATTTTCTAAATGGGTCCAGAGGAAAAAATTAGGAGGGACACAAAACTAGAACTTTTGTAAAGGTCCACAACGCAATACCCCTAGTCTCCCATAGCCATACCCTTTACCTTCCACTTTGCTGATAAACCGGCTGGTCACTGGAGCAAGATTTTTGTGAGCCAGTTACAAGATTCTGTAACCATATCTGATTGGTCAGAATTGTATAACGTCACCTTCTGCATATCATATAGTTGGCAATAAATAAATTTCACAGAAGAGAAATGAGTGGTTTATTCCATATTTCACATACTCATGTTTAATATCTGTAACCACAATTAAATTTTTGGCCTATGACACACTTCCAGTGGGATCATGAAAACCTGGCTTCAGTGACCAGACAGATTATTCCTTTTTTAATCTGTCTGGCTACACAATACTACAATACCCCATATTTGAATTGAAGTACTTTCCAGGAAAAATGGGTAAAGGTGTTGCAGTTGAAAAATTGTTCTCCAAGCAAGACTTCACTTACAATGGGGACTTTACTTGGTGAAATGAAGCCAACTGATGAGTTTGGGAATGAGGGCATACTTCACTGACTTCATTTAAGGAAGATCAACTTAAGAAAGAAAAAAAGTAATTGTGCTTCTATTTGTTTGGTTTCATTTCTTTCTCTCTCCAATTTTTTTAAAATCTTTTCAGTAACAAGGTGTGCTATTGTAGTCTTACCATATCAATAATTTTTTAAACCAATTATAACCTCCCTCCCCCCCCCCCCCCTCCTTTTAACACATGATAATATACAATCAATAGCAATGATAGAGGTGGATTGTTCAGGTGTATGGATTAGTGGAAGTTTCTTGATGATTTTATGCCAACAAAAAACAAATTGTAAAATTTAGAGAACAGTAAATGTTTGCATTTATCCTCTACCTGCAGAGCATATTAGTGGTATCATGTGTCAGCCTGTACTGCGTAACAATAGATGTATCCAAATACACCATGGTATTTGGGTAACTCACTGCCCATTGGAAGGCTCCAGGTAGCATTTGAGGATCAAACCAGAGATATCTCTGTGAAATAAAAAACAACAACAAACAAACACAACAACAATGAAATAATCATATCCAAAAATTATGTAGCGATAGTAGTATTTATATTTGCATTAGCACAAATAAGACTC
This sequence comes from Lycopodina hypogea, assembly GCA_963969325.1. NCBI lineage: Eukaryota > Metazoa > Porifera > Demospongiae > Poecilosclerida > Cladorhizidae > Lycopodina > Lycopodina hypogea. The sequence goes on from OZ017785.1 coordinate 13,455,109, forward strand.
AATCCTTGCAATTGGACACATAAAACTTGACATGCATACACAATTGACACTGGGGCTAAACATGGACTGGAACCCACCAGGCCATCCCTCAACCTGTGCACAACTGTTGCCTTGATTATTGCAAGCAAAGCTGTAATGTGTCTCTGGTATAATCTAAATAAAGTAATGAATTGAAATTTTGGGCAAGCAGGAACATTGAAGATTATTGTTTCCTGCCTTTGAGGTAAACCACCTGATAGAAAAAGTTAATACAAAATATGTTCATGTATATAGTAAAAATTCAGCCAAAAAGTTTTTCTGAAAATTATCAGCCAAAATTGAATTATTTTACTTGATTCTAAAGAAAATCTCTTCCACACATAACTCTGTCATTCATTAACTCCAGCCAAATAGAAGACAACACCAGATCTATCCAGACAAGAAAGATGATATATCGTGCCAAGAAACATTCAATCACCAGTTATGAGGGCAAATTAGTTTGCTTAGTTAGTTTTGAACACCGAATAAATAACAATCTCATTTCTGAGTTCACAAAACAAGTAATTAGACATCTAATAAGTCAAGCTGAACAAAGCAAGAAGGAATGGCAAGGGCAAAGGATAGTGTCAGGGTCATGGATGCAGGAGTGAAAGGCCAAACACTAAGTAGACAATGGATCGTTAGCTGTTTCCAAAAAAAAAGGCCTCCCCCCCAAATTCAAACAGATATTTAGTTTGTATTAAAATGAAATCAAATGCTGTTAGTATTACTACTACTACTACTGATTCTATATTGGCAAAATTAAGTGCAAACCAATGTGATCAAAACAATATGATAACATAATTATTACACACAACATACATCATAAATTATATACACAGAAGAAAATAAGCTTCTAAAGGATGCAGTCATGAGGAAAATGTGTCATTGAAAAAAATATATATTCTTGTCAACTAGTTTTCTAGTTTTGTCCTTGTCATTGCCTCAGGCCATCAATTCTTAGGATGAATTATCGGACGTCTTGGAGGGCACGCGGGGATAGACCGGGATTCTTCCTTCATCATGTAGCTGTGGATCTCCCTCAAAATGGTCGACAACTCAGAGAAAGTGGGCCTGTCCTCTGGTCTGCAAGGCAATAACAATAATAATAAATTAAATAAATTAAAAAGAAAGAAAGAAAATACCACAAAGATAATTAATTAAAGGAGAGATTTCAGTGACATTTATCGACCAAATATATCTTAGTCAATCAATCAAACAGCCATAGATAGTAAGGTCTCCAGATTATCTAAATTCTACAATACTTCCCATATGCAGTAATTAATTAAAGGAGAGATTTCAGTGACATTTATTGACCAAATATGTCTTAAGTCAATCAATCAAACAGCCATAGATAAGTAAAGTATCCAGAAAATCTAAATGCTACAATATTTCCCATACGAAGAACAAGGTCAACATCAACAAAAAAATCTCAACCACAATCACATGTTAGATGAAAATAATACATTATTTAAACATAGCTGAGACGTAAACAGTTAATTTTGATAAGTGTCTTCTATATTGGGTAACCATAACAAAAAAAACATTAACTCAGTTGCCACAAAATTTTTACACTTAACAGTTTCAATCGTAACCACATCTTGTATTACGGTATGATGTTTCAAATTTACACACACACACACAAAAATATCTTCTCAAAAACAAACAAACAACTGATTAAACATCCTTAATTTAGTAGTAGCTTATTGCATAGAAATGTTTCTACAAGGGGTGCGTGGGGTTGACTCTCCAGTGAGTTGCAACAACCCAGAGTTAGTGACATGTACGTACCTCCAGGACCAACACCTCAACATGACCTCGTACACAGACTGTGGACATCTCTCACAGCAGTCTAGTCGCTGGTTGTTCTCCAACATCTGCATAATGTCCTGGCCTTTCATACCCTGTACACACACACACATACACAGAGAGAGACACACACACACAGAAGATAAACAGTGGTACCACTTCGTTTTAACTGAACTGACCAGTCATCATATACAGTATTGCTTTGTTACTATGATTCTTGTCACTATTACAACTACTGATTTTTTTAAAGGTCAGCTTTGGCCTCGTGCAGCAACATGTAGGAGGTTTTGTTGTTGTTGTTGTAGTGTGTGAGTGTGTGTGTGTGTGTGTGTGTGAGTGTGTGTGTGTGTGTGTGTGTGTGTGTGTGTGTGTGTGTGTGTGTGTGTGTGCAGGGGGAAAAAAATTTTTTTTTGAACTTTTGAATGGTTGCTATATTTGCCTCTCTCCAAGTTCTACTAGTTATAATAAGTTAAGTTAATTTGGCACTGGTTTAACCTTTTCATTTTATTCTACAGATATTTTCACTTGTACTTAACTAATTGGAAGTCTGTTGGTAGTCCGAAATTTGAATAATTCTGGTCTTAAAATTCTCTTTCAAGTGGCTACTTCCATAACAACAGAAATCATTTTAAACTTGCACAGGTATCATTAGTGAGTACTATATAAATTAATTTTATTTAACACTAGCACTTTGTATATAAGTTAATTTCATTTATCACTACATTTGTTTACTTGTATTATCTATAAACCCTACCAACTTGTCACATACCTCACCAACTTGTCAAGTAACTCATTGTGGTAACCGTGGTAACACATTTGTTGTAAACATTTGTTGCTAAGTCTTGACAAGCTGCTGTCTATAATCTGTGGAGTGTCCAGATTTTGATAATAATTCACTTTGTTGTTTGGTCACTTTGTTGTTTGGTGTTTCAAACCAAAGATAAAGTTCAGCACACACACACACACAAAAAAAAAAAGAAAAAAAAAAAAGAAAAAAAAAAAGAAAAAAAAAAATTGAATTTTTGAATGATTGCTATATTTATCTCTCTCCAAATTGTACAAGTTATTATAAGTAAAGTTCAATTTAGAATTTTAACCTTGTCATTTTATTCTACAAATATAAGTTAATTTCATTTACCACTGCATTTGTTTTACCTGTATTATCTACAAGCCCTACCAACTAGTCAAGTACCTCATTTGTTATAAACATTTGTGGCTAGTCTTGACAAGCAGCTGTCTATAGTGTGGAGTAGTCAGATTTTAATAGCAGTTCACTTTCTTTGGTGTTTCGAACCAAAGTTAAGAAAGTTCAGCACAAGAGAATGGTAATAAAGAACAGCTTTGTGACAAAAGGTCAAAACATGAAGCAGAAATCAAAGAGAAATAGAAATAGTTTAGTAGTAGCTACCTGGATGTCCTACTTTAGTAGAGTGTTCAGGTGATGAGGGATCTGTAAGAAGCAACTAATGGGTGTAGCTAAGCATGGTAACCATAGTGACAAGCCTGGGAAGATTGATAGGAAGATAGATTTGTTAATGGGAGAATTAAGGAAATATGGCGTATCTATTGCAGGAATCCAAGAGACAAAGTGGTTTGGAAAGGATGTGTGGCCAGTGGGTAGATATACCTTTCTGCACTCTGGTCGTCCTCTGCCAGGGGATCAGGAAAGAGCTAGTAAGAATGAGGGTGTTGGAATAGCATTGGATGAAAAGGCTACAGTGGCATGGAAAAATGCAGGGGAGGTGTGGGAAGCAGTAAGCTCCAGAATAATATCAGCTAGATTGAAGTGGGTACACACAGGAAAGAAAAAGGGAGGTTGGTCTGGAAAGGCATCAGGCACTTACGTATCAGTAGTGTATGCTTATAAGGCACCTCCAAGCATTAAGCTCAAGTTTTATGATGATTTGCAGGATACAATAGATAGGATTCCACATAATGATATCCTTGTTATGCTGGGTGATTTCAATGCTAGGGTGGGTGTGTTGGACACAGGGAATAATCTATGGCAAGGTGTTATAGGGAAGCTTGGCTTGAGAGAGCGTAATTTTGTGGGCGAGGAATTTTTGGAATTCTGTGCATTAAATCAGTTCTCAATCATGAATACCTGGTTCCAAAAGAAGAAAATCTATCAAGGAACTTGGACGCACCCAGCAACAAAGAAATGTCACATGATAGACTTTGTCGTGATGAGGGCTGAATAGAGAGTTGTTTGCAGAGATGTGCAGGTGATGAGGGGAGCAAACTGCTGGACTGACCATAAGCTTGTAAGAGCTAAGCTAAAGGTTACTGTTCCTCGTTCTGCCAAAAGAAAAGAGAAGATTTCTTTGCCTTTTGCCATCCATAAACTGAAAACCCCTGCCAAGAGGGATGAATACCGTGAAGTGTTGGAGCAACATTTGCTGGCTAGACCACTCAGAGCTGGAAATTCCACCGAGTGCAACTGGGATGCTCTGAAGTCTTGTATTGTGTCAGCTGCAGAGGAAGTAGTTGGTAGAGGGAAGAAGAAGCAACCAGACTGGTTTGAGGATAGTGAGGAGTTGTTGTCACCTCTGATCAAAGCCAAGGATGATGCTCACCTGAGGATGATACAGTGCAATACTTCAGCCAACCAGAAGGAGTTTAGGAGACATCAGAGAAAGGTAAAGGTTGCAGTGGACAATGCTAAGGAAGAATGGATATGCAGGGTTGCCAAGGAGGGGGAAGCTGCAAAAAAGGATGGTTGCACAAGGTGGAAGAGTATCAGGAAGTTGCAGCTGGCTCATGCTGGAAGAAGACCAACTAGACCCACTGCTGTCATGAAAGAAAATGGAAGTTTGACTCAGGGTCCCGAGGAGGTAAGAGCCAGATGGCATCAGCATTTTGTAAAGATACTTAACATACCCTGTGCATTCAATGACGAAGTGATTGACACTCTGCCACTACTCCCACCACACTTGGATTTGGATATGCCACCAACTGAAGAGGAATTGATGCAGGCTCTAACCAAATTGAAGATGAGAAAGGCAGGAGGAAAGTCTGGTGTCTTTCCTGAACTAATCCTCCATGGTGGTGTAGATCTGTGGGATAGAATGCTGGAGGTGATGCAGAAGGTGTGGGAAGAAAGTAAAGTGGTGAGAGACTGGCAGGACGCAGTAGTTGTTCCAATCCCAAAGAAAGGTGACCTGAAGCAGTGTGACCATTGGCGTGGAATAAGTTTGTTGGATGTGGTAGGGAAGGTACTAGGCAGAATTGTACAGGGAAGATTGCAAGTGATTGCTGAAAAAATTCTGCCAGAGTCACAGAGTGGGTTCAGGAAAGGACGTGGTTGTGCAGACATGATTTTTGTTGCTAGACAGCTTGTGGAGAAAGATAGGGAACATGGCGAATCATTGTATGTGCTGTTTGTAGACTTGAGGAAGGCTTATGATTCAGTGCCCAGGCAAGCCCTATGGAAGGTCCTAGAGAAGTATGGTGTGCCAGAAAAAATGTTGAATGTTGTGAAGTCCTTCCATGAGGGGATGCATGCTGAGATTAGAGTGGGTTCGACTGTAACTGATAGGTTTGAGGTCCAGAATGGCTTACGGCAGGGATGTACCCTGGCACCCACATTATTTAATATCTACTTTAGTGCTATGGTGGCTGATTGGCGCAATAGGAGTAATGGTGCAGGAGTGAGTGTTATATAAGCATGGTAGGAAGTTGGTTGGGGACCGCACAGCTAAGTGTAGATTGAGTGAGATGAGAGTAACTGAGTCCCAGTTTGTTGTTGATGTGGCATTGTATGCAACCTCTCGGGATAGTTTTGAGTCAGTAGCAGCAGAGTTTGTGAAAGTGGCAAGTGAATGGGGGCTGACTGTGAGTACTGAGAAGACAAAAGGGATGGTTGTTGGTGAGGAATTGAATGAGAGTGATGTCAGACCAGTGCAGGTGGAGGGTGGCTCTGTGGATGTAGTCCAGGATTTCACATACTTGGGTGCTAACATCTCAAGAGATGGGGAGATCACTAGTGAGGTGACTAGAATAATTGCTAGGGCAGCTAGAGCATTTGGATGTTTGAGGGTGCCAGTATTTAAGAACAAAGACCTCTCATTGGCCACAAAGAGAGCAGTGTATAGGGCAGTTGTTCTAGCTGTATTACTGTATGGAGCTGAAACTTGGACGATGAAGGCTGTGCACACAAGACGTTTGAATTCTTTTCATAACCGTTGTATTCGGACAATCCTGGGTGTGACGAGGTACCAACAATGGAATGAAAGATTAACATCTCAAAGCCTATCACATAGGTTTGGCTTGCAGCACTCCATCTCTGATATCATTCTGGAGCAGCGTTTAAGATGGCTGGGTCATGTGGGTTGCATGGATGAAGAAAGGCTTCCAAATAGATTGTTGTTTGGGGAGCTTAACATGAAGAGACCATGCCACGGGGCAAAGAAGAGGTGGAGGGATGTTGTGAAAGTGGATTTGCAGGCAATTGGTGTGTATGATAGATGGTATGAGTTGTGCCAGGACAGGAAGGGGTGGTTTCATCTGTGTTTAGATGGTGTAGAGAAAATTTCAACATCCAGGCAATGAAACACCTGCTCAGATAACAAGCAATCTGAATTAAGAACACTAAGTTGTGCCTGTGGAAGAAAATTTCGAAGACAAGGAGATCTGACCAGACACCAACATTTCTGTGTGATGCCATCATAAGCTAAGTTTATTGCCATTGGTCCTGGATTCATCCAGGACACTGCCATCATGGTACTTCGTACCATGGGCAGCTTCTAAGTTCTAAGTTCTAAGTGTGTGTGTGTGTGTGTGTGTGTGTGTGTGTGTGTGTGTGTGTGTGTGTGTGTGTGTGTGTGTGTGTGTGTGTGTGTGTGTGTGTGTGTGTATTTATTGTGATTTGCCTTTCAATGATTTGACCATTCCAAAGTTGATATTATGTACAAATTCTTAGCGGAACAGAAAAGAGAAGTTCTTATCAAAAATATATTTCAACTGGAATGATATGAATAATTGGCTCAGTGGTTTGGTGGGTGGAGGGCTAAAAACCAAGGGTGCATAAATAAAAGCCCAAAAAGTCACATGTGGTGGTGGAATCGGCCCAGCCACCCAGTTTTTGCTATTGATTACCCTTTACCAGTATATCCCTAAATGACAGGAAAATCCTCATGGTGGCCACAACTGGCAGCTGATTTCAGATGTTTAGTAAGTAAACCTTTTAAAAGAATGACTCAATGATCCTACCCTAAATCAGCAGAGTGCCTGAGACATTTAGGAACATTGATAATAATGTAAAAAAAGAAAAAGAAAAAAAAGGATCAATATATCTATCTGTCCGTCTGTCTATCTATATACATATATATAAGCATGCTTATTATATAAGCAAGTAGGTAGATTTTTACCAACCACAGCACTAAATTGTATTATACGATGCATATAAAAGTGTATGTTCTCTTTTATATAGTTTTTTTGTGCATAATAGAGTAGCCCAAACTGTTTTCAATGAAACTACTTTGCACATAAGGTCGCTGCGTATTGGGAAGGTTTTAGTCAGGTTTTAGTTAGGAAAATATCATTTTTCAGGTTGCTGTAGGTAGTTGTTTTTTTTTGTTGTGATCATGAAGGGAAATGATTTCGATTGGCTGACCACAGCTAGGCTATGTTTGCTAATGGTGCAATACAATTAGTGCTGTGGCTGTTAAATGGTACAAGAATGTAATCTGCTAAAGGGGTGAAACAGTTCCATTTAGAAGAGAGTAAAAGGGGGGGAATACAAATAAAACAAAAACAATTCCCATGAACCTACCAGCTGCATTTGGCCAGTCCAATGGGATCTGTTTGGCTCAGACCACAATGCTTTGTAAGGCAGTTGCAGTATTTTCCCTTTATTTATCATTCCTTTTGTATTTGTGCATGTTTGTTTGCAAACACCATTAATTAAATCATGTGAATACAGAGACTAATTGTACATATCATGCTTGTTTGATTATTAAACTGCAAGAAGTTCATGTGAATACAGAGACTAATTGTACATATCATGCTTGTTTGATTATTAAACTGCAAGAAGTTCATGTGAATACAGAGACTAATTGTACATATCATGCTTGTTTGATTATTAAACTGCAAGAAGTTCATGTGAATACAGAGACCAATTGTACATATCATGCTTGTTTGATTATAAAACAACTGCAAGAAGCTCCATCCTATTGCGGGCAATGTCAGGTGGTGTGTACACTCTTCTAGTTATTATCACTATAAACTATTGTAAATTATATTTATTGTTGTATTATTTCGTATTTAATAAAACAATAAGTGATTGTTACTACAAAGAGGTTATAGACACACAGCTACGAGCCTCAGTGGTTTCTGTGGCATTTATTCCATGCAATAAATGTTGCACATCATCAGTTGTGGGACAACATCTCATGCAACAAATATTGCATGTCGCCAACCAACAAATGTTGCATGTCATCAGTTGCAGGGAGCTGTAAGAGGTTGGATAGTGATTGTATAGCACTCACTGACCGAATAAGGTCTGGATCCATATGAAAAAGCCTCCCACGCTGTGACTCCAAAACTCCACACATCAGATTTACTATCAAATTTGGCATAGAAGATGCACTCAGGGGCGTACCACTTGAGAGGCCATCTTCCAGCAGTCTCAGCCTGGGAGGAGAGAGAGAGAGAGAAAAAGAAGAAAGAAACACTATATATAGGTATCTAAATACACCACTTACACCAGTCCACATATGCAGCTGTCTCACTACATCAAAAGGTGATGTCACTCTCCCACAACAGCTGATGCACAACACCATGCAGGTGCAAAGCAACACTGCATGGTGTTGAATCAAGGTCACACCAGAATTTTTGGTAAGAGATATAAAAATAGTACTTGCTAATTACAAATTTGCATATAGTAAGTCTGTCTTTAATCACTTGATCAAAATGTGTCGAGTTAAGGAAACAGTTTTATTTCTAACAGTTTTCTTTGACCACATAAATTGAATTACAATTGGAAAATAATTTTAATTTGTAGGAATTAAATTCTGATAATTAATGACGTACACATTGTCCAGCTGCATATCTAATAACAGCTGCTTTTTTGAATTCTATTAACTGGTATAGTACCTTCACACTTAAAGATTGAGTATGCCTGTTTATTTGAGCAATGGTGTTTTCATACCAGATTTGGTGAAGTACCATAAAAGTAAATCAAATGTGGTAATCCCATACCAGGAGCTGATATCTGAGTGAAACTAATCTAGGTCATCATTGCTTCTAACCTACATCTCAGTTGAAGAATTTTTCAGGAGGGAAGACTTATTTGAGGTTCACCATGACACCAGGCTCCAATCAATATCATGGTGGTCTTGCTGTACATGTACTGATCTCTACAAGAGAGGGAGTGAGCTTATTGATGCATTTGAAAACTATAGGTCATTATGTGGTCAGTTCCATCCATCAACCCAACTTCTTGTTTAGTGCCAAAGAAACACACACAAGCTATATTGTGTCACGATATTTGTTCGTGTTTCATTTTGGTCAGTTGTCTCTCAATTTTGGTTGTGCACCTGTGAAATCAAAACTACATCTTGTCAGGGAAATTCCCCTTGATTCAGAGAGGGTTTGTAATTATGGTAAACTAACCACTATGAGAAGAGATGCACGTAGTAGAGATCAGATACAACAAACATTGATCCTGAACATGTCACCCTGTGTGTACATGTTTGTGCACTGCATTCAATTGCAGCAGAACTAATTCTGATTGGTCAAGCATCATCCCTTAGTAACAAACGTTACATGCTGACTTAAAATTAAAAAAGAAGATAAATTCAAGAGAAATTAATCAATTCCCCCATTTCTAGTAAAGCGGTGCAGTTATACAAGTATCTCACAATAGCTAAACTCTCAAATTAGTATTCATGTTGGCAAATTTTAAAGCCACTGGACCTTACCCGGTAGTATTCGCTGCCGGCACCAATCGCTCTTGACATTCCAAAGTCGCTGATCTTTACCATGTCCTCACTGACAACCAGAACGTTCCTTGCAGCGAGATCTCGATGAACAAATCTCTTCTGTTCAAGATACTCCATACCCTGAGATACATGCAAACAGTCACAATCATTTCTATACCAGTTTAGTCAGCAAACAAGGAGGGATAAGGGTTTAACCAAAACTGCATGGCTCTGAAGACATGGGGTGCATGATGATATTCAGAGCAGAAACTGCACCAGTTCATGAAAATCTTCTTCCCAAACAAACAAAGCAGGCATGGTCTTACCACATAACAAGGTCATTAGCCACAGACCACCAACACAAAAGTAAATAGTCAAAATGAAGAGTGAAATTGACCAATAACAGGTAGAGGCACAGTAACGAGAAATAACATGTTCAAAACAAGATACAACACCAAAAATAAGGTGAAGTGTAATCAACAGATTTCCCAAGACAATCAACAGATTCTGTAGAACAGTAGCTAGGACAAGCAAACAGCTTGTTTTGATGAGCTCTTCAACTGGTCCTAATGGGTAGTGAATGGCTGGACTGGAGAAACAAGGGACATAACCAGCTAGGTCTAGTTCACAGTGCATGCACTCATAGACATAGGAACATGTACTGTGAGTTGCGTGGACTGTGAGCACAAATTTTTTCAGAATGCACCGCAAGGAGTGTTTTTAAATGGCTGAATCCGCAACGTGTGAATAGAACAAAGTTATAATTTTATGCAAGGCACACTACGTCTATGTGGTGGGAGCACTGTGAACCAGGCTTAAGAGGTTCCTACGACATAACCATTCTGGCAAGTTGATGCTGCAGCTCTGATGAAATGGGATTAATTGATCAAATAAGGCAAGCATACACCACTTCACTTTGTGGCTAAAATGAATGAGTGTGTTTCTGCTGTACTACAACATGCAATAATGTATGTACACACACTACGATATGCATGCACTGAATTTTTAGAAAGAAACCACAGAAATCACTCCTGGCACTGTTGAAGTAACCTGTGGAAGGACTAGTTGTAGTGGAAGCCATACCCTTTAAAAACTTGTGTAACCCACAATGATGTATGGTAACTCCATAGTTATCTTACCTGCGACACTTCTACAATCATATTCATGACTTTCGTGGGTGTTAATGATCTGAACAAAAGGACAATAGAAACATACAGATCATCAACAGGCAAGTTATGCAGTAGAATGTTAATGGGATGGATTGATACCCATTGTCTCACCAATTAGATTAATCGAAGAATTTGATTGGTTAGTAAACATTGCTACCTTGATAAATATAATATTGGATGGATTCATACACCTTGTCTCTTACTATGGGTGCTCATGGGTTAAGTTAATTGAAATGTACACACCATTTCATAGATAACTTAATTGGACGAGTTCTCACAACCAAAGATAACAAATATTTAGCATTTACAATGAGTCTACAGGAGTCTAACCACACCCATTGTATCAACAAACAGTGGTAAATTGCCATATTAGGTAAATGGGCTACACACTTACTGGTGCCTTCTGAGAAACTTATTGAGGGGGCCCAGAGCGGCTATTTCCATCACTAACCGAAGGGGGTTGCTCACACATATCCCTAGCACAACAGAAAACCACATCAAAGGGGAATAATTAACATCAGCAATAATTAACCAATATACAAATATAACATAAATAATCACAAACTAGAAAAAAAACAAAGTGACCAGATTTGTGAGAGGATGAAATTTGGGGGGGGGGAGTGGTTCAGAAATATGATTGCCTATTAGGGCTGAAGCTTGGCTGCTGTTTCAGACTGTGATCCTAGTGTATCTCTATGGGTGCAACCTTTCTCTCTGTTTGTTGCTCTATCAACACTGACTCATGCACGAGTGCAGAGTTGGCTAAGAGTTAACTGAAAGCCTCTAAATGCTGACAATACATCTACAATGAAATAACCAAATGTTATATTTTGAACATTCATTAGCTATTACACAAATTTATTTGCATGGATATATATTAAGCATTAAATACTGCAATTTGATGCAGTAAGGTGCAATATATTGATCACACCAAACCAGGTAAAGGGTTACTGGGCATTTATACATTATTCAAGTGGCCTGTGTGTGTGTGCACGCAAATTCTAATCAGTGCTCACCGTAGAGTTTTACGATGTGTGGGTGGTCTAAACTAGCCATAGAGTCTGCTTCTCGGAGAATCTCAGCCTATGGGGGTAAAAAAAAAAAAAAAAAAAAAAAAAAAAAAAAATATATATATATATATATATATATATATATATATATATTGATGCGTATCATGTCATTTCAGTGTTAAAATGGCGACTGTGCCACACAGCGTGTCATATGTACTGTGAGATGTCATGCTGTACTGGTGTATTCTAGACAATTACACAATGACTAATGAAACCTGTGCAAACTAAAAATGCTGATTGAGCAAGAGTAAAATATTTGACCACACCCTACACCCATTTCTGTGTATGTGTGCACATATGAGGGAGCAGCTATGTCGCCGGAATAAGAAGGAAGCAGCATTGGTATCAAGGCGGGCACACATTTATACACCATGTCTGGTCAAAGTTAAACTTATTATTTGGTTAGTTGCATAACCTTGTAAAGGGACTCACACATCACTGAGACCAGCTCTCTATTGTCCATACCCGTAAGATATGCCACAAACAGCTAAAAGTTATTGAGCACACAGAAGGATTAGTATCCTTCAAACTATCCCGCTTCATTCTGGATGGAACACAAATGGAAGGGCTAGGGCTACTTAACCACGATTTATCATAATTCAAAAAAGAATTGGACATTTCTATATTTATTTATCACAACAAAAAATACAAGAGAAAAGATAGAACAGGAAGAGCACTGAAAAATCTTCAAATAATAACTTAATTGTGTGAACATTATGAGCCGCAAAATACACCACAAGTTCCAGCTAGTTAATAATCACACCCCCACCTAAACTCCACTCATGTTAATATCAGGATGCTTATCCTTTCACTCCGTGATTGGACAGGTAGCAAACAACAAACACTAACTCGATGTGAATACACACACTTACCTTTTGGTTCGGCAATTCGTCCATTGGTTTGAGAGCTTTGATGGCACACTCCATCTCAGGTCTGCCGTTCTTGGGCCGGTAGATACCAGCCTTCACTGTACCAAAGGTACCAGCACCTGTGAATATGAATTAGTAATCATAACAGTCAATTAAATCACTTATAAATTAACATTACCACAATGTCTACAACATTAGTAAAACAAATAAACAAATTAATGCACAATGTTCTACAACATTCAACCACATAGACACACAACCAGTTAGTGGGGCACACCTAGGTCTCCTCGCACAAATATCTCAGACTCGTCGATACGCAGAGGTCCATGTCTGACCTCGGACTCCATAGGCGGGAACATGTTCACAGGACACACCTCCCCAAGTGAGCGCAAGAGACCGTCGGGGGTCCTGGAATAATGGTCCACCACCTGTAGCAAGTTCTCAAATTTACGGCCGTTCTCGATGGAGAGTTGGCCCAGAGAGTTCATGTCCAGTAAGTAGTGGAAGATCTGTCCGCCATGACACAGACACAGAGCAAAGCTGTTGACCTGAGGACAGAATACAGCAGAGGCACTGTCAAATAAAAATCCAAGAATAACAATCGTTGAGTCACAGCATTCCCCAGTTGAAATCCCTCGTTATTTCTAGCCTTGATTACGTCACACGGGATCACATGATCCATGCAAGTACATATAAAATATAACAATACAGATAGGTCCTCAAGAGAGCACACCTGAGATGAGAGTGACCATTACTCCTGCCTATCAGATCATGTGACCCTGTATGTATCCCGTAGATCAACCAGTGACCTCCTGATATTCGTTAAGGATATCTTATAAAGGAATTCATAACTTAAAGAAAAGGATATTAATATATCCTGGTATTTATATACTTTCAATATCTGTGATACAAAACAATGAATAGAATTTCCAGTGGGCGCGGCACCAACTCTTTACAAGCAAATATTAAGGATGAGACCAGATGATGTGAGAATGCATTTACTTACTATAGTTCGCTCTCTGACTAGGAAGAGTCCATCTTTGATCACGTAGTTTCTCATGCGGTGTTCGCTCTCCTCGCGGTTGATGGCCCCGTGGAACCATAGCTGCTTACGGTGCAGAATTCCACCCACCAGCTGCTCAAAGGCACTTCTTCTTTTCAGTAGTGCATTGTTCACTTGATGCTCCTACACATGCCCACAATGAAGGGAGGAGGGAGAGGGG
>OZ017785.1:13469388-13513321 GCA_963969325.1 Lycopodina hypogea
AGCAGCACCTCTCACCAGAACAAACGTCTAATAAATTGCATAATTGTGTACTCTACATGCACTTAAGGGTACACACAACACCAAACATCTTTCAGGATGAGATTGTAGCCCAACAATTCTCACATCACATACACTCTATGATTACATAACCAAAAAATAATTTGATTGAATTTTCGAAGTGTCAATTAGAATTACATTTACTGTTATTTGTGCTTCAATGAAGTAAATGTACCAAGAGAGTGGACAGAATGACAGAATTGTGCAAACACACAGAGTGAACTAAATTAACCTTTCACAATCGTGGCTTATAAAAACAAGAACAGTTTTTACCACAGACTTGTCCATCCTACTCAACACTACACTCCATATATTGCACACCCTCCCTGTCACCATACCTGGTAACCAAGTTGCAGTGCTGCTTGCCGCATGGCGGTCTGCATCTCCTCGTGTGTGATGAAGCGGTAGCCCTGGGGGGGCTGCCCCTGGATCCTCCGACAGGGCAGCTTGAGGGTGGTCAGGAGACCCCCCACGTGGCGCATGTGATGTTGCACCAGCTCTATGGGACTCTCAAATTCCATGCCATCCTGGATGGCCACTGTTCCGTCCATGTGTCTGGAGATGATGTAATGGTATTTGCTATTCTATAGTGAGTGGGAACGAGATGTGTTGATGAGGAAGGAAAACAAACATGAGAGGCAATGTTAGAAACACACAAAGGAAATTAATTAGATAATTAATTAGGCAACATAAAAAGAAATTAAGTAGGAAATTAATTAGTTGACACAAAGGAAATTAAGTAGGTAAATAATTAGTTAAAACAAGGGGAAATTATTAGATAATTAATTAGCCAATACAAAGGAAATTAAGTCGGTAATTATTTAATCAACATAATGAAAATAAATTAGGTAATTAATTAATTAGGGCCATGAAACTAACAACCACATGGACATCTCATCATACACGAATATCAATTCTAGCACTATAGTCCCTTCTCCCTTTTTATTTTTAATTATTAAAAGATTGTGACTATCACAAGCACAAATATTAGTTGGAACATGGTCCTCCAAAAATCAGCTCAATCCATTTCGATTTTTTTGTGAGTTGACTTTGTATTTTATAATCTTGTGCTTCCTCCTCCTCCTCCTGTTTGAGTGGTTGACTGTAGCATCCTGCAACTATACGTACATAGACGGAGCTATACGTACATGGATGGACCCATGCATTCAGTCCAGTGGGACTGGGCACTGTCTTCATTTCAATGCTTTATGTCCCTATTAAAAATTTTTAAAGAAAAAACAAACAAACTAACTCGTTTATAATGTTATTTATTTCCGTGTGCTACGCTTGGAGTTTTAACTAAATCAGACTGCCTAATTAGCAATTTGAAGTGTTTATGTGGGTCATTAAAATGTAAAATTAGTAGGGTATTTTTGGGGGCATTTTCCCTCAACTTGTGGGCATTTTTTTGGGGGCCTCGCTGGGCACAAATTTTTTTTCTTTCTTTTCCATCTGGCAATCCTGAGTAGGATACTTCTGACCTTTGAGAGTTTGAGGAGGTATAAATGCCACATCAGCACATTGTCCTAAATAATCCTCAGCCTTAGAGCAACAAGTAAAGGGTGGTTATACAAAGTCCATAACTTGGAGTGTAGTCGTGGTAATTACACATCACAAAAAAGACTCAAGCAAAAAGAAAATACATCTCATCAATTAGCTGGAGTTCTTTAAGATCAAGTGAGGTCAGTTCACATGCAGCTTGGGCATAAACTCACCGAGCAAAAGCTGGAATATCTGATTCATTGCAGCAGCCATGTAATCTCCATAGCTGTAGCTATAGAGAGTATATTGCCATAGCTATAAAAATTTCAATGCTGTAGCTATAGAAATCTTATTTCATAGTCACATATGACAATACACAAAACGTTAACCCTTTACACTCCTTTCCAAGATCTACCCTGTGCTGTGCACAGCAGCACACTGTGTCCTGCTGGGTGGGTGACAGGCACACTGGTAACCACTCTCCATGGACTTTAGTCACAAAGGACTCCAGGTGGGTAATTATCCAGGCCAAGGACAAGCCCCTAAAAGACATGCATAGACCCCTCCCCCTTGTTGGATGTAAGGTGTGGGTGGGTGGGAAAATTCACTCCAAGCTTCACCTTTGTTTGGAGTCAGATTGATTGTTCCTGATATCCCCCCCCCCCCCTCCCGCCTTTGTGGCCACTCACATGCCACCCAGTGCACAAACATGGGGGCACACACACAATCATCCTCTGGCCAGCCATTGAGAAGAAGGGGCAGGCATGACCATAAAGTTGCTATGCAAATCATAAAATACTTAGCTATTTGAAATTTAAATGGCACATACTATAATTCACAATTCGTTTGTTTGTCTGCCTGCCTGTCTGTGCAGATTCTAACTCTTCTCAAACCGCGAAAGGATCTTCATGAAATTTTCAAGGATTAACGAGGACACATACTGTACATGCTTGCAAAAGTTTCGTTCAGATCACATGGCTATGGGTGTGGTTTGATGACATGAAACACCTAAATTAGCACTAAAATTTGGCATGTTTATTAATTGAATAATGTTTGTTTGTTTGATTAATGAGATTAGTGTCAATAATCCCTACATGCTACATAAAGCAAACTAAACATGTTTATTACAGCAGGCGGCTGACGTAAATACTGCCTATGGAAGGGTTTTCTGAGAGTGTTTCAAATAATATATATTTACTAATAGACATACCCAACATTACCCAGGAAATAATGACATACCCACATGAAGAGGTGTGGCCTAGTATGACTCTACTCATTTCCAAGGGGTTGGTTTAAGTATCACTTTTTTGGTATTTTTAGCCTCACACACCCACAGGAAGAGGTTCGGTCAGGTGGTCCAATTTTTAAGGCTAAAAACCATTCTTGGTGTGGAATGCATTTGGTATGGTGTTCTTGTGGGATAATGGATACACGTGTACACACGGTAAGTTTAAGGTCTCTAGGACTAAATATTTTACCTATATATCATATTTGGCATTTTTATCCTTACACATCAACAGGAAAGGTGTGACCAGGTGGCCCAGTATTTTTGGGCTAAAAACCATCCTCGGAGTACGACACTGAAAAGGCTTCATTTGGTATGACGCTTTGGCGGGAAAGTGAATACACACAATATACATAGCCATACATGTACAAACCAGGAAGAGGTGTGGCCAGGTGGACCAAATGTTTCGAGCTAAAAACTACCCTTGGTGCTGGATGTGTAAACTTCGAAGAGCAGGCTCCATTTGGTTCAGTGATTTGGTGGTCAAACGGATGAACACAAATGTACATACATACATACATAAGATTAAATCATTATATGTTTTTGGATATATAAGTACATAAATTAGTGAAGTGGTTTAAACATGACAACCCTAATTGTTCCCTTGGTAACACGAACTGGGGTTGTACTTTGGGTAATTCTGCCTAGCATCCTAACAAAATTGCACTACCAAGGTTCTAAAGATCATCAAATCATCTCAACAAATACTGCACTCGGAGAAAAATCATGCATGAAACTAGAAAGCCGAATTTGACAATTCACTTACTTTATTCCACTGTCTAAATTTTTTTAAACATCTCAGAACACCAAAAGCAACATTATTTCCCCTTATAAAAATTTTTCAGTGGTTGATCAAGCAAATAGTACATTTAGATGTTTCTATGGAAGTTTATAGTTACCTCAACTTGTTTGAACATTGTCAAATAAGATTTTCATGTAGTACGAGTCATTACTAATACATCACCTGCATAATATGATCAGTCAAACTTGCATTGCTTGCAAGAATTGTTGGCGCTGTCAGTTGCTCCATTGGCATCATCCAATCTCATCACTTCTGTTGGATCAATTAGTATGATTGGGTACTACACAACCACTTCAGTTGTAATAATTGCTATAGTGGTTAATTACATGTAATGCTGGATTTAATGTGACAGAACTGGGCCAAAGTGCAAACAGAGATGTCTGTTTCAGGCATTACAACAATAAATAATGCAGGAGCAAGAAGTAAGAATTCGATGAGCTTGCTGGAGCTGGTCATATCTCTGGCGGTGAAAGAATACTGTAATGAATATAAAATCAGCCCAAATTATCTGACAGATGCTTACCATCAGCAAGCAAGCCTCTCCTAGCATACCAGAGTTGAATAGTTAAGAAACCACATTAAGAAATCTTACTATAATTGACAATTAGTTTGTGTGTCCGTCCGTCTGCCTGCCTGTATGTTCGGACTCCAAACTCCTCCCAAAGCCCGCTAGAGGGATATTCACGAAACATTCAGGGATTGATTAGGGCACCTCACTGCACGTCTTCAGATCAGATGGCTATTGGAGTGGTTTGTCATTGTCAGGAACAAATACCTCACATGCACAATAGCAATGTCTTAAACTGGAACATTTGTGCAAGAAACTCTATCCCGGCTTACCTAACATGCCTTGATTTCCCCTCTCAATGAGAAGGTTTACCACCTGACCTGAAGAATCACAAATGAGTTTCCATGCAAAAAGCAAGTCTATAAGTCCACCAGCAATGCAATTTTGAGCACAGAGAAGCCTATCCAACATCTAGCTGAACTGTCAAACAATGTGGAATTTTACAGCCTGCCTCTCCACCTTATTAAAACTCAAGATTAGATTTCCCATCATGGTGCTTCTCTCTCATTGGAGCCACCCAAGGCCAAGTGGCATGTTCACTCATTAGTATCTTCACTAGGTTTTCTGCTAGTACATGTATATATAAACAGTAAAAAAAAATTTTTAAAAACTACAAAAAAATTAGAAAAAAAAATTGGAAAAAAAAAAGGAAGGAAAAAAAGTAAAAGAGACAGAGAGAAAACATATAAAAGTTTGCCCATTCAAATGTAGTACACTTTCAACTGATGGCATGTGGGGAGGTCTACACCTTACCTGATGGCATATGGAGAGGATGTACTCCCCAGTTGTGCTCAGACTGTCCCGAATGAGGAAACTGCCGTCCACACTCCCTCTTTGCTCCAGGATCTTCTCTGCGTCTGTCCGGGATACTCGGCCATGATACCACGACTCCTTGGACAGATCAGATGCCATGCCAGCAACAAATGCTTCACCTGCACAACAGAATAAAGATCGACATAAGACACTGTGTGTGCTCAATGTTACTGGGTACCAAGCCCCCAAAAAATAAACAAACAAAAAGACCAACAACAACAAAATTATATATATATATATGTTGTTTTTAAAGAAAATTAATTAATTAATTATTTTTTAACTGAGTAGCTTAAAAGTTGTTGCAGTGGGCACAAAGTGACTGAGAGGGTGAGGAAAATTGCTAGCACCATCTTCCATAGAGATAGCCTCAAGGCATGCCAACCATTGCTCTAGTATGTGCACATCCACTCAAGCAGGGAAAGAGAGATTAAAACATGGAAACAAAAAGGCAAAAAAACGGATAAGAAATGAATTCTTAAAGTAAGGACTCAGTCCAAAGTCGTACTCTTCTTTCATCAATCTACTTGGAGACAATTACGGCGTGATTTGATCGAGGGGCATGACTAGTGTGAGTGAGGGCATACAATATGATGTTTGGGCAGAAGCAAGGACATCAGCCATGTTGCCACAAGAAAGATTTCCTGTATGTTGATTGGCTCGAGTATACAGTGATGCTGCTAGGCTAAGACTGGGGAATACAACCTATTATACAACTAGGAGTTGTAAATTAACAATATTTAGGTGTGAATAAGGCAGATCATTGCCCATCAATTTCAGTCAATAAGTATTAAATTCTACAAACAAACAATTCACTCTAAACTATAAGTAAGAGCATCTGACAACTTTGAATAAACTATAACAAGTAAGAGCATCTGACAACTTTGAATAAGTTAATTGATGCCAACCATGGACACAGACTCACCAAATGGACCAGCACAAGCAGATTGGAGTCAGCAGCAGTTATAAGAGAGTGGGTGGGTGCATGAATACAATAGATCATGGCTACCCTAATTAAGTTCCCAACAAACATACAATAGATCATGGCTACACTAATTAAGTTCCCAACAAACCTATTCTACTTTGCTGCAGCAAGGAACACATTTGATAAGTTGTCAAGAGAATTGAACAAATTCACCTCACGCCTTCACAAATACATTTTAGGGTGCCCCAAAAAATTTAATATAAACATCAAACTGATTCCTTTGAACAGTGTGGCTGCTGAAGGTGCAAGCTTGAAGTAACCAAGGTAACCAACATTCTAACAGGTGACAGGATGGTCATGTCTACATCAGTTGTATAGCTGCTTACTTGTCCAAAAACATGGCTAAGGGGGATTACGGAACAGCAAGCACGGTTTACCCAACCAAGTCAGCTTTACTGCAGCTCAACGTACATAGGGTACCTTAATACGTCAGTCATCTACTAACACTCAAGGTACCACACTTACCAGTGTCAGGAGGAGGAAGACGTAGACAAGACCTACAAGACGGACTGCTTTTTCTTCTTCTTCTTTTTTTTTTTTTTTTTTTTTTTTTTGTTTTGAAGAGCAATTAATTTTAAGGTGGGTGTAATCACGTGTTCTGGGCGCATACTTCGAACCCAATTCCCAGCTGCAGGTTCCTCAAGGGTTTTTAAAAAATTTTATTGCAGGATTGGCTTGGTACTGTTAGGGCTATCGATCTTAGAACTTGTTGTGCAGCAGCTATGGGGATGAAGGTAACTGCTAGTTGCATTTCATAGTCATATCTTAGTATATTTTCCTTCATTTCCATTTTCCTCCACACCCATCAACTTTCCACAGATTGAAGTGAAACGCCTTGGGAAAGGATCTGTTCTCTGCCTAGTGGATGACGTGAGTGCTTTTTTTATTTCATGGTTTTATACTTGATCACTCCTACCGGTTGCCTTCCTGGGGGAAACCTTACATTTTCATATTGTATGGGGAGAAGGGTGTGGATATATCGATCCTTTACCAAATATAACTTCTTTTTTTTTTTTCTTCTTCTTTTCTTTTCTTTTCTTTTCTTTCTTTCTTTCTTTTTCTTTTCTTTTTTTTTTCTTTTTCTTTTTCTTTTTTTTTTTTCTTTTTTTTTTCTTTTTTTTCTCTTTTTTTTCTCTTTTCTCTCCCTCTCTCTCTTTCTCTCTCTCTCTTTTTGTTGTTGTAACAAATGAATTCCGCAATAGCTATTTCTTAGCTGCATGCAGAAAATATGAAGGAGCACAGGTCTAAGAGATGTTAATGTGTGTCTAAGTGCTTGCAATTGATTAGGATTCTGCACAAAGACATGCAAGTTTGATCAGCTGTGCAGTCAGTCATACAGATCACCTGCTATCAGTATGACCTAATCACTGATATCCTATCCTGTCAGCATTAAGTGCAGTGATCAAATGCATGACACTGTGCTCGTTAGACCTCCCAAGATTTAGTGATAACCAATGATCCTTTCCGGTCTCAGCTTGTGCTCACCTCCATCTTCTCTCTTGTCTATGTCTGTGTTCAGCTGACTTCTACGTCCACCATTGCTCAAGTCAAGAGTGCTATTTTCAAGAAGAGTAAGTAGTTGCTTGTTTGTTTGTTGTTGTTGTTTGCTGATTGTTTCATTTGTTTCGTGTAACTTTAGAATCAAATCTATATCCTTCTCGCCAGCAGCTGAAGGCCAGCAATGAGAGAAGTGAGTTCACACCTCCGAGAGAGAAAGTGTGTGAGTCTTTTTTTAAATTTTATATATATAAAAGCAGTCAGGGTTTCATACAAGATTATTTTTTTGTAGGGGGGGGGGGGGGGAAGGGAAGCTTTGAACTAATTTAAAGTTACCAAAAAGTGACTGAGCTGACCACAAGCACAACTAAAGAGCATGCTTCTGATTGAAAAGCATGTTTATGGGTGACAGTTGCCTGATAGAGGGCTAATTGTAAATATTACAGTGTTATCCATTAAATTGTTCCCTATGACTGCCATTATTCATGAAGTTGATAGCTCATTTCAGAGTGGCCAGTGTTCAGTAGGTCCCTACAAAAGGAAAGAAAAAAAATACACTAGAGTATCTGAGGAGTAACAAAAAATTAAACTCATCCAAGCAGACTGTATGTCCTGGCTAAAATTCCGTGCAGATTTCAATTTATAATTTTTAACTGAAAAGATCAAGCGAGAATAAAATTCTGTAAATCAGCTGTAAAATAAGGTCGGATATTTATTGAATGCATGGGAACCAGTGAACTCTTCAAGGTAGAAACATGAAATCACAGAGATCTTTCCTTGACTATCTGTGGGGATGGGATAGACTAATGGCTCCGATCACTTTTGTGTTGTCAGAGACAGTGTCCCTTATTAGAAAAATGTCCTGTTTGGAAGTATCCTTAGCTCAGGATGTGCTCATGTAAGGTTTCCCTTGTAAGCCCATCTGAGGTTTGTGAAGTGGTGTTGAGGTATTTCCTATTATCTGTGATCTTGCTAGACTACCACTGAAGAGAAGAGAGAGAGAGAGAAGGAATTCTTTGCCATGTATACCTGATGGGGTTTGTGGCATCCCTGGCAAATTGATTCATTCTTGAACTATTGAACTAACCAGTTATATGGTTACAGGCTGGTGGGCACGTGCACTACATCCTTATGCAGTAGCTGGTTAGTATTATTACTGGATGGGAACTGTAAGTAGGTGCTGTCAACAGTAGTCTGGTATGAGAACAGTAGCCAGTACAAGGTTGGCAAGTTTCTACTGTCTGGTAGAAAAAACTGGAAAAAATTGTCATGGAAGGAATAGTTGCGTCTGCTATGAGCGGAAGAAATGGAATGAAACTCCTAAATATATATAGAATTAATTTTTACTTGCTTTGAATAATTCTAAATGCTGTTCAAATTAATGTTATGCAGTAGCATATAGGATGGGTGGGTGGGTTGGGGGAGGGGTTACATCAAATACTTGCTTGCAATCCTTTTTACCTTCCACGTCATAAGAGGCAACTTTTATATCTTCTATGGGGCCTGTCCTGCCTATCCAACACGAGAACTTAAAATCGAGTCTTCTTTTCTTTTTTTTTAATCTTCCACCACAAACTACACTATTGCCACACCTCCAGCAATAAAAGCCCACGCAAAAATTCAACATCCTCAGATCTTGTTCAAAGATCCTTACTAGTGGCTGTTATTCTGGTAGTGATTGTGCTGTGGTAGTTAACATGTGGATAGATGAACACCCAAAGATCCCATGTGGGAACACTTCTTTCCACTTGAATATGTTAATAAGACGTCAGCACAGTGTAAGAAGTGTCTTTACATTCAAAGTGTGAAGGCATGCAGAATGAAGACGCACCATGAGAAGTGTCAAAGTGGTGCACAGGGGTCCATTTCCACACTGCAGCAGTCCAGGTCCTGGGCTGACCTCTCATAGACAGCATGCTGCAGAACCAGCTTCTCAAGCACCTCAGCCAAGAAATATTATGCACTGACACAGTGTTTCTTCCACAAAGTAATTCATATTTCTTCTATAGATGTTTCTTCCATCATAGATAAATTTGTGTCTATGTCCGTCTTTATTCCGCCATTTATAATATCAGCTACATATTTATTCTAGTAATATATCCATGTGCCATAGTTTCTTCCACCAGACATAAACACACCAAAATATATATATTTTTTAATATTTCAAATTTCTTCTGAGTTTTTTCCATTTCTTTCGAAAAAAAAGTGGAAAATACTGGACAAATACTTTTCTTCCAAGTTACTTTCACTGTCTCGGAATAAACCTAATTTTTCTGGAACCCAACCCTGGTTGCCAGTATGTTTCCATGGAGATAAAAGTGTGGAGAAGAGAATAGAATCTGATGTTTTTATACAGGAAACCAATGCAAGATGTGTTGCTTAACTACTGGTAAGCAGGTGGAAAGAGAATGGATGGTCAGTGTATCTATTGGAGAGAGAAAAAAGACATTCAAATGCAGGAAACACTTAATCATGGCTACTGGAGATGCTCTGGATATTTAATGGCATTGAAAGGAAGAGGGTAAGCTCATGAAGGCACTTGTCTTGGTGAGCTTAAACCCAGTTGTTGCTTGCTAACCTCATGTTGAAAAAACTTCACAGTGATTGCTTTGTACCTGACATGATTGTTTTGTGTGATGTTGCCATGGAAATGGTTTCACCTTCATGTGAGATGTGTTGTCATTGCTGCCTTTGATCTTTTAAGCACTCTTATAATGTCCTTCATGTGTGGATGGTGTGTCTGACTGTTTCCAGAATCCAAGACCTTAAAAGATGAAGATATCTTGGGGTCCATTTGTACTGGGGAGACTGGTGTTCTCTATTTAAAGGATTTAGGTAAGATAATATGTGTGCATGTATATAATTGATATCTCAGTGGTTAAAATTTTTTTTTAGGGTTTTCAATGTATTAACATGAATTGATCTGGTTTTGTGTATGTATGTGTTGATTTAATTTAACTGTTATTGCAATGATTAAGACAAGCTTGAGGAGTGCATGATATCTTGCTATTTTCTAGACATTATTTATACGATATATTCTTGTATTTCTGCAGGACCACAAATTGGCTGGAGCACTGTAAGTAGCCTGCATGTGTCTTAGTGCTGGGCTATACACACACTAGCACATAAAAAGCTGGACACTGTGTGTGTGCGGGGGGGGGGGGGGTGTGTGTGTGTGTGTGTGTGTGTGTGTGTGTGCGTGCGCGCATTGTCATGGAAGAGGATGATTAAAATCTTGTCCTAAAAATTATTCCTGTTTGCAAATAGCCATGGAGGGTTACAGTAGTGATTCCATTTATGTAATGGACTTAGTGTGTGTTTACCAAAGTGAGACTGGTGTTTGTGTGTGTGTGGCTGTGTTGATATTGTGTTGTGTGTGTATGTTTGTGCAGGTGTTCCTCTGTGAGTATGCCGGCCCTCTCTTTGCCTACCTTCTCTTCTACCTGCGCCCCTCCCTCATCTACGGAGACCAGGCAGCTGCTCCCATGGCACAAGTGGTCCAGTAAGATTGTTAAATGATACTTTACCAGTTTCACATTTTGTCTGTGTGTCCCTGATAAGCATAATGTTTTTCTTCTCATCCTCCCTCTTCCCCCTCTCCCTCCCTCCTCCCTCCCCTCCCTCCCTCTCCCTCTCCCTCCTCCCTCTCCCTCCTCCCTCTCCCTCCTCCCTCTCCCTCCTCCCTCTCCCTCCTCCCTCTCCCTCCTCCCTCTCCCTCTCCCTCCTCCCTCTCCCTCCTCCCTCTCCCTCCTCCCTCTCTCTCCCTCCCCCTCTCCCTCCCTCTCTCCCTCTCCCTCCCTCTCTCCCTCTCCCTCCCTCTTTCCCTCTCCCTCCCTCTCTCCCTCTCCCTCCCTCTCTCCCTCTCCCTCCCTCTCTCCCTCTCCCTCCCTCTCCCTCTCCCTCCCTCCCTCTCCCTCCCTCTCTCTCCCTCCCTCTCTCTCCCTCTCTCTCCCTCCCTCTCCCTCCCCTCTCCCTCCTCTCTCCCTCCTCTCCCTCCCCCTCCTCCCTCTCCCTCCCTCTCCCTCCCTCCCTCCCCCTCCCTCCCTCTCCCTCTCTCTCCTCCCCTTCTTTCTCCCTCTCTCTCCCCCTCCCTCTCCTTCCATTCATGTCCCACATCCTTTCCCTCTTTTTTTTTTGTTGCTGACCTTGTATCAATCCCTTATCATACCACAAACACAAACTCTAAATATTGCAATTCATTCCATCAGGGGAATAACTGACCATCAGCAGAACAGGAAACATTATAATCTTCATTCCATTTGATTGTTTTCTTTTTATTGCATTGACCTGTGCTGACCTAATGTAATCCATTATGTACCGTTTGTTTGTTTGTTTGTTGTATTTGTAGTCAGTATATTCCAATTATCAGTGTGCGTGTGCGTGCGTGCGTGCGTGTGTGCGTGCCATTACACTTGTATTTGCTTGCTGTAGTATTGCTATGGCCTGCTGGACTCTGCACTATGTCAAGCGTCTCTACGAGACAGTATTTGTCCACAGGTTCTCCCACAGCACAATGCCTTTGAGCAATCTCTTCAAGGTATGATGACACGGTTGCTGTGGTTACCTGGGGTTGCCTCTACCAGGTGGGAAAGGGTTGGGATATCTCAACACCCTAAGATTAGATTTCATTTTATATATTTTTGTTTTGTGATTTTATTCCTTAGCTTGTGTGCTAGCCATTGTATATATATCAGGTAGACAAGGGGGAAATGTGATATAGTTACAGATAAAACATAAACAATGCATTATATATACACCACAGTACAGAAGAACACTGTGATAGAGAAAACCGGTGGAAGAAATTTTAAGTTATCAGAGAATGAGCATTTCTTCCCCTCCCCCCCTTTCCCTCCCCTCTGTCCAAAGCTGTAATAGCTCATTTGGGTGTATGTGTATGGCATTATACTTAGAGCCTGAGGGAAATCGTTGAACATTGAAACCATCAGTGCAAGTGAGAATAACCAGAAATTAAGGGGGAAAAACACATCAAGCAATGCTACACCTAAAATATAGAAAACCGAAAGTCTTTCTGGTTCAGTTGAGTTGCTCCCATCCATGTGCCCTTCACACCAGCTGCACTTGGCCTTGCCTCAATGCTCAAATGGGCATCATAATGGGGGCTGTTCCCACTCCTCTGCAGTAGAGGGTTAGTTACTTCACCACCACTGCATGGCTCCTCCAGGGGGTGAGCTGGGAATTGCCTGTAGGCAGTATAGGCAGGAGGTGAACATCTCTGGACCCACCTGCCTGTGATGGTGTGCAAGGCGGGTGCAGCAGTCCTCCTCTTGAGAGATCCCCCCCCCCTCTATTGGAAGACCACATCTCTTGAGAGACCGCATTTTTCATGCCAGATGTATTTGCTGTATAAACTTACCTCTATTTTAAAACTACCTTTCTTGTAAGACCGATTTTTGTCGGATTAAAGAATGGTGTTTCAAGAGAGGGACTCCTGTGTATGCATTCTGCCTGCTTTAAGAATAGGGTAAGGATCATCATGGCACCCATGGTCCACTCAAACAATTCAAATATCGGATGGTTAAGTTTTGCGACCTTTGTAACCCAGGGTAACCCTGTTTTGTGTGTGGGTGTGGGTGTGGGTGTGTGGGTGTGGGTGTGTGTGATTATATTTAGTGTGTTTATTAGAAACATTAATATAATTAGTTCCCACATATCTTCCCTCATTGCAACATTCCATTGTCCCTTGTCTCAAGTGATAATTTTGCAACGTTGCCCAAGACATTATGAACTATGACCCTGTCTATGAACTGTGACCCTGTCTATGAACTGTGACCCTGTCTATGAACTGTGACCAAAGTGTACCACTTCTGATGAAGCAATGCCGTCCCAATGTGTGAGGGATTACAACCTGCTGGTCCACCATGTTGATTTGATCTATTTATCTCTCTCTGTTGTTTTCTCTCACAGAACTGCACCTATTACTGGTGAGTGCCAAGAGTAGTTCTGTTCTGATATTACTCATGGATGGTGTTCATTATTTGGATGCTGTATTCTCTCTGTAATTCCTGCCTCCTCTATCTCCAGGGGGTTTGCAGCCTTCGTGTCATACTACGTCAACCATCCTCTCTACACTCCTGCCGGTACCTTACCCACTCACACACACCCTCAGCAACTAGTACCTTACCAGCCAATATTTTACGAGAACTACATCAGCTAGACTGGGATTTTGATGAAAAATTTAAATTTGTACTTATGGAGTGTGTGTAAGTGCCAAATAAGGTCCTAAAAAGATAATTCTTTGTTCAGATTATAATTTTTAAATTTTATTATTACGAGCCATGTAGTGAAAGCTCCATTAGTTTTCACCTTTTGTGTATGCATTCTTCTGTCCACTCTCTAATTTCAATTACAATTACATAATTGAATTACTAATAACAGGAATTGTAATTGAATTACACATTCCTCTGACTAGTTATTACAATTATTTGAGTGTAACACTTACCCTACAAACCACGCTATGCAAAAGCACTAGGCCACTCTAAATACCCTAAATGAGGTCAGCAAACTGTAGACCACATGAAACCTGTACAATGGTAAAAATATGAATGTAAGGTGCAGCTTGTGGGATTCCATCCTTGAATGCTTCTTGTTTTAATTTTTTTATAACAAAACTTTAAAAAAAATATATTACTGTATTATTTTGACTTCAATTAATCTCTCGATGTGCTCCTCAGTTAGGATAAGAAGTGTTGTCTGTCCATTAAGCCACACCCTCTCTCCATTGAGCCACACCTTGTCTTTATTAAGTCAATGTATCATACTTGCATTCTCTGTTCCATACAGTATGGAACGGGAACAGAATTGTTTCCTGTACTTACTAGCTAGAACAAGTTTTTTTGTTTTTTTTCAAAGGAACATAAAATGGATATAAGAATTTGAACTTAAATATTCATATTGTTATGGCACTGCTATGTGGTGGACGTACCTGGAGGCTGAGTGAGCCTTTCTGTGTAAGTCCCAGTGGATGTGGAGGCAATATAGCACTGGAAATAGTGGAATTCATCTGGAATAGACAAAGCTGTTTATAAGCTAAGGACCTTTCTCTGATTTCATTTCTTTCTCATCCAATACATATATCAGACTCAAAAAAAAACAAAACAGTAGGTCACCCAATCCACAAGGCATGATATTGCTAATTGGACTTGGCAATTAGAAAATTCCTCACCATCATTTAGATACGACACAAACTCACCACAACAGCTGTTGAGGTGATAGTAATGGTGATTGTGCAGATAGTCCTGACTGGGGGCAGTTCAGGTATGCACACTGTCCCACCTGTCATCTCTCAGTGTGTGCACATCCCCCCCCCCCCCCCCCCCCCCTCCACATACAGTAACACATGGAAAGAGATATCTTAGATTCTAAAGCACATACATGCTAGGAGTTGTGCTGGAAAAACTAGGGGTCTGTGGACAGAAAGAAGTGGTTTTACATTCAGTCCACCCTTAAAGTCCTAAGCATGGGTTAGAAGGTATGCTATTCGTTCTTGTTAGTTTCAAACATTTAAATTTAAATCCCCCCACCCACCTTCAACCAAATATACAGTGTATCAGCACATGTGGATTAAGTTTGAAGCCACTGAATTGTCTTATCCTTACAGGTTGGATCAATTATATTGGGTTGAATGATTCCAGTGGTTGAATTAGTTAAAGTTAATTGATGCATGGTGGGGGGGGGGGGTGGGGGGGATTGAAGAGAGGGGTAGGTGTTTTGGAGGCAACTTGGTCAATTATGACAACAACAAAAAAAGATTGTATATTTTGGATACATACATGTATCAGTTAAGGCCTGTCCACACAAGAGCATCAGTCCAGATAGGATCGGGATAAATCCTGTCAGCACTACAAACTCATAAGGTGAGATCCAATCCTGATTCAACTGATCGACCTGAATTGGTAGATCAGATCCTACCAAGGTAAGATCAGACTACAATTTTTTTTTTTTTGTTCTGCTGCATTTAGTTTTTTTTTTTTTTTTTTTTTTTTTTTTTTTTTTTTTTTTTTTTTTTTTTTTTTTTGAAGATATTGCAGTAGGCTGGTCTTGGAAGGCTATGATTGAGATTTGGGAAGCAAGGGGTGTACAGGGGCAATTGGATGTGTTGTCCAGGAACAAATCTGTAAAGATAGAGGCTACTAGGACAGACCTGGGCTGGGCAGAACCTGGCAGCAGTGTAAAACCAAAGTAAAAAAACCTCACCCACCCAACTGCTGATGATGGGTGATCAATCATGCAACAATTGAGAAGCACAAACACACGGAGTCTGAATGAATCATCTCAAAAGTTCCAAGGAAGAAAAGAAATAAATATTACCTAGCTATCAGTCAAAGGACTAGCAACATATTTTATGTTTTGTTTTTTTGTGTGTGTGGTTTTGGTTTGTAAACAGTGTTGCTCATTCTGTAGTGTGGACAGGATTTATCAAGATCAGTGCAAGATCCAATTTATTAAGATCATATCTAGATATATCTAGGCTTTAGTGCGGACAGGCCTTTGATATGTTTGAAGTCACCCTTTACCTACATATCATATTAATGGTAATATGTGACTATCGCCAGGCCACACCCCAGCTTGTGGACATGTCCATGCCTGTGTCTGTTTGTTGGACAGCCAATGCCTTGATTATTGTAAACAAAGTTGCATGCTAAAACTTCTGGGGTTTTTAAAAATTTTTTTATAACAGTCATGTTTTCAGTATATTGCAATCCTATTTGTTTTTTTTTATATCTTAATTAATTCCAACACGCACGTGTGTGTGTGTGTGTGTGCGCACACATGAATATGTAATCTCTATTTTGTGTCAATCTTGCAGTGTATGGGTCTGGTCAAGTTTACTTTGGACTTTTTCTATTCCTTGTAAGTGTCAGTGTTAAGATATGTTGAATCGCCACACCCTCTCGGTCTGAGTATGCCTAGTACCACCCACACTGTCCCACTAGACACACTCAGAGGTAGCCAGACATCTAGGGGAGATCACCACACACCTCATGTCTCTCTCCTCCCTAGAATGTAGTTGCCTCATGTGGGGAGCAGGAGGTCTCTCACATGCATATACACTGACTTGTTTTCTCATGCAATGTTATCATAATATCTGTTATTGTATCAACTTCAGGTGGGAGAGCTTGGCAACCTTTCCACCCATATGGCACTTAGGGACCTCAGGCCAGAAGGTAAGGTGTGGAATCACCACACTTATGTTCGCCCAATACATATTTTTTGAATTTGATGATCATTACCAACATACATTTCTGCTCAGGCTCCAAGGAACGCAAGATTCCATACCCGACAAGTAATCCCTTCACTGCCATGTTTAGTTTCGTCAGCTGTCCCAACTATACCTACGAGGTGAGCAATGTACTGGTGTGCTTTATTTGGGGGTTTCCCCTACTCTATCGTTCTTCTCCATATCTCTCCTGCATTGTTAATGGGTGGGGTATAGTCCATAGGATGCTGTGCAGGTTTGGGTGGCATATGTCGATATACCGTCATGGGTTGGAGGAAACTGCTCTCAGTGGGTCAAATAGCACCATAGCATCTGTTTGACCTGTCCTTACCTGAAATTGGTAAGGTGTCAGCCAAATCCTGTACCAGAGGGTGACGATTTTGCTATGGTGTCATTCACAGGCATGCTTAGCTTTTACCTTGATTTGGTGGTGACCTTTTACCTTTTTTGTGTTTCATATTTATGGAACTTTTTATTGATGATCCTTTACCATTTATATTATACCCCTTAAGCTTGTGTGCATCCTCATCTTGTATGGTTGATGACTCCTTACCTTCAACCAGGCCTTTTACCTTGTGTCGGTATTGACCCTTTACCATGTATGGGCAGTAGCCACTTGGCCTTCATGACTGACTGCCCCAAATCTTGTGTCAAATGACCTTTCTTACTGTTACAATGACCTATGGGTTCTGTTAATGATCCTTTACCATATGTGAGGGATGGTTTTCATATAAATCTCTGGTACTTCGGTGATACAGAACTGTTTTCCTGGTCTCCGGCCACCTTATCTCACAGGAAAAATCTTCTTTAGAGTCCAGGCAGTTGATGTCATCAGTAGAAAGTAGTTGTTATTATTGAGTTGATAATGCATCACTGGAGATTGTTGAATTCTGATGGATTTTTATTTATTTATTTATTTATTAATTAATTAATTTATTTATTTATTTTTATTTATTTATTTATTATTTTTTTTGTTGACACAAGGCCCAAGGGGGAATAATGTTCAGGTGATATGGTATTGAAGAAGAATGATGGAGCACAACTGAAGCATCATAGGGTTGGAGGGTGTTGGAATGGTTCACTGATGGTTGAGTCAACTTTCTCTCTGATTGCTGCAGTGACCGACCAGCTCTTTCCCAGGGACGGCCCCTGGCGAAGTACCACTGCATAGATCAGTCACATGATATCCACATGATCTGACTAAAGCTGATCACCTCTCTCTCTCTCTCTTGACTGCAAGTTAACACTGATCTTGTGTTTAGGTCAAAGGTTATCTCTCCAGTCTTAGTCTTCAATGTGTCGGGTCCTCCAATACATAAGAAATATTAAAAATATATATAATAATAATAATAATGATAATTTAAATGACATCAACAAAAACAGAATTATAGTCTTAATTGTGTGGCACATTCCCTTGAGTCACTTTATAATGACAAAGATGTTAAAATAGGTAAAGGGTTAATCACAGCATCTGGGTGATTGCTGGTGTGTTTCAATTAATGGATATTTATGGTGGTAAGAAATAGTGAATTACAAAAAATATATATATTTTTTTTGTTTGGTGGTAGATCATCTTTGAGATGTGCTCATAGAAAATGTGGGGGCATCTGACAATAACTCTTTTTGACGTACCTGGTGTTTCAGAATTGAATGGATACCAATAGAAAGAGGTGTGGCCAAGTGTGACCCAGCCCATATCTAAGGCTTTTGCTTAAGTGTTTTTTGTAAGTATTTTTGGTGTGACACACCCAGAGGATGAGATATGGCCAGGTGAGACCCAGCCCATTTTCCCTCCAAAGTCATGATGCGTGTGCCTGTCAAGACATGGATCTGTCCCAGGGTTCTTTTTTCTTTCTTTTTTTTTGTGTGCATTTTCAGCCTCACATGTGCCCACAGGAGAAGGTATTGTCAGGAGTGGTCAGGATCGACCTGATTATTCCTTTCCTCCTTCCCCCCTCAGGTATTTGAAAGAATAAATAAAAGAAAAAAAGAAGAAAAAAAATGGACTGAAATTGTACCACCAACTTTGTGCTTATTACATCTTTACCACTTGACCACTTGGCTGAGATCTTTTTTAAGGTTGTTTTTTTTTTTTTTTTTTTTTTTTTTTTTTTTTTTTTTTTTTTTTTTTTTTTTTGTATGAACAAGACTGCAAATTTCTAGCCAAAACCCCACTCATTTATGATTTAATGTTTCGAATTAATAATGGAAAAAAAAGGGGGGGGGGGGGGGAAAACCCAACCATGACCAGGAGTTGAACCGGGCACCTCAGCACTGGTGGTCGGAGGAAGTTTCATAACAAGAACAAGATTCCCAAAAAAAGTAACATTTAGACTCCGCGAACTTGTTAAAGTTTGCAGGTAAAAATTAGAAGAAAAATTCTCACCAGAGGTGCAATTTCCAATATATCCTCTCTTTTTTTAGTTCTGGTAAATATTCCTTTGGTTGGTTGTTCTCACCATCCCCCAAGGTGTGGGGTCATCTAGCCACAACTCTGAGAGGAGTTCACATCAAGGCTTCCTTTTCTTCTTTTTCCAATAACTTTGAGGTATATTGGCTTCATCACCTTGACAACCAGGTAATAGTGAATATGCTGCTCAATTAAGGACACAGAAAGTGTGTGGGAATATTGCACACCTCAAAACTACCACAGCAGTTGTGAGAGAGCGTGTGAGCACCTGTTGACTGTTGAGAGATTATTGTTTCCTTGGGTAGGCTGTGTGACATGTCACTGACCCTTACCTGCAAGGTGATGCAATCTGTTGATCTAGGTTGCCAGTTTCATATGTTGAAGTATGTAGTTGACTGGGAATGTGGTCGGTTCACCTGCAGTTGAAGCCAGCAGGTCTAAAAGTGGTGATTTTTTGTCATCGATCATTTGGTCTGGTCCTAGAATCCCAGTTGGCTAGTGTACAGCCAAAGGACCATGAGATATATGGCTATGGAGACCACCGAGTCCATTTTAAGTGAAGTACCACCCTGCCATTTGCCACATTTTCCATTTGTTTTCTCGTCTCCTCTTGCGTATACTTTACCCATGCAAAGGCTTCAGTGTGGAGTGGTTGTTGATGTGATGTGTGTTGTCGTCTCTATCAGTGTGGAGTGATTGTTGATGTTGACGTGTTTGTTGTTGTCTCTATGCAGACAGTGTCTTGGCTGGGCTTCACCTTGTTGGCTCAAAGTTTACCAGGTAAGGTAATGTTGGAGTAGTAAACCCTATGTATTGTCTTGTACATATTTGAAATAATAGCAAAAAATCCGCTCTACAGACGGTTTTTCGGTCAGCCTTGTTGTTCAGTTTGCTTATTGTTTTATATAAAGGGGGAGGGGTTAGTAAATGGTATAAAAAAACCCTTACCCATTTAGAATGGGAAGGCTGGGCTGCAATATGAAAACAGAACTGTGGATGCACCTGTGATCAGTGACCTTTTGAACTCATTAATGATTTGTAAACCACTTAAAGTATTTAGTATCCTTTTGAATAGGATCAGATTACAGCCTTTGGTTATTCATAAATGAAGAGTCTATTTCATGATCCTACTTGCAGTTATGAAGATGAAAAGTTTATTCAATGTCCCTACACCTTAGCCCAAGCCAAACTCTCCCCTAACCTGGCCATTGGGCCTGTGAGCAACTCCTGAAAATTTCCATTATTGTGAATTTTTTCGTTATAATCACCCCAGGGGACCCTCAGTAAACACTGAACATTTGAGCCCTTTAGGCCCAATCATGTGGGAGGAGTTAGTGAACAAAGAAAGAAGAAAAACAAATTGAGAATTACAATAAGATGTGTTAGTGAAGGTGGGTAGGAGGGGGGTTGTGGGTGTGTTTCATGTTAATTAATAACCTGCCTCAGGACTTTACTTTGCAATTCAAACATCTTATGTCATTCCTCTTGAGTGAGCATGGAGCTGCCAATACTTGCAATGACAAGCTCAGAAGGTGTGTGTGTGTGTGTGTGTGTGTGTGTGTGTGTGTGTGTGTGTGTGTGTGTGTGTGTGTGTGTGTGTGTGTGTGTGTGTGTGTGTGTGTGTGTGTGTGTGTGTGTGTGTGTGTGTGTGTAGGTAGTTGAGCATGTGTGTTTGGCTGTAAAGTATGTTCAGTTGCAAGAGTACTTGGCAGTCAAGATGAAAGAAAAACTCAGTTTGTGGTGACCTTAGAAATGTTTGTATGTGTGAGAATTTATTATGTTGGTCAAAATGTTTTATTACCTCCTGGTCTTCTAGTGAACACATCATTAGCTTCAGTTTTAAAAGCAGCTGCTAGAAATCTGTGACGTTTATTAGTGCAGATGTGTGTATGTACAAACCAATTAGTGGACTTCTCCACTAAAAACACCACTGCTGTCTTTTTTGTGGTCTGTTCATGTGCTGAGCATTGCATTGGAACATGTGTTCATCATTTATTTGTTGATCATGTCTAACTAGGACAGAGGAGAGGAGGTGGGTAGTCATCGGTCTAGAGATACTCATCCTGGGAATGGAAGCAACAATGATAGTTTGCTATTATCAAACTAGCCCTAAAACTGTCTTCAGGTGACCCCATCAACCTCTGAAAATTTGACCCATGAAGGTCTAAGCGTCTGGGAAGGGATAGCAAACTAACAAACCATCAACAAATCATGAATTAAGATATTTGTAATATTGAAAAGCTGCTCTTATTCCATTGAGACTGCGGGACGCTATCACCACCTGCCTTGACCACACCCACCTGCCTTGACCACACCCACCTGCCTGTTGATGCGATCACCTTGACCTTGACTTGTGAGTTATTTTGAGGTGTGATACTCTTTAAGGCTTGGCCAGAATTTTTTTACCAATCCCTAACAACTTACATCGGGTGAGAACCATCGTCTTTGTTTTTATGGTGCCTTCTGTGGATAGTATAAGGTATGGTGTGGCGCGCGTGCAATGTTGCTTCCAGGGCTATAGTGTAATGATATTCCTGTCAAAGTGCATATAAGTGTTGGTTGACCTCGCTAACATGACACATTTCATAGCGAAAATCTAAACAATTTGCACGTGCACACACACACACACGCACACACACACACACACACACACACACACACACACACACACACACACACAATTTCATTAAAGTAGTAGTGACAACTCCCTGCTGCCATGTGTCCCACTATTACATGTGGAGTGTTTTAGAGTGTTAGCAGTCACCAACTGGACTGCCTAGGGACTGTCTGTCTCTTGTGGTCACTCCTCTATGTCTGTACTCTACCTCAGCAAAGTGTAACAAACACCCTCCTCCATTTCTGCAGCTCTCCTGTTCACCTTGGCTGGCTTTGCCCAGATGGCCCAGTGGGCACTGGGCAAACACAGGAACTACCGCAAGGAATTTGTGAACTACCCACGTGGACGGAAAGCCATTCTACCTTTCCTTCTCTAGGCCATGTGACCTTGTATGATGAGGAACTATAATAAAAGTGACATTTTCGTTATTTAACTCTGTGAACTAATTTTTTTTTGTTTTTTGTTGTTGTTTTCTTTGACTGGTTCAATTTATTGATATAATTGTATGAATGACTACAAATCTTCAGGGGTTGGGGTGATAATGTTAAATTGAAGAATAGTAATCTATCTATAATATACTGTCATTGTCATAATTGGAACAACTATGGAAGATAACTAGTGGTGCTTGCTAGACATGGTACTGGGGAATTTATAGGATCAAATTTTTCTGGCAGTTCTTGATTTTATTTCAGATAAAGATGGTAAAGGGACTTCCTGCTAAGTGCTTGCCATGCCACTTGCAGCTAATGGTCGTTTCTCCTTTCTCGCAAATATCGTAAGCCACGCTGAAGGTGAAATCTCCATTATGCTTCACAGACACAAACTCCACTGGCACGTACGCACCACATGCCCCCACCTCAAGTAGACCACTCCCACCTGCTAGACGACAGTCTACGGTGAAGTTGCCGGGTACGTTGATGCCACTGACAAGACACTTGGATGCATCAGGTGCACTTCTATGGCATCCAACTTCAAATGGACTCTCAGGAATATCTTTGTCAGCATATTTGATGTCAACTGAATAGATACCAGGCTTGGTGGCAACATACTTTACCTGGTGTTAGAAAAAGACACAAATTAATGGAATCAATTGATATTTTACTTGATGTGGGGGAGGGGGAAGGGGAGGGATATTTCCACATGAAAATGTTTGGAATACAATTAAGCTTTTTATTCAATGCCTAATAATCTTGTAATATGGCAATTTGTAAAGGACCTGATATGTTGCACAGGCAACATTTTTGGCACCTCTACCAATTAAGACAAACTGTAAATACTCAGCTAAGTGCTGCTTCAAAACTTCCTTTGTTCATGGATATGGACATATAAGGAAATGATCATTACATTTGCACTATGTACTGTGGTTAATTAGGGGAAAGAGACAGAGTTGGGATGCCAGATATGTCTGCAGTTGTTCCCTCTGGCTAATGATATGCCAATCCCTATATTATTGCTCAATAGTGTCTGACTTCTTCTTGGACTTTGAACAGGATAACTTCCAAAGTAAAACTTGAAAAGAGAACGGGAAACAATACTGCTTCTGAATGAATAATTAGCTGAAATATTAAGCATTTCATTTTCATGTTGCTTTCATATCATTGTCTAAACGTTTACTACGTGCGCAAACTTAAATTTCTACAAATTTGATGATAAATGGTACAAAGGCTGAAAATATTAGATAATTTAATAGCATTATTGTCCCCATGCTGGGAATCTGAGAGTAAAACTATAGAGAGGAAAAAGAGGAGCACAATTTAACAAGCACAAAAGACAGCTTCTTTTGTCAGATCTAATTAAATTTGATGGTGTAGAACCACTGGACGAGGCATCAGTAAATCAAAGGTGAGAATTGATGCAGTCCCTGGGAGTTACCAGGACATGGAATAGAAGGTCAATTTAAATGTTTGTCCACATTAAAGAGTTAAGCACACATTACGCACACAATCAAAGAAAATAGATCGTCATGAAACTGCTGCTAAAGACAAATTGGGTTTTACAATTTATTTTATTCTGTTGAATTAACTGCAATCAATTGTTGGGAGAGTTGAACTTAAATCTCATTATGGGCAACAGTGGCCTACCAGTGATCAGACTGGTGCACTCACATGTGAGACAAGTGGTTGGGTAATTGATGTGGATGGCAACAGTGCAATGTGTGCTGACCTATTCTGGCCTGCCAGTCCATCAACAATACTTAATCTACATCTCAAACCTTATTGTCTATTCTTTCCTAACCCACTTCTACTATTTGTAGTATGATATTGTTGCAGAATTGCAGAAAAATTTTTACTTTTAGAATGTAAACTTTCTTGAGTTGGATAAGCAATAAGATATGCTTAATTTAAAAAGGGAGTGAACAATTCTAATTTTAGTGTAACTAAAATTTGATGTGACAGTTTAGAAATGGGCTGCACAAATGACCACAGAAATGGACCACAGAATGTTATTTTATGTATATACATATATATCACAGAATAGAATAACTCTGCTTACGTCATAGATCCCATCTCCCTTGTCCTCCATGTTCACCACACAGTCAGCCGGTCCTTGGATGCTGACTCCAAGATCACCTTTCCCTGCCTTGGACGCATCGACGGTGAAGCAAGCCTCCTTCTGCACCTCAGCATTCTCCAGTCCATCTCCATATGCCCGCACGGCTTCGAGATTTACCGCCTGGACTACCAAGGGACAGTCTGGTACCTTGTGGCCACAATACTTCACATCGACAGAGAGCTCTCCAACATCCTCCGGCTGATACTTGACCTGCCACTTCTGTGGTGCCACCTCAACAATTTCAGCATTTACGGGAACACCATCTGCATTCACAATCTGAATCTCGACATCGTCTCCTTCATTTTCTTTGTCTGATCCAAGCTTACCAGCTAGTGTTGCATCAACCATGAACTCTGTCTCTTCTCCGATTATGACCCCCGGTTCAACTCCAGGTCCCTCGATGGATACCTTGGACAGATCTAGCACTGGAATGACAGACTTCTCCCCAATTGGGATGCCTCCAATTTTCACGTTGGCTTCAAGGTCGCCAATCCTGTTTGGGGTATAGGTAAGCTGGTAATGGTTATCTTCTACCTTCATGAGTTCAGATACACGTGGGGGGCCACTTTCATCCAAGTATTGAAGATCGACCTCCACTTCACCGGGACCTGCCCCATCGGTGTAGATGTCGATGAAATTTTCTATGTCGGCAAATGCAGTGTCAAATCCAGCACCCTCAACACGAACAGCATCTGGGTTACCAATGGCAACAGTGAATGGTGATCCATTTATGTTGTCGTTAGCAAATTTAGCATCCACAACATAATCCCCAGGTTCAGTGGGCTCATAGCTCCCCAAAAACAACCCTGGGCTCTCTTCAGAAGATACGAGCTCAACTGTAGCTACTTCCCCTGCTGGATTCTTCACCTTGATATCAATAGGGGCGGGGCCAGACTCCCCAGTGTCAACAATCACTTCTGCTGGTGCCCCCACTCGAGCACCTTCACCTGTTATTCCAGACCCGCTGATTTTGATCTTTGTAGGATCATTGACAGGGATAGCAAAGGTGGACCCAGGTACATCCTCATCGGCAAACTTGACGGAGAGTTTGTACTCTCCAGGCACATCAGGGGTGAATTTCAGTGTAGCAGTCCCATCATGGCGGTCGTCACATTTAAGCTGAGTCTGTACGGGTCCGATGAGAGATAATGCCAAACCGCCTTGCCCTGCTGCTGTTGTATCAAGATCGATCGAAAGCTCCTCACCAATTTTCCCTCCGTCAAGCCCTGGACCTGTAACTTTCACCTGGCTAGAGTCAGACAGAGAGATGTCTATTGGGTTCTGACGAAGATCATTATCGCCATACTTCATCATTATACGGTACCTACCCACTTTATCAGGCTCAAATTTCACCTTGTATGCACCTTCAGCTTCTTCTGTGACCTCGAGTGGTGTAAACTTGCCATCTACACCACAGATCACAGCTGAGAGATTCCCGGGGCCTGCATCCACACACTCAGCAGTCCAGCAAACTGGTTCTTTATTGGAGATGGAGACAACAGGGATGGTATCGAGCCTCTCTCCATTCTCATCCAGCCCAGGACCAAGCACCTTGACCTTGGAAGGGTCACTGACGTTGACCTCAAATGGTGAATCAGGAATAGCATTATCGGCGAACTTGATGCTGATTTTATAAGTGCCCACCTTCTGTGGGTTATAAACTACATCATGCATGCACTTGTTCTTGCTGGTGATCTTTGGGGTGAGACCAGCAGAGCCTGTGGCTCTCATTGGCCCAGAGGATTTGGCTGAGGGTTTTTCTTGCTGATCCAGAGGAGGAAGTGCTGACAGTGCAGCAGGCTCAGAACCATGCCAGAATGGGCCCTCCACCACCACATCAACTGATCCATTACCAGCTTCGTTGGTATCGATCACAAAATCACCAGCATCTCCAACTTGCATTCCGTCGGGCTTGAGACCCGGACCATACGCCTTGACCTTGGATGCATTTGTCTTGGGCACAAACGAAGCTATGAATGGAGCACCGGGAACTGCCTGATCAGCAAAGACCACGTTGATCTTGTAGTCTCCTGCCAGCTCAGGGAGATATTTGACAGTGGCAGTACCATCACCGTGATCATCGACGCTGACCTGAGCCTCACAGGGTCCCTGCATCTGAAGGTCGAGACCTCCCTCCCCAGCCTCACTCATATCTACGGTAAAGTCAACCCAGTCATCGATGTACCCACCATCAACTCCCGGTCCATACACCTTCACTCGTGAAGGGTCATTCTTCCAGCTCACATGGACAGTAACCGGGCTATCAGGAATAGGTTTATCGTCGAATGTGATATCAATAACAAAGTCACCTGCATCATCAGGTCCAATGAAATAACGATACTTCAAAAGTCCATCTTCCATCTTCTCCTGTTGAAAGGTAACCTCTCCTCCTTTAGGTCCCTTGATGGCCACCTTAGGCTCACTGTCGCCTGCTTCTTTGTAATCTACAAAGAATTCAGTCCACATATCTGTGGTTAGCGGCCCTTCATGTCCAAGACCTGGTCCATAAGCTTTCACGGCAGCTGGGTCAATAGATGGGACCACAGTTACCTTACTAGGACTAACGGGGATGCTGATGCCCACATATTTGATGTTTACATTGTAGTCGCCTGGTACAGTGGGATTATAGGCACACTTGATTAAACCGGGTTCCTGGGTTTCGGTTTTGACAGGTGTATCTGCTGGTCCATCAACTGTTATTTCTATCGTCCCATCACCAGCTTCACGCATGTCAACAAAAAACTCCGTCTCTTGTCCTGACTTGTTTCCCTCACTGAGTCCCGGACCATATGCCTTGACCTTACTGGCGTCAAATATCTTTAGCTTGAGAGGTGTTTTAGGAACAGGAGCCTCCCCGAATGTAAAACAGACCTTCTGCACACCAGGCCTAGTCGGGGTATACTCGACACCGAAAGTGCCATCTCCATTGGCTGTGACTTGCGGCTCCTCATCCCCAGACTTCAAATTTTCAGCAACACACTTGAGTTCACCTGGTCCAGCACCCCTGGCGTCGATGGTGTACACCAATGGTACATTTACAGGCAGGAACTCTCCATTCAACCCTGGCCCTGAAATGGTGACTTTGCTGGCATCCGCAATAGCCACAGGAAAAGGAGCACCAGGGATTTTCTCCCCTGCAAATGTGATGTCCACGACATAATCCCCAGGTTCAGATACCTGGTATGTGTAATCGAATGAGTATGGAGAAGACTCCACTTGACAGGGAACTTCTCCAGATGGTCCAGTGATTGTAACCACCACATCTCCATGACCAGCACCTTTTGTAGAAACGTTAAACCTCGCAGAATCGTTGACACGCACTCCTTGTGGGGCCAAGCCCGGCCCGGAAGCTGAGCACTTGGATAGATTGGTAGGAGGCTCCACCATTACGTGGAAAGTGCTGCCTGGTATTTCTTCCCCGCCATACTTGATGGTCACAAAATACTCACCACTTTTGGTTGGCATGTAGGTGAAATGATTGAGCCCTATTTCTTTGGTCTCTCGCTGAGGTTTTATTTTGCCATGAGGGCCATTGATCGCCACAACTAAGTCTCCCTTCCCAGCTCCTTTGCTGTGCACATCAAACCATGTCTCACAATGGACTTGGACTTGGTTCTCTTCCAAACCAGGACCCTCTGCATAACACTTACTGGCAACTGCTGGATCTGGTTGGACATCAATAGTGAATGGGCTGTCTTTAATCTGATCAGTGCCAAAGGTGACTTCAACGCTGTGAGAACCCGACAGCACGGGAGTATACTGCACATGGTACTTGCCTCCGTCCCCTTGTGTGATGATTACATCCCGGTTAAGCAGCGGCCCCTTGGAGCCACGAACAACGACACCCACATCACCATCTCCTGCTCCAGCGGTTTCAACCCAGAACTCTGTCGGGGATTCAACTTTAACGTCCTTACCTTCCACACCTGGGCCATATGCAATGCATGCAGAGGCATCAGCTCCTTTGGCAACACCCACCTTGTACGGACTTTCACCAACATGCTCTCCATTGAATTTAACTTCAACTTCATAGTCACCCTCGATAGCAGGAACGTAAGAGCACTTTGTCATGCCATTCTTCTGCGGCTCCATGGTCACCTCGATTGGCCCATTTGGAGAGTTCACAACGGATGTGATGATACCATCTCCAGCGCTGCAAGGATCCACAGTGAATTGTGTCGCTGGCATCTTTGTGTGGACCCCTGTCTCCTTGATGCCTGGACCCGACACCTTAACTTTGCTGGGGATGCCTTTCTTCATCTTTCTCTTACCAACGGGCGCTCCAGGCTTCAGTTCGGCTTCGGGAAACTGTGAGAGGTAGGTCATCATACTGAGGTCATCTATGCGAGGGTTGATCATGTCTTCTGGAGCCAACACCTACATCGAATGGACAATATGTATGATCCGATAATTAATTGACTACTAAAACATGATGAAGTATTATGCTGAAGAGAAGGTGACAACTTTCAAAAAAATATATAACCAATATCTAAAAATGAAATAGCTAGCCCTAGCCCTAGCCCTAGTCCTCCCCCTTAGGAGATATCTAGCCACATGCTTAATAGTACATATTCACACCATATTAATATAATTAGTGATACTAACTTGATAGTGTGATTAATCACCCAAAACTTATCTCAATGATTTAATTTTACCTCTACCTATAAAGCTTAAAATGGATTATTTTCAGAATTGTTTAGTCTGTCCGTAAAAGGCTCCATTTACTTCCAATTTTAAATGGCAAAACATTGAAGTTGTCTGTGGGTGAGTGGACATGCTAATGCCAACTTCCATAAAAAGTTGACCTGTGGGACTCATTGGGGCTACCTGAATGGAATGTTATGCTTGATCACCTGACTGATTAATAGATATCAATGAAATTAGCCAGGGAGAAGTGAGGGTGTGTATAATGGCCATGTTCCATCTAACTGTGACTCAACTTGGTTTGTGTTGTTAGAAATGCACAGTGAAGATGTTCATATTCTCTTTCCACCCGGGTGCTCCCCAAAATTGCATATGGTACATACAGAAATCACTTTTTGATATCCACCACTTGATGTTCAGTTAGGAACTTTTTTTTAGTCAATCAAAAATTGGCTACACAGGAATGGTGATGGACGTTTGCATTTCTTGGCGAGTAAATGATGGCTACCTTCTAGAACTGTTCTAATGCTACACATGTGCATGTGTAAGTTTTTCTGTGTGTATAATCTCTCTCTTTCTCTCTATTTATGCATCTATGTATCCATGTATCTATGTATCTCTCTCTATCTCTCTATCTCTCTATCTATCTATCTATCTATGAACCTATGTGGCTAATGGCCTGCCAAATTCTTGGACCTAGAGACCTAAAACATGGCATACATACACAACTTGACCCTGGGAGTGGCCTGGGCACGTTAGAACCCCTACCCCCCCCCCCCCCCAAAAACAACAACAAACAACAACCCTTTCCCTTTTTTGGGGGGGGCGGGGGGGCGGGGAGGGAACTCTCTCTGGGGGCATTAGGATCTTAAAAACTATATTTTTACATATGTGGTTTGTAAAGTAAACTTCCTTCATGCATGAGTAATCACAGAGTTATTTTACAAACCGCACATGTAATCTGATCACACACAAAATCAAAACCAATGAGTTCAAAAGGACATTAATTAGTGACTGTAACACTTTCATACAAGAAGTGCATCCACAGTTCTGTTCAGCTATTACGTGAACAGGACACTTTGTTCATGCTAAGTTTGTTCATTGTTACTATGCAATATAATAAAATAAAATTATGAAACCCAAATGAGTTCTAAAATCTTATTTGATCATATTTGAATGCAGTTGTGGATAAAAGTGAACGAATGCTTAAACTAAAGTCAGAAAGAGAAAAAGCCAGCAAAAAAATTTATGCTAATCAATTAGATGCAAGAAGTACATCCACAGACATTGTTAGATAAGTGAACAATTTACTTTGCTCATTTAATTTCAAAGCACACTTTCAACATTATGTAAACTTATGCATCTGAATGTTCATCACTACACCATGCCTCCTAACATTTAAAAAAATCAATGGGAAACCTGGTTGCATGCCTACTTATGATCTGCTGTTATTTGAATGATGCCATAAGGTCTAGAAATGGTGCTTTGAGTGTCTTTAATCATGTTTCATGTTGACTTTGAACTGGACAAGCTAATTATAAATATGAATAAGCCACTAAATAAATAATTGAAAGTAGATTAACTGGTGTGAAAAAAAATAATTGGGAAATAATTGTTAAAATGATTTGTGATGATCAATTTTCTGTTTCTTTGGCTGAGACAGCTGTTGTTAGGTCTCCATGGAGGGAGAACTGGGGAGAAGAAACTCTGATGTTGCCATTCTTGTGTGTGTGTGTGTGTGTGTGTGTGTGTGTGTGTGTGTGTGTGTGTGTGTGTGTGTGTGTGTGTGTGTGTGTGTGTGTGTGTGTGTGTGTGTGTGTGTGTGTGTGTGTGTGTGTGTGTGTGTGTGTGTGTGTGTGTGTGTGTGTGTGTGTGTGTG
The DNA here is from genome assembly GCA_963969325.1 of Lycopodina hypogea. Lineage (NCBI taxonomy): Eukaryota > Metazoa > Porifera > Demospongiae > Poecilosclerida > Cladorhizidae > Lycopodina > Lycopodina hypogea. The sequence continues at coordinate 13,500,216 of OZ017785.1, forward strand.
TGTGTGTGTGTGTGTGTGTGTGTGTGTGTGTGGAGCAGCGTTTAAGATGGCTGGGTCATGTGGGTCGCATGGATGAAGAAAGGCTTCCAAATAGATTGTTGTTTGGGGAGCTTAACATGAAGAGACCATGCCACGGGGCAAAGAAGAGGTGGAGGGATGTTCTGAAAGTGGATTTGCAGGCAATTGGTGTGTATGATAGATGGTATGAGTTGAGCCAGGACAGGAAGGGGTGGTTTCATCTATGTTTAGATGGTGTAGAGAAAATTTCAACATCCAGGCGATGGAACACCTGTTCAGCTAACAAGCAATCTGAATTAAGAACACTTGGTTGTGCCTGTGGAAGAAAATTTCGAAGACTAGGAGATCTGACCAGACACCAACATTTCTGTGTGATGCCATCATAAGCTAAGTTTATTGCCATTGGTCCTGGATTCATCCAGGACACTGCCATCATGGTACTTCGTACCATGGGCAGCTTCTAAGTTCTAAGTTCTAAGTGAGTGGTGTGTGTGTGTGTGTGTGTGTGTGTGTGTGTGTGCGTGCGCGTGCGTGCGCGCGCATGTGCATGCGTGTTTGAATGAGTGTGTTTCAGTGCCAATATTTGGACAATAGAAATGCATTCCCCATATATTAAGTGGTGATATGACAGACCATCTATGAGTGAGTGCTCCTAACATCCACAATACGTTGATGTACGTAACAACAAACTTCCTCTTTTTGAATGCTCCACTGGCAGAAAGAACTTGTACTTAATGTCTTGCTCTAACCACAAAATAAGAGAGTTAGCTGAATGCTGTTATGATGTGTGCAATCTGCTGCTATATAGTGCAAAGGCAGGGTAGTTCCTAGTGGTTACAGCTCCATACCTCAATGGCTGCCAGCATTGTATTTTTAAGAGTATTGATATTAGCAATCCATGTATATGTGAGTCTAGTGTGAGTGAGCGAACAAGTGTTTAGATATCACCATTTTTATCCATGCTTATTGACAAGTATGTATATATTAGAAATCTAAAGCAATCATTGCAAATGGTGACAAGTGAACAACAGGTACTCTTCCTCCTTACCAGCCAGTTCAAACTAGTTCCATTTCTTGTCCTAAATGCTTATTCCTTACCAATCACCACACTTATTCCTAGCTAGTTCCAAGTGGTTTCTTATCAGTCAGTTCCAACTGATTTTATTTGCTGTACTAAACAGTTTCCTTACCAATCTTAAACTGGTTCCATATGTTAATCATACATTAATAAAAGAAAAATACACTCTCTACCTGTACCTGTGTGCATGAGATGGAGGGAGGAGTTTCAGAAGTGGGAGCTCGAGGAAATACATGTCACAGTTAGACTACAAGTAGTGTATGGAAGAAACTTTAAGTTCACTAAATGGTGCACCAATTATATTGTTATGAATAGAGTTTGGGGTGAGCAGTTACCTGTAGTCACTATGTCTACTATATTTTAGACTGATTTATCTTAATAGCACTTTATTCCAATTTATGCCCCAGTTTCTCAATGGCACACACAAGGGGACTGATGAATAATCACACACCCTGACAAGTGACACCACTATTACTCTCAGCAGTGATCTTACCTGTGGCACTCCCAGCCATTCGTCGGCCAGCTTCATGGCATGCGTGGCATTATTGAGTGCAGTTTCAGGGGCCATTATGGCGTACTCTGGACACAAGCCAGGAGCCATGCCGTCTACCAGAGCAGCAATGGTTGTGCCATCATTCCAATCCTTATTCAAGTTGGTCACCTGACGGTCTGTCAACTGCTCCTGTTGATCAAAACAATTTGGTGTTACACACAACATCACTTAAAAAATTATGTTGTTATTAGCTACTAGCATATGTTTGTGGAATGACATGTGAATAAAAGTTAATTGTGTTGTACAGTGTAGATAATAGACCAATATGGATAGGGAACAGGTATTTTAAGTGGCATAGGAGGCTCTGCTTCTCTTGTGGCAGTGATGGTACATTTCACTCTTCACTCATATATGACATCTGTGTTATAGCAATATAAGTCACACAGCCAACCCCAGCTGCTACAATAGTAGCTATACTATGTGAAAATGTAATTCTATATTATGTGAAATGTATTTGAAGAAGATGAAACAGCTCATTAAGCTTACATTAGCACAAACAAGCTACACAATTGTCACTTTCTGCTTGTGTGTGTGTGTGTGTGTGTGTGTGTGTGTGTGTGTGTGTGTGTGTGTGTGTGTGTGTGTGTGTGTGTGTGTGTGTGTGTGTGTGTGCGCGCGCGCGTGCATGCGTGCGTGTGTGTGTGTGTGTCTGTGTGTGTGTGTGTGTGTGTTTAAAAAAAAATTTAAAGAAGCTTTTGCTGTATGCAGTAAACTGCGTGCTATTCAATTCAAAAATTTGGATTGTCTGTTTGTGCAGAGTGAAGATAGATTTTGTATCATATTAATAGTGGTTGTGTTTAAATCTGAAACAGCAAATAAATTAGGTATAAAAGAAACATCTGTCATAATTTTAACACAAAGTTGCTAGCTAGTGATATTTAACTTTGGCTTCAATGTATCTTAAGAATGCAAGTAATGCAACAAGGATTTGTCCTAATTTTATAATTCCAGATAGTGCACCCTTGTTAAGCCCTCGTAATAAACATTGATAAGTGCAAGCCAGAACTAAGTCCAGAGGTCAACAGTTATACAGCTGTAAAAAATGCCACTGTGCTAATTGGTTAGCTATAATGACTGAATATTCATCATTGAAATCTTTTTACAGTTTTTTTTTTTTTTTTTTTGGTTTCACCATTTGGAAATAACTTTTTTTTTAATATATGTATGCAGATATAAAAGAATAATGTATATGTTGTTGTTATGTTGAGACACTCTTTCTAACTATAGCAAGTTCCTTGAACTTCTCCACTATAGCAGCTAGCTATCGATATAAAAATAATCATAAATTATGAAATTTTTCCACTTTTTTTTTGTGGTGCTTTCCAGATGACTAACAATACTCAGACACTGCTTAAAATGAAAAGGCACACGCTTACCAGCTGCCAGGAATCTGGCACCTAATGTGTGCTCTCAAACAAGAATGCTACTAATTTGTCTTGCTGTTTATATGATATAGTAAACATGTCTGGTACATTCTTTTCCCATTTCAGTTGTTAACCAACAACTTTTGAGTTCCTTTTTTCCTTGTATAGCCTTTTCTTTCCCTCCCTCCTTTTACACCACAAGCTTTGGTGTAGTATGCATGTAGCCAATAGGCAATAGCTGGCTGGGCTAGTCTGGTTACTGGAGATGGCTAAGCTTTAGATTCAATGCCAAATAGGTGAAAGTTTACAGATATCATAACACTTCCCTTAACCTTACACCACAGAAAATTGGAATAAAAAAGCAAAAAAAAAATGAAATAAAACTTTGGATTTAATGTCAAACCTGTGGTAGCTCTCAAAATCGTCAATTTCATGCAGTTGTATCCCAGTCATCTTGCTATGAAGTTATAACAGACATTTCTTAAAACATGATACTTTTTTTTTTGTTGATATTTTTTTCTCCAAAAAGGAAGGAAGAAGTGTGGCCACATGCCCTCAAAAAAAGAGAGAGTTAGTTCTAAGCTTACTTCACTAATCCAGGATAGCTCAAGATATATGTGGTGCTAACTATGAGAGAGGAAGACTGCCCAGCATTACTGGAAGCTGGTGCACAGTATATTGTGAAGCACACAAGAAAGGTTGCCAAATTATACCATGAAAATGATTTCATAGTAACTGACTGCACTTTGTCCAGTCTAAATCATACCAGGTCTGAAACACACATGGAGATGATTAAATTATTTTAAAAAAAACAAACAAACAACAAACAAACTACCTATTTAACAAACTTCCTAAACTTTGGAATGTTATTCTTCCAGTCTGTCTGTCTATCTATTGCACATCAAAGCAATAGCTGCCAGAGTAATTTATGTACATCCACTGTGGCTTTACTCTAAAATTTTAAATGTACCACTTCCTGTTCACAACCTCACAACATTGTTGACTTCTTTGAGTACAAATAATATTGCATGACAGGCTTCATTGGATGGAAAACCTCCAGTATGTAAAAATAAATAATCTATGGCTTTCACTCCCATATTGGAAGTGAAAGGGGAAGTAGTGGAAAGGGTAAACATGGGAGAAAATTAACAGAAATAAACCCAAGGAATTATTTTCTCTAAAATAAATTAAAATAAAATAAATTAAGGAGAAAAAAAGCGGTGGGGGGGGGGGGGGGGGGGGGGGGGAATAAGGAAAAAAGAAGAAAAAAAGCTCTTCCTGGCGTTATGCTGCTGCATTTCCACAAATTCACTCTAGATACAGTGAAAGTCGTTGTGTGTGATTTCACCTGTTAAGTTTAATTAGTGGGCAAAAAAAAAAAAATCCAAATACTGGCAGCTGGAACTGCCCAAATGTTATTAGCTGCAGACCTGGCTGATAGAATTTCCCTCTAAGGTTATGGAGGGTGTAGACAACCATTATGTGGTAACTCACAACTATTGTTATTTATTGGAAACGAACTAATTGCTAGCCAACGAATGTAATAGAGTAGGTTGTAAAAAATGGTCTGGTTCACTCCCATGGGCAAAGGAGGGAGAAGAATGTTCTATACAATGTGAAGAAGTAATAAAAAAAGAAATTGAAAATGGTTGTTAAAAAGTGAATAAACGGAATAAAGGAATAAGAAGGTGGAGGGGGGGGGGTGAGGGGGGTGAGGGTGGGGGGTGGTGAGGGAGGGTGAGGGTGGGGGGTGGTGAGGGGGGGTGAGGGTGAGGGGGGGTGAGGGTGGGGGGTGGTTTCAAACTAACATTCTAATGATTTCTGCCAGTGAAGCTCAATTGGTAGAGCATTTGTTACATAAAAAAAGTGTCACAGGTTCTGTCTCAGGCATGGTCTCCTAGGCTCATTCCCTTTTCCTGGAGAAGAGGTAAAGTCTTTCTATCCCCCAACAACACCTTTTCATTGATTGCACTAAATTTATGGATTCTATTGACTCAATCTGTAAAGACTTCAACTATATATGTGTAGAGTACAGGCCCACTGAAGGCAGACTTGGCCACTTGGGCTTGGCAAGATACTTGGCCTCCAAGCAATATTCCTTGGCATAGCATGACAACCTCAAGTATGCAACTAAAGCTTTACCTTGCCAAAGAATGTTCTTGTTCTGCTATCATCATGCACTCACCACTACGCCTCCTTGTAATGATAACAATGATATATTAACAAAACAAGGCACATTCCCTTGCTCCATGGGGATAAAAGCATTCAGAGTGAACTGCAAGGTGCTTGTTAGCACAAGGACTTCAAACCACAGACACACTTGGATGAAGCCATAACCTGCTGCTCCTTTCAAACATTCATTTAGGAAGTCTAAAAAGTCAGAAGGCTTTTTCTGAGTTTCTTGCAACCATGGAGACAACAATTCTTGAAATTGATGATTCATCCTTGAAGGTGTGAAGTAAACAGACAAAATTAGTTAATTGGTAAGTTGTAAAAGTGAATGCATCCTATTGGTACTAATGACGGTCAAACAAACAACTCTGTTACTTGAGTCAAAAAATGACATTGAATGACTACACTATTCTAAGATTCAATAATAGTGCTACAAGCAATAGTCACCTGTAAACTTCTGATCACTTGGGAATGAGTTGAACTCTTTCTTGCCCTAGAGTGGCTCTTCAGCAGTTGATAAAATAAATATTCCTGGAGCAATTGATAGGCTGAAGTTACCCACTGATATCATTAGCTGGAACAGACTCCCCCCTCTTTTTTTAACCAGTGAGGGGGGGGGGGGGCAGTAATGGATGTAGAAGATAGATGGGGGGGGGGGGGGGGGGCACAGCTTGCTACATGTACATTCTGCTGAATAATGAAGTGTTTGCATGTTCATCATAAAATTCCTGTTTTTCAAATCTTACATTGCAAGCAACTCTTGTGTATCCAGCTCTCCTTCTACTTGGAGTGATTGTTGAGGTTTCCTTTCCCTTGAAAATGCTATATTTTAATTCATCAGTTAAGCCTGATCCATAGGCTACATAAGGAAAGTTGGTTGACCTGTCTGGTGGTAGTGATAGGAATTGCTGCAGCCGTGGCATTTGTTGTCTGCTGTGGCTTTTTCGTCATCTTATAATTGCTCTGTATGTATTTTATCTGTGCTGCTTCTTTGATATGGAAGTTGAAATAGATAACTAATGAAGTTTGGTCGGAGTCTCTTTGCCAATGCTTCTGGATTTCCACTCTGAGGTAATGAGCCCCATCCATGTCTTGACTGCAGATCAAAGGGAGTGAAGATTGTAGAGCCCTACACTAGCTCAGCAGTGCAGAACATATATGTGATGTTTATGTAGATTAGTTGAGCTAATTTATAGTTGCCTTCCTTTCAAGGCATATAATAAGTCTTCAAAACCCTTGCTTTCTCGGATTTCCTTATTCATTTATTTTAATTTTAGGGAGATATAAGTGGGGGAGGGGGGGGGGGGGAGGACGCATGCCTCATGGATACACCACTGGGTGGAGGGGAGGGAAGAAAAAAAAATAGCTATGTTGCTTAATTATTTGCTCTGTGCACCTGTGCGGCGTTCTTGGATGTGTTATAAAGCTTACAGGTGCCAATTAGCTGACAATATTTAGTCTGCAGAAAATGCTAAACTTGGAGATTACAAGTGTAATATGATATATAAAACATAAATCGACCACAAAATGTATACTTTCTGTCATTGTGTGAAGTTCATGAGAAAAAAGTCGCTGGCCAAGTGCCTACATCTGTTATAGAGTCTGAAAATGAATCTCAACAATTATCTGAGCAACTCCTCGCCAATACATGAAGCTTATCATATTCTCTAACACCTCTAAGCCAATTTAGCATTCAATATCTTATATGTCGCTTCAATCTATTTTAACCCTCCCCCTCCCTTTTCCCTCCAAATGCATGACTTAAAGTTGATAATATTGTGCTGTGAATCACTTCCAACTTGTCCCATACCATTCACATAAGTTAATGTTAATTTGATATTTTTAGCTCATCTATGTGTTCTGTTTGGTAAGCATGCAGTTGGTATAACTGGGTACATCAGAAGGACATAATTCAATTAAAAAGTTTTCCACATGTAGCAGATGAAGCATGGATGTATCAGGCGTATTACAGCTCAGAGTGTGGGGCAGCTCAATTAAAGTGCATTTGTACAGTGTTTCCAACTTCAGACCACAGAGAGTAAAAAAGGGATTATTTTCCAACAATTTGGAGTAACAGATAGCCATAATAGTTAACTTAAAAGACCCGGCATGCATAACCAAAACTTTCAGGAATTTGATGTTGATGGGTTGTCTGGCAGTGACTGCCGTAAAGTTTGTTGTGGTCACACATCCCATACTTCACTTTTGTGGTCTAGTTGGTTATGAAGTTACTACATCTTTGAACCTCCACTTTGGCTAAGAAGTTTGTGAGCAGTACTATTAATGAATGGCTTCATACACAGCACTAACTTACAATAATATAGACTTCCCCAGCCGGTGCCAAAGCTAATACGACCATCTATCTACCAAATACTGGACGGCTATTTCTATATCTTCTTGAAGTGAATATGACAGGTGCATTGCTGCTAACCCAGGTGATCTTCTTGCCGTGTTTGAAACATAATACTTCAGTTTTTCTGGATCAATTTCAGTACAAACCTTCGGACTGTTTGCAGCAATTAAATACAGATTTGAAAAGGACACCAATGAGAGAAGAAAGTGTATCAGAATTGAGATATCACTTTAAGTCAGTTCTGATACACCTCACCAAGCTGAATATTCTCTCTCAGTCAGCATTACTTGCTCAGATGATGAACAGATGAAGAACTTGATAAATTTGAAAGATTCAAAGTACTTAGAGCCACCCAGTGGAGATTTCATGGGTTTGATAAATGGCAAAAATTTGAGCATCATCAGATCTATGTTTTTCATCATCAGAATCAGTATCAAATTTTCTTAATTCAATTTTTGTTGCTGCTTTGTCAAACTTTATAGGAATACTTGCATGGATCCCATCAAATGTATTTTTATTTTTTGTAGCTAAGACCCAATCAGTGCACCCTTCAGTAATTTAGGCAGTTTTTCCATAATCCGTATTACCTGATCACTTCCAGAAAAATAGGAACAGATCCATATTGTTGGCAGCATTGCAGGTGTTGTACAATATGGTAGAATAGTTGTTTATGCATTACTTCTTTGTTGTTTCTTTGGTTATGGCTAATGATATTCAAGTCCACAGCTAGGACAGCCTACTCAGGTCCATCAACAATATTAGACTTAACGCCTGACCCATACACAGTTTCCCCTTTGAGATTCTTAGTTGTGCATTAGCAAAGAACATATGTTTTCACTGAACTTCACATCACCCAAACAGTAAATTATCCTAGTTTTTCAAATGACCGATTGCCTACTGAGAAAAAACAACAACAAATTATGTTTTGGCTTTTAAGCATGTGAAGGAAATCTGTAAAGTCACACTTCAACATACTGCTAAATTAAGGTGTAAAAATATTAGTGATCCCTATCACTTACATTTATGTAGTCTATGAGAGCTTGTTTGGGGCTGACCCCCTTGGGTAGGTCATCCAGACCAAAACCAACGGAGATCTGGTAGTGAAGGATGAGGGTCCAGATGAGACCGAGAATCAGTTTCAGGTTACCATTGACAATATCTCCCCCACCTGAGAAGTGAACATGTGGCATGTTAGCATGACAGTGGACCCAGAATGTGGGCACAAACTTTTTGATTTAATAAATTAACAAATATTTTTTCAATTTCTTTAGTTATAAACATGTAGGCAAGAAGAAAGACAAGATGGACCACACCCAAACACAAAAAACACACAAACATGTACACGAGCACACGCAATGGAATTAGTTATTTAAGAAATACTTTGACATAGTGTAACAGAATTGATCTTGATTTTAAACAATTTTGAAAATGTCAATGTTCACACTTATAAACTACAAACATTTGCAATTCAATAATTACAATTAGCCATTTGTTGTTATATTTTTTATAAAGGAAATAAAAAAAGGAGATAAAATAAAAATATTATCAAAAGCAGCTCATCATTTCTACCAGATAGATAATACTGAGAGAAAGGGAAAGATAATGGCAAAGGCTGAGCAATAAGCTTGAAACAGCTATGACACACTCAATCGTAAGCTACACTCAGCCTATCTGGGAGGATAATGAATCTTCTCAGACAAACTCATAGATAAATTGAAAAAGAACGAATGCTTGTGTGCTACAGGGTAAAGGCAATGGCCATGTTGCGTCTGGTCTACAAGCCAAATCAACACTAATTATTCCCAATACACACAGAGTGTAAATAAATTATATCAGTTACATGCAATGCAGTAGGAAGTCAGTTATCTGAACTCATTGGGACCAGCGGGTGTCAGATATCTAAAATGTTCAATAGTTAATATTGCCTCATGTTGCTCAAATTAACAATTTAATTATTAAAAAAAATTTTTTTTCCTAATAAGACTATGTACTGGATTTCCCACAGTTTGTCATAGCTTAGTTGACTAGTTAAAGTTCTTTTACTCATTTGTTAGATCCATCACTAAATAATGAGCTTTTGTGACTTCTGCTGGAGTGAAACAGCTGCTGTATGTATTCCAGTTTGTTACTTGGCTATTAGCTGGCATGGTTATAAAATAAATTGCTGCATTGTTCGATTCTGACCTGTTTATACTGTTGCGTGTGTGTGGTTTCAAGTTGTGTTCGTTAACTATATGTTCAACAACTGAAGTTCACATAACTGACTTCTACTGTACTATGTAATAACAAATAACAACATAGCTACTATTTATACACAACATACATGAAGTATAAAACTATGCAATGTATATTATAGAGTATGTTACATGATAAATAAATACACATAGGTAAAAAAGATATATGTAAACCTATGAGATTCTGGTCTTTGACATTATGTATTCTTGACTGGCTTTAACATTTAATCTTAAACTATGACATATCTGTTCTCCCAGATATTTCCACATATTTTATTACGTTTAAGAAAAATCCTTTTATGAATATATTAATTATTTTACTACAATAAAAAAAAGAGAGAATTTTTCATTACCAAAGCTTGTCTCATCACAACATAGAGTTCAATATGGCAGAACCTATCCAGGCAAAGAGATATCCCTGTCTTGCTCACAGTTTACCTTTGACTTTTGTTGGCGGGTGAATTATAGGTCCATCAAGACAGTAAACCGTTTTCTCAGATTAATAAATCATAAAAGTAATAATAAAAATATTTTAAAAAGAACACAAAAATTTAAAAAAAGAGAAAATAAAACAACTGTTCAGTTGATCAGGACAGAAAGTTAAAAAAAATTCTTCACTTTTTTTTGATGCAGTGCTAGGAATTCACAGCATCTGCAAGACTTGTCATTTCTTGGTGATAAGAACATATTGCATTGACATGTTGCACTTTCTCTTTCTTTCATTAATAATTAGACAACAGGTATCAGTTTCTTGTTCAATTGCTTAGCTCCACCTCACTCAGAACATTTGTGCTTCTTTTCACAACACAATGCAGGTATCTGTTCCTGTAGGCATAAAGAAGTGTTTGAATCATCCTCTAACATATTACATTTGCATCAGAAATATGGTTTTCTACAACATCGTATACAATTAAATTGTGACAATTAGCTCAGTCACAACATTTGGTAATGCCCACCTCTAAAATGTCCCTTTTGGAGTTCTGTTAGACTTGCGGCAACACAGTTTCACTCACTAACACTGCTATAGCCCAGCTACACTCATTTAGCATGGCCTCACTGCTACGGTACAGCCACACTCTTGGCACCTACACTGCAAAAACACAGCTACACTCGATAACTAGGCCTCACTCACTAGCACAGGCTACACTCTTTGTCTAGCTTAGATAGCACTGCTTCACTGATAGCACTGCCCAGTTCAGCTTCACAGGCTGACGCTGCTGTATTAGTTTGCTAGACGTCAGCCCAGTTTCATTCATTAGTGCAGATTTACAGCACCACCCCCACTTGTCGGAGTTAAAGATATACTTTCTGTCAAGTACTAGATCTACTAGTTTGCTACAACTTGTTTTCTTGCCCTCAAGCCAGACTCTTTAGCTATCTGCTATTGATGACAAAAACAGGATTATGACAAATCAGATCAGGACAGGGTTGGGTTCATCCTGGGTAGTCACTGGAGGGGAGCTGTATATCTAATATTGTCCTCTCTCTTTTATTACAATTAGACAACATCTAACAGTTTCTTGTTTAATTGCTTAGCTCCACCTCATGGAGAACATCTGTCTTTCTGCTGCACAACACAATGCTGTTACATGCTCTACGTTAGGTATGAAGAGACGGTTTTCTAACATATTACACTTGGGCATCGTAAGTGCTGTTTTCTATAATTCCAAATGTTTCAAAAGCTAGCCCAAGCAGAAACATAAGTTGGCAAAAATAGAAAGGGCATTCAGTCACTGCAATATCTACATTTTGGTTAAGTTGTGGTTTAAAACATACTTCCTAGGGCTAATATGATGGCCATGGCTAGGCTAAGGCCAATGTAGATCATATACTACAAATATCCACCCATATTAGCCTGGACTCAAATATGTATTTTTAAACTCATTGTAAATTAAGGGAACTTGAATGCAAATAACAGGACAGGCACAAAACTGAAAGCTTTCTACATTTAACTTTTAAAAAATCTATAATTATTTTTTAAATTAAAAATAAGAAAGATTTATACAACATGTAGCAAACTATGTACACAACAAACAATGGAAACAAGGCAACTAACCAATGTTGACTAATTTTATCCGTTCTGTTTTGGTGATAAAATCAAGAGCAAGCTGATTGTTTTCCATCTTTTGGACATGGATACGAGCCTTCTTGTTGTACTTGCCCAGGCGTTTTTGAGACAGTAGCTCCAAGAGGACTATCAGCTTGACACCATCACAGAAACCTTGGCTCAAATTTTCAACCTTCATCATTTTGGCCTGGAGGTGTTGGTTGACCCATCGGGTGAAGGTCTTTTCTTGAATTCTCTTCCAATCCTCACTCTGCTGCGCTTCCCCTGCCATGCTTCTAGTTTAGCTTAGCTTAGCTACCTGCGTAATTTTTAGGTGAGAAATTATATATTTTTTTAGCTGACGGCATGTACACTTCCTATTAAACACAACAGCAATAGTTGATCTAACACCCTGTGTGGGAACTTACTGGGTTAGTAAAAGAAACAAGCTCAAGACCCGCAGCCTAGCAACTGTAGCTGGCAAGCTAGAATATTACTGGAGGAATATGAATAAATAAGAAAAACAAGCAGATATCAACACAGTCAGAACACTAGAAGTCTTAATAAGGCAAAGCTGTGATTGCGCAGGCGTACTTTAAGAGAGTCTGCCAAGCAATGCAAGTCTGCTAAGTAATGCAAGTCTGCTAGGCGAGATTGCTTGGAATGTTGGGTCATTTCCTTACTTTAACCTCAACTTGGCCAGCCTCTTGATTCAAATATGTCCAAAAATGGCTATAATTTTTTTTTCTGGTTTCAACGTGAACCAAGGTGACCACCACCTCCAGTAATGTAACTTAAGGTACCACTTCCGCCCATTTAAGTTGAATCTCTTCAAGTGCATCAAGGTTCCATGAAATTTAAATCTAAAACAATAGCTACTTTTTCACCCCCTTCACAACACCAGCTGACAAAAGTATGAAAACATTATGGTGTCCGAATTCTTGTGTGTAAACTGAACCTATGACGATGGAAAATTTAAATAAATAAATTCCAATGAGCACACTAGTGTTGCCTGGGTCCATTCAGAGTCAGAGATGTTTCTGACTCCAGGAAAAGGAAAGAACCTGGTTGATGATTTAGCAACAGATTAACTCAACATTGCCAATATCATTTCTTAATACTTAATCATTGATCAGAATGGATTAGGGTTATCCTCTCAGTGGTGTTATGAATACAAACAGATTGAAAGTTTCGAAAAATACTAACAGGGTCTAGTAAAATCCTTGAACTATGGCTTCATCCTTGGTTTGTATTGTCACTATATACAAACACCTTTGTCTAGGTCAG
>OZ017785.1:13513521-13574717 GCA_963969325.1 Lycopodina hypogea
GCAACCCCTGAAAATTTCAAGATGATTGGTCCAGGCATCTGGGAGGAGATAAATTACGCACAGACAGACAGACAGACAGACAGACAGACAGACAGACAGACAGACAGACAGACAGACAGACAGACAGACAGACAGACAGACAGACAGACAGACAGACAGACAGACAGACAGACAGACAGACAGACAGACAGACAGACAGACAGACAGACAGACAGACAGACAGACAGACTACATGAATTATAGTAAGATTCTAATATCTACAAAATATCCTTTTGGTAGACAATCGTGTGACTACAACCTACTTTTGGTGGTCTTAGCTAGTAGTCGGTGCTGGAGGCTGCGAGCACAGGCTAGTTATTCTTAGAAAAGAAAAAGGAAACAGTCATTTTTTACCAGCAGTAAGCTACCGATGTACATTGATAATAAAGAGCTCCATGACATTCAGCACCTCAAATTGAGGAATATGTATTCAGTGCCCGGTATTATGCCTCAAAATGCACCAAAATTATATTTTATGGGGTTTAATGGTTAGGTTAAGTTAAGTTAGGCTAGATAAAAATCTGGACTTTTGGACTAGTTATTTGGCATTTTAATCCTCATAATATGCACGCATATATGTTGTTTGTGTATTTCCACTCTCCTGCCACACCACTGAACCAAATGAAGCAATTTTTTTTTTTTTGAGTATTAGATACATCCTTACACCTGTGATAGTTTTTAATAATAAAAAAATTGGGTCACCTGGATACTCTTCTTCCTGTGAACATTTGAGCCCCCCCCCCCCCCCCCCCCCCCCAAAAGCCTCAAATTGTATTAACAGCAATCACATGGACCTAGAGATATTAAATTTTGCATGCCACACATAATTTTGGGAAAAAATGTGGGCTGTGTGCCACCTGGCCATATCTCTTCCTTCCTCTTGGTATGTCATGCTAAAAATACCAAGTGTGGTACTTAGTACAAACCTGGGCATGAGATGGTCCCATTTGGCAATACCTCTTCCTGTGGGCATGATGCACAGGTCTCCCAAGCTGAAACGATGTGGCTTGATTCCTGGACCTGCCATATATATTCCCAACCCCTCCACCCCTTTTTTTCCCCTTCCTTTCTCTCTACTCACTCTCATTTTTCTTCCCTGAATTAAGGACAGGTAAGAACTAGGTAAGAAAAATTATTATGAATATTGGCCAACATTGTACCAGGAATGTTTGTATGTTTTTGTTTGCCACTATGCCTGAGTCAATTTTATTAATGATATTGATAATGATGCCTATACACCTGTTTAATTAACAATAGGGAAGGTATAGGCTGGGTCACACTTGGCCACACCTCTTCCTGTGGATATATTATTATATCCCAGGCAATGTCAGGAATAGAGCTAGTGTGTATATAATGAATGTAAATTGTGATGTTTAATAATATCACAGTCAATGTAAGATGATTGGTTATATATTCATGCAGCTAGTAGCATGCACACACATGTGCACACACAAACGTGCACAACATAAATGCATGCATATGAATGTGCACACAACACACATGCATGGACATGCAAACACACACAAGCATACATAGATAAGAACAAAATATCCCCAGGCACGAAGATGAGTAAAAAAATATATACACTTATGAAAACCAACTGGAAAAAATAATATAATATAATGTCAACCATCCCTTCCTACTTTACCTACTGTAGATATATTATATAGTGTTCCTGCCTGGATATAGCTACTAGAAGGTATTATTATATATTGATCCCACCAGTTCTGATGAGGAAAATAATATATCTAAGAAATATATAACTTAATCAATATATATATAAAAAGAGTGAGAAATGCATTAATATGATTAAACTTTCAATTTCTGGTTGGATGACATTATTTTGATGTTTAAAAAAAAAAAAAAAAATTCTTATAATTAATGCCTTGCTAGCCTGTTTCTAAATGGTAAATGGTGCTCCAAATAACACAATCATGTCCGGTTTTTGGAGATTTCATGAAGTAACAGAACTATAGCTTAAGATGTATATATGCATTACATTGCTGCAGCACAGCCATCAGTCTGCACAGGGGGAACATAAATCAATAATTAGGCACTAGTCACCAGTGATGTAATGAATATTTAAAAAAAGAAAAAAATTGTGATATATAAAAAAATAATATTCAATATTCTTAATTTAATATGTCAGAGAATCATTTTCTCCCACAGGAAAGTCCAACATAGCAGCAAGCCATTCTGTTACTGAATAGATAGAAGAGTAGATCATTCCTGTCACTGAACAGTCTGTGGGATGTATATGAAAGAGATCACAATTAGAAATTCCTAAAGAGGTACAAATTGATGTTGTAGCATACTATTTTACATAGTTTCCTTCTAAATCTTACAACTACTTACAGCTCAATCTTGAAGACATATTCTAGTATTCAATGGTGAAGTTGGGGGGAGGAGGGTTCTCCAATATCATATCACCAAAATACTCCTGGTCCATGGTCGACCAGGGAAGCCATTGCTTGTGCTGGGCACCAAGCTCACCTATAGGGTGCATGAGAAGCTCCAATTTATCAGAAATATGTAAACAATTTCTACCAAGCAAACTTTTACTGCATTAATAAACTTAGAGTGAGTTCAATAAAATAACGCTTGGTGTTAAACAGTGCAAAAGTCAATAAATAAAGGGTGATATTCGATTTTAATTCGTTAAAGGTCATCTACTTGTATGTACTGTTTATTTATTACATACACATGCATGCATACACACAGAAACAAACCTGCATGCGTACATTCACACACTCACACACACAGACACACAAGCACACACACATGCATACACGAAAGCATGCACACACACGCGCACATTTCAGATCAGCTTCGAGAGGAGTTACCTGAAGAGGGGGGGAGGAAGAAAAGAGTAGAATACCTTTTCCACTCAACAAGTTTCAACTACTGGGTGATCTATTGTTCTTATGCTATCTCTACCTGTACCCTTGCAAAGTATTTCTAACAACCTATTACAAAATACAGTAACACAGCAATCATGTGCAATCCGATCATTTTGTGCTTTTAAATAATACTAAGTAAAGCTTTACTCCTAAAAGCAATCAAATCTCTGCTTTAATTTGCCTCCCAGACCTTGTACTCCAAACTGCAATGTTGCCAGTCCTGAAAATGTATGCTCTTAAAAATTACACTTCAGTATTTATAAGGAGTGGAATACTTTATCCCACTTGCACAATAATAAATCAAAAGAAAACCAGCCCCAAATCTGCTCACTTAAGTATGTTTTGATGTAATGGGTGGGTGGGGAGGGGGGGGGGGGGGGGGGGGGGGAAGAATGGGGGGAAAAAATGGAGAAAAAAAGAAGGAAAAACAACAACCATGACCAGGAGTTGAACAGGGGACCTCAGCACTGATGGTCAGAGGAAATTTCATAACAAAAGCAAGAACAAGATCAAAAACAAGAACAAGATTCCCAAGAAAGTAACATTTAGACTCTGCGAACTTGTTAAAGTTCTCAGGTAAAAAATTAAATTTAACTCACAGATGTCCATGGAGTAGATAAGCTAGAGTCAATGATCAGAGGGATGAAGGGAAGCCTTTGATGGAAGTAAACTTTCAAGTTGAGTGCTTCTCTCCACCATGACTCTATTTAGTACATTTCATCCTTTCTTTACCAAATATCTGTTTGTTGTTTTGTTTGTTTATTTGGTATTTACATAAGTATCAGCTGTGCAGATGCCAAAAAAATACATGTAACATTTTCTATTTTTTCTATTAGATTTTGATGTAATGTATTTCACTATCTTAAAAACTATAGGGCTATATATATCCTATATATTATTTTCACTAACTCCCTGCCTGTGTGCCTGCGTAACTGGCAAAAAAAAACTTTTTTTTTTAAACTGTGGGTCCTAGGACAGCGAATTAAACTTCATTCTGCTCCCTACATGGTCCTAGGGGTGCAGAAGGCCTTCAATTAAAAAAAAAAAAAAAAAATCTAACTAAAACGTTAGAGGTAAACTAAAGCCTTTTCTTTTAGCAAATTGTGTTTTCGAAGCAGGTGAAAGGTCAACAACATATCCACCCACACTCCCCATTTTTAAAATGGAGGATAAAAATTAAAGAAAATATAATTGAAATAAATTATTCACCCACATTCCCCATTTTTAAAATAGAGGATAAAAATGCAAAAAAACAAAAACAAAAAACACCATAGACTACATTACAGAATTAAATTGAAATGTATTCCATTTTACTACAGATTCATCTGACACACTCAAATCTCAAAATCCATTGAATAATCATAGCAATAATACATTGTTAGTAAATCGATAATCTTACCCCCTACAATGAGGTTTCGAAGTGGACCAAAGGGTGTTGGTCTGATTATAATTGGGCTATCAAAAAAGGGAGGGTGCACCTCTTCAAAACCTGTTCCATTTGTGTTGAAACCAGAATGAGAAAGTACTCAAAGTATGTATATTACTAATATGACTATTGCATTACAAGATCTCTAATCAAACTAATATAGAAACTCAGCATAGCTGCATGTTTTCAGCTATATTCCTGTGTGCTCTCTGAGTGATATTGTAATGTATATTTTTACTCCTTTTGCGTGTTGTAACCTTCCAGTTTATTGCAGTCCAGCCCTAAGGCTAGGGCTAAAATATGAGCTTGGGCTAGGGTTGCCTTGGGTAGTGTCCTGGATAGTTTTGAAAGATATTGCTGCCCAAGGAGGAACATACCGTTTGAACGCTAAAAGTTCAGCATTAGGGATCAGGAATCATCTGAGAGCTTTTAGCATTATGTGACTAATCTGTGCTAGTTGTCTACAAAGTGTGAGTTTGAGCACATCACAACTGATGAGCTACTCAGGGACAGAATTATGTTTGGTAGTGCTAATTTCAAGGTGAGAGAACGTCTTCTTCATAAAGGTAATCTAACATTAAGTGGAACCCTTGAACTCTGCCATGCTGTAGAAATGACCCAAGCACAGCACAAGGTGCTTGGTGATAATACTGATTCATCTGTCAGTCTAGTAAGGAATCCAGAAAAAATGGCAAAAGTGAGTCTACAACGAAGCTAGTTGCTGTTAATGTGAGGAACTGCAAGTTCTAGGAGGAAGTCATGTAATGAAGAAGGTTTGTCCAGTGTGGGGGAAAAGGTATTCCATGTAGTCTAAAGAGAACCATTTTGCAAGAAAGTGTCTGTCAAATGGGACACACAAGAAAAAGTTGACCCATGCTACTGAAAAGCACCACTCTGATGAAGATGTGGTTTTCAATGTGACAGAAATCTCTGATGTCCATGACTCTCAACTGGTCACTTTAAAAGTATATAGCAGACAGTTATACGAATTTTCAGCTAGATGCAGGTACTCAGTGTAATGTTGCACCACTGCATGTGTATGTGAAGACCACCAATGACAAGTTACTGGACTATATTGACCCTAGTGGCTAATCTATTGTCTCTTATGGTGGTTCGAAAACCCCTATGTGGGTTATCTGTTATTTCCTGTCTCTCATGAAGAAATATCAGATGCACATTGAACTATAACAATTGATACACTTTCAGATCATCCATTGCTTGGTCATAGAGAATGTACAAGGATGGGACTTGTGTGTACCTTAGACTGTGATGCTAAACAGAGACCTGACACTATTGGTATAATGGTATATGCTGTGAGGAGGTCGAGTGCACTCACCAAGGGAAAAATAATTGAGAAGTATCCAGCCATTTCTTTGGTAATGCTGGCAGATTGGATGGTGACTATCACATCAGACTGGATCCTGCTGTAACACCTGTACAACATGCTCCACGTCATGTTCAACTTGCTCTATGGGACAAGGTGAAAGATGTCCTGAGGATCTGGTGCAGCAAGATATGGTGGCACCTGGGATAGAGCCAAAACCTTGGATCTCATGGATGGTCCTGGTCCCTAAGAAGAATGACAAGCTTTGTATCTGCCATGACCCAAAGAACCTGAATAAAGCTGTACAGCGTGAGCATTACCCCTTACCAACTGTCGAAGACATCACGACCAGGCTTCATTGTGCCTAAGTTTCTACCGTCCTTGATCTGCACAGTTGCTTCTGGCACATAGTACTGGGAGAGGAAGCATCTCCTCTAACAATGTTTCAGACATTATTTGGATGATACTGATGGAAATGCATGCCTTTTGGTATCAACAGTGCATCAGAAGTGTTCCAGAGAAGGATACACGAGTTGATTGAAGGTTTGCAAGGCATTGAGGTTTTTGCGGATGAATTATATGTTGTTGGTTATGGTGATGCTATGGATGGAGTGATTGCTGATCATGATAGACACCTCATCTCATTCTTGGAGCATTGTGCTGAACGCCATGTCACTCTCAATGTTGAGAAGTTTGAACTCAGAAAGACTGAAGCTCTTTTCATAGGACATGTATCTACTGGTAGAGGCATGAAGATTTACCCTGATAAGGTCAGTATTATTGTAGTGATTCCTGAACTGCAAGATGTGCCAGCTGTATAGAGGCTACTGGGCATGGTTCGGTATTTTTTAAAGTTTGTATGTCGATACTCTGACCGGACACTCCCACTCAGGCAGTTGGTTCTTGAAAACACATTGTGGCAGTGCAAGTAATGCATAAATCTCTGGACATAACTTAATTGACTTTACCATAAAGTTGAATTAATGCCTAGTGTTTTGTCCTATGGTTATGTTGATCTTTACCAGTTCTTCCATGTGCTTTTTGATCATCTAGCCATTATAGTTTGGGAGGGATACAACAGTGACGCAAGCTATAGCAGAAAAACGGACTTATTACAACTTCCCCATGGCATGGACATGGGACCAGGCACAGAAAAAGTCATTTGTAGATGTTAAGGTGACTGTGAGCAGTGCACCAGTTTTCAAATATTATGACCTGAATAAGGAAGTCACTGTGCAATGTGATGCATACCAGTCTGAACTTAGCGCAGCTCTACTGCAGGATAGCCAACCTGTGGCCTGTGCATCCTGTGCCTTGGCATCAGTAGAGACTCATTATGCTCAAATTGAAAAGGAACTACTAGCCATAGTGTTAGCTTGTGAGCATTTTTTCATCTAGATGTATGGCAGGAAAGATGTTATTGTGCAGAGTGATTACAAGCCTCTGGAGAGTATCTTTCGGAAGGCATTGTATTCAGCTCCTACCAGACTGCAACAGATGCTGCTGCATCTGCAATGCTATTTCCCAGACATCAAATATTGCAAGGGCACCATGATGCAGCTAGCTGACACCTTGAGTCGAGCCTACCTCCCTGTGAGCAGATGTGATGTCATTTATTCATGAGAAGTTATGGACCACACTGTCCACCTTCCTGTAATGTCGGAGCGCGTATATCATATTAGATATGTGACTGCTGCAGATCCGACCCTATCCTTGCTGTACAACATGGTTTTAGAGGGTTGGCCTTTACACAAGGAGGACATTCCTATCTCACTGATACCGTACTGTGATTATCGTGATGAACTTGTTCAGGATCATTTATTATTCAAGGGGCACTAGTTTGTGATTCCTCCATGTTTAAGAACTGAGCTGATAGCTATTGCACATGGTAGTCACATTGGAATAAAAGGATGTCTGCTTCTGATATGAAGGCTTTCATGTCAAAGTGTGACATATGTCAGTCACAGCAGAAGGAACCCCTACAACAACATGAAATTATTCCTTACCCTTGGGACAAGGTTGTGACTGACTGTGTAACCTGAATGGATGCGACTTGTTAGTGGTTAGTTGAAAGACTGAATATTGTGACGTCCCATAGCATCATTAGAGCATAATCTTCATTATTTTCCAGGCACGGTATTCCAGATGTGCTAGTCTCAGACAATGGCCCACAGTTATCCTCGGCTGAGCTCAGAGTCCTTTTGTACTGCATGGTCATTTGAACATGTGACCTTTCCATATTATCCACAGTCAAATAGAAAATCAGGCAATGCTGTAAAGACTGTGAAGAGTCTAATTAAAAAGGCCAGGGCATCTGAATGCTCTGAATTCCTAGTTCTGCTTGAGTGGAGGAATGCCCAGACTAAGTCTGGGACATGACATTAAGGCTATAGGATCTAGATTGCCTTGGAGCAACATTCATTCCTGGGATTACTAAATTACTATGGGAAATGCATTTGAAACCTGTTTAGCATGCTTCACTCACTCAACAAG
Source organism: Lycopodina hypogea (assembly GCA_963969325.1). Classification (NCBI taxonomy): domain Eukaryota; kingdom Metazoa; phylum Porifera; class Demospongiae; order Poecilosclerida; family Cladorhizidae; genus Lycopodina; species Lycopodina hypogea. The sequence continues at coordinate 13,521,704 of OZ017785.1, forward strand.
CTTCTCAAAGACATCCAGAAATGGGAATCACATTGAGAAGCCTTCAAACAGGCCAAGGATCATTTCACATCATGAGACCTCTCGACACATTATGACCCAAAACTTCTAATCACCTTAGCTACAAATGCATGAGCATATGAGATTGGAGTAGCAATATCTCACTACATGGAAAAGAGGAACCTATTTCATTTCACATATTAATATATGTGAAGTGAGAAAAATTATGTTCAGTTGGAGAAGGAAGCCCTATTCCTCATTATGGTGTCATGAAGTTCACCAATATTTCTATGGAAGTTAACTCACTCTGTTTACAAATCATATCCATTGATAACTATCTTAAAATTAAAAAAAGGAGATCCTTCAGTAACTGCAGCATGGTTACAATATTGGGCCTACTACTATCTACTTATGTCTCTGAAATTCAAATATGAGCACACACAGTTATATAATAATGCCGATGTATTGTCATGACAATCTCAACCCATTCCATACGTCATGTCCATCATTGGGAAAGGAGATCCTTCAGTAACTGCAGTATAGTTACAATATTGGGCCTACTACTTTTACTTATGTCTCTGAAATTCAAATTTAAGCCTACACAGCTATATAATAATGCCGATGGATTGTCATGACAATCTCAACCCGTTCCAGACTTCATGTCCATCATCGGGCCAGAGAGTATTTTCAACGTTGCCCTGATTCATTCTCTTCCAATCACCTTGCAGGAAGTTCAAGCTGCTACAAGGTGTGACCTAATCCTAAGACAAGTTACAATTGGTTATTCAGGAGAAGGTTCCTGAAAATCTCAGAGCATATCGTATAATAAGGCATGAAATTGGAATTGAAGGTGGATGTAATTGTTTGATGTGAGGAATCTTAGTCATCATCTCACTAAGGTTACATCCTTAGCTTTTGGAGTCCCTCCACAGCACTACCCCAGTAACATGGAGGAGAGCTATTGCAAGTAGCTATTTCTGGTGGAATGGATTTGACAAATAGGTTGAGTGTTTTGTGAACATGAAAAATTGCCAGGAAGGAAATGTGATGATCTGAACTAAAATAAGTATGATGTAGGATTGACATTTTACACCTCTATTGTTGAAGCCAGCTTTCATTCTCTGTCATCTTTATTTTTCATTTTTCTCTCCTCATTTAGAAAACTTTCAGTGACAACCACCATTTCTGGTACATTTGCACTTGCCTCAGGTAGGCTTGCTAATAGGTGGACTACTTGATCATCCTCTGTGATAGGGTCACCAATCACTGCAAGAGCTTCAAATATTTGTCATAGCTCTGATGTGCTCCTGAATAGAATCTCCCTCCTTTAAATGCAATGAATAGAGTTTTCCTTATAGCTCAAGTATGTTGGACTATTCCTTTATCTGAAATTAATCTATCAATTTTTTACCACACCCGTAGTTAGATACATTCAGCAGAACAACCGATACAGTTTGATCCCACCACTGCAAACAAAATAGCAATCAGAATAGCAGAGTCACATCCAAAAATTAAATAAATTTCCAATGTTTTCGAGGATTGGCAAACTTGCAAGTTGAGTTTGATTCTAGTATGCAACTAGACCTGTCTATAGCCTTATCTTCTTATCGAAATGGGAGCAAGCCTGGGACCATAACCCTATTGGATAAATGCCTTTCCAGTAGTTAATGACTACAGCTTGAACTTTAATATGATAAACTTCCATGAGACAATAACAAGCAAGCAATAGTGACAGCAATAAAAGCATTAAGGACAGAGTAACTAAAACACATTAATTGAACAAGAACTGAATCAAATCTCCAAATATAGTTCTATATAATCTAAAAATAATCTAACATTATTAACACTAATAACAGATGGGGTCACTCTGGGGTGGCTACAGAGAGTTTGCCAGTAGGTCTTTTTAAAAAGAAGTATCTTGGGTGGAGGAGGCTGATTTCTTGTACTAGAGTAAACACCATAGTACTATAAACCACAATATTTGTAAATACTCTCAAAGTGAGAACAAGCCTCCCAAATCCTTCCTTTTTCTTTCCATGAGTCCTGTAGGCTCAACCGCTGGTATTTGACAGGGAACAAAGAAACCAACAAAAATTCTCAAATTATAGCGAAGTATTTTTGTTGTCTCTATCTTGGTATATTTCTAGTCATAATTATTTTCTGCACTGTATGTACATATTCTAATCCATTTTGGCCCATCCAAAAAATAATCCTGGCTACTCCCTCTGACAGGAATTGGAAATAGGAAATATTATGTGAAACAGAGTAAACAAAAATTTTGTTGTGAATATTATCCCTATGCTAAAGGCTGCAGTGGGCCAGTTAGTCAGTAAGTGTCAGCATGGTACTGTTGGTAATTGAGTTCCTGGCATGTATCAAAGTAATAAACACTCGTAGACAATTATTTGGACATATACAATAGAGATCAAACTTCCTATCACTTTTGGAACAGCCCCCCCCCCCCCACACATACAAAATAGGTGATTATTTTGAACCTAGCTAGGGTGTAGCTACCTAAACAGGACAAGCACTGCATTATATATTTTTAAAAATTTACACTGCATGGAACTAAGACAATCTTGAATAAATACGCTATACTAAGGACACAAATAACAGAGATGCCTCTTCAAGAACTTTTAATGAGTTTTCATTGGGTGTAACATAGATGTTATATATTGAAGGGGATCCCATCTACACACTTCCTTTCTAGGGATTAGAAAGGGTTTATTAAAAGTAAGTCAGATGACCAATGGTAAAGAGGAACAGTTCTTATCCATTTTGGTGCCAAAGTGTGGAGAAACACAGGATGTGATGTCGCTTTATTTATAGGACTTTGTTGGCTTTTGCAAACCCTGTACTGGAATATCTACTGATGCCAGCACCCACAGATCCACCCAAGCTGCTACCATCAAATGTACCATTTTCCTACATTGTTGATCATAAAGCTGAAACATGGCCACTGCTTATAATAACAGTATTCTCATATGCTCTGAGAACTGTTTGAAAATTATACCTAATTATGCTAGTAAGGTGCTAATGTTTAGTTACAGAGCTGAAGAAAAGTGTCGGTGAATAAGCTAGATGTAAATAGTGCTGAAGTTTATATGGTTTAACTTTTTTTTTTTTGGGGGGGGGGGGGGTAGTGTCAATACATAGTACCATGGGCAGCGGCAGGGTCAGTTCTACTGCTGTTTTTCTTTAGCTGTCTGCTCATGGCTTGCTATTCATTGAAACATTGAAAATAGCTTCCTTTTCTTTTGGTGCCAGGCCACGCCCAGTCAGGGTTAGACCTTTTTTAGCCTTTGTCCTGCCAAAAATCATTGGCAATGATACTTCCACGCATGCCTTTTATGGCTCACACTGACCCTGATTTAGCAGTATGTAGTCATAATATTGAATCATGCCCTTTCTCGCTGCTACAGCAATTGCTAAAATTAATGCCAACCAGCAAACTTTAACACTTGGGGAGAAAGCGTTGTGCGTGTGTGTGTGGTTGGACATTATGAGGACGGTGAAATATCTACTATTAGCACTTATCATCGTTATGTCAAGTATGCTGTGGATAGTAATGAGTTACTCTCCTTCCCAACGCCTTGTACTTCATAGTAATGTTCTAATTCAGGAAGTATTCCAGCAACCTCAGGTACCAGTAATAAATGCATGTGTGAAGACAGTGCAGAAACCTATGGAGACATTGAAGTCTTCCCCTCAAATAACAGATATTCCAATGCTGGATCTTCAAGTGATGAATTCTATAAAAACGTTTGTATTGTTTGTTGGCTCAGCAAGAAGTGGTCACAGCATTGTGGGAAGCTTGATGGATGCCCACCCACATGTAATTATTGCACATGAATACAAGATTTTTTATAACTGGCAACACTTTTACAACAATTCTAATCAGAATTGGACCGAGATGCTCTTTAACTTGCTCTATAATAAGAGCAGCTCAGATGCAAGTGGTATTCGGAATTCATCAATTAAGGGTTACTCACTCACAGTAAATAATTTGTGGCAAGGAAAATTTGACTGTTATATTGAGGTCATTGGGGATAAATGTGGAGGATCACTCAATATTGAATATATGAAGAACAAACATCTATTCAAAATTAAGCTAACTAGACTTCTAGACAAACTTTTGATTCCAATTCGTGCCATTCATGTAGTACGAAATCCATTTGACCAGATAGCAACTCGATCATTATACATTTCTTGTCATTTTGATTATGCTTGTGTAAGAAAATTAAAGGAGACATTAAAGGCTAATCTAAGCTTGCCTGATTCCAAATTTAGAAGAGCTGATATAACAGAAAGAGCTGCACTGCAACTGTTTAACATTCACAAAGCTTCAATGGAGTTAATTGAGTTGCTGGGTGCAAAGAATGTACTAGAAGTGCATTCGAGTGACTTCATCAAATATCCCAAGGAAACTTTAAGGAGGATTTTTGAGTTCTTAGAAGTGGATGCATCTGAATACTACTTGCAGGTGTGTGCTGACAAGGTGTTCAAGTCTACTTCGCAAACCAGGGAATTGATGTTGTGGCCTCCATCATTAAAATACATGATAGAAGAGAAGATGAAGAGTTATGAATTCTTATCAAGATATAATTTTATAAATTACTAAGCACTTCATCTACTTTCACTTAACGATTAGTTGTGTTAGAATATGAAATTATTTTTCTACATCATATCCATTATGTCCAGAATGATAACATTCACAATGAACCAACCTCACAGAAGCTCATTATTTACATTCACAATAATACGGAAAGTGATCTCCTCAAAAAGTTAGAAATTTTCGACTTTTGAGTGTTCATATGTACCACACTAACTCACCGCCACACCACAGGATTACAGTTTATGTTGACATGTGGTATGCCCTGAATAGAGCTACATGTAACTGAGTAAAACAACTATACTTCATACATAATTGACAAGCCTCTGGACATGATGGATGGATCCTCAAGCAAGAATTAATAATGCAATGAATGTTCAATTTTCTGGAGCTCACTACCCAACTCATATCATATATCATACAACTTTGGAACAACCCTGGTATGGCAAGATGGTTGAGGGTAAGTAACTGAGCAAATATCAGTCATACTCTTTCATCTAGTCGTCACATTCTAAAAATGTACTTGTCCTTAATTGTTGGGAAGTTATGATCATGCAACACACAGCTGCTAGGCATATGTCAATGAAAGAAAGTGTGTTGCAAAGTGAACAATGGTGACTGAATAGAGAACAAAGGTACCAATCCTTAAACAGGTACCTACTGCCAATACAGTGCAGCTGTCTGGCATTATGTCTCTGCTGAAGTATGTTGCAAGAGAGCACTAATAATGAACTGCTAATAATTATGTAATAAATAGTAGCATAACCAGGACATTTAAAAAAAATTTTATTATTGAGGCAAAGATATTTCACATAGTGAACCCTTTACCAATTGTAACACTGTGAAAAGGTCTGGTCAACTCACTGACATAGAGTGTTTTTTGGATGGTCAATAAAACTCAAGTGCCCAGCATCTGTTCACATTTATTTTCCATGTTTCCAGTCAGGAAATTTCTTTTGTCATTGTTCTCTGCCAACAAACCCCCCCTGCTTTACTATGTTGTGTACAGAGTGGGCTTCAATATTGAATGACTGCCAATAGCAAAGCAATACATAATATATAGTGTATGAATGATTTTCTATAATAAAATGGTATTTGTATGTCCATCCATAATACTCAGCATGTTTTCTATTTAGGAAGACACTTTGGATGCTGCAGGTAGATAAAAATTTAGCTTGAGGATAGTTGTAGTGGCTAAGTTATGCCTATTTTCTTAGAATTCTGCTAAGTAAATTTCAAAAGAAATAATTAGCATTTTGTGCAATTTTTTGACCAGTTTTAGGATTGAGGTTACTGCATCGATCTAGTTTTCAGTTGTTTTTTTGGGGGGGAGGGGGGCCACATTAATTCCCTAGGATCATGAGGTCATACAGACACAAAAACAACAACAGGAGATTAAGTGGGTGTGGTTAGTTTATTCTTGACCAAAAATGGTCAAAATTGCACTAAATGCTAATTATCTCTGTTGAAATTATCTTTAGAAAAATTTTAAGAAAATGGGCATTAACCTTGTCACTACACCTATCTTCACAAAACTTTTATCTACCCTCAACATCAGAAAGTACCCTATAATTTGCGAACACATTTAGTATTTTGGACAGACAGACATACACATTTTTTTATTATATAGGGCTGTTAAGTAGACCCAATTCTATGGCCTATGCTGTACAACACACTTATAAAATAATTAATCTAATAAATCTTTAAACAGTAACAGGGCTACAAAAATGATAATATCAGTCTGCCATTCCAATCCACTGATATGTTTTTACTGAGTCAAATATCACATGCTACTCTTGATAGAAGAGGTACCTAAAGGGAAACAGATAATAGGGATAATAGTATATGAAACACTCATTAAATTCTGGCAATGGTCACTGCATTACACTGCTTAAAATAAAACAAAAAAACAACAACAAACGACCACAAACAATAATTTTATGTAGATATGGATTAATGAGCCCTTCGTATTGCTAATTGGTTCAAATTTCTTGAACATAATTAAATTTGAGACTATCACTGATAATGTCCATGCAGGCATGAAAGTTGAAAGTTAATCCATCTGGATTCTAGAAATAATGCTACACCTCACCTCTCTTGTTATACCACCTCCATACCAGTTCTAGAGTGATAAGGGTGATATTATGTTTACCAATTCAAGTGCAGTCAAATATATTCTCTTTATCTTTTATCTTTTTTCTTTTAACTATTGAAGGAACATGAAAGAGGGGAAAGTTGTGGGAGGGTGGGGGGAGGGTGGAAGGAGTAGAGGTAGGGGATAAAACTGGTAGAGAACCTAAAACCTTTTAGTATTTGTAGATGTAGAAGCATAAAAAAGTACCATTATTAAAACATGAAGAGAGCAAAAGAAACAACCCATTACAGCGTTACTTGAACAAGGATTTGTTCTTTATAGTCTGGTTTGACAGTCCCTGAGAATATTAGAAATATCTAAGAGGATGTGGGAAATGTAGGATGGAAATTGCAAACATAATTTGACAGTGTAAAGTTTAGTATGCATCTCTGTTAGCAGCATTAACAGATGAGCAATGTCTAATATATTTGGATTATATTTTGGTATTTAGTAAAACTTTTCAAGAGCATCTCCAACGTCTAACGAATGTGTTTCATGCTCTAGAAAGTACTGGTTTGAAGTTGAAAGCAAGTAAATGTCATTTTTCTAAAAGGGAAGTTAACTATCTTGGACAGATTCTGCAAAGGTAGAAGCTGTCTCCTTGTACCCAATACCAAAGGATGTCAAAGAGTTGCGGAAATTTTTAGGTCTAGCAAATTACTACTGTCGATTCGTTGCCAACTATTCCAAGATCGCAGAACCACTCTATAAGCTCTTGAGAAAAGGGGCAGACTTCCACTGGGACTCCAACTGCCAAAAATCCTTTGATGACCTTAAACACAGGCTAATAAGCCCACCCATCCTTGCCTTCCCAGATTTCAGTTGACAGTTCATGCTGTACGTGGACGCATCTGACACGGCCATTGGTGCTGTCCTCAGTCAATCCCAGAATGGTCAAGAACAAGTTATTTCCTATTGGAGCCGGCAGCTGCAAAAGGCAGAACGAAATTATTCTACAATTGAGAGGGAAGCCTTGGACGCAGTCTCAGCTGTTAAGGAATTCTACCCTTACCTCTATGGCTTTATATTTAAGTTGGTTACTGACCACAACCCACTTACTTCTTTGAAGGGTCTCAAAGATGTGGGAGGACACCTTGTGAGGTGGATGATTTTCCTTCAACAGTTCAACTTTCAGATGGAATACAGGCCAGGGAAGAACAATAGTAATGCAGATGTTATGTCTAGGAGACCCTCCACAGATGAAGTAGTGGCTCTGATCCAAGATCTGACTACAGATATGGATGCACTAAAGGAAAATCAACTTTCTGATGTTCAGCTTGCACCTGTTGTCAAAGCACTTAAGGAAGGCCTCCACCTACTGACTCAGTCCCGGGATTAAGGTGAGTGTTTCTTCAAGATGGAATTCTGTGCTGAAAATTTCGAGAATCATCATCAGCAGCAGCTAATATACGACTTGTAATTCCTGACAATATGAAAAAGATAGTTCTCCAACAACTCCATGATTATGCAGGACACTTAGGTGTATGCAGTGTGAAAGAATGATTCTACTGGCCTGGTTATGAGTCTGATATTGAAAAATGGGTGCGTGAATGCCAGCAGTGTCAGAAACGCAAACCCCCTCAACCTGTTCCACAGGCACCGCTTGGGACAATTAAAGCCAACCACCCATTTGAGAAGATAACTTGGGATATTATGGGACCATTACCTGCAAGTTCTAAAGGGATGAAGTACATTCTTGTTGTGACTGACATTTTTAGTAAATGGATTGAAGCTTTTCCCATCAGAGCAACAGACACGGAGACACTAGCTACAATATTGGTGGATGAGATTGTTTGTCGATATGGAGTGCCATCTACTCTCCATAGTGACCAGGGAGCTAACTTAACCAGCAAAGTGATATCAGCTCTTTGTGAACGCTTGGGAATTAGGCGCACACAAACAACTGCTTACCACCCACAAGGAAATGGGCAGGTGGAAAGTTTTAACCGCACTTTGGAGGCAATGCTATCCAAGATGGTTAAAGAAAACCAAAATGATTGGGATCTACACATTCCAAAAGCTTTGTTTGCCTACCAAACGTCACTCCATGAGTCTACTGGATTTTCCCCTTTTCGTGTTAACCTTGGTCTATCACCATCCCTTCCAGTTGATATCATGATTGAAAGAGTATCCTTATCTAATGAGGGAGAAGAGAAAGAAGTTCCAGCATTTGTAGAAGAAGTCAGCCGTTCCTTGAAAGGAGTCTGTGATGACATCCGACAAAGATTGAATGAGTCCCACCAGCGAAACAAAGCGAGATATGGAAAGAAAAATGCAGGAAACAACTTTTCTGTAGGAGACAGAGTGTGGCTCTATGTACCTGCCATAAAGCAAGGTAGAACGAAGAAACTTTCATCTCTCTGGCGGGGACCATACACTATTCTAGACAAGATTGGCAGTGTGACCTACAGAGTGCAGTTGATTGGATCTGCAAAGACACTGGTGGTTCACAGGAATAGATTAAAAATCTGTTATGGTGAGCCAATGAACAGGACTCCAAGGAGTACTCAAAAAGGGTCTACCCCCACTCGACACAGGGAGAGACAAATGTATCCAACTACCCCATCTCCAAGGTTATATTCTTCTTTGCCCCCAAAACCATCCTATGCTGACATGGTCACAAGAAGACAGGGAACCAGCCCAGCAGCTGGATACACTACTTCCTCAAACTTTGGCCCAAGTTACAGATCACTTCGACCTCAACGAAATCACCAACCTCCTGATCGCTATGGAACTTATGTTACTTAATGAGTTTTGTGAGGACACAACTAACTGGAGGGGGAATAGTGTAGCACAGGCAGAACTGTATTTATGATAGATTGATGATTTATGTAGTAGCTGAGTGAATTCTCTGGTTATTATGATTTGTACTTATTTAGCCACAAGTAGATAACCTTTGAACAGCTGCTTTCCTGTAAATGAGATACAGCTGTATTGTGATAGTTTCTGTTCTTGTGAAGTCAATAAAGTTTTCCCTATAACTGTTAAAAGTTGCCACACGCTACAAAGGTATGGGGTTTACTGCACTGTTATTGATGTTTATGGAAGTTAATGATATATAAAAGACCATAAGCCCAAATGAAGAGCTGGCAACATCCTCCACACACATTCAAATGAAAAGAACAAGGCTTTGTCAATTTTCATGCTGAGCTTTTATCTGGCTGTAGCCAGAGTTTTTACTAATTACATTGACTTACTCTTGCTCTTCTGTACCATTGAAAAGTGAAAAAGGTTAACATATACCTGCACTCAGAAACAAGACTAGAAATTTCCAGCCAACCTCACCCCCCCCCCCCCCCCCACCCTCACTTATGATTTAATGTTTTGACTCAATTCAACCATGACCAGGAGTTGACTGGGGTGCCTCAGCACTTGTGGTTGGAGGAAGTTTCATAACAAGAACAAGAACAAGATTCCCAAGAAAATAGCATGTAAACTCCACAACTGTGGATTAAAAGATGTGCCAGTAATAGTCTCAAATTGATTAGCTGCTTGCAACACACATGCACCAATAGCAGAAAGTGCTGTTTACTCATTCAAGGAGTAGCTATGACACGTCTGATATTTGGCCAAGCTAGAATATTAATAACTAGCAGCATATACCCGGCGTTGCCCAGCCAATATAGGCTAAAATCCAGTAGTTGAACATGTCTTGCCAGTAATAAAGATGATGGTGGAGAAAACACCATTTTTGGCTTTTTCTCATTACTGTGGTAACAATTTTGTGAAAATTTTAGCCCATGTTTTAAGTTGGATAAAAAATTATCATCATGCCGAGTTTCAGAGAAATTCACCTATCGGTTTGGCCGGAATGATGGTACAGACAGACAGACAGACAGACAGACAGACAGACAGACAGACAGACAGACAGACAGACAGACAGACAGACAGACAGACAGACAGACAGACAGACAGATTCAGTATTTTCCAAGACATGCCACCTGGCTTAAAACCATCTCAGAGTGGGTCTCCTCCATCCCTAAAAGTTTGGTCGAAATCTAACAGAGGGATTTTGAGAAACGGAAGAACATAGTTACACAGTCAGTTACATTGGTCTTCTAGTATATATATAGATAACCAAGGATAGGAAAAAACTGCATATTGTTGATTATTTATCAATCTATATTATTATTATTTGTGCTAGCAAAAATAATAGTATAGATTAGTAAGTTAAGGTGACTTGAATATTCGAAGAAGCTGGAACAGTTCAAAAAGTTGATGGTTTCATGTGTTTACCTTATCCACTTTTTTAAACTGGGATTTTTTTAAAGGGTGTGGTTCCCAGAAGGGGCGTGGGTTAGGCTAGTATGTAAAAAAGAACTATAGCTAATTGTAATTCATGCAAGTGAGTAGGCCACTCCTGCATATCACTCTTAATAAAACACAGACAGGTATAACTGCAATGGTGAAATTTATTAGAAAGAACACTGTTGTTTGCAGTAGTAAACAAGTAGTACCTGCCTGAAAATTCAATCATGACTTGTACAGTATTACTAACTGGAGGCAAATATGTCAAGGGATGATTCTCATTTTCATAAGCCATAAATATATTTCTTGCACAATGCAATTCATCAAGTCATTTCTTTTATTTATCTATACTATAAAGTGTGACTAGCCTGTCTGTCTGTTTGTCAGTGTGTCCACGATTCACGGTTGAAGTTAGACCCACGAACCCATATATATTTAGAATCAGTGCCACTGGAGGAATGTCATGAGCATGTCTCTAAGGCCACACCCCTTTCTATATTTAAAAAAGTCAAAAATGGTACTTTTGCGAGAAAAAATGGAGCTAGATCCACAATCCCATATATATTTAGAATCAGTTTCACCAGGGGAACGTCATAAGCATATCTATATGGCCACACCCCTTTTGGTATTCAAAAAAAAGAAGCCAAAAATGGTACTTTTGCCAGAAAATAATGGAGCTACAGGCCAAAAACTTTGGCATGCAGAGACGAATTGACTGCGAATATCATGGGGTGGGTCCATTCTGGCTACACCTTTTCCTCAGTGTGTATGACTAAAATGTAAGAAATGGTGCTTCTAAGAAATGCTTTGACCTAATCACATGTACACTTTTACTATTAAAAGTCTACAACATATGTCTTCAGAGCAGACACTTTTGGTGAGTTTTTCGCTATTACCTATAAAAAATAAAAGTCTGTATGTATGTCCCAGCATCATGGCCAAACAGCTGAATGGATTTTGATGAAACTTTGCAGGCATAATCCTTGTGTACCTGGCAAGGTTTATCATCCTAAAGAATCCTGAAGATGGTAAGGAAGGCTGTATTGTCATTACTGCAGAATAGCTGAGCCAAAGGAGCAAGTTTGCTGATGATTTGAATCTTTCCTTACCTGGGGTCAAAGTGCTTGCCATGCCACCCCTTTTTCAAGAAAAGAAATCTTGTAGTTTGTTCTGACAAAATTTTGTGTTCACCTAAATTCTTTTAAACATTGGAAGTAAGTACTCCTTAAATAATGGGAATGGGTCTACATTGTGAATGAGCCTTGAAGAATTTGTTTGGCAGAGGAACAAATCTATAGCAGCCAACAAACATAGGTAAGACAAGAGTTGAATCCTTGTGTTCTGCATCTTGAAGAGTTGAATCCCTGTGTACTGTATCTGTAAAGAGTTGAATCCCTGTTTACTGTATCTATAAGAGTTGAATCCCTGTGTTTTGTATCTTTAAAAGTTGGATCCCTGTGTTCTATATCTTGAAGAGTTGAATCCCTGTGTACTGTATCTGTAAGAGTTGAATCCCTGTGTACTGTATCTGTAAGAGTTGGATCCCTGTGTTCTGTATCTTGAAGAGTTGAATCCCTGTGTACCTTATGTGTAAGAGTTGAATCCCTGCGTACTGTATCTTGAAGAGTTGAATCCCTGTGTACTGTATCTGTAAGAGTTGAATCCCTGTGTACTGTATCTGTAAGAGTTAAAAAAAATTTTGTGGGTGAAGTAGTTAATTGTTTATTGTTTACTGTTTATTGGGTAAAGGAAGTGCTCCCAGATATAAGGGTTTCCTTGTAATTCGATCTACCACCATCATCTCCTAATAAGATAACTTATATTACTAACTACTCTTCTAGTTCTATTCACATACTGCTCTACAAACCATTCTTGAATCCCATAGCAACCAAATAGATTTTTAATCACATGTATATGGCAACCTAAAGTCTGTTTGCGCTGAATTGAGCCCCAGGGAAATGTTAATAAATTGGCCAATATTCAACAGATTTCCAGATTTCAAGGACCAACAGACTTATGATGCTCCAGACATTCTTTTGGCACTATTCCTGAAGAAATTAACCATCCCTAGGCAAAGTTAGCTGTATGTCCCATAAGCAAGTACACAACATTCCACCCAGCATTAATTGACCATAGGAAATGCAAGCGCAAAAATATCCCAGGGAGGCTAACATACACCACAGAACTATTTAAGTTCTTCTAGTGGAATACCAAAAAAGAAGCACAGAATTGATTCTTCCTTGTTTCAGCTGGACTCTAACTCCAGGTAAGCTTATACCTCATAATAACTTCTCCTCACTCTAGGCTGAAGTGGCTGAAAGTAAAGGTCTGTTGTTCATGTCATGTCAATCATTTCAAGTGCAGTGATGAAGTGTCCAACTTCAAGAAGTTGTCAAGAAGAGCAAGGAAGGCTATATCCATGCTTTTTTTACAATTTGTTCCAGGGACATACCATGCCTGTTAAAGATAACCAAGTTTGTCACATACAAATCTCTTATCATTAAGTAATTTATTTTACTTCTGTACTTATTTCTGTATAGTCATTACTTCTTTTGTGTGTTCTTTATCATTTCAATGAATGAATAAACTTGTATAAGATAATGAAGAATATAATAAAAAAATATTCAGAGGAAAAAAACAAACAAACTTTTTTCTTCTTTTTTAATTTTTGTTGAATACATGCAAAATGAAATAATAGCAAAAACCAATTGTGGGATACATAAATTAGTGGACAAATGATGATGAAGTGTAAGTAGCTAAATGTAAGATACATAAATTAATGGATAAATGACGCTAATGTGTAAATAGCTAAATATAAGATACATGAAATCTGTGTACAGTCCGTTTTATAGCTTCTTTTTCAAATGAATCAGGGTTAATTGTAATTCTTGATTTAATGTATCGTTTAGTTGGAGTATTTCTTTGTCTTCATTCATCGTCTGGTAGATTCGTTTAATTGTAATCTTGGAAATTCCTGTTGCTCTTCTGTCCAGTGGTCTATTCTTCATGAGTGACTTCCCAGTCCGCTTTTCTTCTTCAAAATAGCTCCTAACAGAGGTAAGGATATGTTTGGAGTGGGAAGTCAAACATTTGCCTCTTCCTGGCTTCTTCCTCGCACTCCACAATGGACCTCCAGAGGAAGAGGGTCCTTGCCCACTCATTGCTGTATTGCATATATTATTTAATGCACATTTTAATAACATTAAATATACTGTTTTGTCATATCACAAAAATAAAGCAACAACAACCAGCCACAGCAACTACCAACAACCAGCCACAGAAACTAACAACAACCAGCCACAGCAAACAACAACAACCAGCCACAGCAACTAGCAATAACAACAAAAATGCAAGCATTGGCATTAGCAAACAGAGTTTTGCATGATTATAGACTACAATAACACAGCTTACTTATCAGTTAAGAAGTTCAGAAGTTCCAAGAGAAGCCTTAAGAGCCTTAAAAGCCTGGGATGCCCTACAATTGCAAGTCAGCTTCCACGCCGTGGGTTATTGTGGGTGTGTTTTTTTTTGTTTTTGCGCAAGCATCCCTAAAACCTCTTTTGGCGAAGTTACTAGGCTGAAGCATGCATTACGGCACTTCAATAATTAACCGCTGATTTCCTCAAGTCAGCGAGAACACAGCATTAATTCTTCTAAACATTGGAAATGAGTACTCCTTAAATACTTAATTTCACTACTATTATAGTATCCACCATTATTGATTCATATTTATTCAACCACCTCAGTGAGTTCTACCTTAATCTTTTCATTTCATTTATCACTAGTTATTTACAAACTATTTTAAAAAGATTTCAAGAAAAATTAGAAATTTGAATATATGGTTGTCTGCACTAGATGCAACAAAACCGGAAGCTGTGTGGACTGTGCCTGTACAAAGACAAAAAAAGTTATATTTGAATTTTTTACGAAGTGGTCTGGATCATTGCTTCAATACCATTCTACTTTCTTCTACAATATCACAACCCTGAGGTGGTTAGTGCACTTTCCACTCCACTCTCTCTCTATCTTTCTATCTCTACCTGCATCCACATACCACTGCTGTTTCAGCAGGTCAGTCCACCACTAACACAACCTCCTGTTCTCCCAAGCTTATTTATTCCACCCAAGCAGCTGATCCTATCTCTTCACCTGAGCATTATGATTTCATTTAAGCAGCTGACCCTATCTTTACTTGGGGCAGTCAAAGCTCTGATAGTTTCATCCACTCACTCTATGCCACTTATACTGAAGTGGTACACTGGGAAATAATAATTTATTATATACCACTTGGAAATGTTGGTGAGTCTTTTGTTAGTGAATTAGTGAGACCTTTCAAAGATTCTCCTTTTGGTTCTGCCCTGGAGTGTATAGGACTCAAGGGCTGTCAGAGTGATGCCCACTCTACTCCTTCAAAAAACCACCTCATAGGTCAAAACTCAGGGATCACTTTTCTGCCTTGAGAGACTATGAAATCATGGCTGGAAACAATTTTGTTTTAGAAGGTAGAGTGATTCAACATCGAATCCCGAAACTGTATGCTCAAAGATTCAAGTGACAATATTGCTGACCAATTTTTCTAGCTTATGTCACTGGGTGAAACTAAGGCTGCCCTTGATCTACTAGCCAACCATGAGAAAGGGGGAGTGCTTCAGCTTGGTGATAACATCTCAAAGGAAAAGGGAGAGAACATAATAGTGAGAGACATCCTAAAATCCAAAAATCCTCCCGGCCAGGTGGCTTCTCCTGATATCAACAGAGATCCTGATCCTACTCACCCTATAATTTTTGAAAATGTGGATGCAACTGCTATCAGATCAGCTCCACTCAGGACCACAGGTGCTGTAGGATCTTCAGGAATTGATGGAGAAGGTTATTATACTTCCTACAAGTCAGCTTCCAATGATCTCTGACATGCACTTGCTTCTGCAGCCTAATACCTTTGTATTTGTTTTGTTGATTCGAAGAGAGTTACTCCCTTTATAGCTTGCCAGCTGATTGCTATAAACCAAAATTCAGGGGTCTGTCCAATTGACATTGGAGAGACCCCCCAGATGAATCATGGCAAAGGCCATATTTTTTATCATCAGATAGGACACATTGGAAGCAGTTGGCCCACAGCAACTCTTGCTGGACAAACTGATGGGTTCGAGGCAGCTGTGCATGCTGTAAGAACATCTTTCCAACACAAGGAAACAGAAGCTGTCTTGATGGTGGGTGCTTCAAATACCTTTAATTCCCTCAATAGGCGGATTGCTTTGCACAACATAGGTGCTTTGCCCAATCTTGGCCACCATATTCATCAATTCATACTCAACTAAGTTGTTTGTGGGTGGGGATACAGTGTTTTCTGAAGAAGGAACAACTCTGGGGGACTCTCTTACGATGTCTGTGTGCCATAGCCACCATCTTTTTGATCGGTAAACTAAACACCAAAGTGCAACAAGCATGCAGATGATGTTACTGCTATGGAGAAAGTTCAACATTTAATGGAATGGTGGGATCAAATCTCTACCTTTGGCTCTGCCAATGGGTACCATGCCAATGCAGCAAAGTTCCGGCTTGTTGTAATAGATAAGCATTATTCCAGTGCAGTTATGACATTTGCCAACACTGATGTGAAAGTGAATTGTGAGGGGAGACCACACTCGGAGCTGCCTTGGGCATAGATGTTTATATTGAGAGTCATGTCAAGAGCAAAGTAACTCAGTGGGTGAAGGAGCTTGAGCTGTTGGCTGCTATTGCAATATCTCAACCACAGACTGCTCATGCTGCCTTAACCCATGGATTGTCAAGCAAGTGGTTATATTTATCAAGAATGACACCAAAGATTGGCCATCTTCTCAAAATATTAGAGTTAACTATAAAAACCAAATTGTTTCTGGCAATCACTTGTAGACCTCCACCCAGTAATAGTGAAAGAAAACTTCTTGCTTTGCCGGTAAGTTTAGGTGGGATTGCTATACCTAACCCTGTAAAGCAATCCAACATGGAGTTCTCTGCTTCCCTAAAGGTAACCCTGCCATTAAAGAATGCCATTCTACAACAGGCTTCTGTATAATCCCATGATATGCTCAACAATTTCAAGCCAATGCAGATGTGCATTCATTGAGGAGAATTTTTTAAACATCATCTGCTGCCAGTGTAAAGGAGACCCTCCCTGCTTCCTTAAAGAAAAGAGTGCAATGGATTTAGTTGCTGAAAAGGCTGTCTCAAGTCGTTTAAGCACCCTACCAATTGAGGAATTTGTTTTTTCTCTTCATAAAGATGCATTCCGTGATGCACTTGTGATGCACTTGCTCTATGGTGCACCTTTTACCTGCTCTTGTGGAACCAAATTCTCTATTGAGCACTCACTCTCCTGTCCAAGGGGTGGCTTCACTATCATCAGGCATAATGAGATCAGGGACCTCACAGCCACTATACTAATAGAGGTCTGTCATAATGTAAATGTTGAACCTACTTTGCAACCTATTACAGGGGAAGAATTCTCAGGGACTCCAGAAATCAAAAATGAGGGTGATTGGCTTGATACTACTCTAAATAGTTTTTGAGTTGAAAATTTTGAAAAGACCTTTTGATTTTTTAGTTTTTAACCCACATGCCCCTTCAAATATGAACACATCAATGTTGGCCAGCTACAAAAAAAACATGAGAGTTTTGATTTTTTAGTTTTTAACCCACATGCCCCTTCAAATATGAACACATCAATGTTGGCCAGCTACAAAAAAAACATGAGAAAATTAATAAAAGGGCTTATGAAGGGAGAATCTGAGAAATTGAGCATGCCTCCTTCACCCCCTTTGGTTTTCTCAGTAACTGGAGGGATGGAAAGAGACTTCAATAATCAAAATGCAACTAGCTTCCCTGCTTGCCACCAAGTGGGATCAGCCATACTTCTATATAGTGAATCAGAGGTGCCAGGTCAAGAGGTGGCCATGCTATAAAGCCAACACCTCCCATGGATCACATTCAATCAGAATCCAAGATTAACAGTTAACTTAATATTTTTGCATCTTAAATTATTATCTATTGCGTTGTCTATTCCTAATTGTCATCTATTGAATTTTATATCCCCATGTTAAAACCATCCTGGGACTTACGGAAGCTGCCTAAGGTATTTAAACCCAATCTTCACGTTACTAGTTTAAAGTTTTATCATAAGAGTATTAAGTTGATTGCTGTTGTTATATTGATTGGGGATCCATAAACCACATTTAGAATGAGGATATTGGAACTTACCCTCAAGGGCTACGAAATGTGGCAACATTTGACACCTTAAATTCTGACTCTGATTTTATAAAGGCTTACCTTAAACAGGTTTGACTCTACTGATGTCCCAATTTTATTGAGCTCCATTGGCCCATCTACTTATGCCCTCCTTACTGATCTTTTAGGCCACAACTACATAGCGCTCAAACTCTACCAGTTATCTCTGAAGTTCTCTGTAAGCACTGTGAGCCAAAATGGGCAGTAATTGCCGACCATTTTCACTTTCTAAACCGAGATCAGACTGAAGAGGAGAGTGTTACAGATTATGATGTCAGTCCAGGAAGCTAGCACTATATAACAGATTTGATGACCATCTGAATGATGCTCTGAAGGACAGATGCATCTATAGTCTCCAACAGGAAACAATTCAGCATCACCTACTTTCTAAAGTTGACCTTACATATTCTAAAGCAATAGAAATTGCTTGAACTATTGAGACTGCAGAAAAAGGTACCAAATCCTTCAAGTATGCTGAAGCAACCATTAAGAAGTTCAGCAGTCATACTACTCAACCAAAGGATACTGTATGCTATAGATGTGGTCACATTGGCCATACTAACAGTGAATGCAAATACAGAACTGCCACTTGCCATGCATGTGGCAAAATTGGGCATATAGCACTAGTTTGCCAATGTAAATCTAAAGCTCAGGAAAAACATTAGCCCTTCAATGAGTTCTGTATCCACAAAACAGTTCCACCGAACACACCAAATTCAGTTGCACCAATCTGCTGACCATGACTCTAGTGAGGAGGAAAACAGATTGAACAAAATAGAAGAATGCTCCTCAATCCCATTGAAAGTAACTGTTAATGTAAATGGGAGGAGAATACCTTTGGAAGTGGACACTGGGGCTGCAGTGTCTATTATCCTTGAGGCTACATGTGAAACAATGTTCCCAGCCTTAAAAATATACAAATCAAATTTCCTTTTCAAAACCTATACAGAGGGGCAAATTCCACTAGTTGGAAAAAATCCATGTTCATGTGCAGTATGGCAGTCAAGAGGCAAAGCTGGTTCTAATGGTCATTCAAGGAGATGAACCAACCTTGTTGGGTTGCAATTTGTTCAAATGTATAAACCTGAACTGGAATAAACTTGTTGTGATTCATTTTAAGAAACCAGAGTTATGGAAAATACTGAGCCAAAAATGTAGAGCACTCCTTCAAGATGACCTAGGTACAGTGTCATCCTACCAAGCTACTTTGAACTTGAAATCAGATGCCACTCCCAAGTTTTTCAAGTCTTGTCCAATACCATTTGCCATCAAGGGGGCAATTGGGTAGGAACTTGATCAAATGGAGAAGCAGGGAGTCATTGAATGAATTAAGCAGTGAGTGGGTGGCACCTATTGTGGCCATGCCAAAGAAGGATGGATTTTTTTTTTGTTACACCCATGGGGACTTCAAAGTCACCATTAACCAATGTTTAGCAGTGGATCAATATTTATTACTGAGATCAAATGATCTCTTTGCAACCTTAGCAGGAGGAATGGTCTTCACAAAATTGGACCTCTCATAAGTGTATCTGCAGGTATTGTTGGATGAAAAGTAGACTTCTTATTGTGTTATGAACTCCTGTCAAGGCCTTTATTGGTGCAAGAGGTCATTGTTTGGAATAGTATCAGCACCAACATTGTTTAAGAAAATACACACACACACACACACACACACACACATATATATATATATATATAGACTCAGTGCTACAGGGTATTCTAGATGTCATATGCTTCCTTAACAACATTCTTATCATCTCAAAGGATGAAGTGAGCCACCTGAAAATACTTGAAGAAATATTGACCCAGTTAGAGGAGAGAGGATTCCGCATGAAGGAAGAAAAATGCCAGTCTTTTTTATGTACTCCATTGAACACTTAGGACATCAAATAAGTTAAAGTGGAATTCAAGCACTGGGAAGTAAAGTGGACTACAAATGTTCAGGAAGTTCACTCCTTCCTTGGGTTGCTAATTTACTATGGGAAGTTTGTTCATAACTCATCCATGGTCCAACCATTTAATGCTCTCCTTCAGTCAGGCAAGAGTTGGAAGTAGACAAGTGAATGTGCATAGGCCTTTCGTCTGGCAAAACAACAACTAACTTCTACAAAAGTCCTTGTTCACTATGACCCTATGCTCCCCCATCAACTTCGCTGCTGATGCACCTTCCTATGGTGTTGGAACAGTTATTTCCTATGTATTCCCAGATGTGTCCGAACAGCCTATTATATTGCTTATGCATCTCGAACATTGTCCTCTTGGGAAAGGAACTACACACTAATAGAGAAGGATACTATTTCCCTGATTTTTGGTGTAAAAAGTATCACCAATGTTTGTATGGCAGGAAGTTCAAACTCATTACAGACCACAAAACGCTCACAGCTATCTTTTGATCCAAGGAAGGCATTACCTTATTAGTAGAAAGGTGGGCAATCCTGCTGTCGACCTATAGCTATGACATACAGCTATGACATACAGTATAAACCAACACAACTCCACTGCAATGCTGATGGATTATCTAGACTACCAATTCCCCTCGTGGATGATGTAGCATTGACTAAAGAAAAAGCCATCATGTTTTCAATGTTGGACAACTGTATTCCCTACCAGTCATTTCTTTCTCTCATTGTGTGAGGCTAAAAATTCCAAAAATGGTACTTTGGAAATAACACTTGGACTGGGAGTGTTAGACCTAAGAACCCTATATATTTGGAATCAGAGTCATATGGGAATGTTTTAAGCACATGTAAATGGCCACACCCCTCTTTGTGTTCATGTTAGGCCAAACGAAGGCCTAAAACGGTACTTTGGCCAGACAAACCATCGGAGCGACAACATAGACTAGGTCCCACCTGGCCACACCTCTTCCCATTGTTGTGTAAAGCTAAATGCCAAAAATTAAACCTTTTGAATAAAGCTTGGGCTTAAGGAGTTTACTAGATCCACCATCCCATCTATTATATATTTTGGTTTGTATGTTCATATGCATGATGTGTAATCCAAAAAACCAATCAGGCTGAAATTTGGTATGTGGTTTTCGAGTTACAGGGTGAGCATTATCAACCACATGTGGGAGTAGTAATGGGTGTGACATTTTTATAGCCACATCCACAGGAAATTGTTTTGGCTGCCGTTAGCTAATCAAGACCTATCAGGCCAAAATTTGGTGTGTAGACTCCAAGTACTGGGGTAAGCATTATTAACCACATGAGTGTGGTTTGGTCCTAGCCACACCCACAAGTTGTTTTAGCCACCAAATACTAAACGGGCTGAAATTTGGTGTATGGTATCGAAGTAACCGGGTAAGCATTATTAACCATATGCGAATGTAATAATGGGTGTACTTTGTTTATGGCCCCACCCACATAAAATTGTTCTAGCCACCAAAAGCTAATTATAGGACCCACAAGGCCAAAATTCGAGTATCTTCTATGTTTTATTTTGTCATTGGCCATGCAACGCTGGGTATATGCTGCTAGTAAATGCAAACATAGTTACATACTTACAAATCAAAACATAATAGATGATGTATAAACACCAACTGTTGATTGTTTTTGAACTCAATTGCTTCTATTAGAGCAATGTTAATACTGCACCATAGGATGGAATCATGAGTGCTCAGTTACTGGTGAAATTATATCTTGATAAGAATCCATAATTCTTTATGTTCTCTTCTACCATATGTTTTAATGATGGAGGCCAGATCATTAGCTCCCTGGTCCGTGAAGTAAATTTAAACACCTTGTCAGCACACACCTGCAGGTAGTGTTGAGATGCATCCACTCCTAAAAACTCAAAAATTCTACTTAAGGTTGCCTTGGGATCATTGATGAAGTCAATTGAATGCACATCAAGTACATTCATCCTCCCCATCAACTCAGTAAGCTCCATTGAAGCTTGATGAATCCTAAATAAGTATTCTGCACTTTGTTTTGCACCGATATTATTCATAAATTTTTTGGAATCAGGCAAACTTTGATTAGCCACATTTCTTTGCTTAAATTTTGCTACACAGGGAACATCCTTACAAAACTTATAAAGTGCTTGAGTTGCTATTGTGTCAAATGGACTTCGTATCACATGAATGACACTAATGGGAATTGAAAGTTCATTTTGAAGAATCTTAAGATGAATTTGGAAGAAACCCTTGTTCTTCATATACACATGGTTGACCCTTCCTCCGCTTTTGTCCCCTATAACTTCTAAATAACTGTCAAATTTACCTTGCCACATATTATTTACTTCAAGTGAGTAACCCTTAATTGGTGTTTCCCGAACACCACTTGCAGCTTCCTTGCTGTTTTTATAGAGCAAGTGAAAAAGTGTTTTGGTTCAATTCGGATTAGAAGTACTATAAAATGTTTCCCAGTTTTTGAAGATATTATATTCATGAGCAATAATCATATGTGGGTGGGCATCCAACAAACTTCCCATTATACTGTGACCACTTTTTCCTGAACCTACAAAGAAAAAAAATCTTTTTAAAGTATTCGGCACTTGAGTATCCATCATTGGACTAATTTTTTCTTTCAAGGAGGAAGTTAATGATGTCTTCACAGGTTGATGCACTTTCTTCACACCTACCATAGTTGCTGGTACTGCAGGTTGCTGGGATAGTTTTGGAATTAGGACATTAAAATGATTCCCTGGGAGAGTAATTTGTTCTTATCCATAGGACACAAGGCACAGCAGCGATGGTGCTGGCTAATAACAGCTATTTAAATGTCACCATA
The DNA here is from genome assembly GCA_963969325.1 of Lycopodina hypogea. Classification (NCBI taxonomy): domain Eukaryota; kingdom Metazoa; phylum Porifera; class Demospongiae; order Poecilosclerida; family Cladorhizidae; genus Lycopodina; species Lycopodina hypogea. The sequence continues at coordinate 13,544,694 of OZ017785.1, forward strand.
GCGTTCAAACTCACGCAATACCTACTCTGAAATCAAACTCAGCACAAATTAGGTATCTCCAGAAGGTGTCCATTTTTGAGCTCTTGTACAAGAGTTTATCTGAAAAAAAAGTATCATTTATGCAAATTTTTTGGGCCTGACACAAACGCATTAAGTGGTACTGGCCAAATATAGGTATTTTAAAAAATTCTTCTGGAGACTCTGATTCCAAAAATATATGGGTTTGTAGGTCTAACTTGCAAATTGAAGTTGCTACAGGAGGACATACAGACTACAGAGACAACAACTTTATATTTACCAGTGGGCCTGTTGCAGCTTTGTTGCATGATATTGGTGCAGTGAAGTATGAAAGTAGTATAGGTAACTAAAGCCAGATTTGCTGGTAGCAGCTTGAATGAAATATGTCCATGTTGGCATTTATACTCTTACAGTTTGTTGGCAAATTGCACCCATAACCACAAAACTGGAGGGTAATGACATTCATGGTCACATGAAGTCCACATGCCAAATTTTAGCCTGATCGATCCTGTGTGTAACTGGAAAGTGTGTTACTCTCCTGTGGATATGACTATGTGTGTGCTTTGGCGATTCAATTAAATCTTGTTCCACTTGATTGCTCGTTGACCAATCTAAATGGCTCCATTAATATTTTATGGGTGTATCTAGACACACTCGCAGTCACAAGAGGTTATTGATATACCCTTGCAGTCACATGGAGACCACATACTAAGTTTCAGTGTGATTAGTTTTGTCAGTGAAAACAACTCATGTGGGTGTGGTCACAAAACCACACCCATTAGTTTATATTGCTCACCCGAGTACTTGGAGACCATATGCCTAATTTCAGCCTGATTGGTCCGTTAATTAGCTTTTGGAAGCCAAAACAACTTCCTATGGGTGTGGCTATGATAAACCACACTTAATTATGATTAATAACACTCACCTGGTTACTTGGAGAATACATACCAAATTACAACTAGAATCATCCATCCTTTAACTGGCTTTTGGCAGCCCAAATAACTTTTGTAAGTGTGGCTATGATAAAACTGCACCCATTGCCACACCCACCCACGGTTAATAACACTCACCTGGGTACTTGTAGATCACATACCAAATTTCAGCCCAATTTATTCGTCCTTTAATTAGCTTTTGGCAGCCCAAATAAATTTTATGGGTGTAGTATCTTATGTGATATCTTAATACTGGCTTTATTGATAGCCAGTTAATAAATGCACACACTTAATACTCACTTATAAAAGTTAACAGAACCTTTCATTGCAAGACGACAACAACAAGTATTGCAGACGGATGAAGTGCAAGAACACGTGGAAGAACAAAGACAAAGACAAAGACAATTGTAATGTTTTTTATACATACAATATACTGGTAATGAATGCATAATCAATGATGTCATTAAGCATCATCCTTGAGTGGTAGAATCATTATACTGGAGTGGTATAGTTTACCACAATGGGTGTGTCTATGATAAACCACACCCATTACCACACTCACAGGTGGTTCATAATTGATGCTCATCCAGTTACTTGGAGACCACATACCAAATTTCAACCTGATTGGTTCCGCAGTTTGGCAGTGAAAATAACTCCCGCATGCACATATACATAGAGAGCTTCCATTTATAAATAAATCAGTGGGCCTGTTGCAGCTTTGCTGCATACTATTGGTGCAGCGAATATGAAAGTGGTATAGGTAACTAAAGCCAGATTTGCTGGTAGCAGCTTGAATGAAATGTGTTGGTGTTGGCATTCCTACTTTTGAACTAATGTTTGTAGACCAAACCTCAACCATAACCACAAACACGGCTGGGTAATAACATTCATGGCCACATGAAGTCCACATGTCAAATTTCAGCCTGATTGGTACAGCATGTGACCGGAAAGTGTGTTCCTCTTCTGTGGGTGTGGCTATTTACGACCTTGGGGCTTTAATTATATCTAGTTCCACTTGATTGCTCTTCTTGACCTATCTAACTGTCTCCATTAATATTTTATGGGTGTGGCTAGACACACTCACAGTCACAGGAGGTTATTAATACTGTTGGCATGGAGATCACATACCGAATTTCAGTGAGACTGGTTCTTGTCAATGAAAACAACTCATGTGGGTGTGGCCATGACAAAACCACACACACATTAGTTAATAATGCTCACCCGAGTACTTGGAGATCATATGCCTAATTGGTCCGTTAATTAGTTTTTGACAGTCAAAACAACTTCCTATGGGTGTGGTTATGAAAACCACACCCACATGTGGTTAATAACGCTCACCCAGTTACTTGGAGAACACATACCAAATTTTAGTCCAATTCATTGATCCTTTAACTAGCTTTTGACTGACCAAATAACTTTTGTGTATGTGGCTATGACAAAACCAAACCAATCGCTACACCCACGTGGCTAATGATGCTCACCCGGGTACTTGGACACCACATACCATATTTCATTCTGATTGGTCCTGCGGTTTAGCAGTGAAAACAACTTATGCACATGCACACATACACAGCTCCTATTTATGAGTAGATAGCTATTTTCTCTCTTCTCAAATTAGAACTTGTACTTTTGCTAGTCAAATAATCTCTAATATACTAGTATATATACTAGTATATAAAATGTTTAAAGAACTTTTCCTGAATGCAATAATGTATGAAATGCACATTCAGCCAGAAATTCTCTGTGTTGCTGGTATGCTAGGCCAACTGCTTGATTATGTGACTGTTATGCCTGGTTGCAATTTACATAACTCACCCAATCACAATGCATTCAATTGGTTTCTTTGTATTATGAACTGAAAAACTTATCAAACACAACAAAATGCTTCCAATTGCTTGATTAGACTGGAGCTCTATTGAATAGCATTGCTACCCATCCTAATATTAAACAGTGCATCTTGTTTTTCAAAAGAAGATGGATGTAGACAAGCTAATTGAGTTTGTAGTAGCCTCACAATGGAACTAAGTACACACGCTTGTATCCCAGTAATCAAAAGATTGAAAAAGCATGTATTAAAATTACAACTTGACAGCAATAGACATGCAGCAACAACTCAATTCTACTCAACTGAACAATGACAGATGAACAAAGGTATTTGTACAAAAATTAATAAAAGAACTAGTTCATGAACCACACTTATGAATAACATTAACATTAAATGAATAATAAGGATAACCAACAGTCACCACAGCGTTATAACATCTCTCCTTTGTATCTGGGATGTAAGTAGCATGAAAGAGAGAATGCCAAGGAAAATATCGTCCTAGAAGCAAGGAAGTGCCACTATTGTCCAAGATGATTTTCAGCAATATTTCTTGTTTTTTTTTGTGTGTGTGCCAGTTATAGACCATTCAGCTAAAATGTGCTTGAATTTGAAGTTAAAAACATAAACAAGAACTAGAAGCCATCCAAGTATGGAACCCCAAAAGCAGATATGTATAGTGCTAAGAAACTTGAAGGCATTCATATCCAGTCTCATCTTATTCTGCATGGGCAGCTGGCTAGGTCTGACTTTGTTTGGAATCCCTGACTCCTGCTGAAAATTCACTACGTCTTTTGAAAGTTTTGGCAATATCCTAATCAGACATTTTCCCTCCCAATTTGTTTCCATAATTCACCAGTTGTGGCAAAACTGCTGAGGACAACTGCAGAGGTCAGGCTCCTTTAAATAGGTCAGTATTGGACCAATTTAGATGACAATACAACATGATACTAAATAATTGAATAATCACTCACGAAATTACAATTCGTGTGTGTGTGTGGTGTGTGTGTGTGTGTGTGTTTCCTTCTACTCAGGCCAGTACTCTCCATGTAAAAAATCAACTCAATATAAAGGAAATCAACTCAATAAATATCAAATCATGAGTCATAATTTATAAATAACAATCTACTCGGTCCGTAATCAAAGAAATTCTGTATGTGCAGGGCAGATTTATCATTATTATTTTTTACTAATTGAATGTCTAATAAAGGTACCCATCCTACTGATGGAGACAACAGATTTGCTAACCTTTGTGTTTACACAATTACGGGTTTTAGTAAGTGGGGTGGTTTACTCAGGCATAGAGTTGTGATTACAATCAGGAAATTTTGAGAAAAAAATAGCTCCATGGGCAGGGTTTCACTCTGATCTTCACCAAACTTCCTTATAACCATGTCAGGGTGACCCCATCAAACCCTGAAAATTCGAGCCTTTAGGTCCAATCGTCTGGCAAGAGTTACCGAACAAACAAACAAATTAAAAATTATTTGGCATATGTACTATTTTTGACTCTCTTTTAGGTCCGACTGGAACATGGTAAGGGGTATGGTCTTGCAGACATTCTTAAAATATTTCCCTGACAACACTGATACTTAATATATAAGGATCCATGGATATAACTACCTGGGTCCAAGTGTTTTATCAAAATACTATTTTTGGTATGCATACCAAGTTTCAGGCCTGTAGCTCCGTGAGTTTTCTGGCCAAAATACCATTTTGGCTTTTTTTCCGCCCTATGGCGGAGGATTACTCTGATCTTCACCAAACTCACCGTACACACCCCCACAGTAACCTCCATCAGCCCCTGAAAATTGAAGCCCGGTAGGCCAAAGCATCTGGGAGGAGATAGCAGATATACATACAGACAAATCTTTAATTATGGTAAGATTCAATTTAAATTAAAAAAAAAAACTCTTCTGATGTACTAAAAATATTAAAACTTTTACACTAACTGACAAAAGAACAAAATGCAAACTCCTCTTTGTTAAAGTTGATATGACTTCGGAATAAAGATGAATGCACATCTTCCTTACATTTGAAGTACAAAGTTCTAAGGATTGCAAGGAATTTTTCTGGCCACTATATGAGTAGGCCTCAATGAATTATGCTCGAATTTCGGCGTACTTTTCTTTTCGTTTATGCTCCTAATATTCACCATTTAAAAAAATTATTCTACCTAATTCAATATACCTATTTTTCCTGATTCTGCTCACTGACAAACACAATTGTCACACCATTAAAAGAGAAGAATGATATAATCATTGAAGATTCGAAACTTTAACAGTTAAAATTTTCTCTAGTTGAGACTCAGGCTAAGTACTTCACAATTTTAATAAGTAAGACTTTAGAGGTGTGAATAAGCTATTACTGTGATGCAATCAGTGATTCTCATGTATAATTTAAAAGGTCACTTATTTATTATTTCCTAAAGTTCTACCTATTTTTCCCAAAACTCTACCCATTTTTCCAGCATTATTCTCACTTCTTAGATTCACCTATTTCCCCCAAAATTATGCCAGAAGATAACCTGAAAGCATAAGGAAGTACTAGAAGAAAATTTGAATAAACATCTATTATGGTTTAGTGAAATAGTGACCACAGACACAAACAACAATAAAATAAAATTAAACAAACAAAAAACCAAAAAAGAAAAAAAACCAGCAAAAAAAAAACAAAAACAACAAAACACAACTAACAGTATCTCATATAGCAAGTAAATGAAATTAATAATTGTAGAGTTATTTGATACTGATATTTTATGTAAATATAATAAGTGTAATGAAATTTTTTAAAACAGCTGTCTACAGTTCTATTGGTAATCCAACCCCTAATCCATGCCTTGGCCCAAACCTTAGCCCTAGCCAAGAAAAAATATTCAACATGATCAACAATTTATCCAATCTTTATGGTTTGTTGGTCTGCATGCTTTAGGACATATTTCATTCAATAGATAGTTATTGTCGAAAGCACCAACGAAGTTTTTTGGCTGGTCCATAAGCCTCCTTGTTGGAAAAGGTTGAGTATATGGAAATCTTTGACAGGTGTAAGAATCATGACAAATTGACACCTCCTTCACCCATGGCCAAATGTAACTGCAACAATAAGTGAGAAATAAAGTTAATGAAAACGAAAATGTAATACAGTATTGCAGTATATGAAATGTACTTTTTTCTTCTGTCAAATCCAATGTTTCATTATATATGTGTGTATATATATATATGTATATGTATAAAATCAAAAACGGGAATTCTAAATTCAAAAAAACTTTTGAACGGAACCTAGCCGGACGAATCTGTGGCCATATTAAAAAAAAAAAAAAAAAAAAAAAAAAAAAAAAAAAAAAAAAAAAAAAAAAATCATTTTTCATTTATCTTGATCACTAGAAGCTGCAAACTACTCCTGAAATGTTTGACCTCATTGTAAATGAGTACAGACTCTCCACAGCTGGACTACTTACTTTTTAACTTTCCCCACCTTTTCCTGTATACACAGAGTTGCTATAGAGCTGCCACTGGATGTGCCACAAAGAATGTGACACAGATACCCTATCAATGCCACCTTTTCAATGCAGGTGCTCCAATACACCCAAATTAATATATTTGGTGTCTTATCCTACCATGACTAGAATAATTCTCACTAAAAATTAACTTTTGAATCACCCCTGAGGTAAGGGGGAAAAAAAGTGAAAGAGAAGAGAACCTGTGACTCTCAGCTTGGAAGACAGAAGCTGCTTCGCCATTCGTTTTCAGTATGGAAAATTTGATTTCGTTCACTAGTGTTGCCACTTTTCCCAATTTTGATCAGGGGAGGTTACTTTAACACCCCCCACCCCCCCCCCCCCCCAGAGTATCTCCACCAATTTGTTTGCCAAATCTACAGTTATTTCAGAGGAGATAGCAGACCAAATTTTATGACAGACAGAAAGACAGAAAGACAGACAGACAGACACCAAATTCGATAAGTAATCCTGATCCATCTATTCCTTCAGAATCACAAAAAAACTACTCTTCAGAGTCGACACATACTACACCAAGGATGGTTTATAGTAAAAACAGATTATCAAAAATTTGGATATGAGGATCCCAAAATTTAGGGGATCCTAAAATGAGATTCCAGAGTGTAGCACAGGTATTTACTCTAATCACATATAATTATTACTTGAAGCATATACATACCTGGCTAAAAACATTTGGTCTGCTTGCTTTGTAGCATCTGTGAACATGGATGGGTGCTTGTCCTGTATAGCTTGTTCCCAGGCAGCACGCCAAGACTTTCTTACATGGTCATCATGCAGTTTGATGCCCCACATTCCTGCAATAATGTTGCTGACATGATCTGGATGGTCTCTCATGATGTGGAAGGTCTTATCCGAGTCCAGCCACTCCTTTACTGCAGCTGTTTCACGCACTGTCATACAGCTGTCTAAATCTCTTGAAATAAATATGTTCACCTGGATATATCATAAAGTTTCAATCACCTGCTACAAATTAAAAATTAGGTAATCTTATATACTAATAGAGCTTGTGGTGTTTATATATATTAGCATGCAATTGTGGCCTTTGGCCGCATTGCAACTTTCAGTGGGCTATAATCACAAAATTGTCTTGAGAAAGAACATGTCTTATGGGAGGACATGATTTTCTGGATTATATGCCTTTCAGGATGACATGTACTATGATAGCATATGTCTTGAGGGATGCCATGCTTTGTTGTAGGAAATGTCTTATGGGAGGTCATGTATTAGTGGAATGCATGTCTTCAGCTACAGTTACAATATGTTTAGCTTCAGTAACAATATGTTCAGCTTAAGTTACAATATGTTCTGTTTTACTGAAAGACATGTTTAACTGGTGGTCATGTTTAACTTGAGGGTGTCAGGAATGGATATCCTGACTGACCTGAAGACCTTACCAGCATACGGAAGTCTGAAGAACACAGCGCAAGTCAGAGTTGGCTGGCTAACTCTTGTGTCAAAAGGGGTGTGGTCTGATCGATAAAAAGAGATTGGGGAACAAAGAAACGGAGAAGAACAAAGAAATGGAGAACAAAGAAGTGTCAGCGGGGCCGGGGCTGATCGATACAAAGAGTTTGCAGAACAAAGAGTTTGCAGAACAAAGAGCAGGGAGAACAAGAGAAAGAATAGTGAACTGAACTTGAGCTGTGTGCTCACTAGACCTATTAGTTTGAGACTAGTGTCTGTGTATTCTTTAGAACATACTATTTCCAGAGTAGTGTTCTGGTTGTTGGCATCTATTGTATATATTAGTTGTTATTGAGTTTAAAAGTGTTCAGTTGCTAAATTGTTGATTCACTCTTCAGGAGTGGTATGCACGCAGCAAGGGGAGTTGCTTGCTGACTTTGGCTAGTTGAGGTTGTTGTGCAGGGGAAGTGCCTCAATAAGGTTGGCCTCACAGGAGTTGCGGACACTTGTATTGGTGGAGTAATTTATCCTGACAAAGGGTATGTATTATAGGAGGGCATGTCTTACTGGGGTACACGTTTTACAGGAGGGCATATCTTACAGGATGATTTGTTGTTCAGGGGGACACCTTATATGAGGACAGGTTTAACTGGAGGGTATGTCCTATAGGAAGCCATGTATTACATGAGGGCATGTCTTACAGGTGGACTTGTCTTGCAGGAGTACATGCAATATGAGTGGTCATGTATTGTTCAAACACATGAAATAAAGTAGGATATGTCTTACTGGAAGGCATATCCAATAAGTGGACAGCTTACCTGAACATCATATCTGCCAATTTTCAACGGGATCCTTACAGCCATTTTGCAGTTTATTGTACACATAAATAAATACATAAACACCACTAGCTTTATTAGTATGATATATATATATATCAGGGGCGTAGCCAGGATTTTGAAAAAGGGGGGGGGGGGGGGGCAAATAATCATGACTATATAACCACAATTATGTTGAATGCAATGGGTGAATAAATTTTAATGACATTTTGCAGGCATTATTTTTGTGTGATGGGATAGTTAATGACAATTTATTTCAATTTTTGATACCATAAGTGACCTTTGGTGGTGGGAGGGGGGGGGGGGTAGTATTTCAAATTTTCAGTACCAAAAAAAAGGAAGTTTGAAAACAATGGAAAAAAGCATCAAAGCACAGGATTCTCCAGCTGGAGGAGGTTTGTACATTCATAATCTGGTTGTCAGGGGAGCTTGGAACATCATATGTGTGCACATTCCAGCAACTGAAACATGCTTACTAAATTTTGCAAGTAAAAGATGTAAGAAATGTTTGTTATATGAATTTATCCTATCCTAGTGATAGCATCTCACCATTGTTTACAAGAAAGATGGTCTAAGTAAAGGCCTGTCCACACTACACAAAAACTAATGCTAATTAATTCAAATTGAATCCCTGCCAAAAAAAAATTTATACCCAATTCAAATTAATTCTTAATTGGAATCCTAATAGTGTCTACACTGGCACTACTTTAATCCATGCTAACAGAAATTATCCTAAACACCTGCTTTATCTTTAAAATAATTTATGGGAGATGTTAGTTGTTGTGTTCTCAGACATGCTAACCTCAGACTTCAATAATTTATTCACTGCTTAACTTTCTATTCAAAATAAATTTTCTTACCCTTTTCATCTTTTCAGTACCACTGCTACCCCTAGAATAGGTCTTATCAAATATAACAAACCACACTTAGGCCCTTATAGATTGATTTATTGGTTAAAGTGCACTTTAGTGCTCCAGGTTGTCACCATCTAAAAAAGCAGGCAGAAAAATTAGGACCCGCTGCGACTATACGCCCACTTCTAATTGAGATCGCTCAAAAAGAAAATAGTCCTGAATAATGTTTGTTTGTGGTTGGTATACCTGCTGAAGTTGAAGAGGGCTGAAGATGAAGAGGGCTTGAAGAAGTGCTTCAAGCACCAGCTTATTTAGGGCAACATGGAGTTACCCAATTTTATTGTCAATATCTGTATCCTCACTGTGATGTATTTACCTTATTCATTGTAGTATAGAATTAGTTATTGTTATTGTTAACATACTTGTGGTTCTATATCATTTCCTGTCATGTCATAATTACTGAGGGTACACTTTAAAATGCCACCGTTTTATTTCATATCTCCAGGTCCAGTATTGTATTGCTTTTGTTGATTAATGATTATCAAGTATTGATTATTGAGTATACACTGGGTGTGTGCGTGCAGCGCTGGTTGGGGAAAGAACTACTGCAGTACTAGCTAAGACAGTACACTCACCTTGACTATATAATAACTATTGTTGGGAGTAAAATTAAGAACACCTACAGCTATAGCTGATGCAACTTTCTAGTCAACATATGGCTGGAAACCAAAGAAATTGAGGGATGTGGAGGGGGGGGGGGGGGGGGGGGGGGGAGTGAACCAAGGGTGGGGGAGTGAACCAAAGGTGGGGTAGTGAACCAAAGGTGGGGTAGTGAACCAAGGGTGGGGTAGTGAACCAAGGGTGGGGTAGTGAACCAAGGGTGGGGTAGTGAACCAAGGGTGGGGTAGTGAACCAAGGGTGGGGGGGAGTGAATCAAGGATAGGGTAGTGAACCAAGGGTGGGGTAGTGAACCAAGGGTGGGGTAGTGAACCAAGGGTGGGGGAGTGAACCAAGGATGTGGCTAGGGCTAGGGCTAATTTGTGTTATGATTGGGACACACAACTCCCTATAGTGAATTGTATTCATAACCAAGTCAAGTTGTCCGAAAATAGCTCATGTGGCTATAGTGGGAGCAGGAGTACTGATACCAAATACTTCGATTTCATCTTGACTCTGAATTGTGGGAACAAGATCCCTTACTAGTACTACAGCAACTTAAGGAAGTAATATATAATGGGCCTATGCCCTAGCCCTAACCACATTCTTAGTAAACTGGGCCAGTGGTCTTGTGAGCAAACCCTGAAAATTTCAGGACAATACAGGCATCTTGGGAGGAGATAACAAATATATATACAGACAGACAGACAGACAGACAGACAGACAGACAGACAGACAGACAGACAGACAGAACGAGAGACAGACAGACAGAACGAGAGACAGACAGACAGACAGATAATTGAAAATTATAATAAGCTTAATCTTACCTGAGGATCAAGGGCAGGAAGGAACCTCCAGTTTGAACCAAAAATATCAGATGCATTCTTAGTTTGTATTCTTGGAAGGTTTTTGACATCACAAAAGTCAATGTTCGGGTCACTGGATATCAGCTTGTGCAGATCAGCCAAAGTTGGGTCATTGACATCTAAATTAATGTACACCCTCATTATCCAGCCTGGGTATAGCATGGGCATCACATCTAGGTTTCTCTTGATTCCATCCAAGAATAAGTTCATTTTATGGCTCTGGTGATGGGAATTCTTGAAAAAGGAGAAACTCACAATTTTTTGTCCACTGCTTCTTAGGTAAGCATCATGACTGCATGTGGTTTCATTAAAAAATGTTTTTTTGGTTAGCTTCTTGAAGTTGCTGATTGATCCGTTGTCCTTTATTGGTGGCAGGGTATTCCACTGGCTCACTTCAACCGAACCATTTTCAGCAGTTCCCTCACTCCGTGTTTGGAAATTTGTGGATATAAAAATGAAGAAGAAGACAACTATGGCACATACTATGACAATAATTGATTTCTTTTGGACTATAACTGATTTCTTCGGGACAAAAGACTTCATCTTGAAGATTAGCACTCCCAGATCACCCGTCCAAAACTCAACCTCCAAAACTCCACCTCCAAAACTCCACCTCCAAAACTCCACCTCCAAAACTCCACGTCCAAAACTCAACGTCGTAGGGATGCTGCACTAGTGCCTGTGTATGACTGTCATGTCCAACAACCCTCATGCTCATCTTTTAGCTACACACTGACAATGGGGGCAAAACCCATTTTGTTATATTGTAGAATGCAATATAGAGACCTCAAATACAAGTTTAAACAAACAAACACAGTGACCTTGTTTCAGTGGTACTTGTGTATGGATACTTAACAAGTGTGGTACAGAACTAGATATATTACAAGCTATAGAGAACATCATCAATCAGTTCCATCTTGAAATAATGGAAACACAGTAAAATGTGATTGCATAGAGTTTTCATTAATCTCATGTGACTCCCACTTGCCCCCACTCAACAGTTTCATTTCAAGAACTATGTTGGTGTCACATTATACTGTTTCTGAATCCCCCAACATTATGAGGTGGCTATCTTTTAAATACCCTCAAATTTCTTAAAAATATTTTCTGGAACAATTTAAACTAATATTAACATTCCTTATTCATTATAAGAAGCAGTAATTATTTCACAATCATAAAAATTATAGAGGAAGATTCGGAGATTTTGTATCTATGTACATCAAATTCTACTTTTGGTCAGCTTTACCAACAAGGAAATTATCAAACAAAGGGAACAATTATTTTAGTTAACCTTGCTGGTCAATTTCCTGAAGAAACAGTAAGGTAATTGTAATGGCTTCATGGATCACTCAGCCTCTGAATATGTATAAATTAATGTTCAGAGGCATACCCAGCATTGCTAGGGACATAACTACATACTCATATGAGGAGATATGTGCAAGTATGACTCAACCAATGTCCAATTTTTTGATATGAAATCACCATTGACTACTGGAGCTAATTGACTCACTGCCCATAAGGACTTCGCCATATGAGGATGAAAAAAGTAACCTGGACAAAAATATTAAAAAAAATTTTTTTTCTCTGGTTCTAATCAACATTGAGCATTTTCAGATTATAGATTTTGAAATGTCTTCTTTGCCAATTACAATATTTTCTTGTCAGATTTATGATTGGTACTTACTAATTAAAACCTATCACATTTCCCACATTGAGCATTTCCACTCAAACATCTTTGCATGCATATATTAGTGTATGCCTGAATTGTAAATATGCAATGGTGTGAAAAGCATAAAAACTAAGTGACACATAGTTCAAATCTTGTACATCTGTTTTATTAGTTCAACCCACATTAGTATGTGATATTTTACACTCCCCTCCCCCCCCCTAAATATTAGCATCATGGATAATTCACTCAGAATTGTGGATTCCTTTTTTTGCTAAATATATTTACTTGCTGTGCATTTGAGAACAACACTATTAAAACTCCAAGTAATAGCATCTCTGTGAGTGCAACTCTTTCCAAAATATGATTAGTTATCAAACCAGTAACACCACCAGGCCAAAGTACTATGATCACTTAATTATAAATATTCCCCTAAAAAAAATTTTTTTTTTTTTTTTTTTTTAAATCCTCCCTGACAACCTCAACCAAAACATAGCTCTCAAAAATATGATTACCCAGATGATCTCACCAAAACAGAGTTCTTAAATAAATAGAACTGAGGAAATGCATAACTCATGAAACCTAATATGTTGACAACATCAAGCTTAACATGACCCGTGATATAAATGAATACCAACAGAGTGATGGAAATATTAAAAGAGAGCCAACATTGGTCATTACTACTTTAAAACTATTATAATATGTGTGCATGTGTGGTTGTGTGTGAATATACACCTGTGTATATACATAGATGTGCTATGTGTGATTAGTTTTATATGTCACAAGGTTTATATTAGCTATGGATTTATACATAACCTTTGAGACTCTCACAATTATAGCTATGTAGTCCGGATAGATAAAGAAACTATGTTAATGCAGCTATATATATATAAAGTCAGGGAAATGAGCTCAAAAGTTATCTTGAAGTAGTAGGCGGGGCTAGGGGATATGAAAAATATGAGTTACTCTTACAAGAATGGAGAAGCCGAACAGAAAACCATTGTGGTAAAACCCAAAACACAGCTCTTGCATTTTGACTGACATCACTATATATATATATATGTAATAACCTTCTACCCCAAATACTGACGGTTTAGCGTTAAACTAAAAGTTATACAATCGAACAAACAAGCACACTCATTGTAGAAGGCAATACACAAATCAAAAGGTGAGATACACGAGTCAGGGTGGGTCACAAGTAAGAGGCGTGCGCAGGGGCACTATATAGAAATAACAATGAGCCGGCTAAATATACTACACATGCTCACAACATGATTACGAGAGTAAATGATTAGTTCAGTTCATGAATCACAGTTATTACAATATATATATATATATATATATATATATATATATATATGCTTTTGCTCAGATTCTCTATGCACCTGAGTTTTTTATAAATATTTCAATTTAACTACTTTGCATTTAGTCAGTATAGAATAAGTAATTTAGCCTTTATAACCATAACAACATTAAAATTAGGTAAGTAGATGTGCAGCTTTGTTCGATTACCAACAGTTTTTTTTAGGTGAAAAAATCTGGATATTCAAAGGCTTAAAGATCAAGGGGGGAATGAACTTTTTTTTTTTAAAAAGGGGAAAAAAGAAAAATAATAGGGCAGGTGGTGGTGGGGGGGGGGGGGGGGGAGGGGGAATGTGTGTGTGGTGGAAGTGGTATACCAAGTTCTGGGATTGGGAAACCTATGCCAAAAAAAGAAGAAAAAAAAAAGGAAGGGGAAAAAAAAAAAAGAGAAAGGAAAAAAGTAAGAGAAAAACAAAAACAGTCTCAATTGGGAATCAAACAATTGAACTTCAGCTTGGAAGATCTGTACCTTAACCATTGGGCCATTTTTTTTTTGTTTTTTTTGTAAACTTTATTTGCATGAAGAATTTAAATTTCTTTTTTTCCTCACCAGGGATGCCACTTAGAGAAAAAATAATTTGGTATATTTACAAATTAAGTCATATATCACAGTTCCATATACAGCTTACCACTCCAAGATGATTGTATGTTCTAATTCAGTAGGCATTGGTGTGAAAAGCATGGAAACTAAGTGTCACATGGTTCGAATCTTGTTATGTCTGTTTTAGTGGTTCAACCTGTATTGCTAATATGTCAGATCTTTCACTTTGTGCAAATATTTTAATTTACAGGAAACAAGTATTATGGAAACATTAAAGAAGCATTCACCAGAATTATGGATAATTAACCCAGCATTAATTTGTGGAATTCTTTTAAGCTTAATGTACACTTGCTGAGGACTTGAAAATAGCACTACAAAAAGAAATTTAGCACTTTTAAGTAATAGCATTTCTTTGAGTACAACTCTTCTCAACATAATAAGCATAGTCATCAGACCACTTATACCACTGTGCCAAAATACTTATATCGCTTTAGTAGGATATACATATCACTAAAAAAATAAAAAAATAAAAAAAAATCCTCCTTTAAGACCTCAACCAAAACATAGCCCTTAAAAATATAACCACCCAGACTATCTCAACCAAAACATAATTCTATATTAGACATCATGAAACCTACCATATTGACCACATGAACTAAAACATAGCTTTGATGTGATTGCCACTGAAGAATGCAGTATTAAAAGAGAGAGACAACATTGGTCACTATTGCTTTGAAACCTTTAGAATGTGTATGTCATGTGCGTTTAGTTATGCACGTGTATGTACCTGAATGGTGGATGTCTTTTTAATTTGATTTGTCAAAGGTTAGTATTAGCCATGGATCTGTACATAACTTTGAAACTGATAATTATAATGACAAGGCAATATATATGATTCAGGTTTAATCATTATTTATATACTATAATTAGGGCAGACCAATTTTATTAAATTGTACAGGATCAATGTGACAACCAAAAAAAATCAATGAAATAAAAATCTCAAAAATTGAGGCAAGCCAAATCACCCCTTAAAAAAAAAGAAGGCAATGTGTATTGCTTTTTTGGCTGATGGAAGGATTGATGCTCAGGCAAGTGATCCCCCCTCTCCCACATCTTTCTCTCCCCCTCCCCCCACCCCCCCCCCCCCCCAAAAATAAACTAGCTAATCCCAGAAAGTACTAAAGCAATACAAAAAAAAAAAAAAAAAAAAATTCTGTAGCCACAGCAATTCCTACAACTACTAACCAGACAGCCAGTTTTACAAATGCTCCCTCTATCAGTGGTGGATCCAGTGGTGTGATGGTGGTGGTTGGGGGGAGGGGGAAGGGAGGGGGAAGGAAATTCCCCACCTTTGAGTGAAAATGAAAAGAAAAAAAAAAGGACAAGCAAATCCCAGAAAACACAAAAAAAAATAGTCAGGAAATTCCACACCAGCAGCAATTCCTATCACCACTATTAATTGAACAAATAATTTCTCTTGTACAGCTGAGGCTCAGAAAAAAACAGAGGGAGGAATGGGGGGGGGGGGGGGGTGAGGTCATAAAACATAGCATTTTCAATGGCAGGAAACCTTAGCAATCACTCTAAAGCTGAGAGAGAACTGGTCAAACAGGAGTTGCTTTTAGTGAATAATTTGGAAAAAATATTTATATGTAGAATTCAACGCTAAACCTTTGAAAACATAATTGTTCAGCAGAATATATCAGGCTAGGTTTGAGCTCACTTGGCTCCTTGAAATTTGTTCTAAGCTACCCCTCTATTACTTTGTGGATCCACCAGTGTAATTATTCCACAGTATTCATTCAACTGTAACTATGTTAATTATTCCACTCTAATTATTCCATGGTAATTTTTCTACGCTGGTGGTGAAATAGTTACCTTCATAGTTCAACCATTACTCTTACTGTGAGTATGCCACGAAACGTTCTTTTCCCATTCCTTTTATTTGCAATTTTAAAAACAGGTGCTTTTGTTGAACCTTTACCATGAACACACAAACTGACAGAGGGACCAACAGACATAGAAATACAAGCGTAAAAATAATGATCAGGTTATTTAAACCTGAGTCAATATAACTTGACTATTGAACCTCTTTTTTTTTGTAGGCTTTATTTGTACAGAAATTTGAATTTCTTTTCTCCACCAACCAGCGATACCCCTTTCAGAAAAAGAAAAATTCTTAAACTATAATCTCCACAGTGTTTGACTACACATATCCACAAAAAAATTCATTCAAATCTGTCTTAAACTGTGGGAGGAGTTTATGAACATAAAGACACAAAAATGTTTGAAATCCTCTAGTAGGATAACCTCCAATTGCTGTTGGGATGACACAATTATGGCATTTGATGTTGATCCAGAGTTCTGTATTAAATGCATTAACAATGAAGGAGCTGACCATATATATAGTGGTTGTAGATGATTAAATTGTAAAGGCAACTGAGCTGCACCATTTTTAACAGGAGTTTCACGTGGCAGATGTCACAGACTCCATCCTCGGTGCAGATTTCTTTGCTTCCAATCAGTTGGCCATTGATATGTCCAACAAGCATCTCATCAGTCTTGACAACCTCAATGTGGTTGGGACCGGTGTTGCAAGCATCTGCTCCATCATCTGTGGTTTCCACATCACCCACATTCACTCCTTTGATGCCATTATAGATGAGTTTCCTGAGCTTCTCATGCCACACTTCAAGTTCACAGACTCTAATAAGTGAGGTGTGGAACATTACATCACCACCAATGGTCCTCCTCTTCATGCACATGCTTGTCACCTCAAACAGGAGAAACTAAAAATTGCCAAAGCTGAATTTGCCGAGATGGAAAGGATGGGCATCATCAGACACTCCAACTCTCCCAGGGCTTCACTACTGCACATCATCCCGAAACCAGGTGGTGGCTGGGGACCATGTAGTGACTTTCGATGCCTCAACAATGCTACTGTAGACAACAGGTACCTCTTGCCGCACATACAAGATTTCAATAGCAGCCTAGTGGACAAGAGGATCTTCTCCAAGGTGGATCTGGCACGCGTGTATCACAAGATTCCAGTCACATTGGCAAACATTCCCAGGACAGCAGTTATCACTCCCTTCAGGCTGTGGGAGTCCCTCCACATGCCCTTTAGTCTGAAGAATGCAGCTGAAGCATTCCAGAGGTTGATGGATGACATCCTCATTGACCTCAATTTCATCCTTGTCTGCCTTGATGACATCCTAATTGCCAGCTGCACCAATCTGGAGCATGAAGCACACCTCTGTGACGTCTTTCTCCTACTCTCTGATAACAGCATGGTCATTAACCATAAGAAGAGTGATTTTGATGTCAGCGAGCTCATTTATCTTGGGCACCATGTCATCACCTCAGGTATTATGCCCCTTGAGTCCAGGGTCACAGCAGCGAGTGATTTTTCAGTACCCATCAACAAAGTCGGTCTCCAGTGCTTCTTAAGCATGTCAACTACTACCGCCACTTCATGTCGATGTTGGCTGAAAAGCTCCATCCCTTCACGATGCCACCAAGGTCAAAGAGCAGGCGATTGAGTGGACCACAGAATGTCAGTCAGCCATTATCGCAGCTAACTCAGCTCTGGTGAGTGCCAACCTCCTCCATTATCCCCATTCAAATGTAAAGACTAGCATCACGGTGGATGCATAGAATTGGGCAGTTGGCGGGAAGATAAAACAGTTTCTGGATGGCCTCTGGTGTCCCGTAGCTTTCTTCTCTAGGAAGCTCACTAACACTGAGAGGAAATACAGTGCTTTCAAACGTGAGCTCTTGGCCATCTTCCTCTCTGTAAAACACTTTCACCACTACATTGAAGGCCGCCAGTCCACCATCTTCACTGTTGCCTTCGCCAGTGCTGCTGAGCAATCACCCTGTCAGACTCGACACATGTCTTTATCAGTAAGTTTTCCACC
Organism: Lycopodina hypogea; assembly: GCA_963969325.1. Classification (NCBI taxonomy): domain Eukaryota; kingdom Metazoa; phylum Porifera; class Demospongiae; order Poecilosclerida; family Cladorhizidae; genus Lycopodina; species Lycopodina hypogea. Next base: position 13,563,089 of record OZ017785.1, read on the forward strand.
AATGTGTGCTATGTCAGTGAAAAAGATGACATTGTCACAGACGCACTCTCTTGGCCAGACATTTCTGCTGTTTTCCTCCCAACAATCGACTATCATCAGATGGCCACTGATCAGGCCACTTCAGACAAAATTGCTGCCTATTAAACCTCCATCAGTGGCCTTCATTTTGACAACGTCCAATTTAACGACTGTACCATCCTTTGTTATGTCTCCATGGGTAAACCTCGACCAATAGTCCCTCGAGAGTGGACAAGGACAGTCATTGATTCTATTCACGACCTTGCCCATGCCGGCTGCCACCCAACATAAGATACCATTTCCTCATGTTTCATATTGTATGTGTTGAAACGTGATGTCTGCAAGTAGTGCAGAGAATGCCACCCTTGCCAAGCATCAAAGACCCACCGTCATGTCCATGCACCTCTCACAGAGCGTCCACCTCCAGACTGTCAATTCTGGTCACCTTGACAAGTCTGAGGGCATGAACTACTTTTTTATGATCATTGATCGCTTTACCGGGTGGCCTGAAGCCATACCACTGCCTGACTGTACCACTGAGACCTGTGCAAGAGCCTTCATCCGTCACTGGTTATTCCGCTTCGGAGTGCCCAATGACATCACCTTCGACTGTGGCCCTCAACTCACTAGCCATTTGTGGTCTGAACTCAACTGCCTTTTCGGGATCTCTGCCTCTAATATGATAGCCTACCACCCGCAAGACAATGGACTTGTTGAATGTTTCCATCAACAGTTGAAAGGATGCCTCAAGGTTAGACTCCAAGGTACACACTGGATGGATGAACTGCCACTCTTGCTACTCGGTATCTGGACAGCCTGACGGGAGGGCTCAGACTGCTCAGCATCTAAACTAGTCTACAGCATTTCTCTCCACATTCCTGGTGAACTTTTTCCCCATGAGCCATGAGATTTACGAGTGTCTTCCGATTTTCTCCGGCAGCTCCAAGACAACATGTGAACTGCCCTTTCACCAGCAATGGAGTTTCAGCTTACAAACCTGGCAACCTGGCATCCAGTGGTTATGTGTATATTCACCATGTTGCCCACTGCGGCCCACTGTAGCACCCCCACAATGGCCCATTTAAGATCCTTGAAGTTCATGACAAGTACTATGTGCTCGACATGAATGGCCTGCTATAATTCTGTCTCCATCGACTGACTGGAGACAGCATATGGCAACTAAACTTACTGTCGACCTGCACTTGTTTCTCTTCAGCCTGTCACCTCTTCACATCCAACTCGAGCAGCTCTGTCTCCACCAACAACTACCACACCACAGCCTACAGTGCACTCTGGGGCAGACCGATCAAGACACCAGTTCACTACCTGTAGGCCTTGGCCATCACAGTGTCCCTCACTGGGTGGGGGCCTTTTGATGCGCATCCTACAAAACATAATTAGCAACATTATGTGGTTATTGCTATGTCTGTTGATCTTCTCCAGATTTTCAATTATTTTCAAAGATTTAACAAAAGAAAATGTTCAACTCTATTGAATTATTTGGTAGCTAGCTCGCTACAGTGTAAACATCTAGATCATCAAAACTATGCCCAAACCACTTCCACTTCTTTTTCTTTACTCCTTTTTGAGCCCTGTAGGACTAAGCATCTGGGATAAGATAGAAAAAACAGATCTACAATTATATTAAGAGGTCTTCATTGTCTTTGTCCATGCTATGTTAAAATATCCTTCAGGAGGGGTGGGGTGGGAGGGTGGAAGGGCTGTTGTCTCCATCTGTAGGATGGGTATTATTCTAGTAATTTTTATCTTTCTGGCTGGCTGGCTAGGCGGCCAGCTCTGCCCTGCCCTGCCCTGCCCTGCCCTGCCCTGCTCTGCCCTGCCCTGCCCTGCCCTGCCCTGCCCTGCCCTGCCTGTCTGTTTGTTTCATGATTCACGCTTGAACGGTTGAAGTTAGACCCACAAACCCATATATTTAGAATCATTGTCACCTGTAGAACATTATGAGCAAGTTTATATTGCTACACCCCTTTCTGTATTGAAAAAGCCAAAAATGGTACTTTTGTCAGAAAAAGAATGGAGCTACAGCACTAAATCTTTGGCATGCATGCACAACTTGACTCTGCGAATAACATGTAGCTCTTTCAGTATGTGTGATTGGTGCCAACTTGGCATGATAACACGGATTCCCCACACAAGGCAATCTCCCTCCACAGTTAATTATCCGACGTTGATGATGTGCCTTCAGAGAATCACTGATGTGGTCAGGCCAACCCCACTTAGTATAGCGATAGACTTTGCTTAAAGCATTGTCCTTAGTAGCTCACCCAATTTCTGATGAAATGATTGTTACAGCTTCAATCTGTGAAATTAAAAAAAACAACAACGAAAGTTTTCTTGTGAGACATGCCAGTATTATCTGTCGTGCTCAAGTAGGGGTAGATGTGACAGTCTATCTGCATTGGCATGCATGGCTGTTGGCTTGAACTGGGTTTCATACTGGTAGACAGAAAGTAGGACAGACCATCACTGCAGTCTTGCAGCTGCCAAAGATGGACTATCATTCTTCAGACCTAGTATAGCCAACAGTGGTTTGTGATCAGCAAGCAACAGAAATTTTCTACTATAGAGGTACTGATGGAACTTCTTCACTCCGAAGATGAGAACAGAGTTTCTTTTTAAACCCCCACCATAATTTTGTTCGCTTGAAGAAAGAAAATGTGAAACAAAAGCATTGGTTTCTAAGTGCTATCCGGCAATCTGTGGGAAATTACAGCTCCAATTCCATAAGCAGAGGCATCACCAGCTAGCATCAGGGGTAGACTGGCATCATAGTGAGCCAAGATAGAAGCTGACATCAGAGCTTGCTTTGTTTCAGAAAATGCATGTGAACATGTTGTCATCCAGTCCCATTTCTTTTTATGCTGCAAAAGAATTTTTAAAGGATGCACACTGGTGGTCAGATAAGGAACAAATTTCCATAATAGTTCAATAAACCAAGGAATGAGCAGAGCTCCTGGATATTCGCTCCTGGATATTCCGAGGTTCTGGTGCATTTGCAATTGCTTCAACCTTGTCATGCTAGCCCTCAGCATCAATCCTGTTCCCTTGAAACTCAACACCATCCTTCAAGAATTCACACTTACCCTTCTTCAACCAAAATTCATAGTGAATATCATGTTCAAATAATCAAGCCAAATTGTGCGGGTGCTCTTCATCATTGCTGCCTGTGACTAAAATATCATCTATATAACAAATTAAATGAGGTATACCTTGTAACACAGGATCCATGAGCTTCTGGAAGAATGTAGGTGCAGAGGCAACCCCAAATGGCAGTTGGGATAATGATTTAACCCACAGTGAGTATTGATGGTGACATACTTGATTGATTCTTCATCAAGTTAAGCTGTTGGTATGCCTGAGACAAATCAACTTTGAAAACATTTTCTCTCCTGCTAGAGTAGCAAAGAGGTCATCAGGCTTGGGAAGAGAGTATTGGTCCACATGTAAAACCTGATTAACTGTGATCCTGTAATTGCCACAAATATGGAATTTTCAAATAATTATAAATTTGTTTTCTTTTTTGGGGTTTTTTTTTTGTTGTTTATCTCATAAACCTCCCAAAATATTAAACTTGAATGGCTCAAATTTTCAGGGTTTGACTAGGAAGGTTAAAAGGAAGTTTTGTGAAGATCAGCTTGTTCAATAACTCCTCCCAGACGATTGGACATGAATGGCTCAAAATTTCAGAGTTTGATGGGGGAGACCACAGTGTGGTTATAATTCCCAGTTTATGTTTGCTTGTTTGATGACTCCTTCCAGATGATTAGGCTTAAGTACTCCAATTTTCTGGGTTTGATTAGGGTCACCCTAAGGTGGTTATAAAGAAAATTGGTGAAGATCAGAGTAAAACCCTGCCTGTGGGACTGTATCTTTCAAATTTTCCAATTTATCCTTCCTTTTTCCTTCTTCCCTCCCTTTTTTCATCCTTCTTTTATTCTTCCCCCCCCCCCCCCCCACTCCATCCCACCATTTTTTCTTTTTCCCCACCCCTACTTTATTACCCCCATTTCCATCATTCCCTCATTTTCAATACCGATAAAAGAACTTCTCAAGTTGGGACTTTTTTAAAATCTCTGGACTAGTTTTCTTTTATCTTTTCTTAGCTTCAATGATTTTACTGCCTTCATGTGACCTAATTGGTCTTCACTAATTGCATTATGTGTGGTACATTATAGAAATTAGTGTCAATGTTGCTATTGTTTGTGTATATATCATGTGTAGTTATTGCGTACTGCTGTCATATCAATTGATTCATCATTATTACGGGGCTGAAGAATGGTAGTCTATTTAAGGGAGCCAGTTCTGAAGCTTCTTAGCCAGGTGTTCTAATCTGGTAGAGCACTGAATGGCCTCTTACTCATTACATTTGTTACTGGTATAAGAAAAATAGATTTTACCAGCTGAACTGCAATGGAATAGAGGTGATGTTCATACTCACTGAGAGACTGCAAAAGTTTCACTACACTTCTAATGTTTTGCCCTTTTTTCAGTTTTGAGTTCACTTAGAGGTTAAAATGTAGAACACACACTGTAAAGCAGGAACTTGGTGAAAACATATTATCAGCAAAGCAGATTGTCAAACTTACAAATAACTTTGTATAGCACCCCCCTTATCTATGGCCTCGTAAATTTGCTATCACCTCAATATGTCTCATAGCCAAACAATGAAAATAACAACACTAATTTTAATGACATCCTGTTTTTCTCATGTGCAAGTCCATGTTAAATGTTTCAGGGTTGGCCACCTGAAAATTTATTTGTTCTCACTCCTGATGGAAGAACTCTCAATGTTCATTGTCCTGAAGTACTTTAAAATAATTTTTACTCCAGCATTCCACCAAACAATGAAGAAGCACATACAGATTATAGTCGTAGCCAAATTATCATACCTTATCCCAAAAATCACCTGGTGAGAACACATTTCACATCTATAAATCACACAGGCACTTAGTACAAATCTATTACACATCACTTAAATCAATGCACAACCACTACAAGTTATGCACATGTACCATGCTTATGAAATTCTATCATGTTAACACACACACCTCATACACACTTCTTCCTTTCAAGACATAGCATCGAACAAAACTCCATTCTAAATGATACATGCAAGTAAAGCATTTTTATAAGGCTGGTACAACTTCCATGTATGCAAAAAAAAGTTAAGAGATTCAGAAGAAAATCTTCTTCAGCTATAAATTACAACTGTCCTACAGCCACATGGATTTAGGTCCCACACCTCCACAGTAGAAGTATATACAAATTATAAACTCTATAGCAATACACATGGAGCTAACTGGAACTAGGATAGTTAAATTCAAGAAATATCGGTCTCCCAAAAGATGTTACCTTCTAGTAGAAGGGGGTGGGGAATGAGTGTCATCAAAATGACATAAAAATTATAGCATGGCAATATGTGCAATAAAATTAGAATATGAATTACAAATTTTTATTGATTAAAATATTTAAAAATAACTTGATTTTTTTTTGTATTTTCTTCAATGAATATGCATTGTTCTGATTAAGAGCAAAATCTCACAATTTGTAGATATATTTGATGATGTAAAACAGCAATTCTTTCTTTTAGGTCAAAATATTTACATTCATAGGCCAAAATTGGTAATTTAGCATGTGTCTCCAGCTTACTAGAGTACCCTCAGCCTCTATCTTCTGTCGACCCAAATCAGGGTGTCTCAAGTCTTACAAAGAGGTTGGCTTTCACCAGAGGTAAATTTATACAGCAAATACATAGTGCATTAAAAAAAAATGTGGCCTTTCAGAAAATGTAGCCTCTAAGAAAATGTTATCTTTCAATGGAGGGGTCTCCTGAAAGAGAAAAACCTTTGCAGACTACATGAAGTTCATTGCACTAATTCTTCCTCTCTGTTGTCTTGTTGGAGTAGTGTATGTCTCAATGTTACTGTACTGTCTTAGCTAGTACTGCACTAGTTCTTTTCCCAACCAGCGCTTCACGCACACACCCAATGTATACTCAATAATCAATACTTGATAATAAATCAATCAACAAAAGCAAATACAATACTGGACCTGGTGATATGAAATAAAAGCATGGCATTTTGAAGTGTACACTCAGTAATTATGACATGACAGGAAATGATATTGAACCACAAGTATGTTAACAATAACAATAACTAATTCTATACTATAATGAATAAGGTAAATACATCACAGTTACCATTTGACTAAGAGTTATATATCAATCTGATATGCACCAATTATGCATAATCTATCAAATATTTCTCTTCACAAGATTTCCTTTCTATCTCAATCCTCAGTGGCAGAGGTTTGAATTTGATGCACACAAGTTAGCTTGATCGCTATGAAATTTTGGCATCCACTTTGTAAATGTTTAAGTGTGATTTTCAACGGTATAAGATTAATAAAAAGCAAGTGCCAGAACACTTGCCTGTTATAGCCAGACCTACATTACCCTACATATAGTAGATTTGACTTTACTATATAGCAAGTGCTGCTTGTTGCTTCCTATTATAGCATTCAGTTTGTGACTATTAAGTTCCATTGCACATTTTTTAATCTTAATAAAACACTATTTAATGACATTTTACATGAATTAATTGGTAGAGACAATTTATGAAATCAAGAATTATTTTTTGCAGTTCTAGTGATACTCAGAGGTAATGTCTGACACAATCAACAATAGATCCACTCCATATGGTCTGGTGGTCTGCACTCCCTGGGGCACTCTACTTTTAGTTGACTCCCCATCAATCTCTGTGTTGGAAAAGGTTGTGTGTAGGGATATCTTTGACAGTTGTAAGAATCATGGCACATTGACATCTCCTTTGCCCATGGCCAAATATAACTGCAATAAGAAAAAAGAAATAGATTGAATTAGGCTGGAATTAAAATATGTAGCAAAAAAAATTGAAAATATGGAGTGGATTAGAAAAAATTTAATGCTATACCTGTGAAGTTAAAAATACTATATATATATGTGCCTGTGTTAACAAAAAAAAAAATCAATCCAGTTTTTGTTGCAGCTCCACTTCCTATCATACTAACTCTGACTGACATAATCCTTGGCACACACACACATGAACACAGCTCAACACTCAAAAATCTCTTGGACTGACTGAGGTAGTCCCTTAAACTAGTTCCTCGTGAGTATAGCAATACATTATTGAACGGGCAATGTACAGAACTGACCAATAAGTTAATGCTACTTCATTGTTACACAACCTTTCTACTTATAAATGACTATCTACTACACAATCAAATTGACACAAAATCCAGCCACTTTGATGATACAGTCCTGGATAATGACACAGTTCAGTTAAGGGTGCATGCATGATTGTGGGGCTTCTCGTAACACTAGTATAATCAATTAGCACATACTTCCTTAAAAATCTTTGGTCTGCTCCGTATGTTGCATTTGCTTTCATCAGTGGTTCATTCATGGCTTTGTCCCAACTGGTTTTCCAAGCCTCTCTTACACTGTTCTGGTTCAACTTGATGCCCCACATACCAGCAAGTACAGTAATGTGATGTCCTGGATGATCTCTCATGACATGAAACATCTTGTTAGAGTCCAGCCACTCCTTTACTGCATCAGCTTTTCGATGTGATAACCTGTCATCCAAATCTCTGGACATACATCCACCTATATAGTTATAAAGATATCTAATTTTATATCAAACACTGAATCTGTATAAATTTTTTATTGTGCTGTTTTTATTTCATTTTTAAATAACATATTTTGACATCCAACATTCATATATATCATCCTAAATGGATAAGAAAGTCAAAGTTATTTACTGCTTTATCAGTGAAAATCCTTTTCTACATGTGTTTTTAATTGCCATGTGCATATATTTTATTGAAGTATCATTATTATTTAACAATAACTTTACCTGTGGGTCTAAGGCAGGATAGAACCTCCAATTTGCACCCAAACTATCTGATATGTTCTTTATTTCTGTTTGTGGAAGATTTTGAACATGACAGAGATCAATGTTTGGGTTACTGGATACCAGCTTGTGCAGATCAGCCAAAGTTGGGTCATTGGTATCTAAGTCAATGTATAGCCTCATGATCCAGCCTGGGTACAGGAGGGGCATGAGGTCCAGGTTTCCCTTGATTCCAGACCAGTACCTATTTTGTTTTTTGCTAGGATAGTAAATATTATTGTAGTAGGAGAAACCCACAATTTTTTTGTCCACTGCCTCTCCAATAGGCATTGTAACTACGTGTTGTTTCGTTAAGAAAGACTTGCTGCTTCCGCTTATCTTTGCTGGCAACCACATTCTGTCCCACTGGTGACTGTGTCCTGCATTCACGCTGCCACTTCGCATCACCGCAATAACCAGCATGTGTAGCTGTGACTGGATTTTTGTGTTGCAGAGCAAAAATAGACAAAACAACTGCAAAACTTAAAATCAAGAAAACTGAGCATTTCCTTCTGACTAAACGATTTTTGAATTCATATAATATGAAGGTGCTATTTTTGACACTTGATTTCTCCATTACTGCACCAAAGATTCATTGAATTTGCGTCAGGAGAGAATGCCCCTTTTGTGAAAGATGTGAGTGCTGTAACGTGATATTTTGAATATTTGCTACTCCCACCAAGATCTGCACCAGCCCACCCCCCCCCCCCCCCCCCCCCCAACTCAGTCACTCTAGGATCTATTAGCCTTGCCAACCTCACTATATAAATTGAAATATTTATCTGTGTTCACTTGTGTCCGTGTCTATTAACTATTGTATCTGAATATTACATGCATGTCTTCATTTAATGAATAGTTTTTCTCTCTCTGGCGTGTGAGACTACTAAATTTGGACCATTAATATTGAGTCCTAGTTACGTAACTAGAACTTTTACCATTACGTGCTGCAGAAAGATTTCTCTGAAAAGTGTAAGTTTTTAATTTGTCAACTCGGTACATAACCCAGAGTCTGTTCTACGTCTGGAGTTGACAAACGAAGAACTTCAACCTTCTCTACGTGTGAGGGGGCAGAAAGGGTTCTCCTGTCAAGAAAAATTTGGACAGAGGAAAATATTGGACGGGTGGTCCACTTTTTTCTGCAAAATAGGACCGCCCTGCCAAAATCATCCTAGAGTCATTTTTAAAAAAAACTGAGTGGAGAAAATATCCCAAGTTGATGAATTTGTTATCTGTTTATTTATTTATTATCATATAATATTATCTGTTGTAGTAGAGCTATATAGCTATAGTTGTAATATACATTTTATCTTAAAATGTTTTCTCTGTTAGCTAGTTATTTACAAGAAAATTATAGCTAATAAAAATTTTATTGTGGGTTCATGCTCCATCTTGGATGCAGTCTTCCTTCTCTATTGATAAAAAAGATGAATTACTTTCCCAGACATTTTTGTGGGCTAAATGGCAACAAAAAAAAAAACACAACAAATTTTCCATATAAAAAAAAGAAAGAAAAAAAGTCTGTCATGCCATAACCTATCCCTCTTACAACTGATGGGGATCTTTTGTATTGTTATAGTCTGACACCCACAGATTATTTATAGCTGTTGATGGGTCACAAGAAAGGTTGAAGGATAGATCCTTCTTATAGCTGAATGGAAAGTAAATATCTAATTTTATGGATAAGATGCACAAATGTCAGCAGGAATTTGATCATGATAATTAAGAACCATATCATGGAAAAGTTTCACTGTGCTGCCTTGAATGTACTTGGTTGACCCAGGATTTGCAATATGAGAGTAACTTCAACTCTTTACAATATTTTTAATAAAATCTTGATGGTTCTATGAATAATATTGGTGGTAGAAACAAAATGATAAAACCTCCATGTATTATATTTTTTTTTTTTTTTTTTTTTTTTTTTTTTTTTTTTTTTTTTTTTTTTTTAACCTGTAGCTGTTATTGGAATAACTACCTCATCACCAAGGGAAACTTAAAATTTTAAAAAAATATATATATAGGATTCTTCTTTTTAAAAAAATTTAAATGTATCTTTAATTTTTTTAAAGAATCCTATGTGAGCCCCTCTCTCTCCATCCCTCTCTCCCTCTATTTAATTAAAAAAAGGATCTCATGTGAGCCATCTAAGTCTCTTTCCAAAAAAAAATTGGAAATACCTTAGAAATCTCTGCTTGAGATAAGAAAAGGAAGGGGGGGGGGAGGGGAAGGGAATTAAAGTAAGGGGGGAAAATCTAAATAAAACAATAACAAAAAAATAAGATGTTGCATTTCCTGTGAATTCAATTGATAAATTATTTAAATGTAATATTCTTTGTGGATCCAATGGTCACGTTATTGCTGGTTTATGTTGTTGGATAAATTCTCAGAATAAAAAAAAGAAATAAAACACAACCTCACAGGCCAAGAGAAGGTCAAATGTAGTTACTAATTAGGATGTAAGTTAACAGCATAAGAAAAGAAACTAGATGGTTCAATAAGCTAATTTCAAATTAAATGAATTATCTAATTTAAAAATAAATTAGGTTATAAAAAAAGGTAGCCACATAATCATTTATAAAAGGTGGAATAGACAGCAACAGAATTGTTATTTAATATAACAGTCAAAGTCGCACTTGTAGCAGTAGGAAAGCATAAATCAGAGGTACCTTTTCATGTTCATGAGAACTACATCATCGTACTATCTCTTGGATTACTCCAGATTCCATAACAGTGGATATGATGCACAAGGAAAAGCACATCTAACAACAACAAAAAATTACTTTTTTTTCTTATCTGGAGGAGTTATGTCCAGGATCAGTTAGAGCATTACATATCCTAGTACAATAGAACATAGCTACCCAAGGTATTCTACAGCAATTAAATACAATCACTGGGAAGAGATTGATTTACTTTACTTAGAGCAAAATTAGTTTCACCCCAAAAAGAAGTAACCTAGCTAAACCTGAATAGAAGCCAGTTTTACTCAGTAAAAAAGTTTACCTTCAGAAGACGGTACTTCCAGGGTTATCTCCCCCCCCCCCCAAAAAGCTATGAATCACACAAATAGTACCATTTTGGTACCTCTCAGTATTCTTCTATGCATATTAGGGCTAGGGCTAGGGCTAGGGCTCTGACTGTATTAGGGCTAGGACTAGGGCTCTGACTATATTAGGGCTAGGGCTAACGGAATGTGCATTTTGGATGTATTATTAATTAATACATGTAAGTAATATTTCATATTAAAACTTTTCAGTATCCTAGAATTCTTATTTATTAATTAATACATGTAAATAATACTTCATATTAAAACTTTTCAGTATCCTATAATTCTTATTTATTAATTAATACATGTAAGTAATACTTCATATTAAAACTTTTCAATATCCTAGAGGTGGTCTACTATTTTCTGTGAAAAGTGGACCCCTATAGAACTGCCTGGTTCGATAAAACTAAAGTCCAGATATAAAAGTCTCAATATTTACTTATTTCCAATATTTCAGATACCACCCAACCCCACTTGAAGTGGTGTTTTTTCCTATGTTCCTCTCCAAGCTCTGCAAGGAGGAATCAGCATTTAGCTCTATAGTTCATAAGGAAAGTACAGGTATTCTTCAGACCAAACGGAATGTAGCTGGATTATGTTCCTTGCCTACTGGGGGAAG
>OZ017785.1:13574917-13624917 GCA_963969325.1 Lycopodina hypogea
ATATAGCTGCATTAACATAGTTTCTTTATCTATCCGGACTACATAGCTATAATTGTGAGAGTCTCAAAGGTTATGTATAAATCCATAGCTAATATAAACCTTGTGACATATAAAACCAATCACACATAGCACATCTATGTATATACACAGGTGTATATTCACACACAACCACACATGCACACATATTATAATAGTTTTAAAGTAGTAATGACCAATGTTGGCTCTCTTTTAATATTTCCATCACTCTGTTGGTATTCATTTATATCACGGGTCATGTTAAGCTTGATGTTGTCAACATATTAGGTTTCATGAGTTATGCATTTCCTCAGTTCTATTTATTTAAGAACTCTGTTTTGGTGAGATCATCTGGGTAATCATATTTTTGAGAGCTATGTTTTGGTTGAGGTTGTCAGGGAGGATTTAAAAAAAAAAAAAAAATTTTTTTAGGGGAATATTTATAATTAAGTGATCATAGTACTTTGACCTGGTGGTGTTACTGGTTTGATAACTAATCATATTGTGGAAAGAGTTGCACTCACAGAGATGCTATTACTTGGAGTTTTAATAGTGTTGTTCTCAAATGCACAGCAAGTAAATATATTTAGCAAAAAAAGGAATCCACAATGCTGAGTGAATTATCTATGATGATAATATTTAGGGGGAGGGGGGAGGAGAGTGTAAAATATCACATACTAATGTGGGTTGAACTAATAAAACAGATGTACAAGATTTGAACTATGTGTCACTTAGTTTTTATGCTTTTCACACCATTGCATATTTACAATTCAGTCATACACTAATATATGCATGCAAAGATGTTTGAGTGGAAATGCTCAATGTGGGAAATGTGATAGGTTTTAATTAGTAAGTACCAATCATAAATCTGACAAGAAAATATTGTAATTGGCAAAGAAGACATTTCAAAATCTATAATCTGAAAATGCTCAATGTTGATTAGAACCAGAGAAAAAAATTTTTTTTTAATATTTTTGTCCAGGTTACTTTTTCATCCTCATATGGCGAAGTCCTTATGGGCAATGTTGAGTCAATTAGCTCCAGTAGTCAATGGTGATTTCATATCAAATACTTGGACATTGGTTGAGTCATACTTGCACATATCTCCTCATATGAGTATGTAGTTATATCCCTAGCAATGCTGGGTATGCCTCTGAACATTAATTTATACATATTCAGAGGCTGAGTGATCCATGAAGCCATTACAATTACCTTACTGTTTCTTCAGGAAATTGACCAGCAAGGTTAACTAAAATAATTGTTCCCTTTGGTTGATAATTTCCTTGTTGGTAAAGCTGACCAAAAGTAGAATTTGATGTACATAGATACAAAATCTCCGAATCTTCCTCTATAATTTTTTATGATTGTGAAATAATTACTGCTTCTTATAATGAATAAGGAATGTTAATATTAGTTTAAATTGTTCCAGAAAATATTTTTAAGAAATTTGAGGGTATTTAAAAGATAGCCACCTCATAATGTTGGGGGATTCAGAAACAGTATAATGTGACACCAACATAGTTCTTGAAATGAACCTGTTGAGTGGGGGCAAGTGGGAGTCACATGAGATTAATGAAAACTCTATGCAATCACATTTTACTGTGTTTCCATTATTTCAAGATGGAGCTGATTGATGATGTTCTCTATAGCTTGTAATATATCTAGTTCTGTACCACACTTGTTAAGTATCCATACACAAGTACCACTGAAACAAGGTCACTGTGTTTGTTTGTTTAAACTTGTATTTGAGGTCTCTATATTGCATTCTACAATATAACAAAATGGGTTTTGCCCCCATTGTCAGTGTGTAGCTAAAAGATGAGCATGAGGGTTGTTGGACATGACAGTCATACACAGGCACTAGTGCAGCATCCCTACGACGTTGAGTTTTGGACGTTGAGTTTTGGACGTTGAGTTTTGGACGTTGAGTTTTGGACGTTGAGTTTTGGACGTTGAGTTTTGGACGTTGAGTTTTGGACGTTGAGTTTTGGACGTTGAGTTTTGGAGGTTGAGTTTTGGAGGTTGAGTTTTGGAGGTTGAGTTTTGGAGGTTGAGTTTTGGAGGTTGAGTTTTGGAGGTTGAGTTTTGGAGGTTGAGTTTTGGAGGTTGAGTTTTGGAGGTTGAGTTTTGGAGGTTGAGTTTTGGAGGTTGAGTTTTGGAGGTTGAGTTTTGGAGGTTGAGTTTTGGAGGTTGAGTTTTGGAGGTTGAGTTTTGGAGGTTGAGTTTTGGAGGTTGAGTTTTGGAGGTTGAGTTTTGGAGGTTGAGTTTTGGAGGTTGAGTTTTGGAGGTTGAGTTTTGGAGGTTGAGTTTTGGAGGTTGAGTTTTGGAGGTTGAGTTTTGGACGGGCGATCTGGGAGTGCTAATCTTCAAGATGAAGTCTTTTGTCCAGAAGAAATCAGTTATAGTCCAAAAGAAATCAGTTATTGTCATAGTATGTGCCATAGTTTTCTTCTTCTTCATTTTTATATCCATAAATTTCCAAACACGGAGTGAGGGAACTACTGAAAATGGTTCGGTTGAAGTGAGCCAGTGGAATACCCTGCCACCAATAAAGGACAACGGATCAATCAGCAACCTCAAGAAGCTAACCAAGAAAACATTTTTTAATGAAACCACATGCAGTCATGATGCTTACCTAAGAAGCAGTGGACAAAAAATTGTGAGTTTCTCCTTTTTCAAGAATTCCCATCACCAGAGCCATAAAATGAACTTATTCTTGGATGGAATCAAGAGAAACCTAGATGTGATGCCCATGCTATACCCAGGCTGGATAATGAGGGTGTACATTAATTTAGATGTCAATGACCCAACTTTGGCTGATCTGCACAAGCTGATATCCAGTGACCCGAACATTGACCTTTGTGATGTCAAAAACCTTCCAAGAATACAAACTAAGAATGCATCTGATATTTTTGGTTCAAACTGGAGGTTCCTTCCTGCCCTTGATCCTCAGGTAAGATTAAGCTTATTATAATTTTCAATTATCTGTCTGTCTGTCTGTCTGTCTGTCTGTCTGTCTGTCTGTCTGTCTGTCTGTCTGTCTGTCTGTCTGTCTGTCTGTCTGTCTGTCTGTCTGTCTGTCTGTCTGTCTGTCTGTCTGTCTGTCTGTCTGTATATATATTTGTTATCTCCTCCCAAGATGCCTGTACCAATTGTCCTGAAATTTTCAGGGTTTGCTCACAAGACCACTGGCCCAGTTTACTAAGAATGTGGTTAGGGCTAGGGCATAGGCCCATTATATATTACTTCCTTAAGTTGCTGTAGTACTAGTAAGGGATTTGTTCCCACAATTCAGAGTTAAGATGAAATCAAAGTATTTGGTATCAGTACTCCTGCTCCCACTATAGCCACATGAGCTATTTTCGGACAACTTGACTTGGTTATGAATACCATTCACTATAGGGAGTTGTGTGTCCCAATCATAACACAAATTAGCCCTAGCCCTAGCCCCATCCTTGTTCACTCCCCCACCCTTGGTTCACTACCCCACCCTTGGTTCACTACCCCACCCTTGGTTCACTACCCCACCCTTGGTTCACTACCCCACCCTTGGTTCACTACCCCACCCTTGGTTCACTACCCCACCCTTGGTTCACTACCCCACCCTTGGTTCACTACCCCACCCTTGGTTCACTACCCCACCCTTGGTTCACTACCCCACCCTTGGTTCACTACCCCACCCTTGGTTCACTACCCCACCCTTGGTTCACTACCCTATCCTTGATTCACTCCCCCCCACCCTTGGTTCACTACCCCACCCTTGGTTCACTACCCCACCCTTGGTTCACTACCCCACCCTTGGTTCACTACCCCACCCTTGGTTCACTACCCCACCCTTGGTTCACTACCCCACCTTTGGTTCACTCCCCCACCCTTGGTTCACTCCCCCCCCCCCCCCCCTCCACATCCCTCAATTTCTTTGGTTTCCAGCCATATGTTGACTAGAAAGTTGCATCAGCTATAGCTGTAGGTGTTCTTAATTTTACTCCCAACAATAGTTATTATATAGTCATGGTGAGTGTACTGTCTTAGCTAGTACTGCAGTAGTTCTTTCCCCAACCAGCGCTGCACGCACACACCCAGTGTATACTCAATAATCAATACTTGATAATCATTAATCAACAAAAGCAATACAATACTGGACCTGGAGATATGAAATAAAACGGTGGCATTTTAAAGTGTACCCTCAGTAATTATGACATGACAGGAAATGATATAGAACCACAAGTATGTTAACAATAACAATAACTAATTCTATACTACAATGAATAAGGTAAATACATCACAGTGAGGATACAGATATTGACAATAAAATTGGGTAACTCCATGTTGCCCTAAATAAGCTGGTGCTTGAAGCACTTCTTCAAGCCCTCTTCATCTTCAGCCCTCTTCAACTTCAGCAGGTATACCAACCACAAACAAACATTATTCAGGACTATTTTCTTTTTGAGCGATCTCAATTAGAAGTGGGCGTATAGTCGCAGCGGGTCCTAATTTTTCTGCCTGCGTTTTTAGATGGTGACAACCTGGAGCACTAAAGTGCACTTTAACCAATAAATCAATCTATAAGGGCCTAAGTGTGGTTTGTTATATTTGATAAGACCTATTCTAGGGGTAGCAGTGGTACTGAAAAGATGAAAAGGGTAAGAAAAATTTTTTTTGAATAGAAAGTTAAGCAGTGAATAAATTATTGAAGTCTGAGGTTAGCATGTCTGAGAACACAACAACTAACATCTCCCATAAATTATTTTAAAGATAAAGCAGGTGTTTAGGATAATTTCTGTTAGCATGGATTAAAGTAGTGCCAGTGTAGACACTATTAGGATTCCAATTAAGAATTAATTTGAATTGGGTATAAATTTTTTTTTGGCAGGGATTCAATTTGAATTAATTAGCATTAGTTTTTGTGTAGTGTGGACAGGCCTTTACTTAGACCATCTTTCTTGTAAACAATGGTGAGATGCTATCACTAGGATAGGATAAATTCATATAACAAACATTTCTTACATCTTTTATTTGCAAAATTTAGTAAGCATGTTTCAGTTGCTGGAATGTGCACACATATGATGTTCCAAGCTCCCCTGACAACCAGATTATGAATGTACAAACCTCCTCCAGCTGGAGAATCCTGTGCTTTGATGCTTTTTTCCATTGTTTTCAAATTTCCTTTTTTTTTGTACTGAAAATTTGAAATACTACCCCCCCCCCCCTCCCACCACCAAAGGTCACTTATGGTATAAAAAATTGAAATATATTGTCATTAACTATCCCATCACACAAAAATTATGCCTGCAAAATGTCATTAAAATTTATTCACCCATTGCATTCAACATAATTGTGGTTATATAGTCATGATTATTTGCCCCCCCCCCCCCCCTTTTTCAAAATCCTGGCTACGCCCCTGATATATATATATATATATATATATATCATACTAATAAAGCTAGTGGTGTTTATGTATTTATTTGTGTGTACAATAAACTGCAAAATGGCTGTAAGGATCCCGTTGAAAATTGGCAGATATGATGTTCAGGTAAGCTGTCCACTTATTGGATATGCCTTCCAGTAAGACATATCCTACTTTATTTCATGTGTTTGAACAATACATGACCACTCATATTACATGTACTCCTGCAAGACAAGTCCACCTGTAAGACATGCCCTCATGTAATACATGGCTTCCTATAGGACATACCCTCCAGTTAAACCTGTCCTCATATAAGGTGTCCCCCTGAACAACAAATCATCCTGTAAGATATGCCCTCCTGTAAAACGTGTACCCCAGTAAGACATGCCCTCCTATAATACATACCTTTTGTCAGGATAAATTACTCCACCAATACAAGTGTCCGCAACTCCTGTGAGGCCAACCTTATTGAGGGACTTCCCCTGCACAACAACCTCAACTAGCCAAAGTCAGCAAGCAACTCCCCTTGCTGCGTGCATACCACTCCTGAAGAGTGAATCAACAATTTAGCAACTGAACACTTTAAACTCAATAACAACTAATATATACAATAGATGCCAACAACCAGAACATTACTCTGGAAATAGTATGTTCTAAAGAATACACAGACACTAGTCTCAAACTAATAGGTCTAGTGAGCACACAGCTCAAGTTCAGTTCACTATTCTTTCTCTTGTTCTCCCTGCTCTTTGTTCTGCAAACTCTTTGTTCTGCAAACTCTTTGTATCGATCAGCCCCGGCCCCGCTGACACTTCTTTGTTCTCCATTTCTTTGTTCTTCTCCGTTTCTTTGTTCCCCAATCTCTTTTTATCGATCAGACCACACCCCTTTTGACACAAGAGTTAGCCAGCCAACTCTGACTTGCGCTGTGTTCTTCAGACTTCTGTATGCTGGTAAGGTCTTCAGGTCAGTCAGGATATCCATTCCTGACACCCTCAAGTAAAACATGACCACCAGTTAAACATGTCTCAGTAAAACAGAACATATTGTAACTTAAGCTGAACATATTGTTACTGAAGCTAAACATATTGTAACTGTAGCTGAAGACATGCATTCCACTAATACATGACCTCCCATAAGACATTTCCTACAACAAAGCATGGCCTCCCTCAAGACATATGCTATCATAATACATGTCATCCTGAAAGGCATATAATCCAGAAAATCATGTCCTCCCATAAGACATGTTCTTTCTCAAGACAATTTTGTGATCATAGCCCACTGAAAGTTGCAATGCGGCCAAAGGCCACAATTGCATGCTAATATATATAAACACCACAAGCTCTATTAGTATATAAGATTACCAAATTTTTAATTTGTAGCAGGTGATTGAAACTTTATGATATATCCAGGTGAATGTATTTATTTCAAGAGATTTAGACAGCTGTATGACAGTGCGTGAAACAGCTGCAGTAAAGGAGTGGCTGGACTCGGACAAGACCTTCCACATCATGAGAGATCATCCACATCATGTCAACAACATCCTTGCAGGAATGTGGGGCATCAAACTGCATGAGGACCATGTAAGAAAGTCTTGGCGTGCTGCCTGGGAACAAGCTATACAGGACAAGCACCCATCCATGTTCACAGATGCTACAAAGCAAGCAGACCAAATGTTTTTAGCCAGGTATGTATATGCTTCAAGTAATAATTATATGTGATTAGAGTAAATACCTGTGCTACACTCTGGAATCTCATTTTAGGATCCCCTAAATTTTGGGATCCTCATATCCAAATTTTTGATAATCTGTTTTTACTATAAACCATCCTTGGTGTAGTATGTGTCGACTCTGAAGAGTAGTTTTTTTGTGATTCTGAAGGAATAGATGGATCAGGATTACTTATCGAATTTGGTGTCTGTCTGTCTGTCTGTCTGTCTGTCTGTCTGTCTGTCTGTCTGTCTGTCTGTCTGTCTGTCTGTCTGTCTGTCTGTCTGTCTGTCTGTCTGTCTGTCACAAAATTTGGTCTGCTATCTCCTCTGAAATAACTGTAGATTTGGCAAACAAATTGGTGGAGATACTCTGGGGGGGGGGTGGGGGGTGGGGGGTGTTAAAGTAACCTCCCCTGATCAAAATTGGGAAAAGTGGCAACACTGGTGAACGAAATCAAATTTTCCATACTGAAAACGAATGGCGAAGCAGCTTCTGTCTTCCAAGCTGAAAGTCACAGGTTCTCTTCTCTTTCACTTCTTTTTCCCCCTTACCTCAGGGGTGATTCAAAAGTTAATTTTTAGTGAAAAAAATTATTCTAGTCATGGAAAGGATAAGACACCAAATATATTAATTTGGGTGTATTGGAGCACCTGCATTGAAAAGGTGGCATTGATAGGGTATCTGTGTCACATTCTTTGTGGCACCTCCAGTGGCAGCTCTATAGCAACTCTGTGTATACAGGAAAAGGTGGGGAAAGTTAAAAAGTAAGTAGTCCAGCTGTGGAGAGTCTGTACTCATTTACAATGAGGTCAAACATTTCAGGAGTAGTTTGCAGCTTCTAGTGATCAAGATAAATGAAAAATGATTTTTTTTTTTTTTTTTTTTTTTTTTTTTTTTTTTTTTTTTAATATGGCCACAGATTCATCTGGCTAGGTTCCGTTCAAAAGTTTTTTTGAATTTAGAATTCCCGTTTTTGATTTTATACATATACATATATATATACACACATATATAATGAAACATTGGATTTGACAGAAGAAAAAAGTACATTTCATATACTGCAATACTGTATTACATTTTTGTTTTCATTAACTTTATTTCTCACTTATTGTTGCAGTTACATTTGGCCATGGGTGAAGGAGGTGTCAATTTGTCATGATTCTTACACCTGTCAAAGGTTTCCATATACTCAACCTTTTCCAACAAGGAGGCTTATGGACCAGCCAAAAAACTTCGTTGGTGCTTACGACAATGACTATCTATTGAATGCAACATGTCCTAAATCATGCAGACCAACAAACCATAAAGATTGGATATATTGTTGATCATGTTGAATATTTTTTCTTGGCTAGGGCTAAGGTTTGGGCCAAGGCATGGATTAGGGGTTGGATTACCAATAGAACTGTAGACAGCTGTTTTAAAAAATTTCATTACACTTATTATATTTACATAAAATATCAGTATCAAATAACTCTACAATTATTAATTTCATTTACTTGCTATATGAGATACTGTTAGTTGTGTTTTGTTGTTTTTGTTTTTTTTTTTGCTGGTTTTTTTCTTTTTTGGTTTTTTGTTTATTTAATTTTATTTTATTGTTGTTTGTGTCTGTGGTCACTATTTCACTAAACCATAATAGATGTTTATTCAAATTTTCTTCTAGTACTTCCTTATGCTTTCAGATTATCTGCTGGCATAATTTTGGGGGAAATAGGTGAATCTAAGAAGTGAGAATAATGCTGGAAAAATGGGTAGAGTTTTGAGAAAAATAGGTAGAACTTTAGGAAATAATAAATAAGTGACCTTTTAAATTATACATGAGAATCACTGATTGCATCACAGTAATAGCTTATTCACACCTCTAAAGTCTTACTTATTAAAATTGTGAAGTACTTAGCCTGAGTCTCAACTAGAGAAAATTTTAACTGTTAAAGTTTCGAATCTTCAATGACTATACCATTCTTCTCTTTTAATGGTGTGACAATTGTGTTTGTCAGTGAGCATAATCAGGAAAAATAGGTATATTGAATTAGGTAGAATAATTTTTAAAAATGGTGAATATTAGGAGCATAAAAGAAAAGAAAAGTGCGCCGAAATTCGAGCATAATTCATTGAGGCCTACTCATATAGTGGCCAGAAAAATTCCTTGTAATCCTTAGAACTTTGTACTTAAATGTAAGGAAGATGTTCATTTATCTTTATTCCGAAGTCATATCAACTTTAACAAAGAGGAGTTTGCATTTTGTTCTTTTGTCAGTTAGTGTAAAAGTTTTAATATTTTTAGTACATCAGAAGAGTTTTTTTTTTTAATTTAAATTGAATCTTACCATAATTAAAGATTTGTCTGTATGTATATCTGCTATCTCCTCCCAGATGCTTTGGCCTACCGGGCTTCAATTTTCAGGGGCTGATGGAGGTTACTGTGGGGGTGTGTACGGTGAGTTTGGTGAAGATCAGAGTAATCCTCCGCCATAGGGCTGAAAAAAAGCCAAAATGGTATTTTGGCCAGAAAACTCACGGAGCTACAGGCCTGAAACTTGGTATGCATACCAAAAATAGTATTTTGATAAAACACTTGGACCCAGGTAGTTATATCCATGGATCCTTATATATTAAGTATCAGTGTTGTTAGGGAAATATTTTAAGAATGTCTGCAAGACCATACCCCTTACCATGTTCCAGTCGGACCTAAAAGAGAGTCAAAAATAGTACATATGCCAAATAATTTTTAATTTGTTTGTTTGTTCGGTAACTCTTGCCAGACGATTGGACCTAAAGGCTCGAATTTTCAGGGTTTGATGGTGGTCACCCTGACATGGTTATAAGGAAGTTTGGTGAAGATCAGAGTGAAACCCTGCCCATGGAGCTATTTTTTCCTCAAAATTTCCTGATTGTAGTCACAACTCTATGCCTGAGTAAACCACCCCACTTACTAAAACCCGTAATTGTGTAAACACAAAGGTTAGCAAATCTGTTGTCTCCATCAGTAGGATGGGTACCTTTATTAGACATTCAATTAGTAAAAGATAATAATAATAAATCTGCCCTGCACATACAGAATTTTTTTGATTACGGACCGAGTAGATTGTTATTTATAAATTATGACTCATGATTTGATATTTATTGAGTTGATTTCCTTTATATTGAGTTGATTTGTTACATGGAGAGTACTGGCCTGAGTAGAAGGAAACACACACACACACACACACACACACACACACACACACACACACACACACACACACACACACACGAATTGTAATTTCGTGAGTGATTATTCAATTATTTAGTATCATGTTGTATTGTCATCTAAATTGGTCCAATACTGACCTATTTAAAGGAGCCTGACCTCTGCAGTTGTCCTCAGCAGTTTTGCCACAACTGGTGAATTATGGAAACAAATTGGGAGGGAAAATGTCTGATTAGGATGTTGCCAAAACTTTCAAAAGACGTAGTGAATTTTCAGCAGGAGTCAGGGATTCCAAACAAAGTCAGACCTAGCCAGCTGCCCATGCAGAATAAGATGAGACTGGATATGAATGCCTTCAAGTTTCTTAGCACTATACATATCTGCTTTTGGGGTTCCATACTTGGATGGCTTCTAGTTCTTGTTTATGTTTTAACTTCAATTCAAGCACATTTTAGCTGAATGGTCTATAACTGGCACACACACAAAAAAAACAAGAAATATTGCTGAAAATCATCTTGGACAATAGTGGCACTTCCTTGCTTCTAGGACGATATTTTCCTTGGCATTCTCTCTTTCATGCTACTTACATCCCAGATACAAAGGAGAGATGTTATAACGCTGTGGTGACTGTTGGTTATCCTTATTATTCATTTAATGTTAATGTTATTCATAAGTGTGGTTCATGAACTAGTTCTTTTATTAATTTTTGTACAAATACCTTTGTTCAACTGTCATTGTTCAGTTGAGTAGAATTGAGTTGTTGCTGCATGTCTATTGCTGTCAAGTTGTAATTTTAATAAATGCTTTTTCAATCTTTTGATTACTGGGATACAAGCGTGTGTACTTAGTTCCATTGTGAGGCTACCACAAACTCAATTAGCTTGTCTGCATCCATCTTCTTTTGAAAAACAAGATGCACTGTTCAATATTAGGATGTGTAGCAATGCTATTCAATAGAGCTCCAGTCTAATCAAGCAATTGGAAGCATTTTGTTGTGTTTGATAAGTTTTTCAGTTCATAATACAAAGAAACCAATTGAATGCATTGTGATTGGATGAGTTATGTAAATTGCAACCAGGCATAACAGTCACATGATCAAGCAGTTGGCCTAGCATACCAGCAACACAGAGAATTTCTGGCTTAATGTGCATTTCATACATTATTGCATTCAGGAAAAGTTCTTTAAACATTTTATATACTAGCATATATACTAGTATATTAGAGATTATTTGACTAGCAAAAGTACAAGTTCTAATTTGAGAAGAGAGAAAATAGCTATCTACTCATAAATAGGAGCTGTGTATGTGTGCATGTGCATAAGTTGTTTTCACTGCTAAACCGCAGGACCAATCAGAATGAAATTTGGTATGTGGTGTCCAAGTACCCGGGTGAGCATCATTAGCCACGTGGGTGTAGCGATTGGTTTGGTTTTGTCATAGCCACATACACAAAAGTTATTTGGTCAGTCAAAAGCTAGTTAAAGGATCAATGAATTGGACTAAAATTTGGTATGTGTTCTCCAAGTAACTGGGTGAGCGTTATTAACCACATGTGGGTGTGGTTTTCATAGCCACACCCATAGGAAGTTGTTTTGGCTGTCAAAAACGAATTAACGGACCAATTAGGCATATGATCTCCAAGTACTCGGGTGAGCATTATTAACTAATGTGTGTGTGGTTTTGTCATGGCCACACCCACATGAGTTGTTTTCATTGACAAGAACCAGTCTCACTGAAATTCGGTATGTGATCTCCATGCCAACAGTATTAATAACCTCCTGTGACTGTGAGTGTGTCTAGCCACACCCATAAAATATTAATGGAGACAGTTAGATAGGTCAAGAAGAGCAATCAAGTGGAACTAGATATAATTAAAGCCCCAAGGTCGTAAATAGCCACACCCACAGAAGAGAAACACACTTTCCGGTCACATGCTGTACCAATCAGGCTGAAATTTGACATGTGGACTTCATGTGGCCATGAATGTTATTACCCAGCCGTGTTTGTGGTTGTGGTTGAGGTTTGGTCTACAAACATTAGTTCAAAAGTATGAATGCCAACACCAACACATTTCATTCAAGCTGCTACCAGCAAATCTGGCTTTAGTTACCTATACCACTTTCATACTTCGCTGCACCAATAGTATGCAGCAAAGCTGCAACAGGCCCACTGATTTATTTATAAATGG
Source organism: Lycopodina hypogea (assembly GCA_963969325.1). Lineage (NCBI taxonomy): Eukaryota > Metazoa > Porifera > Demospongiae > Poecilosclerida > Cladorhizidae > Lycopodina > Lycopodina hypogea. The sequence continues at coordinate 13,587,429 of OZ017785.1, forward strand.
AAGCTCTCTATGTATATGTGCATGCGGGAGTTATTTTCACTGCCAAACTGCGGAACCAATCAGGTTGAAATTTGGTATGTGGTCTCCAAGTAACTGGATGAGCATCAATTATGAACCACCTGTGAGTGTGGTAATGGGTGTGGTTTATCATAGACACACCCATTGTGGTAAACTATACCACTCCAGTATAATGATTCTACCACTCAAGGATGATGCTTAATGACGTCATTGATTATGCATTCATTACCAGTATATTGTATGTATAAAAAACATTGCAATTGTCTTTGTCTTTGTCTTTGTTCTTCCACGTGTTCTTGCACTTCATCCGTCTGCAATACTTGTTGTTGTCGTCTTGCAATGAAAGGTTCTGTTAACTTTTATAAGTGAGTATTAAGCGTGTGCATTTATTAACTGGCTATCAATAAAGCCAGTATTAAGATATCACATAAGATACTACACCCATAAAATTTATTTGGGCTACCAAAAGCTAATTAAAGGACGAATAAATTGGGCTGAAATTTGGTATGTGATCTACAAGTACCCAGGTGAGTGTTATTAACCATGTGTGGGTGTGGCAATGGGTGCAGTTTTATCATAGCCACACTTACAAAAGTTATTTGGGCTGCCAAAAGCCAGTTAAAGGATGGATGATTCTAGTTGTAATTTGGTATGTATTCTCCAAGTAACCAGGTGAGTGTTATTAACCATAATTAGGTGTGGTTTATCATAGCCACACCCATAGGAAGTTGTTTTGGCTTCCAAAAGCTAATTAACGGACCAATCAGGCTGAAATTAGGCATATGGTCTCCAAGTACTCGGGTGAGCAATATTAACTAATGAGTGTGGTTTTTGTGACCACACCCACATGAGTTGTTTTCACTGACAAAACTAATCACACTGAAACTTAGTATGTGGTCTCCATGTGACTGCAAGGGTATATCAATAACCTCTTGTGACTGCGAGTGTGTCTAGATACACCCATAAAATATTAATGGAGCCATTTAGATTGGTCAACGAGCAATCAAGTGGAACAAGATTTAATTGAATCGCCAAAGCACACACATAGTCATATCCACAGGAGAGTAACACACTTTCCAGTTACACACAGGATCGATCAGGCTAAAATTTGGCATGTGGACTTCATGTGACCATGAATGTCATTACCCTCCAGTATTTGTGGTTATGGGTGCAATTTGCCAACAAACTGTAAGAGTATAAATGCCAACATGGACATATTTCATTCAAGCTGCTACCAGCAAATCTGGCTTTAGTTACCTATACTACTTTCATACTTCACTGCACCAATATCATGCAACAAAGCTGCAACAGGCCAACTGGTACATATAAAGTTGTTGTCTCTGTAGTCTGTATGTCCTCCTGTAGCAACTTCAATTTGCAAGTTAGACCTACAAACCCATATATTTTTGGAATCAGAGTCTCCAGAAGAATTTTTTAAAATACCTATATTTGGCCAGTACCACTTAATGCGTTTGTGTCAGGCCCAAAAAATTTGCATAACTCTCCCGGGAATCATTTTAATGTCCTAATTCCAAAACTATCCCAGCAACCTGAAGTACCAGCAACTATGGTAGGTGTGAAGAAAGTGCATCAACCTGTGAAGACATCATTAACTTCCTCCTTGAAAGAAAAAATTAATCCAATGATGGATACTCAAGTGCCGAATACTTTAAAAAGATTTGTTTTCTTTGTAGGTTCAGGAAAAAGTGGTCACAGTATAATGGGAAGTTTGTTGGATGCCCACCCACATATGATTATTGCTCATGAATATAATATCTTCAAAAACTGGGAAACATTTTATAGTACTTCTAATCGAAATTGGACCAAAACACTTTTTCACTTGCTCTATAAAAACAGCAAGGAAGCTGCAAGTGGTGTTCGGGAAACACCAATTAAGGGTTACTCACTTGAAGTAAATAATATGTGGCAAGGTAAATTTGACAGTTATTTAGAAGTTATAGGGGACAAAAGTGGAGGAAGGGTCAACCATGTGTATACGAAGAACAAGGGTCTCTTCCAAATTCATCTTAAGATTCTTCAAAATGAACTTTCAATTCCATTAGTGTCATTCATGTGATACGAAGTCCATTTGACACAATAGCAACTCAAGCACTTTATAAGTTTTGTAAGGATGTTCCCTGTGTAGCAAAATTTAAGCAAAGAAATGTGGCTAATCAAAGTTTGCCTGATTCCAAAAAATTTATGAATAATATGGTGCAAAACAAAGTGCAGAATACTTATTTAGGATTCATCAAGCTTCAATGGAGCTTACTGAGTTGATGGGGAGGATGAATGTACTTGATGTGCATTCAATTGACTTCATCAATGATCCCAAGGCAACCTTAAGTAGAATTTCGGGTGTGTGCTGACAAGGTGTTTAAATTTACTTCACAGACCAGGGAGCTAATGATCTGGCCTCCATCATTAAAACATATTGTGGTAAACTATACCACTCCAGTATAATGATTATACCACTCAAGGATGATGCTTAATGACGTCATTGATTATGCATTCATTACCAGTATATTGTATGTATATAAAACATTGCAATTGTCTTTGTTCTTCCACGTGTTCTTGCACTTCATCCGTCTGCAATACTTGTTTTCTTGCAATGAAAGGTTCTGTTAACTTTTATAAGTGAGTATTAAGCGTGTGCATTTATTAACTGGCTATCAATAAAGCCAGTATTAAGATATCACATAAGATACTACATTGGCGACGAGTTGTAAATGGCTACTCACGGGACAGTCTCCCACTATCAACAGAGCAAAGAAACCTGGACGACTTACGTTGAAAGGTTGAATCATTATTTCATAGCGAATGACGTCGCTGACGAAGGCAAGAAGCGTTCCATTCTACTCTCAGCTTGTGGCTCCTCCACTTACAAGCTCATACGTAGCCTAGTGGAAGTAGGACAACTGGCAACTACGCCTTACTCCGAAATCACGAAGCTGTTAGCGGGACATTACCAGCCGATTCCATCGGAGATTGTTCAAAGGTATAAATTTAATACCAGAGTCCGAGCCTCAGGAGAGTTGATAGCTACCTACGTAGCTGCTTTGCGTGAGCTCTCAGAGTATTGTAATTACGGAGACAAGCTCCATGAGATGCTACGTGACCGTCTAGTGTGTGGTGTGAATCATGACACCATACAGCGTAAGCTTCTGGCTGAAACTGATCTAACCTATGAGAAAGCTTACACGCTAGCTCAAGCGATTGAGGCATCCGAGAGAGATACCCTCGACCTCAAGGGCAGCAAAAATAGCAGTGCTCCATTGTTGCCTTTGCCAGGAGTCAATTACTCCAGAACATTTAAACATTCTAAAGGCAAGATTCCCACCAAGAGAGGAAACCCAACCTGCTACAGGTGTGGGTGTGGAGGTCCACATTTAGCTCCTGCCTGTAAGTTTATCAACTCTGAGTGCAAATTCTGCAAGAAAAAAGGTCATATTGCTAGAGTGTGCAGGAAAGCCCAGCAAGAATCTAAAGTTGGCAAGGAAACTAATGTTGTGCTACAGGATATGCCTGAAGACCAGTGTGCTGACAATACACACAGTCTCTGCATTGTCAGGGATCAAGCAAGTGATCCACTGCATGTTCAAGTTGCCTTGAATACTGTTCAAGTTGAGATGTTATTGGACACTGGTGCATCCGTTTCCCTGATCAACCTTCCGACTTATCAGATGCTTCAACAGCACAAGGTGGTCGCTCCTCTACAAAACTCCTCTATTCAGCTAAGGACATATACAGGTCAGCCAATCCGTGTTCTTGGTATGCTACCAGTGCAAGCAGAATACATGGGAAAATTAGTTGGTGTGTGTTCATGTGGTTGAAGGGGATGGACCTAATTTGATGGGTAGAGATTGGCTATCTCTGCTTGAGGTTAATTTGGGGGAAGTGAATCTTTTGAAGAATGATTGTTTACTCCAGACAGTGCTTAATAAACATTGTTCAATATTTAATGATGAATTGGGTTGCATGAAAGACATGAAGGTCAGATTACTAATTGATTCTACTGCCAAGCCTAAGTTTTTCAAGCCACGCAGTGTTCCATTCACACTAAGAGATAAGGTGGAAACTGAGCTCCAGAGGCTAGAAAGCCTTGGTATTATTTCTCCTGTGAAATTTTCAAAATGGGCTGCGCCCATAGTTCCTGTGGTTAAGAAGAATGGTACTGTACGTATATGTGGGGACTACAAGGTCACTGCTAATAGGGCTACTCTCACAGAGTCCTATCCACTTCCACTAGTGGATGAATTAATGACAGACCTTGCTGGAGGTAAATACTTTACCAAACTTGATTTATCCCAAGCTTATCTACAGTTGCCCCTTGATCATGAATCCTCTGAATCCTCTGAATTATTGACAATTAATACCCACAAGGGATTGTTCAAGTACAACAGGTTACCATTTGGTGTGTCTAGTGCACCAGCAATATTTCAGCGCAGCATGGAGACCCTCTTACGGGGCTTGAATGGTGTGTCCGTTTACCTTGACGACATCCTAGTTACAGGATCCACACATGAGAACCATTTGCATAACCTTGCTGCTGTGCTGGAACAAATTGAACAGGCAGGCCTAAGACTTAATTGCTCTAAATGCTTCTTTTTACAACCCAGATTAGAGTATTTGGGACATGTCATTGATGAAGCTGGTAGACATCCTACTAAGGATAAAATTAGAGCCATTAAGGAGGCACCAGCTCCTACTAACATTACTGAGCTTCGTTCTTTTCTTGGAATGATTACCTACTACAGTAAATTCCTACCTAACATGTCCACAAAGCTAACACCCTTATATGCACTGTTGGCAAAGAAGAAGAGGTGGTCATGGCACACCAAGGAGGAGGCTGCTTTTCAGTTAGCAAAACAAGCTCTTCATTCAGATGCAGTTCTTGTACATTTTGATAGTTCAAAGCCTCTAATCCTTGCATGTGATGCTTCACAGTATGGCATTGGTGCTGTTGTGTCTAATATATTTGAAGATGGACGAGAAAAACCCATTGCATACACTTCTCGAACTCTGAACCCTGCTGAGAAAAGTTATTCACAGCTGGAAAAAGAAGGTCTAGCTATTGTCTCAGGGATTAAGAAATTTCACAATTTCCTGTATGGTAGACATTTTATTATCGAGTCTGACCACCGTCCATTATCCTTCCTGTTTAATGAAGCCAAAGGAATTCCCCAAATGGCATCTTCTCGCATACAGAGATGGGCAATTACACTCTCTGCTTATAATTACACTATCTGTTACAAGAAAGGCAAAACAATGTGCAATGCAGATGCATTAAGCAGGCTCCCACGCCCAGTCACCACAGCCACTGATGATACATGCACAGAATTGGTTAACCTTGTACAACACCTGTCCTCCACTTGTGTTTCAGCATTGCATATTAAGGACTGGACCACAAAGGATCCTCTCCTCTCCAAGGTGCGGAGATTTATTCAGCTTGGTTGGCCAAACAATGTCACAGAAGTTCCATGCAAGCCTTACTTCTCTAGGAAGGGTGAACTAAGTGTGTTGGATGGTTGCATCTTATGGGGTACTCGTGTAGTGATTCCACCGCCTGGTAGGCAGCCCCTACTTAAGGAATTACACCAAGCTCACCCAGGGGTTACAAAAATGAAAGCACTAGCACGCAGTTACATTTGGTGGCCTAACATGGACACTGATATTGAAACCCTGGTGAAAACTTGTACTGAGTGTCGAGAGTCTCGACCCTCACCACCTACTGCTCCGCTCCACCCATGGGAGTGGCCGGCAAGTCCGTGGAGCCGCCTCCACATTGATTTTGCAGGTCCTTATTTGGGACACATGTTTCTTGTACTGGTGGATGCCCATTCTAAATGGATGGATGTGAGACTCATGCATTCTATTAAAGCCCATAGCACGATTAAACAAGTCAGAATGATATTTGCTACACATGGCATACCACAGAAAATTGTTTCTGATAATGGTCCTACATTTACTAGTCAAGAGTTTAAAACTTTCATTACTCAGAATGGAGTTCTCCACATCACATCTGCTCCATATCATCCGTCTACGAACGGACTCACAGAACGAGCTGTCCAGACTTTCAAGCAAGCTCTGAAACGCATCCAAGGCAGTTCAATTCAGGAAAAACTTTCTAAGTTTCTTTTCCAGTACCGGATAACCCCTCACACTACGACGGGGATTGCACCTGCTGAACTCCTCATGGGACGACGACTTCGCTCTCGCCTGGATTTGCTTTTTCCTACAGTTTCACAGAAAGTTGAGAGTAAGCAACTGAAACAAAAGAAGGAACATGATGCCACAAAACCAGTGCGTACATTTTCTATTGGAGATCTTGTGTATGTAGAGGATTTTACAGCCTCACCACAAAAATGGATTCCAGGGAAGATTGTTGAAGTTACTGGACCTCTCTCTTATTGCATTGAGCTTCTCGATGGCAGTACAGTTCGAAGACATGTTGATAATGTGATTCAGCGATGTCTAACCGATGTTCCCGCTTCACCTGCCGTCCTGGCTCCGACTCCAGTTTCCGTTCAACCAGTGGATCCACTTGCACTTCCAGATCTCCCATCAAGCCTGGATCTGACTCGGAGTCAACCAGTTCCTCTACTTGATCCTCCACCTGCTCGTACTCCAACGCCTCCAAGACGTTCTACCCGTACCCGGCAGAAACCTGCGAGGTTCAAAGCATGATCATTGTCATTCTCATTCCCTTAATACAATCCTTAATGAGGGGGAGTGTGGTAAACTATACCACTCCAGTATAATGATTATACCACTCAAGGATGATGCTTAATGACGTCATTGATTATGCATTCATTACCAGTATATTGTATGTATATAAAACATTGCAATTGTCTTTGTTCTTCCACGTGTTCTTGCACTTCATCCGTCTGCAATACTTGTTGTTGTCTTGCAATGAAAGGTTCTGTTAACTTTTATAAGTGAGTATTAAGCGTGTGCATTTATTAACTGGCTATCAATAAAGCCGGTATTAAGATATCACATAAGATACTACACATATGGTAGAAGAGAACATAAAGAATTATGGATTCTTATCAAGATATAATTTCACCAGTAACTGAGCACTCATGATTCCATCCTATGGTGCAGTATTAACATTGCTCTAATAGAGGTAATTGAGTTCAAAAACAATCAACAGTTGGTGTTTATACATCATCTATTATGTTTTGATTTGTAAGTATGTAACTATGTTTGCATTTACTATCAGCATATACCCAACGTTGCATGGCCAATGACAAAATAAAACATAGAAGATACTCGAATTTTGGCCTTGTGGGTCCTCTAATTAGCTTTTGGTGGCTAGAACAATTTTATGTGGGTGGGGCCATAAACAAAGTACACCCATTATTACATTCGCATGTGGTTAATAATGCTTACCCGGTTACTTCGATACCATACACCAAATTTCAGCCCGTTTAGTATTTGGTGGCTAAAACAACTTGTGGGTGTGGCTAGGACCAAACCACACTCATGTGGTTAATAATGCTTACCCCAGTACTTGGAGTCTACACACCAAATTTTGGCCTGATAGGTCTTGATTAGCTAACGGCAGCCAAAACAATTTCCTGTGGATGTGGCTATAAAAATGTCACACCCATTACTACTCCCACATGTGGTTGATAATGCTCACCCTGTTACTCGAAAACCACATTCCAATTTTCAGCCTGATTGGTTTTTTGATTACACATCATGCATATGAACATACAAACCAAAATATATAATAGATGGGATGGTGGATCTAGTAAACTCCTTAAGCCCAAGCTTTATTCAAAAGGTTTAATTTTTGGCATTTAGCTTTACACAACAATGGGAAGAGGTGTGGCCAGGTGGGACCTAGTCTATGTTGTCGCTCCGATGGTTTGTCTGGCCAAAGTACCGTTTTAGGCCTTCATTTGGCCTAACATGAACACAAAGAGGGGTGTGGCCATTTACATGTGCTTAAAACATTCCCATATGACTCTGATTCCAAATATATAGGGTTCTTAGGTCTAACACTCTCAGTCCAAGTGTTATTTCCAAAGTACCATTTTTGGAATTTTTAGCCTCACACAATGAGAGAAAGAAATGACTGGTAGGGAATACAGTTGTCCAACATTGAAAACATGATGGCTTTTTCTTTAGTCAATGCTACATCATCCACGAGGGGAATTGGTAGTCTAGATAATCCATCAGCATTGCAGTGGAGTTGTGTTGGTTTATACTGTATGTCATAGCTGTATGTCATAGCTATAGGTTGACAGCAGGATTGCCCACCTTTCTACTAATGAGGGAATGCCCTTCCTTGGATCAAAAGATAGCTGTGAGCGTTTGGTGGTCTGTAATGAGGTTGAACTTCCTGCCATACAAATATTGGTGATATATTTTTTACACCAAAAATCAGGGAAATAGTTTCCTTCTCTATTAGTGTGTAGTTCCTTTCCCAAGAGGACAATGTTCGAGATGCATAAACAATATAATAGGCTGTTCGGACACATCTGGGAATACATAGGAAATAACTGTTCCAACACCATAGGAAGGTGCATCAGCAGCGAAGTTGATGGGCGAGCATAGGGTCATAGTGAACAAGGACTTTTGTAGAAGTTAGTTGTTGTTTTGCCAGACGAAAGGCCTATGCACATTCACTTGTCTACTTCCAACTCTTGCCTGACTGAAGGAGAGCATTAAGTGGTTGGACCATGGATGAGTTATGAACAAACTTCCCATAGTAAATTAGCAACCCAAGGAAGGAGTGAACTTCCTGAACATTTGTAGTCCACTTTACTTCCCAGTGCTTGAATTCCACTTTAACTTATTTGATGTCCTAAGTACTCAATGAAGAACATAAAAAAAAGACTGGCATTTTTCTTCCTTCATGAGGAATCCTCTCTCCTCTAACTGGGTCAATATTTCTTCAAGTATTTTCAGGTGGCTCACTTCATCCTTTGAGATGATAAGAATGTTGTTAAGTTAGCATATGACATCTAGAATACCCTGTAGCACTGAGTCTATATATATATATATATATATATATATATATATATATATATATATATATATATATATATATATATGTATTTTCTTAAACAATGTTGGTGCTGATACTATTCCAAACAATGACCTTTTGCACCAATAAAGGCCTTGACGGGAGTTCATAACACAATAAGAAGTCTACTTTTCATCCAACAATACCTGCAGATACACTTATGAGAGGTCCAATTTTGTGAAGACCATTCCTCCTGCTAAGGTTGCAAAGAGATCATTTGATCTCAGTAATGAATATTGATCCACTGCTAAACATTGGTTAATGGTGACTTTGTAACAAAACAACAAAAAAAATCCATCCTTCTTTGGCATGGCCACAATAGGTGCCGCCCACTCACTGCTTCTCCATTTGATCAAGTTCCTACCCAATTGCCCCCTTGATGGCAAATGATATTGGAGAGACTTGAAAAACTTGGGAGTGGCTTCTGATTTCAAGTTCAAGGTAGCTTGGTAGGATGACACTGTACCTAGGTCATCTTGAAAGAGTGCTCTATGTTTTAGGCTCAATATTTTCCATAACTCTGGTTTCTTAAAATGAATCACAAGTTTGTTCCAGTTCAGGTTTATGTATTTGAACAAATTACGACCCAACAAGGTTGGTCATCTCCTTGAATGACCATTAGAACCGGCTTTGCCTCTTGACTGCCATACTGCACATGCAAATGGATTTTTTCCAACTAGTGGAATTTGCCCCTCTGTATAGGTTTTGAAAAGGAAATTTAATTTGTATATTTTAAGGCTGGGAACATTGTTTCACATGTAGCATCAAGGATAATAGACACTGCAGCCCCAGTGTCCACTTCCAATGGTATTCTCCTCCCATTTACATTAACAGTTACTTTCAATGGGGTTGAGAAGCATTCTTCTATTTTGTTCAATCTGTTTTCCTCCTCACTAGAGTCATGGTCAGCAGATTGGTGCGACTGAATCTGGTGTGTTCAGTGGAACTGTTTTGTGGAACTGTTTTGTGGATACAGAACTCATTGAAGGGCTAATGTTTTTCCTGAGCTTTAGATTTACATTGGCAAACTAGTGCTATATGCCCAATTTTGCCACATGCATGGCAAGTGGCAGTTCTGTATTTGCATTCACTGTTAGTATGGCCAATGTGACCACATCTATAGCATACAGTATCCTTTGGTTGAGTAGTATGACTGCTGAACTTCTTAATGGTTGCTTCAGCATACTTGAAGGATTTGGTACCTTTTTCTGCAGTCTCAATAGTTCAAGCAATTTCTATTGCCTTAGAATATGTAAGATCAACTTTAGAAAGTAGGCGATGCTGAATTGTTTCCTGTTGGAGACTATAGATGCATCTGTCCTTCAGAGCATCATTCAGATGGTCATCAAATCTGTCATATAGTGTTAGCTTCCTGGACTGACTCATAATCTGTAACACTCTCCTCTTCAGTCTGATCTCATTTTTGAAAGTGAAAATGGTGGGCAATTACTGCCCATTTTGGCTCACAGTGCTTACAGAGAACTTCAGAGATAACTGGTAGATTTTGAGCATTAGGTAGTTGTGGCCTAAAAGATCAGTAAGGAGGGCATAAGTAGATGGGCCAATGGAGCTCAATAAAATTGGGACATGTTTGTTCTCTGGGACATCAGTAGAGTCAAACCTGTTTAAGGTAAGCCTTTATAAGATCAGAATCAGAATTTAAGGTGTCGATGTTGCCACATTTCGTAGCCCTTGAGGGTAAGTTCCAATATCCTCATTCTAAATGTGGTTTATGGATCCCCAATCAATATAACAACAGCAATCAACTTAATACTCTTATGATAAAACTTTAAACTAGTAACATGAAGATTGGGTTAAAATACCTTAGGCAGCTTCCGTAAGTCCCAGGATGGTTTTTAACATGGGGATATAAAAATGCAATAGATGACAAGTAGGAATAGACAACGCAATAGATAATAATTTAAGATGCAAGAATGTTAAGTTAACTGTTAATCATGATTAAATGTGATCCATGGGAGGTGTTGGCTTTAGAGCATGGCCACCTCTTGATCTGGCACCTCTGATTCACTATATAGAAGAATAGCTGATCCCACTTGGTGGCAAGCAGGAAAGCTAGTTGCTTATAGATTATTGAAATGTCGCTTTCCATCCCTCCTGTTATCGAGAAATCCAAAGGGGGTGAAGGAGGCATGCTCAATTTCTCAGATTTTCCCTTCCTCTTTTATTAATTTTTTCATGTTTTTTTTCATGTTTTTTTTTTTTTTTTATTTATTTATTTTTTTATTTATTTTTTTTTTTATAGCTGGCCAACATTGATGTGTTCATATTTGAAGGGGCATGTGGGTTAAAAACTAAAAAATCAAAAGGTCTTTTCAAAATTTTCAACTCAAGAACTATTTAGAGCCGTATCAAGCCAATCACCCTCATTTTCGATTTCTGGAATCCCTGAGAATTCTTCCCCTGTAATAGGTTGCAAAGTAGGTTCAACATTTACATTATGACAGACCTCTGTTAATATAGTGGCTGTGAGGTCCCTGATCTCATTATGCCTGATGATAGTGAAGCCACCCCTTGGACAGGAGAGTGAATGCTCAATAGAGAATTTGGTTCCACAAGAGCAGGTAAAAGGTGCATGGGAGAGGAGCCAATTATACCCAATTATCCCATAGAGCAAGTGAATCACAGAAGGTATCTTTATGGAGAGAAAAAACAAATTCCTCAATTGGTAAGGTGCTTAGGCGACTTGAGACAGCCTTTTCAGCAACTAAATCCATTGCACTCTTTTCTTTAAGGAAGCAGGGAGGATCTCCTTTATACTGGCAGCAGATGATGTTTAAAAAATTCTCCTCAATGAATGCACGTCTGCATTGGCTTGAAATTGTTGAGCACATCATGGGATTATACAGAAGCCTATTGTAGAACGGCATTCTTTAATGGCTCAGTTATCTTTAGGGAAGCAGAGAACTCCATGTTGGATTGCTTTACAGGGTTAGGTGTAGTAATCCCACCTAATCTTACTGGCAAAGTAAGAAGTTTTCTTTCACTATTACTGTGTGGAGGTCTACAAGTGATTGCCAGAAACAATTTGGTTTTATAGTTAACTCTAATAGTTTGAGAAGGTGGCCAATCTTTGGTGTCATTCTTGATAAATATAACCATTTGCTTGACAATCCATGGGTTAAGGCAGCATGAGCAGTCTGTGGTTGAGATATTGCAATAGCAGCCAACAGCTCGAGCTCCTTCACCCACTGAGTTACTTTGCTCTTGACATGACTCTCAATATAAACATCTATACCTAAGGCAGCTCCGAGGTGTGGTCTCCCCTCACAAGTCACTTTCACATCAGTGTTGGCAAATGTAACTGCACTGGAATAATGCTTATCTATTACAACAAGTCAGGACTTTGCTGCATTGGCATGGTACCCATAGGCAGAGCCAAAGGTAGAGATTTGATCCCACCATTCCATTAAATGTTGAACTTTCTCCATATCAGTAGCATCATCTGCATACTTGTTGCACTTTGGTGTTTAGTTTATCGATGAAAGAGATGGTGGCTATGGCACACAGGCATCGTAAGAGAGTCTCCCGGAGTTGTTTCTTCTTCAGAAACCATTGTATCCCCACCCACAAAAAACTTAATCGAGTATAAATTGATGAATATGGTGGCCAAGATTGGGATGTGCAAAGCAATCCGCCTATTGAGGGAATTAAAGGCATTTGAAGCGCCCACCATCAAGACAGCTTTTGTTTTCTTGTGTTGGAAAGATGTTCTTACGGCATACACAGCCGCCTCGAACCCATCAGTATGTCCAGCAAGAGTTGCTGTGGGCCAACTGCTTCCACTATGTCCTCTCAGATGATAGAAAATATGGCCTTGATCATGATTCGTCTGGGGGTCTCTCCAATGCCAATTGGAAAGAGCCCTGAATTTTTGTTTAAAGCAATCAGCTGGCAAGCTATAAAGGGAGTAACTCTCTTCGAATCAACAAAACAAGTACAAAGGTATTAGGCTGCAGAAGCAAGTGCATGTCAGAGATCATTGGAAGCTGACTTGTAGGAAGTATAATAACCTTCTCCATCAATTCCTGAAGATCCTACAGCACCTGTGGTCCTGAGTGGAGCTGATCTGATAGCAGTTGCATCCACATTTTCAAAAATTATAGGGTGAGTAGGATCAGGATCTCTGTTGATATCAGGAGAAGCCACCTGGCTGGGAGAATTTTTGGATTTTAGGATGTCTCTCACTATTATGTTCTCTCCCTTTTCCTTTGAGATAGTATCACCAAGCTGAAGCACTCCCCCTTTCTCATGGTTGGCTAGTAGATCAAGGGCAGCCTTAGTTTCACCAGTGACATAAGCTAGAAAAATTGGTCAGCAAATATTGTCACTTGAATCCTTTGAGCATACAGTTTCGGGATTCGATGTTGAATCACTCTACCTTCTAAAACAAGATTGTTTCCAGCCATGATTTCAGTCTCTCAAGGAAGAAAAGTGATCCCTGAGTTTTGACCTATGAGGTGGTTTTTGAAGGAGTAGAGTGGGCATCACTCTGACAGCCCTCAAGTCCTATACACTCCAGGCAGAACCAAAAGGAGAAGCTTTGAAAGGTCTCACTAATTCAGTAACAAAAGACTCACCAACATTTCCAAGTGTTATATAGAAATTATTTCATTTCCCAGTGTACCACTTCATTATAAGTGGCATAGAGTGAGTGGATGAAACTATCAGAGCTTTGACTGCCCCAAGTAAAGATAGGGTCAGCTGCTTGAATGAAATCATAATGCTCAGGTGAAGAGATAGGATCAGCTGCTTGGGTGGAATAAAGAAGCTTGGGAGAAGAGGAGGTTGTGTTAGTGGTGGACTGACCTGCTGAAACAGCAGTGGTATGTATGGATGCAGGTAGATATAGAAAGATAGAGAAAGAGAGTGGAGTGGAAAGTGCACTAACCACCTCTGGTTGTAATATTGTAGAAGAAAGTGGAATGGTATTGAAGCAATGACCCAGCCAACTTGGTAAAAAATTCAAACATAACTTTTTTTTTGTCTTTGTATAGGCACAGTCCACACAGCTTCCGGTTTTGTTGCATCTAGGGCAGACAACCATATATTCAAATTTCTAATTTTTCTTGAAATCTTTTTAAAATAGTTTGTAAATAACTAGTGATAAATGAAATGAAAAGATTAAGGTAGAACTCACTGAGGTGGTTGAATAAATATGAACCATTATTGGTGGATACTATAGTAGTAGTGAAATTAAGTATTTTAGGAGAGTACTCATTTCCAATGTTTAGAAGAATTAGGTTGTCATATATGATTAAAAATTAATTTCATTGCTATGGGATTCAAGAGTGGTTTGTAGAGCAGTCTGCAAATAGAACTAGAAGAGTAGTTAGTAATATAAGTTATCTTATTAGGAGATGGTGGTAGATAGAATTACAAGGAAATCATTATATCTGAGAGCACTTCCTTTACCCAATAAACAATAAACTACTTACCCCACAAAAAAAAAAAAAAAAAAAAAATTTAACTCCAGATACAGTACAGTGATTCAATTCTTACAGATACAAAACACAGGGATTCAACTCCTACAGATACAGTACACAGGGCTTCAACTCTTGTCTTGCCTATGTTTGTTGGCTGCTATAAATTTATTCCTCTGCCAAACATATTCTTCAAGGCTCATTCACAATGTAGGACCATTCTCCATTATTTAGAGTACTTATTTCCAATGTTTAGAAGAATTTAGGTGAACACAAAATTTTGTCAGAACAAACCATAAGATTTCTTTTTCTTGAAAAAGGGGTGGCTTAATTATGATGTCCAGGGAGAACCAATCTCCAGCTGCTCTCCCAAAGCAACCACACACTTTTTCTTTCTTTCTTTTTATAGCCATGGCAGTGTCTGCTTGGAATTAATTTGAACTGAAGCCCAGTGTGTGACTCCTTTTGCAACACACTACACGGCACACTATTTCAGTGATTTTTAAGCCGGCCACCTGCAGGAACAAACATGTTCAGTTTGCTTTATGTAGCATGTAGAGATTATAGACACTAACTACATTAATTAAACAAACATGACACAATAAACATCCCAAGTTTTGGTGATGCTTAGTCCTACCTATCACAAAAACCACACCCACCAATAAAACCACATCCATAATTACCCTATCAAAACGAAATTTTCACGACGACATGCTGTGAAGTTCCCTAATCAATCCCTGAAAGTTTCATGAAGATTTCCTCCAGACAATTGGGAGGAGTTAGAGTTTGCACATACATACACACAAACAAACAAATTGTAAATTATAGTAAGATATATTCATTCTTCCCATATCCATATCACCTTCTACACAAAGTTAGCATCAAACTTATCCAAGTGTTTGATTAACATTAGAGAGCATTCGTAAACACTGATAAAAATGAGAACCTAAGTTTAATCCATTATAATTTTTGCTTCAAAGTGAAATTTCCTATTCCAATTTAAAATCATGTACAGAAGGGGTATACATATATGTAGAAATGGCAGTAAATGGAACATGTAATTATATTAGTCATCCTTCACATGTTTCTTCTCCTTCAGACCATTCTGTGATATTTTCCTTTCCTTGTCCACACCATTCTTATCCAAGGTCACACGACAAGATTGCTGTGCTGGTTGCACTGAGAAACTAGTGAGAAAATTCCACACCAAATCTTGAGGAGCATTAAATGCATTTGCAGTTTTCAGCTGGAAAAGCTTCAGGGCTACCAGGACACAGGCACCAGCGATGATGAGGTACACATCGTCTATAGTGGGATGCGTGTGGTTGAAGGCCAAAAGTAGCCCCATGGAGAATGCTGACTTTGTCACACTGCAACAACATATCACATGATTATAAACATTAAATGGAAAGAAGTTAAACTCTTTTAATTTAAGTACACGTGTGGTTACCAACAGTTGGATACCAAAGGGGGGGGGGGGGGGGGGGGGGGGGGGGAGTGGAGTAAGAAAAGGAATGGAAAAAATGAGAAAAACCCAGACCTGGATTCGAACCACAATTTTCCTTAGCAGATTAACACCTTAACTATTGAGCCATGCTTTTTATAGGCTTTTTTTTTCTTGTAAAAAAAAAAAAGGAATCCTTTTTTTCCATTCCAGGCATTCCACTCGGAAAAATTTTGAGGGGAAACAGGTAGATTAAAAAAAAAGGTGGAAAAAAAAAAAAAAAGAAGGAAAGAAAAAAGGGGGAGAAAGAAGAAAGAAAAGAAGTGGGGAAAGCAGGGGGAAAAAAAAGAAAGAAAAAAAAAAGAAAAAAAAGAAAAAAAAAAAGAAGGAAAGAAAAAAGGGAGAGAAAGAAATGAAGTGGGAGAGCAGGGGAAAAAAAAAAAAAAAAAAAAAAAAAAAAAAAAAAAAAAAAAAAAAAAAAAAAAAAAAAAAAAGGAAAAGAAAAGAAAAGTAGGGTGAAAAAAAAGAAAGGGGAATAAATGAATGAGCCCAGACTCCTAAATTTGAAGCTAGGATTTCCTGCTTAGTAGATCAGTGCCTTAACCATTGGAACCATGCTTTTTATAAGGGGTTTGGGTGTTTTCATTTTAGTATTGGACATTTCAATTTCATTTTTCTTTACCAGGGATGACACTTTTTGAAAATTTGGGGAGGGGGGGGAGAAAAATGTATAAGGGAGAAAAAAAGAAATATAGGAAGAAAACTTAGGGGTAAAGGAAAAAAAAGGAAGAGGAAAAAAGGGTCCAGGTGAGAAAAGAAAAAAGATGGGTAAATAAGGGCAAGGAATGAAAAAAGGAGAAAAAGGAAAAAGGAGATAGAAGAAAAAAGGATGAAAATAGGGGATAAAAAAGAAAGGAAAATGAGAGGGGAGGAAAGGAAAATGAGAGGGGAGGAAAGAAGAAAGGAAGGGGGGAAATGAGGGAAAGAAGAAGGGGAAAAGAAACCTACTGGTAGCACTACGTGACTATTGAAGAAAAGCTTTGTACAGGTGAAGTGGCTATTGGTATTAAAATATTTACGTGCAGGAATCCCTTTGAGTAAAATAAACAGACATTGAGGTTAATAGGAGAAAATTGCATTAAATCACATCTTTTTTTAAGGCCTGTCCACACTATAGACAGGTTTGTACCTCTCTCCAGCAACACCTGGTTCCAAACGTTTTCTTGCATCCACACTAGCATAAGGCTGAACCCACTCCACATCACCTTAGTTTCCTGTACCACGTATAGAAATGGGGTATTATATTTTCTGGTGTGCTCAATTATTCTATTTCTTTCTTTTCGCAGTATCATCACACAAACGGAAGATGAGAGTGGGGAGAGAGCTATTAGTAGCTGAACTCCAAATAGCAAATATCAGCAATAAAGCCACAGGTATGTTCAATAAATCTGAGCTGCTTGAAACCTACCCTTCTGAAGGTTTCAGGTGGAACCGGGTGAGATGAAACCTGGTGTTGTGTGGACGCATGGAACCCGTTCCAGACACTTGTGTAACTGGTTTTATAGTGCAGTGTGGGCAGGGGTTAAGTTTGTTCCCACCTTGCATGAGATATGCATTAAGTTAAGCTTCAGGAGCCAGAAGGTGCCGGGTATGCAATAATTGATGCCATCAACAATAAAAAAAAATGAAGAGAGAAAATAAAAGAAGCATAAACTGTTAGGGGAAGATGAAGTGGTGGAACATTAAACATCTATAATGCAAGTACAAGTAACTAATGCACGATAGACCTTCGAATGGATATGGATTAAGCAAGGATATATTAAGATATGACAGTAATAATTGGAATCTAGATCATACTCGGCACCTATACATCTAAGAGTTTGTTTTGCTACTCATTACATTACTATGGCTATTTTTTAAGATCAGACACACAATGCCAAGGGCTATATACACACAATGCCAAGGGCTATATACACACAATGCCAAGGGCTATATACACACAATGCCAAGGGCTATATACACACAATGCCAAGGGCTATATACACACATTTATTCTCAGTGGTTATGCCAAATTTTCCTTACTTTGAAATTTGAAGAAGTTCGTGTTTGTGAGCCATATGGGAGTTGGTGAAGAGTCTGTACCAAGTGATGCCCCATTGCTTCCCACTGCCTGCAACATATGCACAGAAAGAAAGGGGAACAAAGGATGAACTAGAATGTGGCGGGACGTAGAATATCAGTTTTATCACTTACTACATGCACACTACCAAGCAACAACCCTAATTCCCACACTGTCTCAAAGGCCCACACCACTGTGCTGCTAATAGCAATCTACAGAAAGTGCCAGGATATAAAATATTTCAATATCACCTGCACAAGTATTAATTGATCGGAGAAATGACAAATTGAGCTTCTTGGAGTTGCTTAAAATAGTCGAACAAAAAAAAAAGTTAGAGATTAATTAAAACAGTAGTTTTAACCAATTTTTTTTTTTAATAGCGTAAATAGTTGAAGGGTCAACAAATCAATGATCCCATCCATTTATATAAAAAGCAAAAAAAAAAAAAAAAAAAAAAAAAAAAAATCATTCTGAGAAAATAATTCAATTGCAGAAAATGAAACCTGCCGGGTGCGATTAATAAAACTGGTAAGGTTTCATATTCAGTTTGCAAACTGTTTCAGTTGTTAGAAAAGAGGTGTCTCCATTTCTTTCTCTCTTCGTTTCTTTCTATCTTCTGTGGGGGGAGGGATGAAGGGGAGATTTCAGAGATGCCGCAGAAGAGCCAGTGCCAGACCTCAGAAGCTGAAGCCCAGTACATGTGAAAGCAGGGTTCCTGCGAGGCTCCCATAGCCTGAGGTAGTAGTGTAGGCCTGAGGCAGTTGAGGTTTCCATCTTTGTCTTTACTCATCTATGTCTTGATGTTTCTCACACACTTACACTTGCTGCATATCTTCCCTTTATCTGACTCAAGATTCTGCTGCTGCTCTCCAGGTCTCCACTCAATTGCTTTAATAAACTCTTCTGCATACACAAGAGACATCTAGGGAGACAAATGATCCTTGGTTGCAATGGGCAAAAGTAGAAATTTGGTAAAGGTTGTAAGCACAAGACCTACTTTCTCCAGGTTAGCATTGTCCCTACTACAAATGTTGTCTTTCTGCTTCAGATATGTTTGTCCTGAACATAATCTCCCCAACAGGATTATTGTTTGCTTAAGTTCTGATACTCACAGACAGCAGCCAACAACTGCACATATATATTTACGTGCAGATCAACAGACAGAGCTAATTATAGTATTATTATTATCAATATGATTATTATTAGTTATTAATATTTAGTTATTATTATCGTATTCTTCATTACCAATCCCAAAAATCAAATATATATTATTTCCTAATAATACAGTGGTAAAATGAAAATTTCTAATTTAAATTACTTCAATATCACTAGTCAATTTTAATTCACTAAATCAAGAAACTGATTATTTCAGGATATCCATTAGAACAATAAGAATCATAAGGTGCAGAAGTTACTGTGAACAGTCTCCAGTTACAAAAGGGAAGGATGGAATGGAGTCGTAAAGGTAAGTTTAAAACTTCGTTTCACAGCTCAATGATTTTTCACGAATCCCGTTGCTATTTAGCGAGGAATTAGACACGTCAGAAGCATTTGTGCAAGTAATATTAATTGACACCACCCACCATGAAGTGAGCTAAATTCAGTGGACGTAATATAGCAAAGATATCAGTTTTACTTTAACCTACCTCAACCCAGTGTGATGTTAACTTTGTGTGACTGCCTCCATAGAGCTGTTGTCAACTTACTTCAACTGGACTTATCCAGTGTGACATTGATCCAGTGTGTGTCTCCATAGTGCTGTTATCAACCTACTTCAACCCAGTGTTGTTCAGTGTGTATAATCATAGAGCCATTGTCAACCTACCTCAACCCAGTGTGCTGTTGATCCAGTGTGTATCCCCATAGAGCTATTGCCAACCTACCTCAACCTGCCTTAAACCAGTGTGATGTTGGTCCAGTGTGTGACCCCATAGAGCTATTGACAACCTACTCCAACACATCTCAACCAAATATGACATATAAAACAGTAAACATGCAGTTTGAACAAAAGAAACAAGAAAAATGCAAGCAAAGTTTGATAAACACAGATGCTGGAAAAAAAAAAAAAAAAATTAATTTCTTCTATTCAGCAATGGATTATTGTATCTCTGCGCGTCCAATATAAATAATGGGCCAAAGGATCACCTTCTGCATCCAACCATGCAGAAAATCACTTACTGTATCTTGTTTGAAGGTAAGGTGTAAACAGGCGCACAGACATAACTAGGCAGAGAAAATCAAGTAAACTTCCTCCAATTTAAGAAACTACTTAAAATATCATATTAAAATTTTGATACACGCCATAGTGCAAAGATCATGCACTTTCATGGATACAGATAAGCAGGTGCTGATGTCAGTAAAACGGTACATGTTCACCCTCCACTCTAATAATTTCACAGTGATGTCAAGCCACACCTTACCTACCTTTCAGAGTGCCCACAAGAGCCATGGCAAGTGTCGAGGTCGGGTATACGCTGGCAGCCATGTTGACTCCATTAAAGATCTTCTTTGCACGTGACAGCTCCTTAATGATGGTCAGGAGAGCATTAATAGGAGTAAATTGACAGAGAGCAAAGAAAATGTCCAGCGGAGAGAAGAACACCAAAAACCTGAAGGAGGAACATCACACTGGGTTGAGGCAGGTTGACTATAGCACTACTGGGACACACACTGGACTACCATCACACTGGGTTGAGGCAGGTAGACTATAGCTCTACTGGGACACACACTGGACTACCATCACACTGGGTTGAGGCAGGTTGACGATAGCTCTCTGGGGACACACACTGAACCAACATCACAGTGGACTTAGGCAGGTTGAAGTAGGTTGACAATAATTCTGTGGTAATACACACTGGACCAACATCACACTGGGTTGAGGCAGGTGGAAGTAGGTTGACAATAGCTCTACAGGGACACACACTGGATAAACATTACACTGGGTTGAGGCAGGTGGAAGTAGGTTGACAATAGCTCTATGGGGGTGTACATTGAATCAACATCAGATTGGGTTGAGGTAGGTTGAAGTAGTTTGAAAATAGCTTTATGGGGGACACATACTGGATCGACATTACACTGGGTTGAGGCAGGTGGAAAATAACCTCCTATAGGCAAATGCTGTACTACAGTCTATTCGCGTTCTCTTTGCCGATGGGAGTGAGCGGTTTTAACACAGGGTGACCAGCACCAGCCAAATATGGCCCAATTAATTTTTTTTTCTTCCGGAAGCGACGTGCAAACCATATCTGAGTCCTCTTTAATGTAAATTTAAAAACTGTGAAACATTTGTCCAACACTGTGTAAGTTGTTTGTAATAATGTTCCATTTACACACTCTAGCTTAGCAAATATAAAAGTGCATAAGCATACGAGGTTTTGCTGTAGCTTTGTTGCTGCTCTCTTCTCATTAATAGAAAAATAATCTAATCTGGTGGTGCAACCTTGCAACGTAATCTAGTCCAAAACATCTAGTAAATAAATTAATAAAAGTGTTATTATATATTTCGAACTATATATAGGAATTAATTCAGGCTTCAAGGAGTCAGAGGATTTGAATTAAATCCATAAAAATAAAAGTTTAAATTAGGAAAGATTCCTGGAAAATGAGTCAGTTTGCTACACAAAGTACATTGTGGAAAATGTGAAGGGATTCTCCCCACCCATTTTAAAAATTATTTTTTTGATGAAATTTTTTTTAATTTTTTTTTTTTAAGGGATATATGACTAAATGCCTGTGGCAACTGGCATCTCTGCAAGTGTCTCAGAAACCTTCATACCGAGTTCTTGGCCAATGACAGTATATTACCATTGGTAAAATGGTACAGATTCAGATTCCTTCAATAAGGAAGCAATACAAAGGATCTTACATTTACATAATTATTACATTAAAAACTACATATTCAACAACATCGGGTCGGGATGGAAGATTTAATGGTGGTGAGTTCTCTCTATTGAAATTTCATCAAAAATACGGACTTCTACCAAAAAAAAAATAGAGGAAAAAATATATAGTAAATTATTCATTTATGAATAAATGATATTATTGAATATCTATTAATTATTTATAACAAAATGTTCCTCCCACCCATGCCTATAATCTTACTTGCAGTATACATATTTTTACCCATCAGTTCCTAACGCTCCACTCCTATATTAGCAACCTTCAATACAGTGAACAATGTTAACCTCAGCAGTTCCACATCACAACGCCCCCCATCATTCTCAGCAACCTTCAATACAGTGAACAGTAATAGCACAGTAGTTCTACAATGCTCTCCCATCCTCCAAAGCTTTCTTCAATGCAATGAAGACAACGTAAACCCAGAATTTCAATATCAAACCACTAGGCAGTTGACACCAGAGCAGTCAGGAGTGCGTCACTCACGCTAGCCCAAAACAGACTTGATTATTTGCAAAATAAAAAATTTTAACTAAATTTTTGAGTTTCTGCATCCCATGGATTGCACAGGATGACATTTCAAATACATTCTGGGGGTTGAAAGAATGACTATAATTCCCTTCAAACTGTACAGCTAAATCCTCTCCTTTTTCTTGAAGGACTCTAGGAACTTGATAGAAAGCAACACCACTTCAGCCGGAGTTGGCTGGTGTCTGAGATATTGGCAAAAAAATTAATATTGAAGTTTTAAAGCGAATTTTTGACTGGCAAAGTGAACGTGGAATGCTTCAGCAGTTGTTTTTTAAAATTTTATATGTCAGTGTGAGTTAAGTGTTCCTAACACTCACCATATTATGACACAAATAGCTAGACACTCTGGCTCCAGCAGACAAGCTACTGGGGGCCTTGCCAGCGAGAGGTTGGCTAGAATGCCCCCTGACGAGGCCACTACGAAAGTGATGACACAGGAAGCAATCGGATGCCTCCAAGCAAACTGCAGCCCACCTGCACTCCCAGTGAGAAGATGAATAGAAACAGATATAAAAGAAGAGAAAGAGAGAGAGGGGGGGAAAAAAAGAAGAAAAACTGCATAGCATTGATTGATACTAAGCACACTTCTAGATAGATAAGATAAAAAAAAGAAGGGAGCAATAGCATTTCAAAATAAATAAATAAATTTAAAAAAAGAAAGGAAAAAAAAATTATAGCCAGGATAGGTTCAGTAAAGGATTAGTATGTGTGCCACATATTCAACAAAAAAAAAAGGGAAAATATGCACATGTTGAAATGTGGCAGGATTACACATGTAAGGCTATATATTGGATCAACTGTGTATGTAGTATTTCCTAGGAACAATGGTAGGGAGACCAACACAAGTATCACAGCTGGATCAGCTGGTCGGATTAGTTAGGCTCATCTTAAGAGATAACCTGCACTTACAAATCAATATCATATGTACTGGTCTAGTCCTCTATCTGATCACTGCTTCCAACACTTCAAGGGCAATATGAGGAATCCCTTTCACAAGGAGTATAAATGGGGATTTCCCCTTCTTTCACCCCTCCACTCTCTGCCACTTACAAACTGTCTAGCTCATAAAAAAAGTGGGTAAGGTAAAATTATATATGAGCTGTTTTGTTTTTTTTTGTTTTTTTAAAGTTCCCACCAGGTGACCAGGAGTGAATAAGCTTCCTGGTTCTATCAAAGAAGGATCAGGCTTTGGTGTGGGTTTGAGCTAGAGTAGGTCAACCACAATACAAATGTACACAAAATAAACAGAATATTCTTGCCATTGCCATTGCTTTTGTTGAAACAATCTGTCTGCATCCATAGCAACACTGGAATGCACAGGTCCCCACCTATCCACTACCCAGAAATGGAGCCAGAGTCCTGATTCATGAGAAAAGAAAAGAAAAGAAAAGAAAAGAATAGAATAGAAAAGAATAGAAAAGAAAAGAAAAGAATAGAAAAGAAAAGAAAAGAAAAGAAAAGAAAAGAAAAGAAAAGAAGCACTAACAAAAACATTGTTTCCCTCAAATTGGGAGATTCAAACTTTTTTCTCCCCCTCCTTTCCTGGGTTGAAGAATGGCTAATTTATGAAGATATTTAAAAACAAGGCTAGATTAATGCTATATACATGATCACATTGATACAGATCTGATATTCCCTATTTCTACAACAAAAAAATACTACAGATGGTCCAAGCCCTCATCAATCATTTAACTATTCCAACCTCTTCCCTCAGTCATAACCTAGAGATTAGGGGGGGGTGAGGACAAAAACAAAAAGACCTTTTAAATTTTTTTTTTTTTTTTAAACAAAGAAAGGATCAAGCTATTCAATGTAATAACCTTTCTGCAGGTAAAAAAAAAACAACAACTAACTGTTGTTTTTCTACCAGGTTAAACAGTGGCTTTTTGGGTTGAAATTAGGGTTCCACACCTCCACCGTGGCCTTATGCAGTTAAGGGATGTCCCATAAAGGTAATCTGTTTAACCGCAGTATAGCACAATGAAAACGTCACACCCCAGTGGGTTTATATTTAAATTGACCTCAAAATCTTCCAGGCTACCCAAATATGGTATTCAGGCCTGAATTTTTCATGCAATTTAGCTTACGGACTTGTACCTGGTTCCTTTCTCAGGGCAATGGCAGTCAAGATAAAATGGACTGTGCTGAATATAGGATAGTACGGTAGAGAGACAAAATGCTGGGCAGCGTGGTACAACCCCTCCATAGCAATAACTAATAACTAGTCTGATTTCCTTTTGGGGGGGGGATTTGTTTTTCTTTCCCTTCGTGGTTCCTACCCTTTTGTTGGCCCTTTGTTCTGAGAAAAAGGAGCAGATTCCGAAGTAGCCCCACCCCTACATTCCTCATGGCCACGCCCCTTATTTAATTACGCTTTCTACTCACCTGGTACCCTGGGATTTGGACTGGTAGTTCTTTTATTTACTTACTACGCGCTTAGTACAGCAGCTACAGCTACTCAACTACTTCTAAAAATCGGATTCTGGTGTCTCCCAGAAAGGTCTGCATTTTTGTTAAGGAAATCCCTGAGTATAGTTTTAAAAAATAACTCTGGTGCAGGTTCTTTTGCTTGGCCCGTTCTCATTTCTGCTCGAATTTGACCTGCAAACTGCTGTAGCCAGCTTGCTACACTTGGTAGCTATCTTGTGCCAGCTACTTGGAATTTGCAGTTGTGAGAAAGCTTGAGTTTGTAGCAGCTAGCTCTGGTTTGCAGCTACCAGCTCTAATTTGTAGCTGTGTAGTTTGTGGGCACAAGTTTTAGTTTGCAGCCAAGGAGGCACTTTAGCGTCTGAACTACATACTCAAGTCACTAGCAGTACTGTTTATTGAGAATTCTTCATTATTCTGTTCTGATATGTGCCTTAAGCCTTTGATTAATGTGCTCCTTCATTTATTACTATGCAGCTGTCAGTGTGAAACTATCTGTGATGCCACTATTTGGGCAAAAACGGTACCCAAATGTTGAACGGAATAGGTATGGAGTTCCCAATGACTATGGAGTTCCAAGTGACCTCCCCACAGGGAACATGGCTAGTATTGTAGACACTACCACCTCCAACAATGATCTTGTCCCAGAAGCCAACAATGCCATGGAGAAGCAATCACATGGTCAGCAGGTGATCCCCTCCAGGAAAGAACTGTTGTTCCACAGTCAGCTTGCCCATGGCAGCTCTACGAAGGATGTCATGGATTTCTCCAACGTGAAGGAACTCTATTGCAAAATCACGGATATCTTTAGTTTGGGTCCAAATGAGGTGAGAGTGAATCCAACGAAATGAGCACCAAAAAAAATGCCAGGCCTAACAAACTTGTTCACTTTGCTTACTGTACTATGTAGACATTATTAACACTATTAATATAGGGCAAACAAACACGATGCCCATTAATGATCACTTATGTAAAAGTGACAACTTTTTTTCCCCAATGAAAACATCTACCAATGGGTGTAGCTAATACACAAATCACACCCATAGGATGATACTGTCGTTCTTCCAGTCAGGTGGAGGTCACATTCCATATTTCAGTAAACTTGGTCATTAGTTAGAGTGTTCCAAGGGAGTCTATGCTATTATGTCTACAAACCACACCCATTGCCACCCTATCTGAGCGAAACCTCCGTGAGGACGTGCAGTGAGTTGTCCTCATCAATCCCTGATAGTTCTTTTGAAGATCCCTCCAGCTTTTTGAAAAAAGTTAAGAGTCCAGACAGACAGACGGATTGACAGACAGACGGATTGACAGACAGATGGATTGACAGACAGACGGATTGACAGACAGACAAACAAACAAACAGATGGACATCAGAAAGATATTTTAATGATAGTAGCAGTAGCAGTAGCAGAAATAGAATAATTAGTTAATATTTTCACTATTACCATCAATATTATAGTTATACAGCTGTTGCTAATTATATGGTCATTATTTTTATACTTTTTTTAAAATGTAAATGTACATACTATTAAATATCAAAATATCATTGTTTTTGAGGAACCTCAGTGATATATACTGAATTTCCTTTATAATTTCTTGACCTTGAATAAACCTAACTATCCAAAGCTCTTTTAAAGGAAACAAGTTTCTACTTTGAGTAGGTCAGCACTTCCAATTAGTACGTATAGTTAAGCCTGCAGAGGAGTAGGGCTGATTAACTAAGCACATATCTTCTTATAGTGATGTTCAGGGTGAAGGGTCCTGATTTATGATGGTCTTTTAGTCCCAAGAAGGATGCATTCAGCCAATCGCTGCTGCCTAACACACCAGGAAATAGGGCATCCGTGATAGCTACTCAAACTCAAATAGTAACCACAGTTGATGCTTTTGAATTGTTAATTTGCCTTCAATCGCCTGGGGGTGTGTACGTGTCAAACCTAAATATAAGATAACTTTCTAATTTTCAACTTGCATTCTCTTTGATGCCTGAAACATTTCTCTTTCCTACCTGAAGCATTTTTCTTTTCTTTCACTGTTTTTCTTGGCAGAGCATTTGATGCCACATGCATTTCCTTGTAATATTTAATTTTCAATGATCTAAGCTGACCAACTGCAGCTGCTTCACCACCAGCTTATGCTCAGATTGTCCCTTTAGGCTTGTCCTCAATCCCTTTTAGCATAAAGAAAATGTCTGCCAACAAGGTTGCCTTTATTTATAATGCCTTACCTAATTATAGTTATAAAGATTCACACAAATCATTGCTTCTGAATATGTGCTTGGTTTATCTATAGTTGTAAGGATTCAGAGAGATTGTATGTCTATATGTACTCTGCCTAATCGTAACTATAGGGATTCAGACAGATGGTCCCTCAATTTATGTACTTACCCTAGTCATAGCTATTAAAAGAAACGGGAGAATAGGTGCCTCTATATATGTGGTCATAGAATGGTAGATAGATATTTCTTACGGCATACTACCAATATACGCTATAGGCATGTGTGTGGTAAAGGATCGTCTAACTTGTGGTCTACGCTGTTATGATCTTGTTTTCTTAATTCACAGATATATTTTTTAAAGTTATTTATTTAAATAAAACAATTTTCATAGGGTTAATGCTCTATAGAGAAATAGTACTGTATGTATTGCATAGAGAGCAGTCACACCTACATGCTTCACCAGTAACAAGATATGTTAGATAGCATGGCAGCCAGCATGTAGTGCTTATCTGCATACCATTACCACGAGACCTTGGCTACGCACACAATCAAGTACGTATTAAAAGCTTTGCTATCCAAATAACCTTATCTTTATATCATGCTTACCTGAGTAACAATCCATGCATAATTAACAAAATTAAGTTGATATGGAGTAATTCAGAACTCCACCCCCTGGATTTGCTGTGATGGACGTATAATATTTTAATGTCTGCCTTTATTGGGGTTGCCATGGTTAAGTCTTAAGGCAATACAAAGATAGAGGAGCATAATTAAAGCCTCCCGCAGTGTTCAGGTTACTGACACGGGATACTGAGGCTGCTCTGTGGGATTCCCTCGGTCACAAGTCCAGGCCTAGGGTTGTAACACAGTCAGGGATTATAGTTGTGTGACACTCTGTCTATATATCTACTTACTCCATCCTCCCTCTCTCTCTCTTCCTCAACTCCAGATCATGTTCTGTACTCTGAACTCACACAAGGTCGACATGACCAGACTTTTGGGTGCTCAGATCGGTCTAGATGACTTCATCTTCGCCCACATCAAGGGCCAATCAAAACGGATCACTGTCAACAAGACAGATTCATCTCTCGGGCTAACAATCACGGACAACGGTGCAGGGATTCCGTTCATTAAGAGAGTGCGGGAGGGAAGTGTCATGGCTGGATTGTCTGAGGTGTGTGTAGGGGACATGATAGAATCCATCAATGGCCGCAGCATGGTGGGCACCCGACACTACGAGGTGGCTAAGCTCCTGAAGGAACTGCCTCAGCACATGGAGATAGCTCTGAGTCTGATTGAACCCAAGAAATCATTTGGTAAAGCTTCTCATGTGGTAATGTGCATGTGACTGTTAGTGATGATTGTGTTGTACTGAAGAGGTGGAAAGGAGTACACTTTGGATTTCCATTGATTTCTATCTGAGCATTGAATAATTGTGGTAGAAATATCGGCACTAAATTTTTTTATGAACTGATACTTGGATAAAGTGTGTCCGAAATTGAATAATACTTTTAGCTTACAATCACCCAATAGGTTGGAATATTTTGTTGTTTCATTTTTTTTTTGTTGTAGTTTATATTGTACTAGTTTTTCCGATGTGATTGCGAAATTGTCTAAATTATGTTATGTAGTGATTAGTTATAATATGTTATTATATATTTATTATTTTATATCTATTACAATAGTGGGATGGGATAATATTAATATATATATATATATTTAACTAAAAAAGAAATGTAAAAAGGGGAGGGTGAAATGGGGGAAATAAAGGAGACTACAGCCCAGTCCAGGATACAAACCTCTGACTTTAAACTTGGGAGACTTGGGCCTTTATCGATAGGCCATCATTTCTTTTTGTTTTCTTTTCTCACAGAGCAGTCCCCAAGATGAAACTCAATCTATGTATTCTCAGTGCTACCCTAAATAGACTGTAAAAATTTTGTGATGATTCGAATTTCCGTTCGAGAGGAGTAGTATTACTTACAGACAGACAGACAGACAGACAAACATTTACAGACTATATACAATGGGAAGTGGGAGATTAGTGATTCATGCTGTTTGCTGGAGACACATAGTGGAATGAACATAACGTATGTTTACATTAAGTGTTACAGGGAAGCCTTTCCCAATAGTCATTATTCTCTCAATGGTAATCAGTGATAGTAGTGACTCATAGATCACATAAAACGATTTTTATGAAATCATTTCCTAACCAAACAACAAATCATGCCATCACCAAGTAATGATGCATTGTTGCTTTTTTAATTTAGATTTGATCAAACCAAGATCAAGGGGCGGGGCCTCAAGGTTGTCTGTACTGGAAGGAGACACAAACAGATTGGAACAGGCCTTGGAGAAGAGAGGAGGCAGGGCCACCCTCAAGATGAAGAGAGATGGACAAGTGGTGGTGGAGGAAGTGGTGAGGGAGTTGTGGTCAAACTGAGTGTAAATATCACTTTGTGAGTCCCTAATGAGAAAGTTAGGCTCAGCTGGGTAGTCTTTGAAGTTACTTGATCTTGTAAATGCTGATTTTCTATGCAGTACTTGTGTTGTCGAATCAATCTCATTTCCAGTGTAACTTAGAGATATCAACCGATGTGGTATTGCATTACTTTAAATTCTAGCATCATGTGTATCTGAGCTTTGATCCTCACTGGTGTTTCAAACAGGTGGACAACCCTGTAATCTATCCCTCCTTGACATCAATCCTTCCCTTATGTAGTGAGACACTGTTTAATATGAACTATTTTAGGTTTAACACTGCATATAGAATTTACATAGAAGGTAATGCATGAGAATCTGAAGTGTGTGGATTATAAAGTTATGCAAATACTTTACTTTCTTCTTCTTCTTTTTTTTTTGAACATTTTTCTTTCTTTTCTTTCTTTTCTTTCTTTCTGAACCAAATTTTTTTTGGTTTTGCCTGTGAGCCTGCAAGGTTTGTTGGGTGTCAAAATCAATGAGGTGACAGATTAAAAGTCAGTCAGGTCACAGTGTAAAGGTCAATCAGGTCACTGTGCATACCCTGTGCTTGGCAATGTAACAGCTCTGGTGTCACTTCACTTTCTAAGTATTCCATTATGTATGGGGGTGTGAGAGCAATGAACCAGTCCAGCCAACATATGCTGGTCAAGGCTGAATTACTTTAAGTTTTTATAAATATTCATTCATGAAATATCTCAATAGCTTTACCATTTATATAATTATACAGAGGGAGAGAGAGAGGCATGTAGCCCTCCCAACACTAGATGAAATTAACACAAATATGTATGCAGTACCAATTACCATAGTTTCTATGAGGGATATTTTTAGGGGGTAATGTCAGGTGGGGGGGGGGGGGGGAAGAATTTGGGACATGAAAATGGAGGAGGGGAATGGGGAGAGGGTAGCAGTCGATCAGATAATGTGGGAGTACTGTTACCAAGGAAATACTATATCTATTGTTTAGTGTATTTAGTTCACTAAAAAAAGTCAACTACCTTTACCGAGTGTGCATGTGGTTATGTTCATGCGTGTCCATGCCTGATAGCTCTACAATCTTGAGTCAACAGTGTGACTTCATAATGGCGATTGTCACACACAAAGTCAGCAGATTGATCCAGAGTCTGATACAATGCCTTCACTGTCAGCACCTACAGGTTAGATCTGTGGGACCAATGCTGTGCTTGTCTTCTCCAACTTGAGAATAAGCTTTTAGTGTTGATGTATCAGTTATATGGAGAGTTATAATCAATTTTGTTTGAGTTTTTTTAATGTTTTTTCCTATATGCAGTAGTGACAGCGAGAGCGGTTAACTAGTGGGAATCTCCTAGCCCTAGAAACAGTGTTCCAGACCAAATACTAATCTGCTAAGTTACAACAGGAAATGGAAGAAAGATTTGCATGACTAGGATAAGATGAAAGCAATTGAGGTTGTATTTTGGGTGTGAAGTATGCAAACAGAAAGTAGATTCAAAGGCAAACCTCGCAATGAATTGATGTGGTGTAGGGGTTCTCACAGCCATCTCAGAACTGGGCAATTAGAGGATCATGGCTACTGCAGGCTGTGAATCTCTCATCAGATGATACCTTGAGGCCGAGCTATTCGCTATGAAATGAAAATAAATCTCACATCATATAAAACATGCTGGATAACAGAAATGCTATTGAGTCATTTCTTATCTTCACTCATTTATTTATTTTTTTTTATTGATTTACTGATGATCTAGATGATTATATTCTTCCAAGTCACTGTCAATTTAATTCCACGAGTGATACCTAATCAAGGCAGGTAAAATAATTCTCCGATGACAAAAAAAGTTGTATCCCCCTGCCTTCCCCCCTTCCTTCCCTTAGGGAAAAAACAAGTTGTCTCTATAATTTTGCTCTGTCTCTAATTGTACAAGTGTGTTAATTAGAATGAGAGTCCATTTTAAAAATTGACACCATAGTGGAAACCTTTTGATTCTCGCTCCTATGGGCTTCCCAGGAAATCAAATAGGAAGCCTCATCACCTGACTCAGACCAGATATTGTTGCTAGTTTGAATGAGATCACATGATGTCATGTTATAATGTAATGATGTGATGGTATTTCTATGTATAATTTTGTGTTTTTCTGCACACCTGTTGCGAGCTTTTAAAGGTCATATGATCTGCATGTGATGTGTTATGGCTGTCACATGTAGAGGGAGTGGGAGAGCAAAGCAGCTCAGGAGGTGGACAACAAGCTGGAATCCTTCCTCGGCATCAGAGACACTGAACTAGGTAAGGGTCAGGCGTCTTTTTATAACCACCGTTCATATTGTCACTTTCAATTGAACTTTCAATTGATTTTAAGTGACATTTATATGAGCTTGATTCATCCAGCATAGGATATCTTCTGTGACACCACTTGGCAGTGTGTGAGAGTATAAGTGTGAGAGAGAGAGAGATGGTGTGTGTGTGTGAGAGAGAGAGAGATGGTGTGTGAGAGAGAGAGATGGTGTGTGTGAGAGAGAGATGGTGTGTGTGTGTGAGAGAGAGACATGGTGTGAGAGAGAGATGGTGTGTGTGAGAGAGACATGGTGTGTGTGAGAGAGAGATGGTGTGTGTGAGAGAGACATGGTGTGTGTGAGAGAGAGAGATGGGGTGTGTGTGAGAGAGAGAGATGGTGTGTGTGTGTGTGAGAGAGAGATGGTGTGTGTGTGTGAGAGAGAGAGATGGTGTGAGAGAGAGATGGTGTGTGTGAGAGAGACATGGTGTGTGTGAGAGAGAGATGGTGTGTGTGAGAGAGAGAGATGGTGTGTGAGAGAGAGAGATGGTGTGTGTGAGAGAGACATGGTGTGTGTGAGAGAGAGATGGTGTGTGTGAGAGAGACATGGTGTGTGTGAGAGAGAGAGATGGTGTGTGAGAGAGAGAGAGAGATGGTGTGTGAGAGAGAGAGATGGTGTGTGTGTGTGAGAGAGAGAGAGAGAGAGATGGTGTGTGAGAGAGAGAGATGGTGTGTGTGAGAGAGAGAGATGGTGTGTGAGAGAGAGATGGTGTGTGTGAGAGAGAGAGAGATGGTGTGTGAGAGAGAGAGAGATGGTGTGTGTGAGAGAGAGATGGTGTGTGTGAGAGAGAGATGGTGTGTGTGAGAGAGACATGGTGTGTGTGAGAGAGAGACATGGTGTGTGAGAGAGACATGGTGTGTGTGAGAGAGAGATGGTGTGTGTGAGAGAGAGAGATGGTGTGTGTGAGAGAGAGAGACATGGTGTGTGAGAGAGAGATGGTGTGTGTGAGAGAGATGGTGTGTGTGAGAGAGACATGGTGTGTGTGAGAGAGAGACATGGTGTGTGAGAGAGAGATGGTGTGTGTGTGTGAGAGAGAGAGAGATGGTGTGTGTGTGTGAGAGAGAGAGAGATGGTGTGTGTGTGAGAGAGAGAGAGATGGTGTGTGAGAGAGAGACATGGTGTGTGAGAGAGAGATGGTGTGTGTGTGTGAGAGAGAGAGAGATGGTGTGTGAGAGAGAGAGATGGTGTGTGTGAGAGAGAGATGGTGTGTGTGAGAGAGAGAGATGGTGTGTGTGAGAGAGAGAGATGGTGTGTGAGAGAGAGACATGGTGTGTGTGAGAGAGATGGTGTGTGTGAGAGAGAGAGAGAGATGGTGTGTGTGAGAGAGAGAGATGGTGTATGTGTGTGAGAGAGAGAGATGGGGTGTGTGTGAGAGAGAGAGATGGTGTGTGTGTGAGAGAGAGATGGGGTGTGTGAGAGAGAGATGGTGTGTGTGTGAGAGAGAGAGATAGTGTGTGTGAGAGAGAGAGATGGTGGACTGAAGTGAAGCCCATTCTCAAATTCTAATTCTTTGACCTGCCTGTGCATCAAGAGGAGTCATGTATGAAGCATGCACACAGAGATTACCCAGGGAGAGATTGCTGGAGTTGGTTTTCACTGATGCACAAGTAGCAACCACTTGGGGTCAGTAAAAACAAACTCAGTAAATTGATATTTTCTTTTCAATATAGGTGCACTCCATTAATGCCCAGCTGTGCTGTCTTACAGCTGAGCTTTTTAAAGGAAGGATAATAATAACAACAATAATAACAGTAATAATTAAATTATAAAGAGGATACCCAGAGTTGCCAAAGCCAGAACTATACAGCAAGCAGCAAAGAGATATTTGGTGAGCTGAACTATGGAGATCTTCAAATATTTCATCTTTACCATATTGAAAAGAAGAGATTAATTTTTTGACTGCACTTCTTCTAGAAATTCCTTTTGGATGAGATCAGATTACATATTACAATTGGGTAGCTACTTATGAATAGGAAGGTTTATTTAATGGGCCTACACCTTAGCCCTAACCACATTCTCCCCACACTTTGCCAGTGATTCTTTGAGTAACTCTGAAAAATTCATGACTATTAGTCCGGGCATCTGGGAGGAGATAGAGAATATACATTCAGACAGACAGACAGACAGACAGACAGACAGACAGACAGACAGACAGACAAATTGCAAATTATAGTATAGATGTTGCTGTCACAGAATATCACTGAATTTGATTCCTATCTGAAGATCTCCCCATCATTTCTCCTACAGGGCATTTGGCATCTTCCAAGAGGCCTCCTCACCTGGAGGTTGAACTGACTGGCACAGTCTCAGACTGGGCCCCACTGTCTAAATTACCGCTCACATGCTAATATCATGACAGAATATGTTTAGAAGTAGGTACAATCACAGCATGCCAGGCTGATCAGCAAATTAGATCAAATATCACCATACAAAACAAGGGTAAGTATTTCCATCCCCTCCTCTCCCTCCCCTCTTTCCAGCTATTGCACATAATGGGTGCCTCATGTACCTTACATGGTCAAGTTATCAAGGCTATTGGTCTCCATTAATGCTTATAGATGTGTGTGTTTACTTACACATGAAATGTTAACGATCCCTTTCTTCCTATCCTGTCTAATGCTATCTCATGTGGGATAGGGCCTAGAAATCTAGACTGCAATGAATTGGCACCACTAAGTGGTGTATCTGTGAGGAATCTGTGGTGTCTGGTCAGCCATCAATTCAGGTCCTTGCAGAACTTCTCTAAATGCAAGAGATCCCTTGCCCTCCTCCCGCCCAGAACTTGCTGACTAGATGATATTTTAGCTGCTGTAGTGGTCAGTGAGCACATCAATGGCCTCAGGCAAAGGACTCACTCGGTGAAATTATTGGTAGTAGCTGCAGTAGCCTGGTGTAGCCACACCCCCATATACAACAAGAGGGGGTAAGGTGGGGTGTCATTCTTCAAGGGTATCACAATGTTGTGTGTATGCAGTGCCAGTATATCACTCAGAGCAATTACTTCTTAATTTCCTTGTAACGCCCACTCACTGTCTGGTAGTAATTACTACTTTCACACAAGTAAAAGACTTTCATCTAAAATAGTTCATGAAACATTAAAGAGAATTACATTTACTAAAAGGTAACAAACTTGGCTGCACTATGACACTGGACGTGTTCCTGGAAACACTTGATCAGTTTTGAAGTGGATGAAAATTTCGTCCCAGCTGCAGTGAATCCATGTGCGGCCTTACTAAGGGGGCAGGTAGGCCAATGGAGTTGGATCAGTGTCATGGTGAGTGTACACTAGCCAAATCAAATACCACGGTAATCACATGGTCTAAATCTTTGTCCTTGGGTCTATTAGGTGCCCAGGTTACTGAATCTCGTAGCTCACAGTAACCAAGGATGCAGAGCCTCTGTTCCTTCTTTACCAAGCCTGGCATCTCTCAGCTGCCTTTCAGCAGTTGTGTCTCTTTTGGCAGCAGCTGTGCTACCACTGACACTGGAGCCCTCTGCCTTTTGTGCCATTATTTTGATGTATTGGTCCTGAAAAGGGTCCACAGTGTAATGAAAATTACTTGTGAATTACTATTAGTGCTCAGTAATTTGATTTGTGTTTGTGAGAAGCTGTTTTTGCAACTACATTTGTGCATGTAAGAACCCATTAAGAACTTGTGGTGCATGCCATATGTGACTACATGTCACACCTTGTTTCTCTTGTGGCTGTGCTCTGTACAAAGTTTCACTGGATTTAGTTCAGCAATGTGGCTGTGTGTCAAGACGGAACAACAATATAAGTGTGCACTCATCTATGAAGGTCAACATATGGTTCCTACCATTAGTTCATATTATGGGAGAGACACTTTGAAGATAGCTCTCTGCATTCAATTCGAGTCTGTGCTTGGATGAAGGCTCTGTTTCTCATGGTACTATGGTGGAGCCTGACTAATTAATCAACTGATAATGTTGTGTGCCTATGTTGCTGCTAGGCAGCTGTTTGTATGGGATGTATTGCAGGATGTTTTCACTCAAGTGAGGATGTTGATAAATATAATTTTTTAGTTGGGACAATTTTCCCGGGAGCTCCCTGGGAAAGCTGTGTGGGCCACCCCGTGACGTCTTTGAAACACCTCCCTCCTCAGCTTCCTCCTCAGTGCCGTCAGCTGTGGCTCAAGTGAAATAGAACTTATATGTGCTGTTGCAGCATTTACATTATGGTGGGAATTTGTAACGTTGTCGGTACTGCATACTAAACCCATAACTGTTAGATGTGTGAGGCTCCAATTAGAAATTCTGCCGACAAACCTCAGCCACTTAAGCATTCTTTACCAATTTGGTCTTATCCAGATATAAATCAAACCTTGTGGTGTGCAGCAGCACTCCAAGGCAATGCTACATCAGATGTAAACTCTTCAGATTTTGTTATGTCTTCTCACCTTGTATAATCAATGAGGTCCCTTTTCAGCTCTTCCATGCTCTCACCTTAGGCAGTCTCTTTTTCACCTGCTGGAGGTCTGATGTTCTCCCGATTCCATTTGCATTCTGTTGTTATCTTGCACTGGCACTTCTTCACCGCAGGATCTAAACTTCATGTGCTTTTGTGATTGGGAGCTTTCCTGCCGACTGATTTCCTGCCCATGTAGAGTGCTATCTTTATTCTCACTGCTCCTCTCTCTCTCTCCAGTTGGTTCCTCGGCCGTGCATTCACGCACCTCAACTGTGGCTTGTGTTCTTGCTGTCCTTAGCTCTCCCACAGGGCTGCTTGTTGCTAGCTCTCTTTCCACAAGTTTCAGGAAACTTTGCTTGATCAGAAATATAGACATCTTCCTTCTATTCCCAGTTAAGATGGATGTTAAGACATAGGGGGTTGGGAAACTTGTGTGTGTTTGTCACAAAGAGTCATAGCCTACACTTTTGACCTCATCTATTGAACTTGTCACAGTAATTACAAGAGTTACGATATGCTGAAGAGCGAGTCACTAACTTGCTGGCAAGGTCAAAACTTGTGTTCACATACATACGTGTTCCATTTCTCCACAACCGCCAATAAAATAAAGGGCTAGAGTCACAAGATGTTTTACAGTTCCATTTCCCAAGAATATCATTGCCAGTCGTGAAAGTTAATACATTTCTATGGTGATGGTGGTTCACTAAATCCATAAGTAGGCGTGGCAGGTGGTATGAGACGTAGTCATGCAAGTTCCCTGCTGCACCACTGTTTCTTTGCTATGTAATTATGTGTATGTCACATGAACATAACTTACTGGTGGCACTGACTCACACATACTTTCAACTATTGCCTTATGAATACTGTTAATTCCAACATCAGCATAAACCTTATTTCTTTTTTTTTTCTTTTTTCTTTTTTTGGCAAGGGTGACATGACCAATATGCTTTTCTGAGTATTGAGGATCAGAAACAGAATCTAGGATACAAGAATGTGTTTTCATATCGAGTGTGTTCTGAAATGCACCAACACATACTTTGGAAAGATATTACGAACACACAAAAATTTAAGTTAATAGTTAAGTGGTTCTAATTTAAACCCCTGAAATATTTGTCACACTCCCTCTTGAGT
>OZ017785.1:13629917-13643832 GCA_963969325.1 Lycopodina hypogea
TAAGTAAATTAGTAAAGAATATTCAGATATTTGAAAGTCTGAGGTTGGCAGGTCTGTTGTACTTATTTAGGATGACTTCTTTTTGTTGCTCTAATTCTTTAGTCATTCATCATTGTATTTCCCCCTTTTTTTCTTTATTATTATTTTTTCAAATTCCAACAGACATTGATGTCTTCTGATATTAATGTTATCTTTACAGGTCTTATATGCACACACCATCTCCCTTCCCACCCCCTCAATCTTGCCCCATTCTCCAAAACACGTTTGGCTGCCTCTAAGTATAGTACAAAGGTCAGAAAGGTCAGTGTGGTCAGTGCTCCTGTGGGTTGCAAACCACAGGGTCTCCAGCCAAAAAAGACATACCAGTTTACATTCCAGTTTACATTCCATTCAGCCAACGTGTTGGCACAAACCTATATAGCTTCAACCAGTTTCCGAAGGCTTCGGAGCAACGCGGATGGCGAACTCCACTAAGTCTCCTCCTGCAAGTGGAGGTGGATCGAGGAGGTTGACTGAGCTTGTGCTGGCCGCTGTTTTCCTCTTAGCGGTCACCGTGGGCTTCATTATGGTAGGAGCTAAGGGTGAGTCAGCCAAAATGTAGATTGCTAATGGATTTACGTGACAACCCAATCCCTGTACACTTTTATTTAAACTAAATGTGGTAGTACTCACCTGAAGTTGATACCTTTCCTTATGGGGCAACTTGGATTGTCTAGTCTATTTGAAACTAACCACTTATTTGCCTTAAGAGGAAGGCATTCAATTATCAACATCATCAGTTTTACCATTTTAGGCACTTCATTTTGGCCTGATCCTATTCAAAATGGCAAATGTAGCTAACAAGGGAGTGTCTAAAATGTTTAAAAAAAAGAAGAAATGAATGAATGAATGCAATGCGCAGTGAAGTAAATTGTAGTTCATTTTCTATGTCCATGCTCAGGAACAAGCACTGACTG
Organism: Lycopodina hypogea; assembly: GCA_963969325.1. NCBI lineage: Eukaryota > Metazoa > Porifera > Demospongiae > Poecilosclerida > Cladorhizidae > Lycopodina > Lycopodina hypogea. The sequence continues at coordinate 13,630,874 of OZ017785.1, forward strand.
AACCATAATAATACACCAGAATATGCAGAGTCTGTACACTATAATTTTATTTATGTGCCTACATATGAGTCTGTACAGAGAGACTCAAGACAGTGGTGCCCAATACAAATGATAACCATTTCCAGTTTTTTTGGTTTCGTTATTTTTTTTTTATACACTTTCAAAATTAAAATATATCTTATACTAATAGAGCTAGGGTATTTATATATTTATTTATTTATATGTGTACAATAAACTGCAAAATGGCTGTAAGGATCCTGTTGAAAATTGGCAGATATGATATTCAGGTAAGTGAAAGTAACCTCGGCTATGTCCCATTTGTCCACACCCCATTGTTCAAGAGTAATAACTGAAAGAAGCCTAAAAAAGGCTCTTCCTCTTCCACCATTTTATTTCCATCAAAGGGAATGCATAGGCTTTCACATGCTACCACATCAAAGAAATGTTAATGCATTTTAACATGGCCAGCCATGTTTACAAGAAAAAAAACTTATCAGCAATTTAATGGGATAAAAAAAAACCTATTGCTGCTAAGAACTTCTGCTTTTCAAGAGCAGCTGAAGGTACAGAAATGAGTGCACACATAACCTCTTTTCCCTCCCACTCCCCAACCTTCACTCACCACTATTCTTGTACAACAAAATCAATTTCTTGCACAACCAAAGCAATGAGTGTCAAGGATTTCACTGGAGGATTAATGTGGAAAGAAACCCCCCAACCTCCACTCTCTACTACCCCTGCACTACAAAATTAATTTCCATTTATTTAAACCATCATCACTTCTTCCTAAAATCAAAATAATGTATTTGCGTTCCCACACTACAAATTTTATTGAACCTTCACCACTTCTTCCTAAATCAGAAGTAATGCATGGGTGTTCCCACACTAACATTTAAAAAAAAAAAGCACAATGCATGATACGAAAGCAAAAACCAGAAACCCAGAATGCTGCACTCCACAGTTTGGGGATGACAAAAGAAGCCAAGAAAACTTACTAGAGAAGATATACAACTTTAAGAGTACATTATTGAATTTGTTTCTTACAAGAAATAAAAATAAAAAAAATTTTAAATGCCAAGTAAAAAAAGATCATGATTAGGAAAAAACATCCAAGTGCAAATGTACAAAAATTGAGAGATTAAGAGAAACACCACAAAATCACACCCTACGACTTCAAGTACTATCTAACAGGCGAACTGTAAGACACCAAAACGAGTTAGATGAACAACACCAAGCATGTGTACAGGACATATCCACCAGACAAGCAGTTAGGCATCAGAACGAGACAGAAGATCAACACCAAACACGAGTCTAGGACATGTCTACTAGACAAGCAGTTAGGCATCAGAATGAGGCAAAGGATCAACACCAAACACGAGTCCAGGGCATATCCACCAGACAAGCAGTTAGGCATCAGAACGAGACAGAAGATCAACACCAAACACGAGTCCAGGACATGTCCACCAGACAAGCAGTTAGGCATCAGAACGAGACAGAAGATCAATACCAAACATGAATCTAGGACATGTCTACCAGACAAGCAGTTAGGCATCAGAATGAAACAGAAGAACAACACCAAACACGAGTCCAGGACATGTCTACCAGACAAGAAGTTAGGCATCAGAACAAGACAGAAGATCAACATCACACACGCTTACAGGACATGTCCATCAGACAAACAATAAGGCATCAAAATGAAACAAACGAACAGTACTATTTATGTATACAACAAATTTGTAATACACGAACCATGAGGCTTCGAAATGAGTCAACTGATCAACGAAGTATTTGTTTACAAACTGCCAGGACAAGACATCATTCTGGAATTCATCAGGTAATTAAAAACATATACTTCCAGCAAAACAAAACAGATAGCATGATATGCCATCATAAAGATAAGCACTCCACCAACACATGACCTTGCACAAGACATTTCCACCTACAAAGCAGGACCTCCCTTAAGACATGCTTTCAAAAGACATGTCATCCTGAAAGACATGTACTCCCACAAGACATGTCCATCCTTAAGACAATTTTTTGAACACAGCCCACTGAAGGTGGGCCTAGTATATATATATATATATATACTCCAACTTACCAACAAAAGTTTGTTTTGCTCAGCGGTGAAACTCTTGGACTTCCACTTGAGGTACAGTGTGCTTGATTTGAAAATTTTTGGTACATTAGTGGATATCATCAGGCACAGATAAACCACATTTGTGCTTTCAAGTTCTATTAAATGGGTAAGTGATCTGATGAGTGGTGGTGCAGTTTGATTGGTGCTAAAAATTCTTCACTTCTATAGCAAACCAAGCCATAATTAGAATAAAAACATGAATGAAAATTTGTTCTTATGATTTAAAAAAATGTATACTTTTTGTGAATATTTTCACGACCACTTACTCATTTCTGCAGAACTTTATGTACATCATCACAAACATCACATTTTTGTGGCAACAAAACTCTGACCAATAGGGCCAATAATCCTATAAATATTGATGGATCAGAATGGTGATTTTGACGAAGTGTCAAGAGTTGACAGATCACAGCCAAGTCTAGTTTGATATTGGGTTTGCTGTATCGCATTATCCAGAAGTGTTCTAAGTGTCCCAGGAAATGCTTTCATGAGGTAGTAATCCATCCTTAAAAGGATATATCTGAAAATTCTATGAAGAATGTAGATCCTTGTTTATGACACCTTTACCTTGCCCAGCAATGCATCGACCATAAGTAGTTTAAAGGGAGGGAAATGTATGCCTTTAGGCCATTTTAATTACCCTTGCCTTGTCACATGGAAGAAGTGAATCACCTGCACTACAATGCCTAATGTTCAAGAGTGGTTACGATAGTATACCAAATGGTAAGCAATGACTGTGGGTGTGGTTATTCCTCTTCCTTTTTTTCCCCTTTCTATCATTTCCTTTCCATGTTCTATTCTCCCTTCACATCTTCTCTTTCAGATTGGGTTGATGGTGCATTTCTAATTATTTTTGTTCTTAAAAGCTTACAAGCTATCTCAGTACTTTTGGAAAAGGTTGGTGAGCTTGTCTTAAGGTCTAAAACGGGTAAAACTTTCAGTTGACGTTAAATACCTTTCCAAAAAGGCTGCACCTAATGTAGGGATTTAGGAGCAGCACAGCCTGACAATACTGCAAATGAGAATAATCAACCAATCTTTGAATGGAGTATGTGTATTATATGTCACTATATCAGGTTAGACAAACATCCACAACCAATTCACTGGAATCCACCCGTAGTTTGTGATAAAGGTGATATGGCTGCAACAAGTATAACCAATTACTGACTTGATTAATATGCAACCTCGTTAAACATTTTGATTACAGAGCAGTAGATTTCAATGTCAAATATTACTATTATGCAAATCCCGAAATACATGAATGATATGAAAAGGGTTATGAATTAGGACTGCATAAATTATTGCACTTAATCAGATGAGTGAGCCACAGTACTGAGAAAAAAACGCTAATACTATTTCTGTTTGATTAGCAAACCTTTAATTTTGTATTAATGGATCTGTTATATAAATAATCACAAACAAAAAAAAAAGGGAGTCATTATTCATTATTCTCCTTCCTCTACCCCCTCCCCTGTCCCCCATCTCTCTCTCCCTCCATCACATGCTAGGCCCCAAGGCAACCCATGGATCCTCCAAGAACATGTTCATGTGTGTGGTGCGTCATGCAGGCATGCACATCTGGGACCACTCCTCCCCTCTCATAGATGACCAGTCATGCCCAGCTAATGGCCGTCCCTTTGTTCATGCTGAGGAAGAGCCAGAGCACCTTAAGCACTATCCCCTCACTAATATCATGTTCTACTCTTACGTGCCACACCTGAAGAGACAGGTGATGACAAGGGAGTTTGAGTTCCTCCTCATGGACATTGATCTGCAGTTTATGTACAGCAGTTATGTCAAGGAATTCATGGGTGAGGAACATTCCAGAGTCCCAGTAATTTATCCCCCCCCCCCCCTCTCTCCCCCTTTCGCCAGGAAAACGTTGATGAGTGGGAAAAATTTCTTAGGAAATTTATTCCCCTAGCTAGCCACACAGAGCTTAGATTTTTTTCCTTTTTTTCTTTTATTTCTCCTTCCACTTAAGGAAAGAATTTTCCCATGAGGGTAAAATTTATGGATAGAATTAATATCCTTAGACTGATGGTTCCGGCAGAATTTTTTTTTAACTAGGAGGGAATTTCCTATGATGTCGGGCAGTTTAATAATTGTTGGTAATGGTTGTCTATATTATGAATGTCAAATAGGTTATTACTGTGACTTTACTAGTACTGTATTAGTAACAAAAACCCCGTTGTATGGGCAGTTTTTCAGTCGGTCTCCAGCCTCCTGCAGTAACTAACTTATTCAGTTTGTGTATATAGTAATATAGTAACACACATACACACACACACACACACGCACACACACACACACACACACACACACGCACACACACTCACACACACACACACACACACACACACACACACACACACACACACACACAGGTACACAGGTACACAATCACCCACATGCATACACCTATAGGACAAGACAAGTAACATACTGGAAATGCGGTAGTTATGTGGACCATAGCTAACTCTCATTAGTAGATTAGAAACTGGAGCATAGGAAAAAACACCATTTTTACCTGTGACAAACATGTCTAGGAGCACTTGAAAGGGTGGGAGGGGGGCAGCCAGCATCCATTAGCTTTGCTCAAGAATGGATTTTTAAACTAATTATTTACTGTTTGAAAACACCAAAGTTTGTTGGTATAACTAAGTGTTTACAACAAAGTGATTTTACTGTATAGAAACCTTGTGGTTACAATCAAGTGATTTGACTGTATAGAAACCCAAAAGTGTAAATATTACCACAAGTTTAACCTCATCTTAAGTGTTTTAAACAATTATTTCGCCTGGTCTAAAACACCATGTTTTAATAAATATTAGTAATTATTTGCCACAGGTTTTAGTATTATAATTTTGACTACCTTCATGTGTACTTAATGGTGATATAACTGTTGCCATGGTTTCATAAGTAGTTTTTTAAAAATTTTTTAATGGAACACAATTCAGTTGAGCAGTCTCTGGAATAGGCATGGCAATGCTATAGATCCCCAAGGAATTATGTGGAAATTATTAGCTTAATCACAGGTAATGCTTTAGGACATAAAACAAAGACAATATTGGAAAATTTCAGCTCAATAAGTAATTATTAAGAGCTTCTCATAGTCGTAATGAACACAATTAATTTTATTATCTGTGCATTGCAGATGAAGGGGCAAATGTTTTGAAGTTCCAGGTTGCCCTTGGCTACCGTGATGATGTGAAGGGACCTTGGAAGAGGAAGGCCATTGGGAATGTCACCAGGACTCTGACATGCAGACATAATACAGCTGCCACGGTGAGTGGGGGTGAGACCACAGGGACACTTACAAATGATCAGCTTCATGAGTGTTTCAAATTCCAAGCCCATGTGAATTTCAGATACATTTCAAACCTTTGTTTTCAAAACTAAAGTGGATATAGTCTATGTGAATTCCATAACTAGCTTCAGCATTGTTCACACATCTTGAAACTGCAAAATCATTAATGTGCCCTTATTATATTCCACCATTAATTCCTTTCTTTTCTATCTGCACATCCTATTTCTCCATTTTCCTTTCAATTCTCTTTTCAATTTCTTTCCCCCAAAAACTCTTCTTGTCTTCCCTTAACATGAACATCTCTCTCTCCATAATGCTCATTTTACATCTTTCCTTTCCCCTTCTCTTACTCTATTCAACAACTTCTCCTCTCCTTGCACCCTTCCTCTCTCCTCCTTTTATGCGAACACTAACTATCTCTCTGCTCCTAGGGTATTCTGGTTTGCGACCACATGCCTCTCCTGGAGCTGGGCAGCTGTCATCACAAGCAGTATCTTGTGAACCTCTTTTTTCCAGCTCTTCCTCTCAACCACAAGAAAGAGTATAGTGGACTATCACAACTTAACAACATCAACTTGTTTGTAAGTCTCACACCCACCCAGCTGAGTTCTAACACACTCTCTGTCTCTCTTGATATTGAATTAGTGAATGAGGGAAATTATTATTTCTATTTAAATGAAGCAGCAACTTGTAGTGCAGCTCTCCCCTGCTTCATCGTCCCTCAGTGGGTGTGGTCATCCTGTCCCAGTCTCTTATAGAGGTGGTATTCAGTGAGATTAGATATCTCTGGCATTATGTAGCCTCTTCTTGTCCCTTTTGTGTACAACTGGTGCTGTAAAGAACTCAAGTTTGTGTTTCCAAGCAACTGGCGTGAACATGCCCACATGTGCCTACAGGAGCTCCACCAGACATTGCCCTTCACTCGTCTCTGGCTGTGGTTGAAGACTGTCCTCTTCCCCATCACTCTCCTGGCTTGGCTCTGGTTCTGGCGGCGGCTAGTGGGTGTGGCTAGGAAGGATGGGCCTGACAGTTCACTGGTGGAGAAGTAAGTGCCTGTTGCAGTTGAGAGTGTGCATTCTTTAAAAACCTTCATTGTCGTGGTAAATACCTCAAATAGTATTGATAGATACCTCAAATACTATTGGTAGATATCTGAGGAACATTTCTCGAGGATGTGGTGTTATGATTACTCAATGGGTGGTGGAAAATTGGCTTCTGATTGTATTAACACTCATTAATTAAATATTTTTGTTCCAAGACAACTTACTTAAGTCTTCAGACATTTCAGTCTGTTTTATTAAGTACTATATGGGGATGTGAGGAGCACTATTTACATTCTGTAAAAATCTTTATTAGACCATCTCCAATTAGTGCACAGTCAGGTCGAAACTCATTATAGAAGGCCATGGAACAGATCAGCTATTTTTAAGCGGACAGGAGTGTGAGGGACAGTCTGCAGTGTACAAACGTGGAGGCACTTACTTGCTATTTCAGCAACTTAAACTAATATGTTTTCAAATATAAGAAATTGTTTGTGCTTCCCATTGTGTGCATGTGTGCGTGGTTCCTGACGGAATATTCCCTATTATGTCACTGGATGAGAGAGAAAACCTTTGTCTGCTCGCAAGTACAACCATTTACCATTTTCTACTATAACCATATCCTCCTTCGAATGAGCCATGTACTCAATAATTGCATACACCTTTAACCTGAGGGGTTTTTTCTATTAGCCAAGCCAACCTCTCTGGTGGCTTGGGTTGAAGTTGGCTTTGTTGACTAGTTGACATAGCTGTTGAGCAGATGCATAAAAATATTTAGTGAAGGACCCTAGTTATTTTCAGTGATGTAGTGCAGACACACCTTTGGTTAGTATATTGAACTGTTAGTATACTAGACATTTACTATTGTAGTAAATGAGTGTGTATGAACCTAAACTGTGATAAACTCTAAAATAAACATTGTTTGTGTAAATCTTTTTAAAAAAAATTAAATTGTTAATCATTTACTACTTCCTTTTTTCAGGTTCCTTGGATTTCTGGGCAGCAGTCTTGTATTCTACAACAGTAAGCCATTAAACCAGTACCTTCTCTATTTACTCTCCAAACTTATGACTGTTCATTCCTACGATGATCACGAACAAGTCCTGTTTGACAAGTCAATGACAATTTCAAAAGGAACCCTTTACCAAATCTAACAGCCTCGGTCTATCAACAATAAGAGTGTACCATTTTGTCCCTTAATTTTCCCTTTTTCTGTGTTTGTGTGATTCAGTTCCATTCCAGTACCTGTCTCTGTATTATGACTGCCCCTGGCTACTGGTGCTCAATGACTTCAGCCAAGGCTTGTTTATTGCTGCCCTTTTCTCATTTTGGATCATCTTCGTGGCAGAGCATGACCCAGTAAGTCTTCCACAATCACTGCCACAGCTGCTTGGTCATGTGACTACAGCATCAATGTGTGCCCCCCCCCCCCCCCTTGGCATTTTAGGAGAAAGATGCAAATTCACACGTCAGTTACTATTGGAAGCAAATGGGTGTGGTTGCAGTGGCGTCTATCTTTCTATTTGTGTATGAATTCTGTGAAAGGTAAAGGGAGAAGAACTGTAAGTAATATTCTAATTAATCTTCTCACTTTCCAAACTTGCTGCTTCCTCTTTGACTCTCCTGTTTCTCTTCCCATGTTAGACAATCACTCCTAAGGTCTCCACTATTCCTTTCTTTGTGTGTGACTATACCACCCTCACTTCTCTCTCCCCCCCACCCCCCCCCCTCCCCGCCATGACATTTTTCTTCTTATCATTTCTCCTTTCTCAACACTTCCCATGTCTTAATTATATTTTTTCCCCTCCTTTTCTCTGTTTTCAGTACTTTACCTATCTTTTCTTTCTCACAATCACATCTTTATACATTGTTTCTTTTCTCTCACATATCATTCCCTAAACACTTTCCTTTTGGCTTAACACTTGACTTCTTTCCTTTCTTCCAACCTCTCTCTTTCCCTGCCTCCCCCCACCCCACCTCTCTGTGCAGAGGTATCCAGGTTTTTTTCCCTTTCTATAGTTTGTGGGGAAACTCATTTGGAATTGCTATCGCCGTAAGTGTTCACAAAACTTACTCAGTACCGAAAGTATAATGTGATATTTGTTAGACATACTAGAAAAATTTCTCTCTAGGCATACAAGGAACATGTTGGCAGAAGAGGGTGGGGAAAATGCTCTTTTAATTCTTTTTGAAAGCAAAATCTATCAGTATTGTATTTTATTAAACAGCTTCAGTGTTGGCATCAGACTACTATGTAATATAGCCTATAACCTGAGTGTGCCCATGGGCTTTTGCCATGCCGGCTTTAGTGGCTGAAACTCCAGAGGTTTTTTTTGAGGGGATATATCACTGTAGCAGATAGACAGGCTGACATTTCACGTATTTGCTTTTGTATTGCAAAGAAAGAGGAATTCCATTTTAAGCATGAATTTAATTTAAAAATAACGAACAACATAAATGTAAATATGATATTTTTAAGTATGATTGTAACCATTAACAATTGCACCAAGAAGAAATAATGTATAATACAGAACAATTTATCTTCAAATTTTATATATCCTCACCTTCCTCTCCTTCCCCTCTTTCTATCCCTGGTTTCCCCCATGTCCTCTCAACCTGTCACTACCTCTTTCCATCAGTACGTATTTGTGGGTATAGCTGCAGCCTCTGCTATACTTTACCTAATCACTTTCCTCGTCACCATTTACAATGTGTTTCGTAATCTTCACAAGAAGCAAAAAGAGATCCTTAATGTTCCTTCTAACCTCGCACCAAACGTTGCTAGCATGTTCCAGAGTCTTCGTTTCTTCCTGCTGCTGACGTTGCTTGTGGCCTTGTGTAGTGTCCTCACTGTAGTGCTTCCCTCAGAGATGTTGCTTCACCACTTGCAACACAACAGCAATGAGTGGAACATCTACAGTATGTTACGTTTGGTTGGTATGTGTGTGTGTGTGTGTGCACGTGCGTGTGTGTGTCTGTATGGTGTGTGTGTGCGTGCGTGCACCTGAATGTTGTGTGTGCATGTATTTCAGATATGAGAAAGCCTGGGATTAAGTATTGTGGTGTTTAGGAGTGTGTTTGATGTATGCAAATGTGAAAAATTTAGGGATATGGATTTTGAAGTTGAGGTGGTTGTGGGGGGGTGGGGGGGGGGGGGGGGGGGGAGGTGGGAAGAGTTTGTGGAGGTAGGAGTCACAGGGTTGTTCTATGAGGACAGTGAGAGGGTGCAAGGAGGTAGCTGGTGAGGTCAGGGCATTAGTGGCTGAAGGATATATAGAAAAAGTGGAGAAGAGGGAAAGGAAGACGCAGCCAAGCCCTGGAGGAGATTACTATGGCTCGGGAAGAAAGGTCATAGTGTCCTTAATCCCAAGAGTTCTGTCAAGAGCCTTCGGAGTTGTTATTATTCCAAAAGCTCTGCACAAACTGTGAAATATAACAGTAAAATGTTTAGCTTGGGTTGTATTTTGTTGTTTGTTTTTGTTTGTTTTTACTGCAAACATTAACAGGTTCACAGAGTCTAAATGTTTACTTTTGTTAGGAATCTTATTATTCTTATTGTTCTTGTTGTGAAACTTCCTCTGACCACCAGTGCTGAGGTCACAGGTTCAAATCCTGGTCATGGTTGAGTTTAAAAACAATTTTTAAAAAAATTTATTAATTTTTAAAGTGGGGTTTTGGCTGGAAATTTCCAGTCTTATTGTATTTCAGATTTAACATATTTAATATATACTATATAATTATGAATGGGAACTGCAGTATCTGTGAATGTGTGCACTCATAATACAGGGGCAAAGCCATAGAAACATAATTCTGTTGTTTACTGTCTCTTAGTAATGCAAAATGTTATTATATTGCATATAATATAAGAAGACTTTGAATAGCCTCCCCCCCCCCCCCCCCCCCTTCCCTTCTTGTCTCCTTCAGGTGGCATTCTGACTGGTAATTATGGGATGTGGAATGCCTATTGCCTCATCATGCTCTACATCTATGCTCCTGGCATTTCCAAGGCAACTGAAGTGAAAGGGCAAATTTCGACTGCTAGCATTGCTTCAGTTTCTGATCAAGCTTCATTCCAGAAACTTCTTACCAAGAAATCCCGAAGTTAATTAGAGAGACATTGGACGAGATACTCAATAAGATTGATTAGTACATGTTTGTTGTCCATGTGTAGAATTTTTTTTTTTTTTTAGTTTCACCAAATCTTAGGCCATTATGAATTAATTGTTAATTTCTTCAACCCTATAGACTCACTTCCTCTCTTTTAGTACAACACACAACACCCTAATACAGATTTACTACCAGCAGAGTGCCTAAGTTATGGCTACCCCAATGCCAAGGGTAGAAGAGCTTAATGATCAATTAGGTGGGGCTAAGTTCATAACCATGCTGGTAATGCCCATGGCAGTGGAAAGGGGAAGGAAAAGGGAAGAGGGGAAGGAAAAGGAAGAGGGGAAGGAAAAGGGAAGAGGGGAAGGAAAAGGGAAGAGGGGAAGGAAAAGGGAAGAGGGGAAGGAAAAGGGAAGAGGGGAAGGAAAAGGAAGAGGGGAAGGAAAAGGAGGAGAGAAAGAAAAGACCATGTCGTCCAAATTCATTCTATTCCACCGAGCAGTTACACACAAATAGGAAAAGATAAATAGCTGGGCAAACCCCCACATGATCTTTCCCACACTGGGCATGCATACTCTGTGGCACTGTAGCACAGAGCGAGCTCAGAGCGTAGTTTCTGATGTACCCCATTGTGTGTTGGCGAGTTTGGCAAGGATGTTATTTTGTGTTGCGAGCTTCGCTTTTGTTTGTCCCATATGATGTCTGAATGAAAGCGTCCCGTCTATGGTAACACCGAGGTAACATGTGTGGTAGTGTACAGTAGCCTTTTCCCTTCCCATGTGCAGATGAGTTACACTTTGCATCTTCTGTGCACAGGTGGAAAGTGCTCACTTGTGTCTTGGATGGATTGGCATGTAAATCGTTGACAGCACAATAAGATGACATACATTCCAGTGCATCGTTTAGTGTGGTTCGATTTGGCTTAAGTTGTGGCTCTATGTCGTAAGGCATAGATCATCTGCATAGATAAAACTACGTGTTCCAGTTGGCATTGGTTGATCATTGGTGTATACATTGAATAAGGATAGTGCAAGTATACTGCCTTGAGCCAGCCCATTGCGTTGCCTGCACCAGTGACTACGTGTGCCAGTGAGCTCAACGAAGAAGTGGTGATTAGGAAGCATGGACCCGATGATGAGGTTAGTGAGCTGTGAGTCGCATGTTAGATGTTGGACTTTCTTCAGTAGTCAACGGTGATTAACAATGTCATAGGCTGCACCAGTGACGCAGCCTGCTCCTGTTTGGAACACATCCTCGATGTACTGGGTGAGATTGAGCACTTGTCCTGTGCAATATCTTCCAGGGAGAAAACCTGCTTGCTTGGGGATGAGAGCTTCATCAAGCACTGAGAGATGATTGAGGAATAAACGTTCAAGAGTTTGTACAGATGGCACAACAAAGAGATCAGAAAGTAGCTGGAAGCTAGGTCTGGGGGCTTTCCTGGCTTGGGGATGGCAATTGCACATGCCCGTAGCCAGAGCCTTGCTTTTATTCCAAAATGTTGAATGAGTTCTGAGCTGACTTCATCCAATCCAGTTGCCTTGCCACTGAGGAGAGAATCTATGCCAGCATCTAGCCCATTGGATGTGAATGGCTGTGTGTATTGGCCAATGTTGTCATTATTGGCTGCTGTTCTTTACACAGTGAGCGTTCTTTGTGAGCAGCACTTCCCTTGCCATTCAGTTGGAGCTGGTGGGCAACATTGTTGGCTGAGATGGGAGGATGGGTGTTTGCCTTGGTACGTCATTACCCAGTTTGTGGATTAGAGACCAAGCTCTTTTTTTTTTGGGCTGTTATGGGTCATGTCTATCTTCTTAAGCAAGGTTTGCCACTCTCCTTCCTCTGTTCACTGATGGATAACGTCCTCCAACATCGATGGTTTCATTGGAGAACAGGTCTATATATATATATATAGATAGACAGACAGATAGATAGATAGATAGATAGAGATAGAAAGAGAGATATATACAGCATTTTAAGAAAAGTGCTTATACTATGGTGTTAGAATACTGTAATAAATCTATATTATGAATGATATCATTGTGATGATATAGTTTCAGAGTTTATGAACATTTCAGAGATATGAACACTGTTGTTTCCCAAGGGTTCGTAACTCTGAGGTTCTACTGTGCGTATATATATATAATCTCCTACTAGCAGCATATACCTGGTGTTGCCTGGCCAATATCAACATGAAACAGTATGGTTGGTCCTTCAATTAGCTTGATGTCCTATGGGAGTGGCAATGACCAAACCATACCCATTGACACACGCACATGTGATTAGTAATGCTTAACCAGTTGCTCACCAGTCACCCAGTCAATCAGGTTTGTCATTTGATTAGCTTTTAATAGCCCAAACAACT
>OZ017785.1:13644032-13695384 GCA_963969325.1 Lycopodina hypogea
CGTGAATGCTGGACACAGTCACCAGTGGGACAGAATGTGGTTGCCAGCAAAGATAAGCGGAAGCAGCAAGTCTTTCTTAACAAAACGAAACAACACGTAGTTACAATGCCTATTGGAGAGGCAGTGGACAAAAAATTGTGGGTTTCTCCTACTACAATAATATTTACTATCCTAGCAAAAAACAAAATAAGTACTGGTCTGGAATCAAGGGAAACCTGGACCTCATGCCCCTCCTGTACCCAGGCTGGATCATGAGGCTATACATTGACTTAGATACCAATGACCCAACTTTGGCTGATCTGCACAAGCTGGTATCCAGTAACCCAAACATTGATCTCTGTCATGTTCAAAACTTTCCACGAACAGAAATAAAGAACATATCAGATAGTTTGGGTGCAAACTGGAGGTTCTATCCTGCCTTAGACCCACAGGTAAAGTTATTGTTAAATAATAATGATGCTTCAATAAAATATATGCACATGGCAATTAAAAACACATGTAGAAAAGGATTTTCACTGATAAAGCAGTAAATAACTTTGACTTTCTTATCCATTTAGGATGATATATATGAATGTTGGATGTCAAAATATGTTATTTAAAAATGAAATAAAAACAGCACAATAAAAAATTTATACAGACTCAGTGTTTGATATAAAATTAGATATCTTTATAACTATATAGGTGGATGTACTGGTGTCCAGAGATTTGGATGACAGGTTATCACATCGAAAAGCTGATGCAGTAAAGGAGTGGCTGGACTCTAACAAGACGTTTCATGTCATGAGAGATCATCCAGGACATCACATTACTGTACTTGCTGGTATGTGGGGCATCAAGTTGAACCAGAACAGTGTAAGAGAGGCTTGGAAAACCAGTTGGGACAAAGCCACGAATGAACCACTGATGAAAGCAAATGCAACATACGGAGCAGACCAAAGATTTTTAAGGAAGTATGTGCTAATTGATTATACTAGTGTTACGGAGAAACCTCACAATCATGCATGCACCCTTAACTGAACTGTGTCATTATCCAGGACTGTAGCATCAAAGTGGCTGGATATTGTGTCAATTTGATTGTGTGGTAGATAGTCATTCATAAGTAGAAAGGTTGTGTAACAATGAAGTAGCATTAACTTATTGGTCAGTTCTGTACATTGCCCATTCAATAATGTATTGCTATACTCATGAGGAACTAGTTTAAGGGACTACCTTAGTCAGTCCAGGAGATTTTTTGAGTGTTGAGCTGTGTTCATGTGTGTGCCAAGGAATATGTCAGTCAGAGTTAGTATGATAGGAAGTGGAGCTGCAACAAAAACTGGATTGATTTTTTTTTATTGTTAACACAGGCACATATATAGTATTTTTAACTTCACAGGTATAGCGTTGAATTTTTTCTAATGCACTCCATATTTTCAATTTTTTTTTTTTGCTACATAATTTAATTCCAGCCTAATTCAATCTATTTCTTTTTTCTTATTGCAGTTATATTTGGCCATGGGCAAAGGAGATGTCAATGTGCCATGATTCTTACAACTGTCAAAGATATCCCTACACACAACCTTTTCCAACACAGAGATTGATGGGGAGTCGACTAAAAGTATTGTGCCCCAGGGAGTGCAGACCACCAGACCGTATGATGTGGATCTATTGTTGATTGTGTCAGGCATTACCTCTGAGTATCACTAGAACTGAAAAAAATAATTCTTGATTTCCTAAATTGTCTCTACCAATTAATTCATGTAAAATGTCATTAAATAGTACTTTATTAGGATTAAAAAAATGTGCAATGGAACTTAATAGTCACAAACTGAATGATATAATAGGAAGCAACAAGCAGCACTTGCTATATAGTAAAGTCAAATCTACTATATGTAGGGTAATGTAGGTCTGGCTATAACAGGCAAGTGTTCTGGCACTTGCTTTTTATTAATCTTATACCGTTGAAAATCACACTTGAACATTTACAAAGTGAATGCCAATATTTCATAGCGATCAAACTAACTTGTGTGCATCAAATTCATACCTCTGTCACTGGGATTGAGATAGAAAGAAAAATCTTGTGAAGGGAAATATTTGATAGATTATGCATAGTTGGTGCATATCAGATTGATATATAACTCTTAGTCAAATGGTAACATTGAGACATACACTACTCCAAGACAACGGAGAAGAATAATTAGTGCAATGAACTTCATGTAGTCTGCAAAGGTTTTCCTTTTTCAAGAGACCCCTCCATTGAAAGATCACATTTTCTGAGAGGCTACATTTTCTGAAAGGCCACATTTTTAAAAATGCAATATGTATTTGCTGTATAAATTTACCTCTGGTGCTCTTTGTAAGACTTGAGACGACCCTGACTTTGGTCGACAGAAGATAGAGGCTGGGGGTACTCTAGTAAGCTGGAGACACATGCTAAATGACCAATTTTGGCCTTTGAATGTAAATATTTTGAGCTAGAAGAAAGAATTGCTGTTTTACATCATCAAATATATCTACAAATTGTGAGATTTTGCTCTTGATCAGAAAAATGCATATTCATTGAAGAAGATACAAAAAAAATCAAGTTTTTTTAAATATTTTAATCAATAAAAATTTGTAATTCATATTCTAATTTTATTTCACATATTGCCATGCTATAATTTTTTTATGTCATTTTGATGACACTCATTCCCTACCCCCTTCTACTAGAAGGTAACATCTTTGGGGAGACTGATATTTCTTGAATTTAACTATCCTAGTTCCACTTAGCTCCATGTGTATTGCTATAGAGTTTATAATTTGTATATACTTTTATCGTGGAGGTGTGGGACCTAAATCCATGTGGCTGTAGGACTATTGTAATTTATAGCTGAAGAAGATTTTCTTCTGAATCTCTTAACTTTTTTTTTGCCTACATGGAAGTTGTACCAGCCTTATAAAAATGCTTTACTTGCAGGTATCATTTAGAATGGAGTTTTGTTCAATGCTATGTCTTGAAAGGAAGAAGTGTGTATGAGGTGTGTGTGTTAACATTATAGAATTTCATAAGCATGGTACATGTGCATAACTTGTAGTGGTTGTGCATTGATTTAAGTGATGTGTAATAGATTTGTACTAAGTGTCTGTGTGATTTATAGATGTGAAATGTGTTCTCACCAGGTGATATTTGGGATGAGGTATGATAATTTGGCTACGACTATAATCTGTATGTGCTTCTTCATTGTTTGGTGGAATGCTGGAGTAAAAATGATTTTAAAGTACTTCAGGACAACGAACATTGAGAATTCTTCCATCAGGAGTGAGAACAAATAAATTTTCAGGTGGCCAACCCTGAAACATTTAACATGGACTTGCACATGAGAAAAACAGGATGTCATTAAAATTAGTGTTGTTATTTTCATTGTTTGGCTATGAGACATATTGAGGTGATAGCAAATTTACGAGGCCATAGATAAGGGGGTGCTAATCAAAGTTATTTGTAAGTTTGACAATCTGCTTTGCTGATAATATGTTTTCACCAAGTTCCTGCTCTACAGTGTGTGTTCTACATTTTAACCTCTAAGTGAACTCAAAACTGAAAAAAGGGCAAAACATTAGAAGTGTAGTGAAACTTTCGCAGTCTCTCAGTGAGTATGACATCACCTCTATTCCATTGTAGTTCAGCTGGTAAAATCTATTTTGCTTATACCAGTAACAAATGTAATGAGTAAGAGGCCATTCAGTGCTCTACCAGATTAGAACACCTGGCTAAGAAGCTTCAGAACTGGCTCCCTTAAATAGGCTACCATTCTTCAGCCCAGTAATAATGATGAATCAATTGATATGACAGCAGTACGCAATAACTACACATGATATATACACAAACAATAGCAACATTGACACTAATTTCTATAATGTACCACACATAATGCAATTAGTGAAGACCAATTAGGTCACATGAAGGCAGTAAAATCATTGAAGCTAAGAAAAGATAAGAGAAAACCAGTCCAGAGATTTTAAAAAGTCCCAACTTGAGAAGTTCTTTTATCAGGTATTGAAAATGGGTGAATGATGGAAATGGGGGTAATAAAGTAGGGGTGGGGAAAAAGAAAAAATGGTGGGGTGGAATGGGGGGGGGGGGGGGGGGGGGGGAAGAATAAAAGTTTAAAAAAAGGGAGGGAAGAAGGAAAAAGGAAGGATAAATTGGAAAATTTGAAAGATACAGTCCCACAGGCAGGGTTTTACTCCGATCTTCACCAATTTTCTTTATAACCACCTTAGGGTGACCCTAATCAAACCCAGAAAATTGGAGTACTTAAGCCTAATCATCTGGAAGGAGTCATCAAACAAGCAAACATAAACTGGGAATTATAACCACACTATGGTCTCCCCCATCAAACTCTGAAATTTTGAGCCATTCATGTCCAATCGTCTGGGAGGAGTTATTGAACAAGCTGAACTTCACAAAACTTCCTTTTAACCTTCCTAGTCAAACCCTGAAAATTTGAGCCATTCAAGTTTAATATTTTGGGAGGTTTATGAGATAAACAACAACCAAAAAAACCCCCCCCCCCCAAAAAAGAAAACAAATTTATAATAATTTGAAAATTCCATATTTGTGGCAACTACAGGGTCACAGTTAATCAGGTTTTACATGTGGACCAATACTCTCTTCCCAAGCCTGATGACCTCTTTGCTACTCTAGCAGGAGAGAAAATGTTTTCAAAGTTGATTTGTCTCAGGCATACCAACAGCTTAACTTGATGAAGAATCAATCAAGTATGTCACCATCAATACTCACTGTGGGTTAAATCATTATCCCAACTGCCATTTGGGGTTGCCTCTGCACCTACATTCATCCAGAAGCTCATGGACACTGTGTTACAAGGTATACCTCATTTAATTTGTTATATCAATGATATTTTAGTCACAGGCAGCAATGATGAAGAGCACCCGCACAATTTGGCTTGATTAGTTGAACATGATATTCACTATGGATTTGGTTGAAAAAGGATAAGTGTGAATTCTTGAAGGATGGTGTTGAGTTTCAAGGGAACAGGATTGATGCTGAGGGCTAGCATGACAAGGTTGAAGCAATTGCAAATGCACCAGAACCTCGGAATATCCAGGAGCGAATATCCAGGAGCTCTGCTCATTCCTTGGTTTATTGAACTATTATGGAAATTTGTTCCTTATCTGACCACCAGTGTGCATCCTTTAAAAATTCTTTTGCAGCATAAAAAGAAATGGGACTGGATGACAACATGTTCACATGCATTTTCTGAAACAAAGCAAGCTCTGATGTCAGCTTCTATCTTGGCTCACTATGATGCCAGTCTACCCCTGATGCTAGCTGGTGATGCCTCTGCTTATGGAATTGGAGCTGTAATTTCCCACAGATTGCCGGATAGCACTTAGAAACCAATGCTTTTGTTTCACATTTTCTTTCTTCAAGCGAACAAAATTATGGTGGGGTTTAAAAAGAAACTCTGTTCTCATCTTCGGAGTGAAGAAGTTCCATCAGTACCTCTATAGTAGAAAATTTCTGTTGCTTGCTGATCACAAACCACTGTTGGCTATACTAGGTCTGAAGAATGATAGTCCATCTTTGGCAGCTGCAAGACTGCAGTGATGGTCTGTCCTACTTTCTGTCTACCAGTATGAAACCCAGTTCAAGCCAACAGCCATGCATGCCAATGCAGATAGACTGTCACATCTACCCCTACTTGAGAACAACAGATAATACTGGCATGTCTCACAAGAAAACTTTCGTTGTTTTTTTTAATTTCACAGATTGAAGCTGTAACAATCATTTCATCAGAAATTGGGTGAGCTGCTAAGAAGGATAATGCTTTAAGCCAAGTCTATCACTATACTAAGTGGGGTTGGCCTGACCACATCAGTGATTCTCTGAAGGCATATCATCAACATCGGATAATTAACCGTGGAGGGAGATTGCCTTGTGTGGGGAATCCGTGTTATCATGCCAAGTTGGCACCAATCACACATACTGAAAGAGCTACATGTTATTCACAGAGTCAAGTTGTGCATGCATGCCAAAGGTTTAGTGCTGTAGCTCCATTCTTTTTCTGACAAAAGTACCATTTTTGGCTTTTTTAATACAGAAATGGGTGTGGCAATATAAACTTGCTCATGACATTCTACAGTGAGAATGATTCTAAATATATGGGTTTGTGGGTCTAACTTCAACCGTTCAAGCGTGAATCATGAAACAAACAAACAGACAGGCAGGGCAGGGCAGGGCAGGACAGGGCAGGGCAGGGCAGAGCTGGCTGCTTAGCCAGCCAGCCAGAAAGATAAAAATTACTAAATAATACCCATCCTACAGATGGAGACAACAGCCCTTCCACCCTCCCACCCCACCCCTCCTGAAGGATATTTTAACATAGCATGGACAAAGACAATGAAGACCTCTAAATATAATTGTAGATCTGTTTTTTCTATCTTATCCCAGATGCTTAGTCCTACAGGGCTCAAAAAGGAGTAAGGAAAAAGAGGTGGAAGTGGTTTGGGCATAGTTTTGATAATCTAGATGTTTACACTGTAGCGAGCTAGCTACCAAATAGTTCAATAGAGTTGAACATTTTCTTTTGTTAAATCTTTGAAAATAATTGAAAATCTGGAGAAGATCAACAGACATAGCAATAACCACATAATGTTGCTAATTATGTTTTGTAGGATGCGCATCAAAAGGCCCCCACCCAGTGAGGGACACTGTGATGGCCAAGGCCTACAGGTAGTGAACTGGTGTCTTGATCGGTCTGCCCAAGAGTGCACTGTAGGCTGTGGTGTGGTAGTTGTTAGTGGAGACAGAGCTGCTCGAGTTGGATGTGAAGAGGTGACAGGCTGAAGAGAAACAAGTGCAGATCGACAGTAGGTTTAGTTGCCATATGCTGTCTCCAGTCAGTCGATGGAGACATAATTATAGAGGGCCATTCATGTCGACACATAGTACTTGTCATGAACTTCAAGGATCTTAAATGGGCCATCGTGGGGGTGCTACAGTGGGCCGCAGTGGGCAACACGGTGAATATACACATAACCACTGGATGCCAGGTTGCCAGGTTTGTAGGCTGAATGACCTCCATGAAATTCCATTGCTGGTAAAAGGGCAGTTCGCATGCTGTCTTGGAGCTGCCGGAGAAATTTGGAAGACACTCGTAAATCTCATGGCTCATGGGGAAAATGTTCACCAGGAATGCGGAGAGAAATGCTGTAGACAAGTCTAGATGCTGAGCAGTCTGAGCCCTCCCGTCAGGCTGTCCAGATACCGAGTAGCAAGAGTGGCAGTTTATCCATCCAGTGTGTACCTTGGAGTCTAACCTTGAGGCATCCTTTCAACTGTTGGTGGAAACACTCAACAAGTCCATTGCCTTGCGGGTGGTAGGCCATCATATTAGAGGCAGAGATCCTGAAAAGGCAGCTGAGTTCAGACCACAAATGGCTAGTGAGTTGAGGGCCACAGTTGAAGGTGATGGCATTGGGCACTCCGAAGCGAGATAACCAGTGACGGATGAAGGTTCTTGCACAGGTCTCGGTGGTACAGTCAGGCAGTGGTATGGCTTCAGGCCACCCGGTAAAGCGATCAATGATCATAAAAAAGTACTTCATGCCCTCAGACTTGTCAAGGGGACCAGAATTGACAGTCTGGAGGTGGACACTCAGTGAGAGGTGAATGGACATGACGGCGGATCTTCGATGCTTGGCAGGGGTGGCATTCTCTGCACTACTTGCAGACATCACGTTTCAACACATACAATATGAAACATGAGGAAATGGTATCTTATGTTGGGTGGCAGCCGGCATGGACAAGGCCATGAATGGAATCAATGACTATCCTTGTCCACTCTCGAGGGACTATTGGTCGAGGTTTACCCATGGAGACATAACAAAGGATGGTACAATCGTTAAATTGGACGTTGTCAAAATGAAGGCCACTGATGGAGGTTTAATAGGCAGCAATTTTGTCTGAAGTGGCCTGATCAGTGGCCATCTGACGATAGTCAATTGTTGGGAGGAAAACAGCAGAAATGTCTGGCCAAGAGAGTGCATCTGTGACAATGTCATCTTTTTCACTGACATAGCACACATTGGTGGAAAACTTACTGATAAGGACATGTGTCAAGTCTGACAGGGTGATTGCTCAGCAGCACTGGTGAAGGCAACAGTGAAGATGGTGGACTGGCGGCCTTCAATGTAGTGGTGAAAGTGTTTTACAGAGAGGAAGATGGCCAAGAGCTCACGTTTGAAAGCACTGTATTTCCTTCAGCATTAGTGAGCTTCCTAGAGAAGAAAGCTATGGGACACCAGAGGCCATCCAGAAACTGTTTTATCTTCCCACTAACTGCCCAATTCGATGCATCCACCGTGATGCTAGTCTTTACATTTGAATGGGGATGATGGAGGAGGTTGGCACTCACCAGAGCTGAGTTAGCTGCGATAATGGCTGACTGACATTCTGTGGTCCACTCAATCGCCTGCTCTTTGACCTTGGTGGCATCGTGGAGGGATGGAGCTTTTCAGCCAACATCGACATGAAGTGGCGGTAGTAGTTGACATGCTTAAGAAGCACTGGAGACCAACTTTGTTGATGGGTACTGAAAAATCACTCGCTGCTGTGACCCTGGACTCAAGGGGCATAATACCTGAGGTGATGACATGGTGCCCAAGATAGATGAGCTCGCTGACATCAAAATCACTCTTCTTATGGTTAATGACCATGCTGTTATCAGAGAGTAGGAGAAAGACGTCACAGAGGTGTGCTTCATGCTCCAGATTGGTGCAGCTGGCAATTAGGATGTCATCAAGGCAGACAAGGATGAAATTGAGGTCATGGAGGATGTCATCCATCAACCTCTGGAATGCTTCAGCTGCATTCTTCAGACTAAAGGGCATGTGGAGGGACTCCCACAGCCTGAAGGGAGTGATAACTGCTGTCCTGGGAATGTTTGCCAATGTGACTGGAATCTTGTGATACACGCGTGCCAGATCCACCTTGGAGAAGATCCTCTTGTCCACTAGGCTGCTATTGAAATCTTGTATGTGCGGCAAGAGGTACCTGTTGTCTACAGTAGCATTGTTGAGGCATCGAAAGTCACTACATGGTCCCCAGCCACCACCTGGTTTCGGGATGATGTGCAGTAGTGAAGCCCTGGGAGAGTTGGAGTGTCTGATGATGCCCATCCTTTCCATCTTGGCAAAATCAGCTTTGGCAATTTTTAGTTTCTCCTGTTTGAGGTGACGAGCATGTGCATGAAGAGGAAGACCATTGGTGGTGATGTAATGTTCCACACCTCGCTTATTAGAGTCTGTGGACTTGAAGTGTGACACGAGAAGCTCAGGAAACTCATCTATAATGGCATCAAAGGAGTGAATGTGAGTGATGTGGAAACCACAAATGATGGAGCAGATGCTTGCAACACCGGTCCCAAACACATTGAGGTTGTCAAGACTGATGAGATGCTTGTTGGACATGTCAATGGCCAACTGATTGGAAGCAAAGAAATCTGCACCGAGGATGGATTCTGTGACATCTGCCATGTGAAACTCCTGTGTGAAGGTGTGTCCCTTGCTGAGCACAAGGGATGCTTCGCGTTTGCCCCATATTTTGATGATTGTGCCGTTGGCAATGACTAGGGGCTTGAGGAAGCACTGTGCCTCTTATCAGTGGTTGAGGCAGGGAAAACAGATTCATCTGCACCACAATCAATGAGAAATGAACAACCTGAGTGGCGGTCCCAAACTTTCATTGTCTTTTTCTCCCATGGCAATGATTTTCAGCAGCCTGCCTGCCCAGTTTCCGAGGCCATGGTAGAGGAGGTGGAAGCAGAGGATAAGATGAAGTATGCCAACTTGCACCCCCTTGTTGCACTTCTTGGCCTCCTTGCCGAAAAGTGGCTGCAGCAGTGGTGGCTGGACCAGTAAGCATGTTGAACCTGGTGTCACTAATCCACCAGTTTTCCATTGATTGGCCTGGACTCAGGGTTTTATTTATCTGGGTCATGCCAAAAGTATAAATGATCTATCATGAATTATCCAAATCTAGGTTCATAATAGTGTCTTTAACACTACCAGTAATCAACCTCATAAATCTAGAGTTATAGAAAGACAGGGGGATAAAACACCCCACCCTATCATATGAAATCATCATTTTAAATCTGATTATTCCAGGATTTTATATAACTTGAAGTTGTACATATTATGCCATGATTCCATTAACTTGAATGTTTGCGTTCATCTACGGTAGCAGTACTAAAGGTAGAGCTATCACTTATGCCATCTAGAACATTGGCCCTATTACCTATTTCTTCAATCCAGGTGTCCAACACCACTAATTGGTCATTTTCATCAACATTGCAAACAAGAACATCAGTGTCAAACTGTAACAGGAAGATAAATATTATACGATTATCACACTCATTCATCATATACACATTCTTTTTGGCAAATATTTTAATACTACAATTGGTTATACACAAAGATAGACCCATACTGATGAATTGATATCACACATGTGCACCTTAACAAAATTGTTCACTCATAACTTATTATTATGTCACATAAAGTTTGAAGCACAGTACTTGCCAGAAACACAGCATCTATTAATGTCAGTGTGGCATGCCCACGTAGTAAATTAAAAAATTTTTTTTTTTTTTTTTTTTTTTAATTCCAAGTACAATAAATTCTAAATCAATTTCACAGTTAATTGGTTTAAAGTTGAATATTATTATACGTTATGGACATGTGACAAGCATTCAACTAAAGAGGAGGAGAAGCAGATAACCTTGGTGTGGTCAGGTATGCTAGTAATGAATATGCTTGTCATATTTATACAGAGCCATTAATGGGCCATTGTGACTATTACATACATTAAAAAAATTGTAAAAATCAACCATCATTGTAGTGAAGTATTATAATGATGAGAACTATCATAGTGCGGCCAGGTTGCTCCTCACAATCATTGAGAAGACTTCTTGCAAATATTCAGTGAAACTTGTTAATCGTCAATAATACAATATTACAATATTACAAGAACTACTGAGACAAGATCAACTCCACTGATAATTTTCTGAAACAGTTAGGTCTGTTATTCTCTTCAGAGTGACAAAACAACTGCTGAGTTATGATCTATTGATTTTGTCAGAAATATTCCATTTTTATTCCCATGAATAAATAAGGTTGAAATAACTCTATAAAAATTAAAAAAAAAAAAAAGGTTTAAAAATGGTGCAGCTCAGTTGCCTTTATAATTTAATTATCTACAACCACTAAATATATGGTCAGCTCCTTCATTGTTAATGCATTTAATACAGAACTCTGGATCAACATCAAATGCCATAATTGTGTCATCCCAACAGCAATTTGAGATTATCTTACTAGAGGATTTCAAACATTTTTGTGTCTTTATGTTCATAAACTCCTCCCACAGTTTAAAACAGATTTGAATGGATTTTTTTGTGGATATGTGTAGTCAAACACTGTGGAGATTAAAGTTTAAGAATTTTTCTTTTTCTGAAAGGGGTATCGCTGGTTGGTGGAGAAAAGAAATTCAAATTTCTGTACAAATAAAGTCTACAAAAAAAAAGAGGTTCAATAGTCAAGTTATATTGACTCAGGTTTGAAATACCTGATCATTATTTTTACGTTTGTATTTCTATGTCTGTTGGTCCCTCTGTCAGTCTGTGTGTTCATGGTAAAGGTTCGACAAAAACACCTGTTTTTAAAATTGCAAATAAAAGGAAAGGGAAAAAAATGTTTCGTGGCATATTCACAGTAAGAGTAATGGTTGAACTATGAAGATAACTATTTCACCACCAGCGTAGAAAAATTACCATGGAATAATTAGAGTGGAATAATTAACTTAATATAGTTACAGTTGAATGAATACTATGGAATAATTACACTGGTGGTTCCACAAAGTAATAGAGGGGTAGCTTTGAACAAATTTCAAGGAGCCAGGTGAGCTCAAACCTAGCCTGATATATGTTTTCAAAGGTTTAGCGTTGAATTCTACATATAAATATTTTTTCCAAATTATTCACTGAAAGCAACTCCTGTTTGACCAGTTCTCTCTCAGCTTTAGAGTGATTGCTGAGGTTTCCTGCCATTGAAAATGCTGTTTTATGACCTCACCCCCCCCCCCCCCCCTCCCTCTGTTTTTTTCTTGAGCCTCTCAGCTGTACAAGAGAAATTATTTGTTCAGTTAATAGTGGTGATAGGAATTGCTGCTGGTGTGGAATTTCCTGACTATATTTTTTGTTGGTTTTCTGGGATTTGCTTGTAATTTTTTTTCATTTTCACTCAAAGGTGGGGAATTTCCTTCCCCCTCCCTTCCCCCTCCACCCAACCACCACCATCACACCACTGGATCCACCACTGATAGAGGGGGCATTTGTAAAAACTGGCTGTCTGGTTAGTGGTTGTAGGAATTGCTGTGGCTACAGAATTAATTTTTTTATTATTATTATTTTTTTTTATTTATTTTTTTTTTTGTATTGCTTTAGGACTTTCTGGGATTAGCTAGTTTATTATTTTTTTTTTGGGGGGGGGGGGGGGGGGGGGGGGAGAAAAATGTGGGGGAGGGGGGATCACTTGCCTGAGCATCAGTCCTTCCATCAGCCAAAAAAGCAATACACATTGCCTTCTTTTTTTAAGGGGTGATTTGGCTTGCCTCAATTTTTGAGATTTTTATTTCATCGTTGTTTTTTTTTGTTGTCACATTGATCCTGTACAATTTAATAAAATTGATCTGCCCTAATTATAGTATATAAATAATGATTAAACCTGAATCATATATTGCCTTGTCATTATAATTATCAGTTTCAAAGTTATGTACAGATCCATGGCTAATACTAACCTTTGACAAATCAAATTAAACAGACATCCACCATTCAGGTACATACACGTGCAATACTAAACGCACATAACATACACATTCTAAAGGTTTCAAAGCAATAGTGACCAATGTTGTCTCTCTCTCTTTTAATACTGCATTCTTCAGTGGCAATCACATCAAAGCTATGTTTTGGTTCATGTGGTCAATATGGTAGGTTTCATGATGTCTAATATAGAACTATGTTTTGGTTGAGATAGTCTGGGTGGTTATATTTTTAAGAGCTATGTTTTGGTTGAGGTCTTAAAGGAGGATTTTTATTTTTTATTTTTAGTGATATGTATATCCTACTAAAGCGATATAAGTATTTTGGCACAGTGGTATAAGTGATCTGACGATTATGCTTATTATGTTGAGAAGAGTTGTACTCAAAGAAATGCTATTACTTAAAGTGCTAAATTTCTTTTTGTAGTGCTATTTTCAAGTCCTCAGCAAGTGTACATTAAGCTTAAAAAGAATTCCACAAATTAATGCAGGGTTAATTATCCATAATTCTGGTGAATGCTTCATTAATGTTTCTTTAATACTTGTTTCCCGTAAATTAAAATATTTGGACAAAGTGAAAGATCTGACATATTAGCAATAGAGGTTGAACCACTAAAACAGACATACAAGATTCAAACCATGTGACACTTAGTTTTCATGCTTTTCACACCAAAGCCTACTGAATTAGAACATACAATTATCTTGGAGTGGTAAGCTGTATATGGAACTGTGATATATGACTTAATTTGTAAATATACCAAATTATTTTTTCTCTAAGTGGCATCCCTGGTGAGGAAAAAAAAATTTTTTTTAATTCTTCATACAAATAAAGCTTACAAAAAAAGACATGGCCCAATGGTTAAGGTACAGGTCTTCCAAGCTGAAGGTCAATTGTTTGATTCCCAGTTGAGACTGTTTTAGTTTTCCTTCACTTTTTCCCTCTTTTTTTTTTTTTTCCCCTTCCTTTTCTTGCCCCATAACACAGAGTGTTCACTGATGTTTTGTTGACTTGTACTATATCAATAAAAAATGTACAGCACCTTTCCAGTCACTGCATACTGTATCCATGGACAGACCAACGTAAAATACAGGATGTGTTTTAAACCTGAGTCACTATCACATGACAGAACCGACAAGAACCACACAGTTTCTTACAAACCGCACCCCTGTACCTGGAAAAAGTGAAACCGGTTAAGAGCCACGTTCCTCCACCCAGTTTATAAACTTCGTATAAAGTTGAAAAAAAATCTGGGAATTTCAATTGTGCAGAATCCAACATTGCAAATTGACAAAAATTTGAGCCGTCTCGTACTAGCTGCAACACGAGTTGGAAATGGCTCTGTTACCTGCGCTCTTGCTTCTTCTCTCTGCGGGGCGTGTATGGTGCTTCTCTGCGGGACCTCCGATCATAGCCGGTGGTGTAGCCACTGATGTCTGCACAACTTTGGTGCCCACTTCTAACGCTCCCCATAGGCTGCAAAGTGGGACTGGGGGCTTTTCCATCTATGTTGATAGTGATTTAGGTATCGTAATCACTGCAGCAGGACTTCTCTACAATTATGCTATTGACGTGACCTATAATCGTAAGTAAATTGCCAACCTGAAAAAGTGAAACGTTTTGGAGTTCTTAGAAGAAAACAATTTAGAAGTATCATTCATAGTTCATACTAGAATATGAATTGAAAATCTAGTTTCTATAACAGTACTACAATACCATACATTTTGAAGGAGGCAGAATTGGCCAAATAATACTTTTTAGATAGTGTGGGCCTTTGTGAATAATACCAGTGTTATTGATACTCTTTTGACTATTTTGTGCATATATTTTTTGTATCATCCCCTGTAGTGACTATCCGGAATGCGGGAGGTACAACTTTCAGGGGATTTCTAGTGCAAGCTCAGAATCCAGCGGGAGACCAAATTGGAACTTTTGTTCCTCAGGCTAGTAATAATAACCAGCAATTACTTGATTGCACTGCATCAAGTCAACCTGCAATGGTAAGTTTGTTATGGTATTATCTGCACTCATCTATAAAAGTGTTCTTATAATGAAGTTTATTAGCAGTATTAATTGTTTCCCTCCATTTTACTAATACTTATTTTAATGAATTCAGACATTCTTTTATGACTTGACTGCACTATAGACCTAACCAAAACATAATCAGGATAAATCCAACCAATATTGGACACATTTTTGTTTCATATGGTAAAATCTGATCTTGATCCACCTGATTCACTTGCATTAGTAGTTTCTATCAAGACAAGATGAAATCTGAAGGTAAATTTGCGAGCATGTTCAGTTGTCATATCAATCCCAGCTTCTCTTCTGGAGAAAAATGAACTGCTTGGAACATGATGAGATGAGGAAATGGTAGGCTGATATCTGAATGGCTGATAATCCCAGTGCAGACTTCTGTTCAAGTGCAGTGCTAATGCATTGGTAAACCATGGAGCACTACACATTTTGTCAGAGGTGCAAACTGAGATTTAACATCTCTCCCATTGGGATTGCTAGGAATACAATCCTTTTACATTTATTCATGTTTGATATATTTTTTTTTAACTTTTATTTTTATTACTTCTGTCTTCATTAAAAAAAAGAAGAAAAAAAAAAGAAGAAGAAATCTTCTTTGGCTTTATAATTACTAGCAGTAATAGGTTATATCAGCCTCAGATCTTGAATGCTTGCTAGACTTGCCTTTGCTAAAAATACATAAAGTTAAAAGTATTTGGCCATTTACATGTAACAAACTTGCTTCTTCAATTTTAGTTCAGAGAGACTGAGCTACAAATGAGCAAGATATTAGGATACTCAGGGTATTTATATCTCAATCAAGTAAATGAAACTACAGAACTTCATGATAAACAAAATGGCCAATGAAAGTTATCAGAGTTGACTTTGTGTGTAATGTAAATTAAGTAGCATGATGTTTAAGTTGCTCATTTTGACTCTTTATGAGAATTTTTGGTGGATAGCTAATGAACAATCTAAAAGTAGCAGCTGCAAGAAAGCTGAAGAATAGCTGCTGTTACAGGGCAACTAGAGAACTAAAAAAGAAAAGGGAAGGGGAGGGGGAGGGGGAGGGGGAGGGGGAGGGGGAGGGGGAGGGAATGGGAAAAGGAATGGGAAAAAGGAAGATAAAATCCAACACCCTAAAATATGCCACTGGTTTGGTGGGGCTTGAAACAAATTCCAGCTTAAGATTTCCATTTTTTAATCTTTTTTGGCTGATGAAGATATATATGAACTGTTTCTGTCCAGTCTATGTGATGGTCAGTGTGCAGAGTGATTGCAGGGACACACATATATGCATTTCATCTTACTTGGGTGATGGCTGTGTGTTGGTGTAGTGGCAGTTATTGATTGACAATACATAACATTTATGACTCTATCTTCAGGAAACCCTGGACTCTATTTAAACTACACTATATCATTTCTCCACTATACCTTCCCAAGACATCAATTTCTCTTTACCTTTCCATCTCTCCCACTCTCTGTTTTACTTTCAATTGACCAAAGTCATTCAATGTCTCTCTAATACACTACAAATCTTTACTTTCACTAAATCTTAAATTTTATATCATAAAGTTTTAACTTTATTACAATTTTTTAGATTGTGATACTGCAGGACATAAACGATGATAAATTGACTTATGTACTTTAAGTTTTTGTTGTTGTTTTTTTCCAATAGGGCCTCTATATTTGAAAATGACATTGCATGATTGTGCTTGCTTCACATATATGTACTAACTGTATTATATAGAGTCACTAACCAAAAATATTTTATAAATGTATTAATGCACACATAGACAACAATAGTTCACAGCAACGCTGCTCCATCAGATGATTTCTCTACACAGTCATTTATGTGGACAGCTCCAAGCGATCCTGGCTATGTCAACTTCATGTGCGTGTATATTGTTGCATGATTATGTATTATATAATCATGCACAACTCTCATGCCTTAATCCAATATTGTCTTAATGTTATAGTGCAATTTTACACTTGTATCATAGCTGCATATTATTGGAACTTAAACATGGAATGATTGACACAAAACACCACAATGGCTGAAAATGGACTATAGTTCCACATTTTTTTCCACAGGTTGCCAGTAATGCACATTACTGTAATAATAACACATTTGATATATTTTGTGGGTAAATCAAGGCTACAGGTAACACTGCATGTCTCTTATTATGTCACTTGTTCTTACAATACTCAAATAATAGTTGGCAAATATTTAGTGAATACCATGCAACAGGATAATATTTATTGTGTGTGTATTTCACTATGGAATAATAAAATATGTCACAAAAGGAATAAAAGTATGCCTTTATAATTATTACACAGGTTCACCATTGTTCCTGAGAGAGACATGTATTTTGGACCACTGAGTGCAGCTGTAAGTTGTTGTGTTGCTAATGCTCACCCACTCCATTAGAGCCGACAGTTCAAGTTAATTATTGATAGAATCAAAAATGTTAATATGTATATTTATTCATCTACTCTGTGTTCATGACATTTTGGTGATAATCGTGGCAACATACTTTAAGCATAACTATGCCCTTTTACATGTCTTCTTCAAGTCATTATTTACTTGGTTAATTTCCTTTAATTTCCCTTGTTTCAATTCTTGCACTTTCCTTCACCCACACTATTACAGACACTATCTTATATATATATATAAAGCTTGTGAAGATTAAACAAATAATATTACCTTTCCCTCACATTCTCTATAGGATATACAACTCAACCCACCAACTGCGGTAAGTGTTCCAGTGGGTTAGGGCTACATAGGCCATCACAAAATAAGTGTTAATTATTATTTTGTATACTCCTTTTTATGATTATAGACCCGGACACCTCTTGAGTTTGCTACTATCTTTCGAAAGCCTGCTGGCTGTGCCCCGGCTGCTTGTGATATATTCATTGGGATGGAACAAAATGAGGGAGACCCTGACTTTCTGGATGTGTACATGGAGGGAGATGCAGCAGGATGGCTGGCTGTAGGCTTCTCTGATACTCCCAACATGGTGAGAATACTCCTGAGCACACATGTGCATGTTCTCAATTGTTTAATAGCGTATCAGTGTACATTACCAAAGGTGGACAAGAATATAAATATTAGGTTTACAATGTTTAAATATTTTAAAATTTATTATTGCTATTGAATTTTTTTCAATATTTTCTATCTCTCTGAAAGTTTATTTTTGCTTTGAATATATTATGCAGTAAGTATGCAGCCGTGTGTGTGTGGGCGGGGCGGGCGGGTGGGCGGGTAAACACGCATGCAGGTGGGCATGCATATGTGCATGCATGTTTGCATGCATGTGTTCATGTATGTGTGTGCATGCATGCATGAGAGTGTTTGTGCATACGTACATACGTATGTGTGCATGTGTGTGCGTTCATGCACACATGTAAAACAAAATTATTATTAAACTGGAATAAAATCTTACCTGATGAAAACTAAGGCATTGAAATGACTGTTTGATATTGATATTTTTTTAGACTTTATCTCCTTTCTCTGAATCTTTAAGTTTCCCTGGAAGTTGGTGGCCTATTAAATAAATATTTGCCACTGATGTTTTGTGGACTTGTACTATATCAATACGGAATGCACACATGTAAAACAAAATTATTTTTAAACTGGAATAAAGTCTTACCTGATGAAAACTAAGGCATTGAAATGACTGTTCATTAAAATTTCATGAGCTCAATAAATTTAGACTTCTTTAGGAAGTGCTACATGATTGGCTTCCCACACTGTGTGGGCATTTGTGGATTATAGTATCTTTATAGGTGTGATGTTCAACATTTTGAGATTACAGTTTTTGAAAATATCTTCTTTGTCAATTATGACATTTTCCTGTAAGATTTATGATTGCTACTTACGAATTAAAATTGATCACACTTCCCACATTGAGCATTTCCACTCCAACGCCTTTGTAAGCTTTTATTCAAGTATGTATGAATTGTAAATAGGCAATGGTATGAAAGGCATGAGAAAACTAAGTGCCACACGGTTCGAATCTTGTATATTTGTTCTACTGGTTCAACCTGTATTGTTAATATGTCATATTTTTCACTTTTTACTAAACATTAGCATTATGGATAATTCACTCAAGCATTGTGAAATCCTTTTTTTTTTATTTTTATTTTTAAAGCTTAATGTGTTTACCTGCTGAGCATTTGAGAACAGCACTATAATCGCTCCAAATAACAGCATCTCTGTGAGTGCAATTATTTCCAAAATATGCTTAGTTTTCAAACCACTAATATCACTGAGCCAAAATACTATGATCACTTTATTTTAAATATACAACTTTAAAAATAATAAAAATAAAAAAAGGAATCTTTCCTGACATCCTTGACAAAAACATAACCCCTAAAAGTATGACCACCCAGACATTCTCAACTAAAACTTAGTCCTTTATTAGATAAAACTGAGGAAATGCATGACTCATGAAACCTACCATATCGACATCAACCAAAACATGCCGTTAATATAAATGACTACTACAGAGTGATGGAAGTATTAAAAATAGAGACAACATTGGTCACTATGCTTTCTAAAACTTTCAGAATTTATATATCACCTGCGTTTAGTTATGCAGATGTGTGTACATGAATGTTCAATGTCTGTTTAGTTTGGTTTGTCACAAAGTTTATATTAACTATGAATCTGTACATAACCTTTGAGAGTGATAATTATAATCCCCATATTTACTTGTTAGTTATGTTACTTCACTACAATAACAGTTAATTTAATTTTTTTAATTTTTTTAATGCAGGTAGTATTGACACTTAGTCACAATGGCCCATTAATGGCTTTGCATAGATATGACTAACCTTCTAGCATACCTGGCCTCACCAAGGTTATCTGCTTCTCTTTCACTTTAGTTGAGTGCTTGTCACATGCCTAAGATGTAGAATAATATTCAGCTTATAACCAATTAGCTGTGAAATCTATTTAAAATTTACTCAATTTGGAATTTTTTCTTTTTAAAAAAAATTTTTTTTGTGGACCAAGTTTGCAGGCCTACTGGTTGTTTATACCACACTGCCATGAAGATGTGTTGTTTCTTACAAGGACAGAATGTGTATATGACAATATGAGAATTATAATCATGTAATGTTAATTTCCTGTTCCAGTTTAGTGCTGATGTTCTTGCTTGCAATCTTAATGATGGTGATGTAGTGGTGGTGCTGGACACATGGAATGTTGCAAATGACACTCTACCTACCAGTAGGACCAATGTTCTGGATAACACAATGGATACGTTTGCCTTTAGCACTGGTAACACAGCTGGGCGGATAACATGCCGGTGAGTGGAATCGTGGCATAATATATACTAGTTCAGGCTATAATAAATCGTGGAACGATCAGGTTTAGAAACATCACTTATTATGATAGAGTGGGATGATTTCCTCCTGTCTTTCTATCCCTATAGATTTACCAGATTGATTGCTGGTACTGTTGAAGACCCTGTTAGGGACCTGGACTTGGATAATGATTGGTGGATCATTTATGCACGTGGCATGACCCAGATGGATAATACTCTGAGTCCGGGCCATACAATGCCAAACCGGTGGATAAGTGACAACAGGTTTAACGTGGTTACTGGTCCTGTCACCACTGCAGCTCCTACTACTCCTGTCACCACCCCTCCTGTCACCACCCCTCCTGCCACTACCCCTCCTGCCACTACCCCTCCTGCCTCCACTGCTGGGTCCACCATTTCCTGTGCAACTCCACTTATACTGGTTCTCTTCACAGCCATTGCTATGTTCATGAGTAGAGAATAGAAGTCAGTCCAGGCAGAACCTGAACTAGTTGTCTGATGTGAACAAGTAGACTAGTGTGGATTAACACTTATGACAAATTGTTGTAGCTATAGGAAGTAGCATCTATTATATAATATTATGTATTTATTTAAAATTATTTATTTTGCTTACATATAATTATTGTAAATATAATATTGTTTTGTTCTAACCCCTTCTCCTAACCACCTATCCATATTCATTAATTTTCTGTCTATAGTATTGTCTGTCTGTCTGTCTGTCTGTCTGTCTGTCTGTCTGTCTGTCTGTCTGTCTGTCTGTCTGTCTGTCTGTCTGTCTGTCTGTCTGTCTGTCTGTCTGTCTGTCTGTCTGTCTGTCTGTCTGTCTGTCTGTCTGTCTGTCTGTCTGTCTGTCTGTCTGTCTGTCTGCACCATCATTCTGGCAAAACCTGTGGATGGATTTCTCTGAAATATGGCATGATGATAGTTTTTTGACCCAACTTAAAATATGGGCTAAAAATCTGGGAGATGGATACCATGGTAACAAGAAAAAGCTTTAAAAAATGGTATTTTTGTCAGAAAAACCCTTGGAGTTACAGATCTAAAACTTGGTATGTATACACAATTTGACTCTGGGAGTAACATGGCTGGGTTCCACCTGACCACACCTCCTCTTTTGCCTGTGTAAGGCTAAAAATGCCAAAAATGGTATTTCAATAAAAACACTTGAACTTAGGGAGTTAGACCCATGAACCCATATATATTTGGAATCAATATAATCAGGGAAATGTTTGAAGTACATGTATGTTACCACACTCACTCCCATTTCCGTGTCAAGCCCCAAAAAAGGCCAAAAATAGTACAGACAAACCCATGGAGCGACAGACTTAAAACATGGTATGCATACACAACTTGAATTAGGGAGTAACATGGGCAGGATCCCTCCTGGCTACACCTCTTCCAATTTATGTATAAAGTGAAAAAGTGCCAAAAAGAGAACTTCTGAATAATGCTTGGACCTAAGGAGTTAGATTTATGAACACTCTTAAGTATATTTTGGTTCGTTAGTACGTATGTATGTGTGTCTAAGCATTACAGCCAAATACTTTGATCAAAAAGGCCAAAATTTGGCATGTGCTCTCCAAGATCCCAGGTGAGTGATATTCAACACATGTGGACATGGTAATGGGTGTGGTTTTTCCATTACCTCACCCACATGAAATTATTTTGGCTGAAAAAAGTTGATCAGACACCAATCAGGCAAAAAATTCGGCATGTGTTGTCCAAGTACCAAGGAAAGCATTATTAACAACATATGGGTGTGGTTTGGCCATAGTCACACCCACTGGAAGTTGTTTTGGCTATTAAAAGCTAATCAACAACTAACCAGACTAAAATTTGAAATGAGGTTTCCAAGCAGGCTAAGATTTTCACAACCACCATCAGTAGTACTAATTACAGGTATATGGTTCACATCAGCAACACCATCACCAATGACAATAGAAATGGACAGTGGGCATTGTGCCTTCAAGTACTTCGGAAGATCGGCACTTCTGGAAGTTGCCCTCTTCTCCCAGCAAGCCTTGCCTCCATATTAAGTTTAACTAGATGTCCCAATATCAGGATCACCATTACCATCTACATCATGATGAAAGGTGTCTGGGACAGAGACTAGGTCTGGCTTGCAGAGACTAGAATCACTCTTATCTTTCCTAGTAATAAAATAATTCTCATATTGTCATTATTTGTGGAAGATGTGAAGATAATATTTTCACTCTTTTAATAAATGGCTGATCAACTCAAAGTGCTTCCATCACCCCTGCCATACATCTCATTCAAATCAGAGTGCTTGATTAAAAATTAACTTGATACCTGCAGGGTTTCTAGTGACAGCACAGGATCAAATGGGAGATGCAATTGGAACTTTTGTTCCTGAGGCTGCTAATACGAACCAGCAATTACTTGATTGCTCTGGATCAAGTCAAACTGCTGCGGTAAGTTTGTTATCTATTATCTGCACTCATCTATTAAAGTGTTGTTATAATGAAGTTTATTAGCAGTATGAATTGTTTCCCTCCATTTTACTAATACTTATTTAATGAATTCAGACATTCTTTGATAAATAATTAGATAAAAAAAATTATAATTAAATGACCTGACTGCACTACAGACCTAACCAAAACATAATCAGGATAAATCCAGCCAATATTGGACTTCTTTTTCATATGGTAAGATCTCATCCTTATACACTTGCATTAGTAGTTTCTATCAAGACAAGATGAAGTCCGAAGGAAAATTTGTAGCATGTTCAGTTGTCATACCAATCCCAGCTTCTCTTCTGGAGAGAAATGGACTGCTTGGAACATAACAAGATGAGGAAGTGATAGGCTGATATTTGAATGGCTGGTAATCCCAGTACAGACCTCTGCTCAAGTGCAGTGCTAATGCATTGGTAAACCTGGAACACCAAATATTTTGTCAGGTGTAAAACTGAAGTTTAATATCTTTCCTATTGGTATTAATAGGAATACTATTCAATACATTTGAGTAACAGAACTCACATTTGAATCACAGAACTTACAACAATGGAGAATAATTCTAGTAATTAAAAAGAATTGGATTTAATCGTCCTATTACCCCTACCTTGTGAAAAACAAGTGCAAAAAGAGTAGAAGGGGGATGTAGGTGAGGCCTATTTTTCCTTAAGGTAAATACCTAGCTATGGTGTAAACAACTATGAATTTAACAACATCTTATATGAAATGAAGCCTTCTGACCCAGAATGACATTTTAGCTACCTGATGCTGAGTGCTATGTTGAAAGATTTGTATATCTATTGCCTGAGGTATGATTAATTACGTGCTTAGCTGTGTCTCCTGCTATAGATTTGGCTATTTATGTGAAATAGGTAGGCCCATACCTCACACATCTAGATATAGCACTTTGTTAAACTGACATTAAACTAGCTGTGATTACACTGGCTTAAGAGCTGGCTTTCATCCTGTGTTATCTTGCTACGGGGAACTCTCAACTAATAAATATAGATCTTAAGAGCAAACTCAGTGAAATATTATCTTCACATACTTCAGGTATCCTTGGTGTTTAGCTTCAGGATGAGTAAGCTCTATCTTGAAGGAGATGTCATTTGAACAGCACTTCAGAGAGCACACTTCAATAAGGCAATATTTGAAAACGACATATTCCATGATTGTGCTTGCCTCACATATATGTACAAACTGTATTATATACAATCAATTACCAAAAATATATATATTTTTAAATGTATTAATGCACACATAGACAACAATAATTCACAGCAACCCTGGCACTCCACGAATAGACTTTTCTTCACAGTCATTTACGTGGACAGCTCCGAGCTCTAGTGATGGTTACGTTAACTTCATGTGCGTTTCAATTCTTGTGTATTATGTATTATGTAAATATGATCAAATATTAAGTAGTCATTCACGATTGTGACTAACTTAGTCCAGCTCATCTGGAGAACAATCACTTACTTTAGCAGGAGGAGGGGTTGAAGTGCTTTTGAAAAATAAAAAACATCTAACTAGGATTTCCCATGAATACCCTGGAAAATTTCACTTTCAAATTGAAATTCTGGAAGACAATTTAGGCTAAAGAAGGTTCAAAACACCCATGAAATAATAAGTTGGGCTGCATCTTCACTAGCTGAAGCTTTAGCTAAAGCTGAAATGGACCAAGGATAATAAAATTGGTCGAGGATAATAACTATTATAGTTAGCGTAGGTGAAATCAATAGCAGAAATCTGGATTTGGTGAATGTATTTCAGTTTTAAATGGTAAATTGAAGTTGGAGAAAGGGGGGCCTCTTTCGAGACCTGTCGGACCCCCCTGGATCTGCCACTGGGTTCATGATCTAACCCCATAGGTTCAAGTGTTTCTATTGAAATACCATATTTGGCCTTTTGTCATTACCATGGTAATCATTTCCCAAATTTTTTAGCCCATGTATAAAGCTGTGTCAAAATCTATCCTCATGCCTCGTTTCAGAAAAATTTACCAACAGGTATGACCAGAATGATGGTACAAACATACATATAGATAGACAGACAGACATACAGACATACAGACATCTCCTTTTATATATACAGGAGATTTAATATATTTTGTGGGTGAATCAAGGCTATACAATGAAAAGTATGGAATATGATACATTTTATTGTGTAGATATTTTGTTATGGATTAGTAAAATGAGTAAGAAAAGTAATGAAAGTTTACTTCTATAATTATTTCATTAGGTTCACTATTGTTCCTGAGGTGAACTCCTACTATGGACCACTGAGTGCTGCTGTAAGTTGATGATGTGCTAATGCTTCCCCTCTCTATTAGAGCTGATAATTCTGGTCAATTATTAGTAGAATCAGAGTGTCAATTAGTATTTTAAAACATCTACACTGTTACTGACATTTTGGTGATAATAATCGTGACATTGACTACAACTATACCCTTTTACATATGTTTTCTTCAGGTCATACTTTCTTGGTCAATTTCCTTTAATCTCTCTTATTCAGTTCTTGCAATTTCCTTCACCTACACCATTACAGTATCAGATATTAAAAAATTTGTGACAATGAAACAAATGAAATTACCTTTCATTTTCTCTATAGGCAATACAACTAAACCGACCTGCTTCAGTGACTACTCCAGTGAGTTGGTCTATTAGGGCATCTCAAGATAAATAATAATTATTATTTTATATTCTCCTGTTTAATATTGTTATAGAGTCGGGCACCTGAAGAGTATGGTACTATCTTTCAACAGCCTGCTGACTGTGACCGGGCTGATTGTGATATATTTATTGGGATGCAACAAAATACGGGAGACTCTGACTATCTGGATGTATACATGGAGGGTGAAGCAGCAGGATGGCTGGCTGTAGGCTTCTCTAATTCTTCTAACATGGTGAGAATACTCCTAATAAGTGTTTAATAGTGTGTGATATCATTGCACATTACCAAAGGTGGCAGGATATTTATTAGGTTTACAATATTTTAAATATTTTTGTAATTGATTACTGCTATTCTTCTTTTTTTTTAATTTTTCTATTTCTCTGCAAGTTTTTCTTGCTTTGAGAATGTTCTTCAATAAGTATGCAACTGTGTATGTGTGTGTGTGTATGCATTTATGTGTGTGTGCATATATAAAACAAAACTGTTATTAATCTGGGACAAACTCTTAGTGGATGAGGACTAAGGCCTTAAAAATGGCGTTCATTAATATTTCATGAACACAATGAATTTATACTTCTTCAGGAAGTGCTACATGTTTGATTTCCCACACAATGTGGACATTTGTGGATAATTTCATCATGATAGATGTGATGTTGAACATTTTGAAATTATAGTTCCCATACACAGTATTACCACTCCAATATCATATGTTTTAATTCTAGTATATATTGGTGTGAAAAGTATGAAAACTAACTGCCACATGGTTAGAATCTTGTATATCTGTTTTACTGCTTCAATCTTAATTGATAATATGTAAATAAAAAAGAAACTTTTATCTACTATTTTTTAAAGCATGAAACAAGTATTATGAAAACACTAATTAAGCATTCATCTAGCATTATGGATCATTCATGTAGCATTGTGCAATGCTTTTTTGAGCTTAATAGCTTTATATGCACTTACTGAGCACTTGAGAGGAGCACTATAGAGATAAATATAGCACATCAAGTAATAGCATCTCTGTGAGTGCAATTCTTTCCAAAACATACCTCGTTATTAAACACTTACCACCAATAGAGTAAAATACTAATATCACCTTATTAAAAATATACCACTTTAAAAAAAAAAGCATCCTCCCTGACAACCTCAACCAAAACATAACCCTTGAAAATATGACCACCTAGACAATCTCAACCAAATCATAGTTCTTTATTAGATAGAACTAAGGAAATGCATGACTCATGAAACCATGTTGACATCAACCAAAACATGGCCCTTAAGTGAATGCCACTAAAGACTGAAGTAGTAGAAAAGAGAGACAACATTGGTCACCGCTACTTTAAAATTGTCATGGCATAATAATAATATTCAGCTTATAACCAATTAGCTGTGATACCTATCAATAATTTATTCTATTGGATTTTTTTTTTTTTTTTTTACTATGTGGTTTGCAGGCCTACTGATTATTTATACCACACTGCCATTAATAGGTGTGGTGTTTCTTGCAAGTTCTGTGCTTCTAACTATATGTGACATAATAATGAATTATAAATAAAATGTTTAATGTGTACAAGTGTGATCTCAATTCATTAGTATGGGTCTATCTTTGTGTACAACCAATGGTAGTATTAAAATATTTGCAGGACAGAATGTGTATAGGATGAATGAGTGTGATAATCATGTGATACTTGTCTTCCTGTTACAGTTTGACGCTGATGTTCTAGCTTGCAATGTCGAGAGTGGTGGCGTAGTAGTGGTGTTGGACACCTGGAATGTTGCAATGGATGCTACACCTAATAGGGTCAATCTTCTGGATGGCACTCTCAAATTTTCTCCTGCTGCATGAAGTTACCTTGGGTACTTGTTCCCACAAAGCTTATTCAAAAGTTGAGGTAGTGTTATGCTATTGTCCATATGCAGCTGGCACTGGTTCTGGAGGTCTAAGCTTCATTTTAATTTTAATTGTAGAAGAATAAAAAGATCTTATCTGCAAAATTTTAAGTTAAAATCATATATTTTACCTTATAGCATAAAAAGAGTTTGCACTAAAATTCATGGAGTTTAACAAATTTGAATTTGGAAGGAGGGGTATGTGGTTGATAATATAAACAAAACTATTCCTTTTATTTTAAAAAGAGGGTGGCAGAGTGAAATACAAGTTCAGGAGTGGGTAGGTGGTTTCGTGTTAGTGGCACTATCACAATGATTATTCATTAAAGAAAAAATGGTTTACAAAATACAAATGATTCCTTTTGAAATATGAATAGGGACCTTCTTGTACGGTTATAGGAAGGATAATTGACAGAGAAAAAGGTGGCCAGGCTGCAAAAATAGGAAAGTAGATGTTCACACTCTGGAGGAAGTGGGAGCTTGCTTATATGCCTTCATTTTTGATCCAATCTTCAGCTGTTGTTTATTTTATTTTTTTAAATTTGTTTTTAAAAGTCACCATTTATCTGGAAGTCTGAGGTTGGCAGGTATGTATTGATACAGTTACCTGCACTTAGTTTACCAAATATAATAGTAACATTGTATGGATTCCAAATGTAATTGTACATAATTATTCAAGAAGTTTTAAGTTTTTTGATCTAATATTCAATATATTCTTTTTATTCATTCTTCATTTATTTATTAAAAATCAGAAATGATATTATGATGTCTATGAATGTATTGATTCATACAAACACTGGTGTGTGTGTGTGGGTGGGTGGGTGGGTGTTGTGTGTGTGTGTGTTGTGTGTGTGTGAGTGGGTGGGTGGGTGGGTGTGTGTTGTGTGTGTGTTGTGTGTGTGAGTGAGTGAGTGAGTGAGTGAGTGTGTGTGTGTGTGTGTGTGGGTGGGTGGGTGGGTGGGTGTGTTGTGTGTGTGTGTGAGTGGGTGGGTGGGTGTGTGTTGTGTGTGTGTTGTGTGTATGTGAGTGGGTGGGTGGGTGTGTGTGTGTTGTGTGTGTGTGTGAGTGAGTGTGTGTGTGTGTGTGTGTGTGTGTGTGGGTGGGTGGGTGGGTGTGTGTTGTGTGTGTGTGAGTGGGTGGGTGTGTGTGTGTGTGTTGTGTATGTGAGTGGGTGGGTGGGTGGGTGTGTGTCGTGTGTGTGTGTGAGTGAGTGTGTGTGTGTGTGTGTGTGTGAGTGTGTTCAGTGTGTGTATTCATGTCTGTCTTTCTGAATGAGCCCACCAGCTTGGGGGCCCCATGCTCATTTGCTATTATTGTGAATTCCCAAAAAATATACTATACTATAAACTAAAATACACATAGTTGTTATGAGTGGATACATATAATTATAAATAGATTATTAATGCCATAGAAATACAGATACAGGTTAGTTTAGTTTAATTTATTTTTCACTAATACATGTAGATAAAATCCATCTGATCTTGTTCTCAGTAGTGTAGCATGGGTATACATTTTAACAACAAACTTTGGTGAGCAGATAACCCCCACCCCCCCCCCCCCCCCCCCACATTTTTGAACTTCTTAAAACTTAGTTTCAACACAAAAAAAAAAATCCACACTGGTCTGAGGAAATAAAAGTTGCACTTTTTTGACCTAAAGAAAGGTAGTAATTTCATGCAGCAGAATAATGGGGGAGTCCCATTAGTTACAACACTGGACCAGTTAACGGAAACTTACCACTCAAATTTTGCAACTGCTGCTTTTTTTTTGGTTTTTTTTTTGAGTAGTTAGTGGGGAAATTTTATACTAATAGAGCAAGAGGTATTTGTATGTATATATGTTTATATATGTGTGTATGATAACCTGGCAAATGGCTGAAAGGATTTGGTTGAAAGGATTTGGTTGAAAATTGGCAGATATGATCTTCAGGTAAGGGAAAGTAACCTGGGCTAGGTCCTATTTGTCCATATCCCTTTTTTCAAGTGGAGGAACTAAATGAAGCCCCCAAAAAGGCACTTAGTAGTCCACAATTTTTTCATAAAGAGAATGCATAGGCACCTACCGTTCCAAAGAAAATTTAATGCCTTTTAACATTGCCCTACCAGTTGAGAGAAGAAAAAAAACAAAAACCAAAAAACAACCTATCAGCAATTTCAAAGGTAGAATACAGTTTGAAGAATTCATAAATAGTGTTCCATGAAAGACTATTGCTGAAAGTGGACACAGGCACTAAATTTCAGATCAAAAAAATAAACTCCAGACAATTTAGACTGTGGCAAGAAACCGAAACCAAAAATAAACAGCTGCTTTGGGGGAGCAGCTGGAGTAAAGAATTCTGTGCTTCCACCACCCCCCCCCCCCCCCCCCCCCCATTTCTCCACCCACTACTATCCCCAGTAGAACAAAATTAAGAACCATAAAAAAAATTTTTTTTTAAACAGCTGCTTTGGGAGAGCAGCTAGAGGTAGGATTTCTGTGCTCCACCTGCACCCACCATCCCTATTCCTTTGCAACAAAATTGAGGTCTATCAAAGATTTCACAGGGAGAACAGTGTTAAAAGAAAGCCAAAATATTGTGCCATAAGAGCTTACTGCTAAAAGAGCCACAGACATAGTAATAATAAGCAAATTATTCCAGCAAAGATTTCAAACCAATCTCAGTAGTGTGTGATAACAGCTGGACCTCCCATTACCATTGTCTGGCTCATTCCAGCAACAATTTTAAAACAGGTGCATGCACACTATAATTGAGGGGATAAGTTTGTCAAGCATATTTGAAGACTATTGACTTATCAAAAAAAAATTAACCAGCAGACATTGGAAATATACACAAGAAGAACATTGCAAACAGTAAATCCTTGGA
Source organism: Lycopodina hypogea (assembly GCA_963969325.1). Lineage (NCBI taxonomy): Eukaryota > Metazoa > Porifera > Demospongiae > Poecilosclerida > Cladorhizidae > Lycopodina > Lycopodina hypogea. Next base: position 13,674,139 of record OZ017785.1, read on the forward strand.
AAGAATATCTTGGAGCAAAAGAAACTTGGCTAGAGAAAAAAACAACAGTTGCCTCAACTCACAGCAGCATAATTGGTTGCAGCTTCTGCACAGATACCAGATATTAGGGGTAACCCAAAGGATTTCAGAAAAAAAGATGCATGATTGCATTCAACTAAAACCTCACTAGACATGTCATTATGTAAGACATTTGTAACCTCATTATATGTTTTACTGTAAGACATGTCCTTCTGCCAGACATGACCTACTTCCCACAAGACATGTCCTCCTGCAAGACTTGTCCTCCTGGAAGATATGTCTACCTGTAAGACATGTCCTCCTTTAAGACATGTTTTCATGAAAGATATGACCTTCTCTAACACATGGCAGGGGAGCAGCCAGGATTTTGAAAAAGAAAGGGCAAATAATCATGACTGTATATCCATACTTTTGTTTAAGGCTTTGCAATGGATGAATGGATTTTGATAAAATTTTGCAGACATTATCCTTGTATGGTGGGGTAGTCAATAACAATTAATTTCATTTTTTTAATACCATAAGTGGATCCCAGTTTTAGGTGGGGGTGGGGGGGGGGGGGGGGGGGGGGGGAAGTAGCTTGGAACATCATCTGTGTACACATTCCAGCAACAAAACATGCTTATTATTAAGTGAATCCTGTCCTATCCTAATTACAGCATCTCACCATCTCATGAGACATGTCAGCTTGAAATACATGTACTCCAGAAAGACATATTCTCCCATAAGACATGTCCTTCTTTAGGACAATTTCATGACCACAGACCACTGAAAGTGGGCCTAACAAGCAATGTGGCCAAAGGCTGAAATTTTATGCTAGTACATGTAACAGTGTTTAGCTTGCTGGTGAAACATACCAACTACCCAACCTCAAGATATCTGAACAATCTACTACGCTTTTTTTACTACAGCTGCCAAAAAAAATGCATCAAGGCTCATGTAGGCAAATGTTTTTTGTTCTTACATTTTGAAGCAGTAAGCAACTATTTACTTTTCTTTTCTTTCTTATTAATTTATTTTTTATTTTTTAATTTTAATGATATGTTGTTGTTTCCACTCCTCCCAAAGAGAAGCTATCTAGAAAAAAAAATTTTTTTTTATTTTTTTTTAACAAGAAAACTCCATGTGGTTAGTTGTGTTGGTAGGGGCACATGTGCACTGCATTGACCAGGGGTCAATAATTTTATTAAGAAGGCTCCTGTGGGTGTGGCTATGGCCAAACCGTACCCTTTATACATATCCAGAAGCAGATTGATCTATGAAGCCATTACAATTATCTTACTGTTTCTCCAGGAAATTGACCAGCAGGGTTAACTAAAGTAATTGTTCCATTTGGTTGATAGTTTCCTTGTTAGTAGAGCTGATCAAAAGTAGAATTTGATGTACATAGATGCAAAATTTCAATTGTTTATGATTGTGAAAAGATTACTGCTTGATATAAGGAATAAGGAATGCAAGTATTTGTTTAAATGGTTCCTGAAAATATTTTGAAGAAAACAGAGGGTGTATACAGAGATAGTTACCTTGTAATGTTGTAGGATCTGGAAACAGTATAAGTTGACACCAACATAGTTCTTGAGATAAAAGTGTTGAGTGGGGAACAGTGACAGTCCCATGAGATTCATGAACACTATGAATCATCTAGTACTGCATTTCCATTATTTCAAGATGGAGTTGATTAATGATAAGTCTCTATAGCTTGTAATATATATAGTTCTGTATCATACTTGCCAAGTTTTCAATGCACATGTACCACATTTATTTTGTTTAAACTTGTATTCTAAGGTCTCTATATTGCATTCTATAATATAATAAAATGAGTATTGTTCCAATTGTCAGTGTGTAGCTGAACCATGAGGATGAAATTTTTTTGGATGTGATGCAGTCTTCCCCATTAGCAAGCTACTGTCTAACTAGATACAAAAATTTATAGTTACTGTCACTACACACAGGCACTAGAGCAGTATAGCTACAATCCATCTCTATTATGGATCTGCTGCAGCTTTAAGTGCCACTGGTTAGCCAGATACCTGAAATTATAAGGGTTTTATTTTGTTGCTGTTCTTCTTAAATTAAAATTTTTTCTTTCTTTTCAGATTGCTGAAGAGTCTTTTGATAGCTATTAATAGTTTAATAGCACATCACCGCACTGACCACGGACTGTATGAAACCACACCCCTGTAACGGGGGATTATATGAAAAAAGTGAAACCCTAGTTTAGAGCGAAGTCCTCCGCCCACGTTTATAACTGGTATAAACTTTTTAAAAAAGTCTGGGAATTTCCATTGTTGCAAAATCACGGATTAAATATTTTAGCAGTGGTACTGCAACACAAATTGGAAATGACTCCGTTCCCTGTGATCTTGCTTCTTCTCTCTGCAGGGCAAGTATGGTGCTTCTCTTTGGGACCTCCTACCTCAGTCAGTGGCGTACCCACTGATGTCGGCACAACTTTGGTGCCCACTTCTTCTGCTCCTCATGTGCTGCAAAGTGGGGCTGGTAACTTCTCCTTATTCATAATCGGTGGATTAGTTCTCTCATTCATTCCACCAGGAGTATTCTTCGCTTTCAAAGCTGGAGTAGACTACAGTGGTAAGTAAATTACCAACCTGTAGTAGTGAAACCTTTAGGACTTCTTTGAGAAAGAAAGAAGAAAACAAGGAGTATTATTAATAGTTTATACTAGAATATGAATTGAAAATCTAGTTGCTATAACAGTACTACAATACTATACATTTTGAAGGAGGCTGGATTGGCCAAATTATGCTTTATAGGTAGTGTGGATCCTTTGTGACTAATACCAGTCTTATTGACACTTTCTTCATTGTTTAGTGCATATATTTGTATCACTCCCTGTAGTGCATATCTCACCTAGAGGGGGAAATACAACTTTCAGAGGATTTCTAGTGCAAGCACAGGATCAAATGGGGGACCCAATTAGAACCTTTGGTACTGTGAATGATAACCAGCAATTACTTGACTGTTCTGGTGCAAATCAACCTCTAGGGGTATGTTTATTACAAAATTATTTGTACTCCATTTATGAAATATGTTTCCAGAATGAAAATTTATAAGATGTATAGCTTTCCTCCATTTTATTAATACAGTGGAACCTCCCTAAATTGACTCTCTGAAATTGGGACAACCTCTATACAATGGACGAACCTCTTAGAACAGACCCTCCTAATTCCTACAAGGGACAAAAGCTGGGGCAACTTACAATAAATTGAGTAAAAACGGATCTCTAAGAGCAGAAAAAAGCTACACCTCCAGTTTTTTTAGTGAAAAATGGAACCCTGCCATTTTTTGAAATTGAACAACCGAATATCTAGAATAAGATACACATGCTAAATGGTACTTTGTGATTCTTGCTAAGTTAGGTGCATGACTCTGAAAGAATCTTGACCAGTTCCTTTAGCCTGTCAATGTAGGATTTTTATCCCTAAAGCAAGTAGGTATATGGAGATTCCAGGTAAAAACCAGCAATTCTGTTCACCTCTTTGTTGCCAGTCCCTTAAGGTGTTGATTCTTTATGCAAAACAATGCAATAATTGATATAGTTTCTCCAAGAAACCAAAAAAAAGGGTATACCCAATTGAGCCACAATTATGTAGTGCTTAATTTTACATTCCTAATCACTGCTTTGGTTGCTTTTCCTCCCATTTCGTTTTAGTAAAAAAAAATGTTTTTAAATCCTTGTATATAGTACTCATTTTATAGAAAGATCCAATTAGTTGCTCAAGTCTTGCTTACTTTTTTTTTCTGAATTGGTTCAAAGAAGAAATATAGCCAAACAAATTAAAACACCTTTACTATATTTACCTTATGTGAACTCTTGCTCCATTCTTTTTGAAGTTTTTCCTAAGTAAAGTTTTCTCAAAAATGTGTTACATTCTCAGCAAATGAAGTCACAAAAGTTTTTTTAAAGTTCTCCAGTGATGAGCCAGGAGTGCGTGATGTAACTCTTCACTTGTGCAGTGGAGGGTTACAATTCTATTCGTGACACCCACTGCTCTTTCGATGCGCTCCATTATTTTCTTTAATTTTATTCTGCTATTATCAGCCATATATATATATAAAAGAAGATGTCTGTCTCTCTGTTGGTCGGTCGGTCGGTCGGTCGGTCGGTCGGTCGGTCGGTCGGTCGGTCGGTCGGTCGGTCGGTCGGTCGGTCGGTCGGTCGGTCGGTCGGTCGGTCGGTCGGTCGGTCGGTCGGTCGGTCGGTCGGTCGGTCGGTCGGTCGGTCGGTCGGTCGGTCGGTCTGTCTGTCTACATGTCTCTCTATCTGTCTGTGTGTCCGTAATTCGTGCTCAAAAGGTTGAAGTCAGACCCACAAACCCATATATATATATATATTTAGAATCAGTGTCACCAGGAGACTTTATGAAGATGTCTATATGGCCACACCCTTTCTCTATTCAAAAAAGCCAAAAATGATATTTTTAACCAAAGAAATGAATGGGGCTAGACCCACAACCCATATATATTTGGAATCAGTGTTACCAGGGGAACGTCATAAGCATATCTATATGGCCACACCCCTATTTGTTTTGTTTTTTTAAAGTCAAAAATTGTACTTTTGCCAGAAAAAAGAATGGAGCTACAAGCCTGAAACTTTGGCACTCCGACACAGCTTGACTCTGCAAATAACATGGGGTGGGTCCCATCTGGCCACACCTCTTCCTCTTTGTGTGTAAGGCTAAAAATGTCAAAATGCTACTATAAAAACAACACCTTGACGTAATCACACGTTCACTTTTGTTTTAATAGTCTACAACATATATATTCAAAGTAGATCTTTTTGTGACTACCAAAAATCCACCTGTAGGGAGGTTTTTTTCCCTCGCTATTTAGCTATAAATGTCATAACCAATTGTAAAAAGAACAATTACACAGTTTGCTATATAGCTAGCTAGCTATTAAATATCTAGCTCCACACCAAAAAGGGCAAGCCAGCTAGTTAGCAATTATTACCAAGACAAATAAAAAGTCTTGATCCTCATTTTCTGTAGCTAATCTTTATAAGGAGCTATTAAATATCGAGCTCCACACCAAAAGTAGCCTAAGCAAAATATTTTCTGCAAATAGCTTAATTTTATTATAATAAATCAGGAATTCTTTGATCCTCATTTTCTGTACCTGAATCTGAGCTAGATGAAACTGAATAACAGTATCAATTGACTTGAAGGTACGAATAATTATTACACTCACCCAAGGTACAGATCTCTTCACTTATTCCTTCAGATTTCCTACTGCACAACATTTTTTTAGTTGCAAATTCACTAGATGTTAATGTGCTGCTTCCAATCCTGGACTTATCAGCAGAATCCCACCTCCTAACTGGAGGAATAGTTGAAGTTTGTTGATGTAGCATATCACTTACATAGGATTTATGCTGCAGTTATCTCCCTTGTGATGTCATTGAAGAATTAACACCCCCACAGGAAGTAAATTTTTGAGGTTAAGTTTCTTCGTGATTATTGGACCACAAATTTTCCAAATTTTTTATACCAGGTTATGCATCAGGGACAAGATTAGATAAAGAAAATTATTTTTTCTCCAATTTGGTTACATTTTTAACTTAATTACTTTCTTCTTCTTTTTTATGATACTGCAGGACATAAATGATGATATATTGACTAGGCACTTTAAGTTTAGTTTGTTTTCAATGGGGCCCCTATATTTGAAATCAATATTGCATGATTGTGCTTGCTTCACCTATATTTACTAACTATATTATGTACAGTCACTTGCCCAAAAAATCCTGTAAATGTATTAATGCACACATAGTCAACAATAGTTCACAACAATGCTATAGAGAAAGAAAACTCTTTTTTTTCGTGGAAAGCTCCAGGACCTGATGATGGCTATGTCAACTTCATGTGCGTGATTTTTTTTTTCATAATTAATTACTAAAATACAATCTAATAATAAGTAATCATTCACAATTGTGAGCGAGCTACTCCTACTTCAGCTAATATTTTCTGCAAACTAGGATAGCTGCCCCGCTCCCTAGTTAATCACCAGTTGTTCTAGTATTAACTAAGGCTACCTACTGTGGTTCTAAGTAGCCAACAGTAGGTTCATACACCCTGTCTCACTTCAAAATAGATAGTATTAAATAACAATGATCTTTCCAATATTCAATATTCAATATCACATTTTCAGTTACAACATGGATATTTTTCACACTCTCAACAGTTTAATTGTGTCTTTATATAATCAGACCATTCGGGGGCCCTGCTCCGGCACCCTGCCTGGCCGCTGTTCGTTCACCAAATGAGTTTATTGTAACCACTTCGTTTTCTTTGTTTTCATAATCAATTTCCTTCATCGGAAACCCATAACACATTATCTCAATTAGCTATCTTAATTAACTTTGTTATTATCTTTCTTATTAATTTCTTTATTCTCTTTCTTATTATTAACTTCTTGATGTCCTTTACTTGTTCCCTGCCTTCTTATTATTAACTTCTTGATGTCCTTTACTTGTTCCCTGCCTTGTCACAGGCAGAGTCACTGGGAGTAGTCTCGGTGGCTCTGACAACAATTCTCATGCCTTAATTCAATATTAACTTAATGTTAGTGCAATTTCACACAAGTATCATAGCTGCATGTTATCAAAACTCAAACATGGAATGATTGACACAAAAAAGAACACCATGTCTGATAGTGGACCATAGTTTCACATTTTCTCAACAATGTTGGAAATATGCACATCACTGTATTTATACCACATTTAGTCTCTTATTGTGTCACTTGTTATTACAATACTCAATTAATAGTTGGCGAATATTTGATATATCACGAGCAGATTTTTTTCTCATGATTTTTTTTTGGTGAAAAGCATGCAACATGATAATTTTTATTGTGTGTATATTTCACTATGAATAATAAAAATGTAAAAAAGGAATGAAAGTATGCATCTATAATTATTACACTAGGTTCACTATTGTTCCTGAGAGAACCATGTATTTTGGACCACTGAATGCTGCTGTAAGTTGTTGTGTTGCTAATGCTCACCCACTCCATTAGAGTTCACAGTTCAAGTTGATTATTGATAGAATAAAAATTTTTAATGTTTATATTTAAAACGTCCACACTGTTTCTAACAATTTAGTCATAATAATTGTGGCAACATAATTTAAGCATAAATATGTCCTTATACGTATGTCTTCTTCGTGTCATTATTTATTAGGTCAATTTCTTTTAATTTATCCTACCACCCACACTATACAGACACTATCTTGTATCAAAAAAAAAGCTTATGAAGAAGAAACAAATAATATTACCTTTTCACGTTCTCTATAGGAAATGGATTTCAAACTACCATCTGCGGTATCTGTTCCAGTGAGTTAGGGCTACATAGGGCATCTCTAGATAAATGTCAATTATCATTTTTAATTCTCCTTTTTTACCTTTATAGACCCAGCCACCTCTTGAGTATGCTACTACCTTTCGACAGCCTGCTGGCTGTGCCCCGGCTGTTTGTGATATATTTATTGGGATGGAACAAGATAGGGGAGACCCTGACTACTGGATGTGTACATGGAGGGAGATGCAGCAGGATGGCTGGCTGTAGGCTTCTCTGATGCTCCCTACATGGTGAGAATACTGCTGGGCACACATGTGCATGCTCTCAAGTGTTTAATAGCGTGTCAGTGTACATCACCAAAGGTGGACAGGAATATATATTGTACTTGATTTACAGTCTTCACCACTGTACTCAGGTAGTGCTGCCCTCTAAATACCTGTACATAGTTAAAAATAATAAACTGAAACGTGTGACATGCAAAACATTACAGAACAATTTATTTACAACCATGAACATGGAAATATTTTGGTACTTCTATGTGACATTAGCAGCATATACCCAGTGTTGCCCGGCCAATGTCAACATGGAACATTATAGAAGCCACTCGAATTTCGCCCTGGTTGGCCATTTATTAGCTCTTAGCAGCCAAAACAACTTTTTGTGCATGTGGCTAATAGAAAACCACACATATTGCCACACTCACATGTAGGTAATAATGCTCACCTGGTTACTTGGACAGCATATTCCCAATTTCAGCCTGATTAGTCCATAAATTAGTTTTTGGCAGGAATAATGGTGTCCCATGGGTGTGGCAATGATCAAACCACACTCATTGGCACACACACATATTAATAATGCCCACTCAGTTGATTGGAAGTCTCATTCCTAATTATAGTCTATAGGTCATTTGATTAGCTTTTAATGGCCAAAACAATTCCAGTGGGTGTGGCTATATCCACACCACACCCATACCCATATGTAGTTAACAATGCTTTCCCTTGTACTTGGAGACCACATGCCAATTTTTGCAAGATTGGTTTCTGATTAATTTTTATCAGAAAATTACTTCCTGTGGGTGCAGCTATGGAAAAGCTACACCCACTACCATGCCCACATGTGTTTAATAACACTCACCCAGGTTCTTGGAGAGTGTATGCTGAATTTGGGCCCTTTTAGTCCAAAGGTTTAGCCGTGATGCCAAGGCACACATACAAACAAAAATATATGTTCAAGTGTGTTCGTAGATCTAACTCCTTTGGTCCAAGCGTTATTCTGAAATCCTTTTTGGGGGGCACTTTTTCTCTTTACGCACAAATAGATAGAAGAGTAGCCAGGAGGAATCCCGCCCATGTTACTCCCATTGTGTATGCATACCATGTATTAAGTCTGTCGCTCCAAGGGTTATCCGGCCAAAGCAACCCCTTTCTCCCATTTTGGGCCTGACATGAGAACAGAGTGGGTGTGATCATATACATGTACTTAAAATATTCCTGAGACTATATGGATTCCAAATATATATGGGTTCTTGGTCTAACTCCCTAGGTTCAAGTGTTTTGCTAAAATACTATTTATGGCATTTTAGCCTTTCACAGGGAAAGGAAGAGGTGTGGCCAGGTGGGACCCAGCCAATGTTACTCCAAAAATGAAGTTGTATATGCATACCAAATTTTATATCTGTAGCTCTCATGGTTTTTCTGGTAAAAAATATCATTTTTGGCTTTTTCTCGTTACAGTGGTGACCATTTTCTGGATTTTTTAGCCTGTGTTTTTAGTAGGGTCAAAACCTATCATCATGCCAAGTTTCAGAGAAATCCACAGAGGTTTGGCCAGAAAGATGGTACAGACAGACAGACAGACAGACAGACAGAGAGACAGACAGACAGACAGACAGACAGACAGACAGACAGACAGACAGACAGACAGACAGACAGACAGACAGACAGACAGACAGACAGACAGACAGACAGACAGACAGGCAGACAGACAGACAGACCCTATTATATATATGGTGGGGTGCAGTGGGGGGAAGAATAAAAGTAGGAGAAAAAAAAGGGATGGAAGAAGAATAAGAGAAATAATGAAATGGAAATTTTGAAAGATATAGCCCCACAGGCAGGGTTTTACTTAGCTCTTCAGCAAACTTCATTATAACCACTCAAGGTGACCCTAATCAAACCCAGAAAATTTGAGCCGGAGGTGTTACCAGATAACAAAAAGAAAAACAAAAAAAAACCCCAAACAAAAACAAAAAAAACAAATAAAAAATTGATAATTACTTGAAAAATTCCGTATTGGTGGTGACTACAAGGTCACAGTTAATCAGGTTTTAGATGTGGACCAACATCCCTTTCCCAAGCCTGATGACCTCTTCCTAACTCTAGCAGGAGGGAAATTTTTTTCAAAATTGGACTGGTCTCAGGCACACCAACATTTTACGGTGAAAAATCGACCAATTATGTCACCTTCAATACCCATGGTGGGTTGTATTGATATACCTGACTGCCATTTGGGGTTGCCTCTGCACATGCACTCTTCTAGAAGCTCATGGACACTGTGTTGCAAGGTATACCTCATGTAATTTGTTGTATAGATGATATTTTAGTCACAGGCAGCAATGATGAAGAGCACCCGCACAATATGGCTCAGTCATTAAAAGTCATTGAACGTCTACTCACACTGGTTTTCGGTTGAAGAAGGACAAATGTGAATTCTTGAAGGATGATGTTTAGTTTCTAGGGCACAAGAGAGATGGTAAAGGCTTGCATGCTTTTCCTGACAAGGTTGAAGCAATTGCAAGTGCACCAGATTCTTGAAATATTCAGGAGCTCCACTCATTCCTTGGTTCATTGAACTATTATGACAAGTTTGTTCCTAATCTGTCCACCACAGTGCATCCTTAAAATTTCTTTTGCAGTGCCAAAAATAAAGTGACTGGATAACAACATATCCACATGCATTTTCTGAAGCAAAGTAAGCTCTGATGTCAGCCTCCATCTTGGCTCACTATGATACCAGTCTACCCCTGATGCTAGCTGGTGATGCCTCTGCTTATGGAACCGGATCTGTGATTGTGGGATAACACTGACACACCAATTTCTTTTGCTACGCATTTTATTTCTCCAAGTGAACAATATTATGATCATGTTTAAAAAGAAGCTCTGTCTCTCATCTTTGGAGTGAAGAAGTTCCATCAGTACCTTTATAATAGAAAGTTTCAGCTGATTACTGATCACAAGCCACTGTTGGCTATACTGGGTCTGAAGAATGGTAGTCTGTCTTTGGTAGCTGCTAGACTGCAGCGATGGGCTGTTATACTTTCTGCCTACCAGTATGAAACCCAGTTCAAGCCAACAGCCAATCATGCCAATGCAGATAGACTGTCAGTTCTATCCCTACCTGAGCACACAGATAATACTTGCATGTCTCACACGACAACTTCCATTTTCAACATTTCACAAATTACAGCTCTACCCATCACTTCATCAGAAATTGGGTCAACTACTAAGAAAGACTTATATGAATTGTATCAGCCTCCTTGGCTAAATCGTTGAGGTCAATCATGGATGACTCAGCGAGGATGCGACATGCTTCCATGGGCAGCTGAGCAAGGAAGAGGGTGCAAAGGAGGGTCTTTGGATCAGCTTTGAGGGACTCCATGTGGTGGAGAAGGCTAGAAGGCTTTCTATCACTGAGACTCGACAAGGACAGGAGCTCCATGTCCTTAGAAGCTTGAGTTTTGCCAAAGGCATTGATGAGGGCAGCCTTCAGTGCATCATATTGCCATCAGCGGGTGGGGACAAGATGGTAGCCTCAACTTCTCCTGCTGTGATGTTGTCCAGGGCTGCAACAACATGATTGAACTTAGTCAAGTCTACTGTGATTGCTGGGGTGCTGGTGGGTTGCAAACTGTGCCTCACCTGGCGAAATATACCTCTGGTCTGGTGGTCCAAAAGGGAGGTAACTTGATAGAGACAGAGGATATGGTGGCAGGTGGAGTTGCTACAGCAGGGGCAGCAGGGGCAGCAGGGGCAGCAGGGGCAGCAGGGGCAGCAGGGACACAGGGGCAGCAGGGGCAGCAGGGGCAGCAGGGAGAAGAGCTTGAAGGGCCTGAGCCATGGCTTGGACATCCTCATTTCCCAAGGGCATTTGGCTGACTAGAAGCAGGAGGACTAGAGAGAGAAAAGAATGTGCCATAGTAAGTCTCTAGGATGTGTAGCTGTTGCACCACCACCACTGTGGAGCTCCAACAGGACTGAAGGACAGCGTTTGCATGTTCTTTTAACTATTTTAACTAGGGGTCACCAATTGTATAGAGCTAGCTACCAAATACTTCAGTAGAGTTGAACACTCACTTTTGTTAAATCTTTAACAATAATTGACAGTCTTGAAAAGATCAACTGGCACACCAATAACCACATAATAATGTTAATTATGTTCCATAGAATGCAGGCCTAAACACAATTGTGATTTATAGTTAGTGGAGTGATTTATTCAGGCATAGAATTGTGACCACCACCAGGAAATTGTGAAGAAAAGAATGCCACATGGACAGGGTTTTTACAAATTTCCTTTTAACCACCCCAGTTAGAGAATAATTAAATTTTCACCAAATGTCCTTATAACATCTGCAGGGTGACCCCCATTAACTCTAAAAATTAAGCTCTTTAGGCCCATCATCTGGAAGTAGTTACCGACCAAACAAACAAATTAAGAATCATAGTAACTAGAAAAGCATCTATCCCACAGATGGAGAGAATAAAAAGATCATAATATAATTTAATTTGTAGGTCAGTTTGTTCCCTGTCACATATCAGACACTTAGGCCTACAATGCTAAAATTTAAAAAAAATAATAATAAAAAAAAAAAAGAAAAGAAAATGGAAGAAGAAAAAAAAAAGGAAAAGGATTTGGGCATAGTTTTGCTGACCTCGCTTATAGTGTGCTACATAATTATGGTTTTTTGGTCTACATAATGGTGCTCTGTTGTAACTGGGGTGGTTTACTCTGGCTTAGACTGGCATCTGTCTGTCATGTGTGTGCGCGTGCGTGCGTGTGTGCATGCATGCATGTGTTTGTGCATGTGTGTGTGAGTGCATGTGTGCGTGCATGTGTGTGTGCGTGCCTGCATGGTGTGCATGCCTGCATGGTGTGTGTGTGTGTGTGTGTGTGTGTGTGTGTGTGTGTGTGTGTGTGTGTGTGTGTGTGTGTGTGTGTGTGTGTGTGTGTGTGTGTGTGTGTGTGTGTGTGTGTGTGTGTGTGTGTGTGGCAGAGTGGTTGAGTAGTCATGCTCTTGGACTGACAACCCCAAGGTTTGAGTTCAAACCCATCACTGACAGAAAAACTTTCCTGTCCTTCAAACATCTTCTCCCCACACCAGTCCACCCAGCTGTGATGTGGACCTGGACTATCGTGGTGTGCAAATTTACTGGCAATTGCATGCCAATCAGCTAAGGATTCAAGTGGGACTTCGGGTGCCACACCAATAAGATGAGAGTCTTGGTCAGACCTTTTACAAGCTCCTAGCCCAGCTCCATGAGTTTTCTTGCACTGGCTCATAGTGCCTGCTTAGTGCACAGGCACCCTGATTATATCAGGTGCGCATTACTGTGTTGATGGCAGCTAGACAATTTCCTTTTTTTGTGTGTATATATGTGCACACACACACATGCACACGCATGCCCACACATGCACACACATAATATTGATGATATTATATTTAGAATCAACTGTGTGAAAACGATTCCTTTTTCCCCAGTGATAAAAGCATTCCTAGTATCTATTCAAATGTGGTCATAAGATAATTTGACAACGAACAGACTTCAATATTAAATGTTAATAGCAAAATTTAATTGCTAAAATTACATAATAAATGTTTAGTTTCTTAAATAAAACAAATAAAGATGTTTACTGTTATGGAAGGAATATGTGATGCAGGAAGTGGACCATTCTATCATCCATACTTGTATTAGACAGTGGTGGAAACTTCTTGATTCAGTCTACATGAATAGGGAAGGAAACACTATTCACTCTTTATGAATAATAATTTCTAACAACAAAAAATATAAATATTGATGACCTTGATAACCTATACCTTTGAGATATACTTAACGTGTGTGTGTGCGTGTGTGCATATGTGTGTATATATATGTATTTATATGTATATATATATATCAGAAAACGATAGATCCATCCATTTTGAACTGATAAAGGATAATTCAACTTCTGTTCTGCATGGTATACTCTTTTCTTTTTCTTTAAATGTCTATCTAATAAAATCTATTGTTAAAATAAACCTTGTTCCCCTTGTAATATTGTATAAAGTGGAAAATCGATAAACATTTTTCTTCATTGCTATTCGATTTTTATTGCTTATTGTTCGTCTTATAAACAACTTTACCTTTTCATTTCCACTTATGAACTATGTGAATAGCATAACTATTATGTTGTACAAACTATTTAATGTTGACATGACCATAACCATTGGCATAATACAAAACTACTTCATATTTTGCTAAGCTTCTAGATAATAACAATCCAAAGATTTTATATGTTGTGTTCAGGAATCTCTAATAAGTTTGTCTCAATTTTAAGCCAATGAGCTCCCACAAAAAGAGGTAGAATTAAAAAAACAACTCATTCTTCATTAATATCTTCCTTATGAGTGAGGCTACAGAAAATTTGGAAACATAGGGACTTTATGTTATACCATGATTTGACTTTATGTATATACCATGATTCAACAGAGATTCAAGTGGTATAAGTCCATGACCCATCTTTTCTTTTCTTTTCATAAGCTTATGCTAATATGAAAGTATATGAGGATGGACCAATGACACCAGCTATCATATGGATGCCATCTTAATTTCATTACGAATTCCTGGTTACTTCCAAATCGAAAACCATTGGCCATTGTGAATCAACTTATTTGCTGAGCATGCATGTGAAAACTTTGTTTGCTTATCCCTCCAATTTGCCTCTACAGAAAAGATATCAAGCAAGTATTTCTTAAATTTTAAAAAGTATAGATCATGAAAGATACCACTGCTCTCTGAGAGGAGGAAAAAAAGGCTACAGCTGGCATTCTCAGATGTTCTAAGCAAAAAAAGAATTAGGATTATCAGAATTTATTCCAATAGCTTCCTATGAGTAAGACAATCATATGTGAATGATAATATTTAAATTTATGCATGTCCAATAAAAATTTTATCATATTTGAAATTGTTGTACTAATATGTAGAGGAAATTGTAACGAACCTCAGAGTATATTCACACATGATTATATAGCAGAGTCAAAAAATTTTTCAAGCCAAACAAAAGTAGTAAGTGCTTGTGAAAATTGGAAACTAGATATATTCAGATTACATAGTCCAATTAAAAGAATGTGAAGAATAAACTCAGCAGTGGAAACTGTAACTCGTCATCACATAAGTAGACCGCATGGGATTCTGGCTCAAAAAAATTGATATTTCCATTCCAAAATTTGCTAAATTCCCATTTCAAAGTTCAATATTGGTATATTTTCCATTTCATATTTATTTTAAGACATTTTGGACATACATGCTGTATCAAAATAAAAGTTTTAAGGAAAATATCACTCAATATAATCATTGTGGTAGTATGGTTCCAAGTGGAAAAATTTCCCCTTTTTTTGGTATGAAAGTACATTTCACAAACTACACCTCTGAGTATACATGCAAAAAAATTAATATAGTAATAGAGGAATAAGTAGGAAATGGGGGGGGGGGGGGGGGGGGGGTTTGGGAGATTACAAAGGTAAGACAGTCAATAGACATGTGCAACTATTAATACCTGTGGATGGCTGCCTGAACCTGAGCAAATTCAGAAGAATTAGTCAAGGTATCATGGCTGCAGAGCAAAAAAAAAAAGGAAAGCACAGATTACACTCAAATCAACACCAGTTGAATCCCTCAGATAACAACATAACTACACAACTTGCAGCACAATAACTTTCCACACCTTCCATAATTAGCCTCCACACAGTTTTGTTGACGAACATCAATCTTTTTACATAATCCTGTGAGAATGATTAGGTTCACACAGAAAACAGAGTAAACAACACACAAATAGGAGAGGAAACTCT
This sequence comes from Lycopodina hypogea, assembly GCA_963969325.1. NCBI lineage: Eukaryota > Metazoa > Porifera > Demospongiae > Poecilosclerida > Cladorhizidae > Lycopodina > Lycopodina hypogea. Next base: position 13,689,570 of record OZ017785.1, read on the forward strand.
CTTGCCTTTTTCACGATTCAAGTGATGATGTATGAACAATGCTATACACACGAAAAGAATTAGGACAACCACCAAAGATACTGCAACTGGTAGGACAACAGCAATCACAGATACAGCCTTCTTTTCTGAATTAGCAAGATCTGGAAAAAGATAACATAATTGGAGAGGTAAGTCTGGAAACAAAGATAATAACTTTTCTCTATTCTAGTACACTAGGTGCTTCTTTATGTTAACAAGTTGACTAATCGTCCCTCACCCACCAAAAAAATATACCACAAGGGAATCTCCTAATCTCGCTAGCCATACCCTTTACCCTCTGAACTTCATGCGGTTAGTGAGAAAGGGTCTGGTACAACACTGCAATAGGTTTTGCTTGCACTTGATACGTCATTTTGATGGATGACATGTTCAAAACCATCATTTGCATTGGCGTCCTTTTGAGTAGAAAAAGATAATTCTCTTTTAAAAAATTAATTGCTATTGTATCATTCACATGCACATAAAAAAAAAGTTTATGACCTCACACTTAAAGTGCACTACTTGTACTATAGCTTCAAGCTGCAGCATACACTAGAACAAAACCAAGTACAGTGCTCTTGGAATAAGCTGTTTTTTAATGTTAAAAGTAAACCAATGAATGAAATAAATTTGATCTTAGTTTGTCATGGAATCAGGGACATATAGTACACAGTTTTGTTAACCTCACTTTCCAGTTTTTTTTTAGAGTGATAACATGGAGTGGGATTGTAGGATAAGTGTCCCCACTCATAACACTAAGCACTTAGTATTTACTCTAATAAGTGTAAGAGACACTGCACAAGGAAGAATCATCATGATAAATTTGATTACGAAACAGCAACATATAAAGTAAGGTGATTTCAAGATAACTCATGGGTGATGCTTTATACAGGAATAATGGAGTGGCCTTACACCTACCCCACCGCCCCCTCCCCTCCCCTCCCTCCCTCCATGTTCCTACATCCATAATTTCTCAACACTCACTTAATATGCCATAAATTGCATGCCTTTACATCATACTAGGAAGGCTGACTTCTTCTTCACCATAATTCAGCAAGTGTGCATATTGCATAAAGATGTACTTCCTAGGCTGCAGCATACAATTCCATGTAGTTACTACTGTCACATTTTCTTATTCTGGTGGAAAATTTTATGCCACTTTCAAAGTAATACCTAACCTCTATAAAGAAGCACATATTAGCCAAAATATTCTGTATACTAATTTCTTGCCAAAAAATATTCTGTATACTAATTTCTTGCCAAAAAATATTCCTTTTCGTACATTCCAAGTGTGTTTCTGGTATGCACCTGTGAATCCACCTGTGAATGTGAATGGACACCTTGGAACAGAATCCAGAGAGAACGAAAGGATCAGTGCATCAGAGTGGTTGCTGCTTTCCTTGGAAACATCAAACACTTCCACAATTGTGTAATCGCTTAACTTCTCTAACTGCACGTGCGCTGTATTTGTCTGGGATATAATTCCTGTGATGTTCTCCACACCGACTCCCACCAGGACATAGCCACACCCACTAGCATCACTTCCTGCTATGAAGCTGCACTGTACAGAATAGCTGCCATCCCCTACCAGACAAAAAGTTGCTCCCTGGACATCACTTGTTACTATACGGGCAAGGGGGGGGGGGGGTAGGAGGGAAATTTGGAAAGAAGGAGAGAAAACAGTGAACAGAATAGAGTCACTTTTATTCAAGTCAATCTTACAAACACAATATTTAAAAAGAACATACGAATCTCTACAGATGATGTCGTAGATGTTGCTACTGCATTGGTGGCCTGGATACTGAAGGAATATATTTTATTCTCCATCAAGCTGATTCTTTGTTCTATCAAGCCATCATCAGTGGGTTCTGTCCAAATGGTAATTTTGTCACTTTTTGTTGAAAACACCAGAGCATAATCGGTAGAGAAACTATAGAGACACTTCGACATGGCCTGCAAAAGGAAAAGGAATAGATAATTACCATGCATGCCATAACCATGACTACAGTGGCAGATTTAGTGGGGGGGGGGGGGGGGGGGGAGTGTGAATAGGGAAGCTAGCCACCCGCCCCCTGTCAGCAATTCTACCACCAAGACAATTAAGATTGGGATTGTCCAACTCACTTAGCCAAAGTAGCAAGCTATAAACAAAACAGTCAACAACATCCCAGATAGCTAATTATTACAAAATTTTTAAAACCTTTTTAACAGAGTTAGGTTGTTGATGAGGATAAACATAACACCAAACCCAATACAAGTCAATAATGAAAATAATAAAAGGCCTATAGTCATAATAACTCAATTATATTTTTGGATTAAGACCCTAGAAAATCTGTAGTTTTGGACTCTGAGGCTATATTTACCACTATCTATCCAACCCCTTTCCTAAATCCAATACCCCCCACTGAACTACTATCAGTTACAGTTCATACATTGATCTTGACTGTCAGAAAGACTCCTTCTGTAGTCTTCGCAATGGAATACTCAAGTGATTCCTGCACCAATGAAATATCAGGTCTGGTGGGGAGGCTACTGGAGATCATCTCGCTGGGAGCACTTTGTCCCACTGCATTAATAGCAGTTACTACGAAACTGAAGATGTTGCAAGTTTGGTTATCTTCCATTGTAAAGTTAACTTCAAGACCTTCTATTTGTGAAATCACGGTGACCCTCTGGCTGGGGTCAGTGGTGTTCAGGTGAGTGACCTTTAGCATGAAGTGAGTTGGAACTCTTTCTGAAGTTCCTGAGGTCCAGGATACTGTGAGAGATCCTTTTCCATTCTCAGTGGCTACCAGTCCAGTTGGCGAGGAAGGAGTGCCTACATTATTTTAAAAATTAATAAGTGATATAAATAAAGATCCCACAATAGTGTCTTTTCTAGTGTTGGTTGTCCGTAAGTAATGCTACTCTTCCTAAACATAACTTCCTAGTACCACTAATTTTTCACAGCCTATTTAGTGTATTGGTGTAGTTTTGGGGAGTTCATAGGTCTGGAAATCCTCTGTGAAAAAAGAAAACAGAAACTCAAAATTTCCATAACAAAAAAAATTGAAAAAAAATCTATGGCCAACTGGTTATTGCACAGGCCTCCCAAACTGAAAATCAGTGGTTCGAATCTGGTTAGGGCTGTTTCTATTCTTCTTTTCCTTCACTCCACTTCACCTCCTTATTCTTAATTAAAAAAAAAAAAAAAAAAAAAAAAAAAAAAAAAAAAAAAAAAATTCTTCCTTATTTTCCTCTTTTCCCCCCTCCTTTTTATTCCATTTTCCCCCTCTTTAATAATAGTTAAAAAAAAATTTTTTTTTTAAATAATGTAGCTTTGAAGTGGAGGGGGAGGGTCTGAAGATTGTATGTAAAAACACTCAATTTCTTCTGGGTAATTGATAATTATATAAGCAATAGCACATAAACCAGCGTTACCTGGGTCAATGTTGACACATAACATGGATAAGCCACTCCAAACACCATTCTCTCACTAGTGTGCATACACACAGGTAAACATGGGCACACACATACTCAAAATGCAAAAATATAAATTCTCTGCTGCCATCTCAATGTCACATGCACCTGACATAGTCAGGGTGTTTGTGCACTAAGCAAGTATTATGAGCCAGTTCAAGCAAACTCCTGGAGCTGGGTTAGGAGCTTGAAGGATAACTGACCAAGACTCTCAGCTTATGGGTGTGGGCATCTGAAGTCCCACCTGGACCCTTAGCTGATTGACAAGCCATAGTCAGTGTGAATTTGCACACCAGAAAATTCCAGGTCCCCATTACAGCTGGGTACACTGGCATGGGAAGATGTAGAAAGACAGGGAAACTTCCTACCAGACACGCAAACATGCACAAACAACACACACACTCACAAAGACGCCCATGCACACATACACAACTTACTAAACTTAATTATTTAAGTTATTATGCCACTGCCTCACTTAGTACTACCTGTAAGAAATGAACAAAAATTTCCTACACCTGCATTATATCTCAGCATGAACTGAAGGTGTACTCTTACCAAAAAATAATGTGTCCACAATGCAGCTTTTTGTGGACTTCAATAGGTCAGCTAACTCAGCAACCTCACAGTATATTTCCATCCCACTGTTTTCCTCAGTGCCATTGATTGTGAGCATTGAATGATTTCCCGATATAGATGTCACTACTATACCCAATCCAGTGAGAAGAATAACATTAGTTGGAGCATCTGTATTGAATTGTCTGTTCAATCTTTTTATCTGCCACTTTTCCACACGATAATCATCCCCAACTGAGCAACTTAAGTTCACTTGCTGCCCAAGGGGAGCCACAGCTTCTTCATCCATGGGATATTCCTGGAAGACATCTACACGAATAAAAATATTTTACATCGTTTTGTGGGTAAGTCGTTACTAAAAGAGCATGTGATTTCTGGAAGCAGAGGTTCTAACGTTCTAATATTAGATATGTAGCTAACTGCCATTAAAATACCAAGGTGCAAAATAATTTCAAAATGGCATTAATTACCTGGGTTCTCACAAACAGTGCAACTGACAAATTTTGCTGTGCTATAGAATAGTAACAGCAGAAAAAACGAGCCAGTAGGATCGAATAATTTTCCAATCACCATTAGAACACAAAAGAACAGCCCTAGATATATAAAGGTAAGATCTTCAATGAAGCTGACAACTGGTAAAATTATTATAGTTGGGTTGTTTTGAGGTTTCCAAGGCAACCGTTACCATCACGCCATCTTTGTGGGGCAAGCTGGTAAGCAGCCAGTGACCTGATGCTGTTTGTAAATGGGAAAAGTAAGGTTTTATTTAACACTGACTCCCAGGCAGGTTTATGAGCATCAAATTTAGGTAACTAGGTTCCCCTTTGACCCTTACTTAAGCGATAAGTGCACAAATGCACCTAAGGGCACTGCAGCTACTAGGAGTGGCATGATGCTCTAAATGATCAACACCCCTAAATGGGCCTCAGGGACTATGGGGGGGGGGGGGTGGTATACCCCAGCCTGGTCAACGAAATTTTGAAATTCACAGATATCTGGGGTACAGGTCCCCAAGAAACTCATTCAAAAGTGGAGGTAGTGGTATGTTATTATTCATGAGCAGCTGGCACTGTGGGTCCCTTGGTCATAGCTTTATTTTAATTGTAATTGTAAGAGTATAAAAATATCAGGTCAGAAAGATTTTTAGTCAAGGTCATTACATTTTACCTTAAAACAGAAAATTTATTCTGCACTAAAATTCATGGGATTTAACAAATTTGAATTTGTGAGGAGAGAGAGAGGGGGGAGTGGGTGGAAATATAACCAAAATTATTCCTTTATTTTAGTATTGGGGTGTAAACTTTTGCCTCTAATTGCAATACCCCCCCCCCCCCCCTAAAGGTACCACCACTAGCTGCTACAGTTTTAGCAAACTGACCACTGATCTGTACTTTGCAGGAAGCCTCAGGCCATCTGTGTGGATAAAAATATAAGGTAATTTATTGATTTGTGTAATAAATATTTCCCTATAAACATCCCACTCTAGATAGATAGCAATATTGCAAGGTGATGAATTCATTTTAAAGAAAAATTTTAAGAAAATAAATTATTTTGGTTGTTTGATAGTGAAATACATGCTCCAGGAGTGGGTAAGTGGTTGTGTGAAGTGGCACAAACACAATGAGATTATTCTTTGAAGAAAAATGGTTTAGAAAATACAAATTATTCCTTTTGAAATATGCATGCATGGTCATAGGAGAAATAATTGTACACAGAAATAGGGGGCAAAAAAGCTTCAAGAGAAGGAAAGTAGATTTTCACACTC